>CM023942.1:8736100-8764385 GCA_013407115.1 Glycine latifolia
ATTCAATCCTCTATTCAATTTTCATGATTATGAATGTGTTTAGGATTGAAAACGGATTAGGTTATGGATTCATTTCCTAATTTCAAATTTTAATCACAAATTATTTGGATGATACTTCAATTAGGTTTGTGGTTTCAATTAATTTAGGGGTTAATTCAATTGAACTGCTTCTAATGAAATTGAATGAACTTTCACAACAAAATCATTATCTAAGAACTATGATAATTCGTATTGCTTGGTTTGGTGAATTGGATTGATGTTTTTTAATCTGTTTTCAAATACTTTTTATAAATTCTATTAGTTTCTATATTGCAACATTTTTCTGCAATTTTCATTTATCGCATGCAAACTGTTCGATAAAAATCCCCCTATTATTTACTAGTGAATTGAAGTTGGAACTATATTGATTGTGTCTCTGAGTCGACCTAGGTTAATCATGTGCTACAGAATTAGCGTAGTTTAATTGTTTTGAAGCGATACGACATCGGTTATCAAAACTGATGTCGTTGTTGGGGACACGGTTCATTGTGTGCTAACTTTAACTAGCTCATAATTAGATAATGGCATTAGTAAAATATAAAAGAAAAAAAATATTTACATTCACTGCATATTTACATCCTACTGTACAATTACACTTTGTTACATATTTTCCTTGCTTCTGCTGGTTGTTATGAAGTGTCTGTGAGGTGCTAATGCAAAACAGCAAAAAAAAATAGAGGAAAACAGGGGAAAAAATATAGGAGTAGTACGGAGAGATTTGGTGTAGTGTAGTTGTGCTTGTTGTGCAATTTGTTGTCCAAAATTTTTTCGTCTTGTGGAGTTTGGCTGTGAAACTTGGTGTCCAAAGTTTATCCCCCATTCTAAGCAAAAATAATCCCTTTAAGGGTTAGGTGTGCGTTAAAATTTGCAAATTCGACCTCTAAGTAGGAGTTTTAACAATTAGCGTAGGGACATTCTGGTCATTTCACAACAAACTATCTCAGAATGAGCTGAAATTTTTCCAGAATGTGGAGAAAATTAATACATCAAGGTGACCCTATGAAGGATGAACATGGTCAGGGAGGGTCCAAATTGCCAAATTCGATGATCTAGACCACTTTTGAATTTATTTTGTGTTTTCATGATTTTTAAAAATGACCAAAAAAATTACAAAAATCAAGCATGATTTATAGATATTTACTATGGTGTTTTTAAAATTTTCTAAAATTGTTTAGGACAGTTTTCCATTTTCTGTTTCATTTCAGCAGATATTGTGAATAGTATCCTGGTAGAGTAGCTGTCTGACATTTTTGTGATTTGTGTGTTTTTGTCCCTTATGAGTTGAATTATGCATGACTAGGTCCACACCAAGTGACTTGCATTCATATGATCCTGAGATAGATAGGACATTTCACAGATTAAGCATAAATAATATTAGTTTAGATGAATTTGATAATGTAGTCCTAGATAGTAGTGTAGTGTTTTCTGAGTCTATTTTCAATTCTGCACATCTTGATTTTGAAATTTTTTTTGATACAATGGTTGATAACAACTTAACTCTTAAGGAATTGGTTACACTTGATGTTGTTTACCAACCTTGGTGTATTCAACATCCTGAGACTAAGGTTAGTTATGAGCTAAAATCTGGACTGATCCATTTGCTTCCAAAGTTTCATGATCTTGCAGGTGAAGATCCACACAAGCAACTCAAGGAGTTTCATGTAGTGTATTCCACCATGCAGCCACATGACATTCATGAGGACTATGTGAAGATGAAGGCATTTCCATTCTCACTGGATGGTATGGCTAAGGACTGGTTGTACCTTCAACCAGATCCTATCAACACCTGGACAGATATAAAGAGAAGATTCTTGGACAAATTCTTCCCTGCATCTAGAATAGCTTCCATCCGGAAAGAATTTGTGGTATAAGGCAACTACCTGGAGATACATTGTATGAGTACTGGGAAAGATTCAATAAGTTGTGTGCTACATGTCCTCACCATCAAATCAGTGAGCAATTATTGATTCCATATTTTTATGAAGGTTTGATGTTGATGGACAGGAGTATGATAAATGCAGCCAGTGGAGGCGCTTTAATGGACAAGACTCCTGTTGCTGCAAGACATTTGATCTCTAACATGGCAGCCAATTATCAGCAATTTGGTACTAGAGGTGCTGCAACAAGCAAGGCTACTGCAAATAAAGTTTCTGTTTCTATGGTTGCTGATAACTAGAGGTTGGAGAACAAACTAACAGAGTTGACATCCCTTGTGAGACAACTTGCTATTGGTCAACAACAGAATGTGATGGCAGCTAATCAACCAAGGCTGTGTGGTATCTGCTGTGCCCCTGATCATCCAACAGATGCATGTCCCACTCTACAAGAAACAGAATAAGCTGCTGAAGTTTCTGCCTTACAACCTGGACAGCCATTCAGACCTCAACAACAATATAATCCTTACTCCAACACTTATAATCCTGGTTGGAGAGATCACTTGAATTTGAGGTATGGTCTTGGTCCACAACCTCAACAGCAAACACAACAACAACAACAACAACAACAATATTAACCCTCCACTAGTAAATACCAAGCTCCTCCGTTCAGACAACAGCCACAGTTCCAGCAGCCTGCACCTGCACTTGCACAACTTGTGTAAACTAGTTCTGGACCTTCTTTGGAGGACTTGATGAAGCAAATGACAACCACCAACATTCAGTTTCAACAAAATGTCAGCGCCACCATCCAAGATCTGCAGACTTAGATTGGACAGTTAGCTACAACTGTCAACCAGATGCAGCAATAAGGTTCTGGCAACATTCCAGCACAACCAATTATTAATTCAAAGAATGTGAGTGCTATTACCTTGAGGAGTGGCAAGGAGCTTCCAAATGCTGGTGCTAAAATTGATGATGGTACCAAAATAGATTCTGCACCAACACATATTCCTCTACCTTTTCCTTCTAGATCTATCTCTGCAAAGAAAGTGGAGTTAATTCTGATTTGCTTGAGAATTTCAGGAGGGTGGAAGTCAACATTCCCCTCTTGGATGCCATCAAAAAGATTCCAAAATATGCAAAGTTCTTGAAGGATTTGTGCACCCACAAGAGGAAGCTTAAGGGAAATGAGCAAGTGAAGATGGGCATAAATGTATCTAAACTTATACAGGGCAAAACTGTTGATGTCATTCCACTATCCACCTTGCCACAAAACTGCAAGGATCCTGGCACTTTCACTATCCCTTGCACCATTGGAGATTGTACTTTTGCAGATGCCATGTCTGACCTTGGAGCCTCCATTAATGTCATGCCCACATCAGTTTACAGATCATTACATCTTTGTGATTTGAAACCCACTGTTGTTGTCATTCACTTAGCCAACAGGAGTGTTGCCCTTCTACTTGGACTTATTGAAGATGTGCTGGTGCGAGTTAATAATTTGATTTTTCTTGCAGATTTTTACATATTGGATATGGAGAATGAATCTTCCAGCCATGGTTCCACATTGATCCTAGGGAGACCATTCTTGTTGATAGTCAAGACTAAAATTGATGTGTATATAGGAACTCGTTCCATGGAGTTTGGTGATGACGTTGTCCAGTTTAACATTTTTGAGGCCATGAGACATCCTGTAGAGGAGCATTCTGTCTTTCTTCTTGATATCATTGATGTTACAGTAAATAGTGTAGATATTTCTAATTTACTTTCTGATTTTTCTGATTTTGATATTGGTTCTTGTAATTGTACCTGTGATGATATTGATGTTGTGTGTAGTATTTGTGCGGAGATTTCCTTCACACTTGACTCTGATTGTGTTGCAGATACAAGTTCTAATTCTACTATCTCCCTTCCCTCAGCCAACAACATTTCCTTGCCTTCCACCATTCAGCCACCTTCTTTGGAGCTAAAGTCACTACCTGAGCACCTTAAATATGCATGTTTAGATGATGCTCAGTAGCTTTCAATCATCATATCTAGCAGCCTGTCACTTGAGCATGAAGAGAAGTTGCTGCATGTTTTGAGAGGCCACAAAAAGGCAATTGGATGGACACTTGCTGACCTTCCTAGATCAAATCTCACTATTCTTGATGTGGTGAAGAAGGAAGTGATGAAGCTACAAGCTGTAGGGATCATCTATCCCATTTCAGATAGCACTTGGGTTTCACCTGTCCAAGTGGTCCCTAAGAAGTCGGGTATCACTATTATGTAAAATCAGGATAATTAGTTGATTCCGACTAGTGTAGCCAATAGTTGGTGAGTTTGCATTGACTACAAGAGACTTAACCATGCAACTCGCAAGGACCATTTCCATCTCCTCTTCATTGACCAGGTTTTGGAGAGGTTGGTAGGTAAATCACATTATTGCTTTCTTGATGATTTTTCTGGTTACATGCAGATTCCTATTGCACCGGAGGACCAACATAAGACCACATTCACCTGTCCATTTGGCATATTTTCCTACACTATGATGCCCTTTGGCCTATGCAATGCACTGCTACCTTCCAAAGGTGCATGGTGAGTATCTTTTCTGATTTATTAGAGAGTTGCATAGAGGTGTTTATGGATGATTTCACTATTTATGGTTCCTCTTTTGATGTTTGTTTGGATGGTCTCTCTAGAGTTCTTAATCAATGTATTGGGACTAACCTTGTTCTTAACTTTGAGAAATGTCATTTTATGGTACATGAAGGTATAGTCTTAAGGCATTTAGTCTCTAGTAGAGATCTTGAGGTCGATAAAGCTAAGATTGATGTTATTACTTCTTTACCTTACCCCGCTTCTGTGCGAGAAGTGCGTTCTTTTCTTGGACATGCAGGTTTTTATAGGATATTCATTCAGAATTTTAGCAAGATTGCACTGCCATTGTCTAAGCTTCTCCAAAAGGATGTAGACTCTATGATTAATCAGCCTTACAAATGGGCATTTGACGAATTGAGGAAGAAGCTTACGACCTCTCCCATCATGCAGCCACCAGATTAGGAACTTCCCTTTGAGCTCATTGTGATACCTCTAACTATGCACTTGGGGCTGTGTTGTCACAGAGAGTTGATAAACAATCTCATGTCATTGCTTATGCTTCACGCACTTTAGATGCAACCCAAGTTAACTACACCACCACGGAGAAGGAGCTTTTAGCTATTGTTTTTGCTTTAGATAAATTCTGATCTTATTTGCTTTGCTCCCATATCACTGTCTCTACTGACCATCCAACTTTGAAGTACCTATTGAAGAAGCCTGATGCTAAACCTAGATTGATCAGGTGGATGCTTCTTCTTCAGGAGTTTGATATTAAGATTAAGGACAGGAGTGATGCGGAAAACTTGGTTGCTAATCATTTGAGCAAGATTGAGGCACCTGTTGAATCCTTTCCTATTAGCGATAATTTCCCTGATGAACATTTGATGCACTTGCATTCATCACATACCACCCCTTGGTTTGCTGACATTGTGAATTTCATTGTTACATCTATTGTTCCACCTCATGCATCTAGGTCTCAAATAGAAAAACTTAAGAGTGATGCTAATTTTATGTGTGGGATGATCCTTATTTGTGGAGGTTTGGTAGTAATCAAGTGATCCGCAGGTGTGTGCCAGATCATGAGATTCAGTTTATTCTTTAGTTTTGTCATGGCACACCTACTGGCGGTCATTTTGGTCCTCAGCGGACCGCTAGGAGGGTATTAGATTATGGGTTCTATTGGCCCACTTTGTTTAGAGATGCTCATCACTTTACCATCACTTGTGAGCAGTGTCAGAGAGCAGGAGGAACCATTACACGTAGACATGAGATGCCTTAACAATCCATTATTTTTTGTGAGATTTTTTATGTGAGGTAATAATTTTATGGGTCCATTTCCTATTTCTCATGTTTTTTTATATATTCTGCTTACTGTTGATTATGTTTCTAGATGGGTTGAAGCTAAGGCCACTAGAACTAATGATTCTAAAGTTGTTGTGGATTTTGTGAGATCCAACATTTTTTGTAGGTTTGGTGTGTCTAGAGCCATTATCAGTAAGGGAGCCATTTCTATAACAGGTCATTGACATCCTTGCTTTAGAAGTATGGGGTTGTGCATAGAGTTGCTACAGCTTATCATCCCTAAACTAATGGGCAAGCAGAGGTTTTTTTACAGAGAGATCAAGCAAGTGTTACAGAAGGTAGTGCAACCCAACATGAAGGATTGGAGCAAGCTACTTGAATATACTTTATGGGCTCACAGGACCGTTTACCGAACACCTTTAGGGATGTCTCCCTATAGGGTGGTTTTTGGTAAGTCATGCCACCTTCCGGTGGAGATTGAGCACCGTACTTATTGGGCGGTGAAGAGTTGTAACATGACATTTGATGAAGCGAGTATGCAAAGGAAGCTTCAATTGCAAGAACTTGAAGAGATTTGCTTAGAAGCCTATGAGAACTCCAAGATTTAAAAGGAGAAAGTGAAGAGATTTCATGACTCTAGGATTCTTAGGAAGGAGTTCCATATTGGCCAAAAAATGTTATTGTTTAACTCTCGCCTCAAGCTTATTTCTAGTAAACTTTGATCTAGATGGGATGGACCTTTTGTTATTACTAATGTTTTTTCCCATGGTGCAGTTGAGATTAAAAATGAAGTTACTGGCAAGGTCTTCAAAGTGAATGGTCACCAACTCAAGTTATTTCATGAGAGCCCTCAAGTGGAGGAGAAGCTTGTGGCCGACATCTCTTTGGTCTTACCAATTCTATGTGATAATGTATCTTGAATGACATTTGGGGAGTTTCCTTTTCCCTTATTTTATTTGTTGTCTATTTGTTTGCATCTCATTGCATGCTTACATTGAGGACAATGTGCATTTCAAGTGTGGGGTGAAGGATTACAAAATCCGTTTCTGTTAGCTGTTTATTGTTTCTATTTTTACATTCTGTCTGTTTTAATTTTTGAGTCTGTTTTCTATTTTATCTGTCTGTATTCTGTTTTCTATTTTAATTTTTAAGTTTGTATGTTGTATGCTATTTCTGTCTATTTTCTATTTTATCTGTCTGTTTTTCTTATTTTCTATTTCTGCTTGTTTTTGTTTTTGTCTGTATGCTATTTCTGTTATTGTTTTTGTTGTATTTGTTTTGTTTTGCTTTGTTTTGTTATTATTCTGTTTTTACATTCAGAAAATAAAAATTAGAATTTAGGCATTTTTTCATGTTTTTAATAGGATTTCTAACTTGTATAAATTATGAGAAATGTATTAATTTTTGTTGGATTGAAAGGTTTCATGCTTGATGTGAATCATTGTTGCAATTGTTGAAGTGATAAGTAGGCTTGAGAAATAGAATTTAAGATGGATCATGTGTAATAGAATTATGCCTTGTGAGTTTTTGGTCCTTTATGGATGAATCACATTATTTTATTCATGTTCTTTCATGTGTGATTTCACCCTTGTGCTAGATTACTCTATGTTTTGTCCTTCCTCTTTTGACATTCCTTGTTGCACATGCTTTGATTGAGATGATTTAGACCTTCTTTTTTTTATCCATTAGCCAAATAAACTATCCTTGCATTGATATCCATTGCTACCCTTTTTGAGCATTTAACCTTTTCTTTCTTGTGTAGCTCATTGCAAACTGAAAAATGGAAAACCATGTTATCCTAACTTTAGGGAGAAAAGGGACCTTGAAATTGTTTTGGGAGTGGGTTTGAAACAAGTGTGGGGTATTTTTATTTTTAATTTGAAAAGAAAAGGAAAGAAAAGAAAAGAGTTTACAAAGCAAAAGTTCAAAGAAAAAAAAATGCATAAACAAGGAAAAAGAAAAAGCGATAAAATATGTTGTGATTCATTTTCATCCTTATAAGTTCTTTGTTTCTACCCTTCTTTATACTTGTTGGCTTACTCTCCATTGCCCCTCTTTTCTCTTAGTTTTAGCCTCAATATCCTTTTCTTATCCACCCTTTACCCAAGCCATACATTACAAGCCTGTAAAGTCCTTTTGATCTTTTGATGCATGTGTATTTCAAGTTGAATGAATTAGAGTCTTGTCAAAATTTGGATGTGCTAGTTACATGTGGTGTTTGAGTGTAAACATAAACTCATACACATTAGAAGAGGTTGAGTGTTGCTCTTTGAGAGATTTTTGTCACCTTGGTTTCATGGATTGTTTGAAATGTTACTATCCTTCTACCATTTTTCATCTTTCTCACTTTTGTGCATTGTTAGGATCCATTGAAAAATACGTGTGCCTTGTTCTTACCTTTCTTTTAGTTTGTGTTTTACTTTAATTTGAATTTTTCTCTTAGTCTTTTTTTTAGTTTTGCCCAGGAATACAAAAGTTTAAGTGTGGGGTATTTTGATTGAGTATTTTTAGTTTAATATTTTTCTATTCTTCTTAGCTTATTTGACTTCTCTTGGACTTTTATTTTCCCATTCTAATTCAATTTTTGTCTTAGGCAAACAAGTGGGCTTAATTGATAATTGTTGCTTATTTTTGGAGTTTTTGCTTACTTGACCTATCTTCCTTGTACAGGACCTAGAGAGCTCTACAGAACTCCAAATGGCGCATATGAGTAGTCCCTGGAAAGATAAGAAAAAGATCAATCTACAAGTTTGTCAAAGATAAGCCGAGGTCAATTTTGTCATTTTGAGGGTCATTTTAGGCTTAGAAGTCAGAATCACTGCACTTGAATTTTGGGCTGTGAAATAGGTGTAATTAGTAATTAGTTAGACAAGTTGGGCTTCATTATGACCCATCCTTTCCTACTGACTCAGTCACTATATTTTAGTAATTTTAGTTATTTGGATGGACACACTTCATTTTAGCACAAACATATTTTGTAGTGACTTTTAGAAGTTTTTAGAATTAAAACTCTTTCTCTTATTTTCTCTCAACTGTTCTTCATTGTTCTTCACTGTTCTTCATTTTCATTTATGTTCTTCCATTTTCTTGTACTAATTTCATGGGGCTTTCATTGATGATGATCATGGAAGGCTAAACAATCAATCAATCTAAGGATCCAAGCCCAAGCAAGGAGAATTTGAGTTCTGCTTTGGTATTTCAAATTCTGTGTGAATGTTCACTTTCTTTTTCAATCCTCTATTCAATTTTCATGATTATGAATGTGTTTAGGATTGAAATCCCCTATTATTTACAAGTGAATTGATGTTGGAACCATATTAATTGTGTCTCTGAGTCGACCTAGGTTAATCCTGTGCTACAGAATTAGCGTAGTTTAATTGTTTTGAAGCGATACAACATCGATTATTAATGTCTTTGCCAGCCACTGTGACTACAACTTCTTCATAATTTTTTCATGATTTATAGTGATCTGTAACAACAAAGGTGAAAAATTTTCTTAGTTTATATTTTCTTGGTTGATTTTGTTTTGGCCTAATTACTTTCTTTCGTTTTTTTCTCCTTCATCAAAATTTCTCTAATATTGTGAATATAAACTAAATTTGTTAAAAAGGTTTATTTGATATGGCCTATCGATTAAAGTATTTTATGGAAAAAGATACTAAACGGGTCTTTATAAGAATATATGATAATTGGAGAATTTTTAAATATTTATTTGATTTGTTCTAAACTGATTTATTAGTTGCAAATTATGTGTTTGATCAAATGTCAAAATGACATTTTTGGGTATGTTTCTTTATTTCTCATTTTACTTTTGAATTTATGACACTTTTGAGATGACTTTTCATATGTGAACTTTTCAGTTGATTCCGTCGGTTTGGTATTATCTTATAGGATAGGATTTTTTCGCATACAATCTTTAGTTGTTGTTACTTATCTTTTGTTAATATTACTCCTATTTATAATCAATAGTTCAATTATATTTGTTTAAGAAAATTTAGTAAATGAAAACTGATGTTTATTGTAGAAATTTAGGTGAACGGGTAAAGGATCAATGGAATGTTCAATTGTTAAATTTGATACAGGACCTTATAAAAGTGAGCATTGACACAAGTAGAAATGAAGAAAAGATGCAAGACAAAATAGAGAGAAATGAATATATTACTTGGGTAAATTGAAAGAGAAGAGCTAAATAAGAGGGACGTTTACTAGCAGAGCATTAATTTGCATAAATTTTTTCAGTTGTTTTCTTTAATTTAAGTTCATAATTGAAAATATTTTGTCTAGCAACAAATGATGTCATTTTGAATATAAAAATTACTTTAATTTAATTATTTAAAAATGCAAGTAATTTTAATTCTTGTAATTTGGTTTAATATTTTGTATGTATTTTTTATATCATTTTATTTAAAATTTTAGTAATTTGTTATAATTAATTTTTATTATATTTATTTATTTAATTTTCTATATTTTTTTAGTAATGTTGATATTTATATTTCAAAAGACTTATTCTTAGATGAAAATATTTTGCTATTAATATTAACTTATAATATATGAAATAACATATTTTATTTTTATTTTTGTAATTAATTTTTACAACTATAATCATCTTAATTAATCATTTGCCACAGTAATGCTAATTAATTTTTTTAACAATTATTTTAATATTAACAGTAGATTTTATTTAAAAGACATATACATTTAACAAATACAATTCAAATACATTACACATTCATTTAAGAAAAAAATTAATAGTGGGATTATATCCCACAATGAGTTCTTTTAGATACATGTTGAGGTTTTTCATTTTGTTGCACTGGATTTGTTAATGGGTTTGTTCTTCTTGTTCTACCGCCTCTTCCTCCTCTTATTCTAGAATGATCACGTATCTGTGTTTGTTATTGTTGAGTAACATGATACTCACCATTGACATCATCATCATTATTAGTAGTATTATTATCATCATCTTCCTCGTCATCCTCATTACCCATGACATGCATTTGAGTAGGTAATGACGGACGATAAAAAGATGTCGATGGTGGTGGGTTATATGCTGATGGCATAGTGTTAAAAGTTCTTCCAAACCTCTATGAGAGTCCTTCAAAAATATTTGAGGTAGAAGGAACTTGAAATGAGTGTTGAGGCACATATGATGAGAACCCAAATGGTTGTGAACTTTGTTCACATCCTTGAGGCATGTATCCAAAGAAACCCACTGATTGACAAAAAGGTTGTGCATGTGATTGATGATAATGGGGGCATAAATCCAAAAACATGCACTGGAGGTACATTAGGTTCAGCATGTGATTGATGGTGGTGATGGTCAGGATGAGACTGTAAATTAAGATTTATGAAGTTAGAAATATATGATGAATAATAATAGCAATAAATAATTTATCAAAATTCTAAGAGTAAAGTTACAACCTCAGTAGATTGTGTCCACTCACACAATATAAATCGTCTAGTTCGACGTATATGTCATTGCATGTATTCTGAATTTTCAAGCAAAATATTGTGGTCCATTACACCTTGAACAATAAAATCATTCAAATGATTCCATGTGTTAATCCAGGGATGATGATGGTAAGGCCAAAAAATATATGTTCTCCCTCTCATATCTATGTTGTGGAATTGGTCTAGGTTTGGTGGGTCATCTGGAATATTTTGTCACATTCCAAATTGTCTCATGACCTTGTCTATTGAGTGTCATTCCACAATTGCAAAACATATAAGAGGTACTTTTGCACGAACAATCATAGATACCTCAACATTATTAATTAATGGTCTTATTTTGAGTGTCTCATAAGGTGTCCACAAGAACGGCAAGACATATATTATTATTGTCACATATTTATTAACGAATAAGAAAAAAAAATAAATACTTAACATGAAGATTAAGAAATGAACCTCATTTATATGTAGTCTATCGAATATATCGTGTATCAATCTGATTGAGTTGGTGGGTATGTTTGTTTGTGTCATAGGATGAGACCACCTTCGTGTAAGTGAAAATCCAAGTCCATCTTGTACTTCTTTGTCTGATAGGTGATGTATCTGTTGGCAATGCATTTAATGCGGTCTCATGCCATGATTGTAGCAGTAACAAACATCCACTTATTTCAGTTTGTAAAGGCTTAACAGCCTGATCTAGTGATCATAATAGGGAATCTAATACTGTTGCACCCCAACTATAATCACCTGCCTCAGTCAAATTGGATAACAACAGAAGATACATAAAATGAACGCATGCTCCAGATGTATCCGACATCAAACAACCGCCTATGAGCATCATTATATGAGCTCTGGCATGTTGTACAATGACAACATCATCAGCATCAACAGGAAGGTGTTGAAAATTTTTCCGCAACCATGTTAGATAAATCGTTTTGCTCTTAATATACTTATCAGGTGGAATGTCCCCTAATAAGGTCTGACAAGCTTCACGTACATCACTAGTAATGACATCGATTACTGGTAGCCTGTCTATCTTGAGGCCCAATTTTAGGGCAACATCTTGTAAAGTGATGGTTGCCTCCCCATATTGAAAATGGAATGTGTGAGTTTTAGTTCTCCACCGTTCAACCAACGTAGTTATCAAATGGTGGTTAACATCCACTTGTGCGAAAATTATGATACGACCAAAGTCAGCTTCATTTATGGCATTTTTTACACAATTGTCTATATGATCGAAGTGTGCCATAGCCCAGACAGAATGAAACCTTGGACAAAGCATTCTCTATTGGCCTTCCCATATTAAGTTTGAAACATGACTATCTTGTAAGCGCAACAACGACCCGTCAATAGGTCTTGGTTGTGTATTTTCCATTGTTGAGAAAAAGGAAAGAAGAGATTGCAAGAAGGATGAAGAAGGTGGGTTGTGAGAAAAAATAAATAAGCTTTGTGAGGAAAGTGGTCTTGGACGATGAAAATAACAACGAACAAGAATGAAAAGAGCTAGCATGAATGCATATTATATGACATCCACTTAATATAAAATAAATTGTAAACTATTGTTTAGTTTCACCAATTTCACGTGGCATGCACCATACTTAGTTTCAACAATAAATGAAATTATTGAACATTTGTCTTTATCCATATTTGAAAATGTCATGAATGTGTACTTGATTGGAATTATCTTGTATCATTTAAGTTCGCATGAAATTGAAGATTTTGGAGTAGTTTTGGACTTTGTTCAAAGTGTAGGCTCTGGTGATAAAACTTTTCATTGAAAAGCTTCATTTATTGAATTTGCACCATGATTCATGAGCCAACATTATTTATCATACACGAGCATGATAAAGCACATCCTGTGTGGTTATTTCTATTCGTTATTGTCCTATAAGCCACCCTTCTAAATATTTACTTTCTTCTATTATCATTCACGTGCCTAACCTATTTTTTTTCTTCAATGAATTGATGTAGTAGCAGAAGCTGTGCTTTTCCATGTGCACTAGCCTGCATTCTCGTATTTTCCATATGCATTAGGTTGTGCATTTATTAGTTCACGAGTCAGACTCTACATTTCTTGTGAACATCCTTGCGTTCATGAACTGGTTAAAATCTTTATTCTGCACATCCCTGCGTTCACGAGCTGGTTTAGTTTTTTAAATGGAAAAATGCACTTAGGAAATATGAAGAAGTCATACCAATGGCCACAACTTAGAAGTCGTACCAAAGGCCAAGAGTTCAGGTTATTTTCCTCCAAAAAAATGTAGCAATCGTGAGGTATTACACTACTTTAAAGTTGTGAGCTATCACACAACTTTAAAGTCGTGTTAGGTGACACTACTTTGCAAAAAAAGTGTTAAATTTAATTATTAAAAAATTACTTAATTAAAAAATTTACAGTTTGAGTTAATTAAAATTTTGATGTTATAAGTAATATATTATTATGGTTTTAGTTAATAAAAAATGATGTTATAAGTAATAAATTGTTAGGATTTTAGTTAATAAAAAATGATGTCATAAGTAATATATTGTTAGGATTTTAGTTAATTAAAAGATAATGTTATAAGTAATATATTGTTAGGGTTTTATTCATTATTTAATTACGAATGAAGCCTGTACAATTATTTGTCTGACCACAATTCATTATTTCATAATATATTTGTACAAGATAAAACATTTACCATTATTCATAACTTTGAATTAAAGTTGTACAGGATAAAACATTTATCACTATTCATAACTTTGAATTAAAGTTTACATGATAAAGCATTTACAACTGTTCATGGAAAACTTAGGATTCATCTTCATTCACCTTCATTATATAAGTGGTGATAGTAGTCAGTGAAGATCACAAAAACTGCATATGAAATATTGCACAAAATTATTATCATCTTTCATTTTAACATTTGCCTTACGATCTTGAGGTACATTTTTTATCTAATGTTTCATTATTGTAATCTTCAAAAACAAATTACAGTATTGCAGGTATGTTTTTATTTAATGTCAAAAACTTCATTTTAATCATTAATTTGACTAACATTAATATTTTTTCCAGATATGACTAGTGTAGAACCCATAATAAGAGATAATGTGAGCAACTTTAGTGACGAGTATGAACACAATAGTGATCAAGATAGTGGAAAACCAAACAATCAAACATAAAGTGGGTCATCTTTATATTTTGAAACTATTAATAGCCAACTTTCAAAAGATTTATAGTACTCAAATCCATATAACAATAGAGGGACTGAGGGTACAAATGACCTTTATGAAGGTATGATATTTGAATTGAAACAAGTCATTGTCAATGCCATTAAGGAATTTCATTTTGTATATTCATTTAATTTCATGTTGAAGAGAACAAGAGTGACAGGTATGTTGATGTCATTGGAGGGTGAGAGCATCCTTTAGCAAAATACGCATGAGGTGGGAGATGAAAAAAATAAATGGTATTCACACTTGCACAACTTCATGAATATCACAAGATCATGTTAGGTTAGTCTCCTCCGTCATTGCTCATAATACTGTGCAGTTAGTGAAAACAAATTCTGGTATCAAAATCAAAACTTTGATTGCAGACACACTACAACGATTTGGGTATACTATGTCATACAAAAAAGCTTGGACAACTAAACAAAAAGTTGTTGAAATGGATTTTGGAAACTGGGAACATTCATATAGTTATCTCCCTGTATGGATGACAACCATTACACACTTTGTACCAAGTACAATTGTTAGATACAAAACATCTACTCTAATGGAGGATGGTGAAGATGGATCTTCTAAACTAATCCTTAATCGTGTGTTTTGGGCTTTTAAGCCATGCATTGAAGGCTTTAAATATTGCAAGCCAATTGTACAGGTAGATGGAACATTCTTAACTGGAAAATATCATGGTACTTTATTGACTGCCATTGCACAAGATGGTAGTAGAAACCTTTTTCCAATTGCGTTTGCAATTGTTGAGAGTGAGAGCAAAGAGGTTTGGATGTGGTTCTTGCATTATTTAAGGAGATATGTTACACCTCAACCAAATTTGTATATTATATTAGACAGGGGAACCGGTTTGCTAGCAGCTTTGCAATCAGAACGAATTGGGTGGCATGGTCCGGATGTATCTTTTGTCTACTGCATTCGCCACGTAGCATCAAATTTTAACAAACAATTTAAAAATGTTGATTTAAAAAAACAAGTCATCAATATGGGTAAGCTTCTGACCATTTCATCATAAAAATTCTAGCATTATTACGTGTTCACCATATTTGGTAGTCATTATTTTGTCTTTTGCCAATGGCATAGGATTTGAGTTGAGGAAACTGTGATTTGAGGCAAGGTTGCTTGCAATGCAATCAGAGTTTCTATAAGCAATAGATTGGCTAGACCAAATTCCCAAGAGTAAATGGACTCAGGCATATGATGAAGGCAAACAGTATGGGCATATGACTACCAACCTTGCCGAATGTATGAATTCTGTTTTGAAATGAGCCCGAGCGTTGCCTATTACAACCTTAGTCAATGAAACATTTAATAAAATAAATGATTTATTTGTTACTAATGATGCAAGAAAATCAACGTATTGCTGCCTCACATCACGTTCGCGTGTACATGAAAGAAACATGGGAGTTTAAGGTTCAGAAAATTGCAAATACGCGGCATGGGCAACGAGCAATGACATGCATTGTCTAGTTGAACGAATGGTCGTGTGATTGTGGACATTTTTAGGCATTTCGAATTTCGTGCTCGCATGCAATTGCACCGTGTGCTTCTTGCAATTTAAATTACGATGACTTTGCTGACTCTGTATACAAGTTGGAAAACATTTGCAAAGTTTATTAGAATCACTTTCATTCCCTTGGAAACGAAAATAATTGGCCTCAATATTTGGGTCCATATTTTATGCCTGATCCTTCAAAACAACGACAGACATTGTACTCGTATACATAATGAAATGGATGAACCAATTCCAAATATGCCAAAAAAATGCTCATGTGTAGAACTGAAGGACATAATCGTCGTAACTGTCCATACAAGGAAGATGACAACTAATATTATTTCTATTTTCTTAGTTTTATTTACTTTGTAATGTTCATTTCATATTCATTACACTTTTTATGAAAGACATGTTAACTACTATTATTACTTAAATAAAATATGTTGTTAATAGTAAAATAATTATTAACAAAATTAATTAACATTAATATGACAAATGATTGAATAAGATAATGATAATTATAAAAATTAATTAAAAAAGCTAAAATAAATATATCTTATTTCATATATTATAAGTTAATATTAATAGCAAAATATTTTCATCTAAGAATAAGTCTTTTGAAATATAAATCTTAACATTACTATAAAAAATAGAAAATTAAATAAATAAATAAATATAATAAAAATTAATTATAACATAAATTACTAAAATTTTAAATAAAATGATATACAAAGTACATACAAAATATTAAATCAAATTAAAAAAATTAAAATTACTTGCATTTTTAAATAATTAAATTAAACTAATTTTAATATTTATTTAAAAAAACTTGCATGGAATTACAAAAAAAATGAAGAAATATTCAAATAAAAAAATTATAAAACAAATTAAAACAAATGAAATTAAAAAAAAGGGTCATACGACGTAGAAGTCGTAGACCCAAAAAAAAAGGTTTACGACTTTAAAGTCGTAACCCATATAAGAAAAAAGCTTATACGACTTATGTATAAATAGAAAAAAAAAATTAGTTACGGCTTCAAAGTCGTAAATCGAAAAAAAAAGCACTGAATTTAGTTAAAAAAATTATATAAAAAAATACGTCATTCTGAATTAGAAGTCATACCACTTGTTACGACTTACTCCCATTTAGTAATTTTTTAAAATGTTACTCCAAATGGTAATTAATTTTTAAAAGCACCCCATTCAATCAAAAGCTAAGGATATTAGTTGATGATGATTATAATATATGTATTTATGGTTGATGTCTTCATCTTGAATGTACATCTTTCTATTTAGAGGAGCATTACTTATCATTAAATGATTTTTGACCAACTGATTGCAGAATAAGTGGAAGGATTCTCCAGTTGGAAACTGTTACTCAGACTGAGGCCATCAGGAGGCCGCATCGATTCCTTAGTCATTTTCCATTAACCACAACCTTTTAGGTGCTTGTTAAAACCGTTTATACTTCCAAGATATTTTTTATGGTTCATAATAGATGTTTGCTAATTTTTCACCTTTGTAAAAGCATTGGCCCCATTTATAGATGAAATCAAGAAGCGTGCAAATTAGGGGAAGCAACTTGCAAAAAAGGTATCCATGTAGCCTATCATATTTTATTTATGTAGATTTCATGGAGTCTTGTACGATTTTGGCATTGACTCACATAATACTCCCTTAAAATGTGTATAAAAGGATATGATAATGAAATTTCTCTCGAAAAACTTATTATATCAACTTTTCCCTTCATTATATGCCTCATTTGTTAGTCATTTTGTTTGGTGTGCAAGTAGGGGAGATTGTGTGTTAAGGAAATCTTCTTGGGTTGGACCAGACGAAGCTTTAGGGTTTTGCAAGCTTATCTTTTAGGTTTCTGAATCTGGAGCCGATTTCTTGTTAGATTACAGTTGAACTAAGGTTCTGTAACTTCTTTTATGGCACTGAAATAAGGCTCATAGCCTTCCAATTGCATGTTTGGTATTTTGATGCTTTTATGTTATCAAATGCCTTTATTGAAAATTAATATATTTTTGTTTGGCTATCCAAATATTTTGGAATGTGCTTTCTCATGTTGCTGGAATTATGTTGTATTTTTCTTTTTAGGAAAAGATGGAGAAAATAAAGGTTAAAGCTACTGCTACTTATTCTCTTCCCATATCATTAAGTCATCAGTTTACTTCTCGCAATGATCCTCCAACATTCTCCATGGATGACTTTGAAGCTAATCTACTTTTTGGATGTTGGAAGATGGAACTTGGCTGTTAGGATAAGGGTTTTGCTGTAATTTATGAACAATTCCTCAAGGCATGTTAACTTTTAGAGGTAGTTCCACAATGTAAATAGTACAGAACTTGAACACAAATAAAGAACAAGGAACAGAACCACCAGGATTGACTCCTGGGAGATAGACCAATTGCAGGCATAGTACCAAAGGGATACTCAATTTTGGATAGATAAACTTAGATGTAGGTCCTTAGGTACTTTTGGTACTGCTTTCCTATCAGAATTAGAGTTTCACATTGATTATTATGCTAACCTTTAATTATTATGTGGATTATTAAGGTGAAACTCCAATTTTTTATTGGAGAATAACACCAAAGGCACCTAAAACTGCATCTAAGTTTTGTCCCTTCTAGATACCCTTTTCTCCATATTCTTCATACTACTGATGATCACACAAAAAAAACCACCTCTATTGAGGGGACCTTCGCCTGACTCTTCCCAACATTGTCAATAGATTCCTTTTAAATTTTCCACTCCCCATAATGATTTCTCCTTAACTTTGCCCAATTTACCCTCTCTTCTCATTAGTATATTATACCAACCATTGTCATGGCCTTCCTTTGGGCCGAATGTCAAACCTCTATCAGAATATGTTGTCACATGACTAGAAATCTTACTATTGTAGAAATATTGTATTGAGTTAGAAAATGAATGATTTATGTATGCTGTAATTATTTGTGTGCTGTATTAATTTCCATTATTGTACTTTGGCCTTTTGGCTATTCAGGCTGCCTCTTCCGTTTTACTTTTCATTTATTGCAGCTAATGATGTCCTATAGTGTATATAATTTTTGCAAGCATTTTGTTTAGCTCTAGGAAATTCAACTATATCATCAAGTCCTCCCCTAGCTGGGGAGAGAAAATCGTTCTCAAATGTTACTAGGCTTGGGTTTGCTGCTGCTCATGATTTTCCATCCTTACAAATTCAAGAAACTAGTGGTCTACATAACAACAACGCGACCTCTGATTCTTCCATCCTTACAATTTGATATAATTCTACATGCCAAAATTTGTGGTTCTGTATAACCTAAGAAACAAGGTGATTCAAGTGCCCAAAAATGTGTCATGTTCTCAACTACTGTGATTTTGTAGGCTTGAAAAATGGGGAGACACAATCATACTCCAATGTTATATCAAGAGTATAATCTGATATAGAGTCTGTTTGGATACAAGGCTAACACTGCTTTTGAGAGTTTATCTACTTGAAAAAGCTCTATATTTCCAATAGAAAATCTCTCAAAACCAATTGTAACTTGTATCCAAATAGACCCACAAGCTCGAATGCACCAAAGACAAATGGGTTGGGGAAGAAGGGAAAGAAACCAAATCGAGTTCTTCTGTCGACAGCTAGTGGTAGGCGTTATTGATTACTTGGTTGCCGACCCTTACCCTTATGTTTACCCTAGATTATGTGGGTGTCAAATGATTCCCAACCTTCTCCCAGCTAGTCCCAAGGCAAACTCTTTTGGCAGATTATTTCACTGTAGAGTTATTATCGTTCTATGGATTATATGTACTTTATATGCTCTTAAGTACTTATAGATAAGTAGACATGTGTGGATTGAATAAATGCTTTTAGCAATAAACAAGCCAAAACAGTTGGAACTTTAGTTTATTCTTTCTGTGGATCTGTAGAACTGTGTTGTCCTTTGGTATGCTAATTAAATCTAGACTATGAGCATTGTTGCACACTAGGATGGGCACTAAAATTGGATGAATATATAATTTTTAAAGAAACTGTTCTAATAAAAACGTAAGTGGATTTTTTACCAAAAACTTTAATTATTTACTACGTTAAATGATCTAATAAAAGAATACTCTGATAAATTTTTTTAACCTTCCTCGTAAAAAGAATTTTGTGGGAAACAGTTAAATCCTTTTCGAAAAACATTGAACTAACACACTAAATCTATTTTTCAATTTCTATACTTTTTCATTTCAAATATTACTCAAATTAAAATTAAAGGGTGTATTTAATTAGGATTTTAAAGGATTTTGAAAGTTTTTTTGTTAAAAAGTGTCGAAGTATTCAATCAAGATTCTCAAATAATAAAAATAAATCTTGTGATATTTAATCAAGATTATTAGGATTTTTTAAGAAATTCAATAAAGTTTGTTGGTATTCAATTAAGATTTTTTACTAAGGGTGTTCACGAGTCAATTCAAATTGGTTTTGGTCAAATTTAAGACCTAACCCAATCAAATTGTTCGGTTCGGTTCAGTTTTGAGAATAAAAAAAATTCAAAACTCAACCTAACCCAACTCATTCATGAACGGTTCAGTTTGGTTTAGGCCAACGGGTTACCCATTTAAATTTGATTTTTTTCTTAGAACTACTATTTCATATCATGATTCATCCAAATATTCAATATAATTAACACAATAGGGTAAATAGTCCTTTTCATCCTTGAATGTGTAGAGACCTCGCAAATTCATCCCCAAAAGATAAAAATTCAAATTTTAATCCTCAAAAGTGAAAAAATGACAAATCTATTCATCCGTTAACTTTTGTCCTTTAACGAAAATGAAAGAACCTACATGGCACAGAGGGACAAAAATGTCACAAAAATTATTGTCAACATAGCTGCAAAATAGATTGGATCAAAATGTCAGTAAATTTTCATTTGACCAAAATGTTAATAAGTTTTCATTGGACAAATTTGCAATATCCCAAATTTAGTTTAGGGTAAAATGCAATTTAGGGTACATAGTCATTTTCGTCCCTGAATGTGTAGAGTGCTAACAAATTCGTTTCGAGACATGGAAATTCAAATTTTAGTATATCCATTTACATGCATTGCAAATTTGCTGCAATTATTTGTTTGTCTTCTCAACTACTTAGATCATTGACACATTGTTGGAGCATAATAGTATCATAAGATATTTTCATCCAATGGAAACCTACTCAAAATTTGATCCAATGGAAACTCACTAACATTTTGGTCCAATCTATTCAGTAGTCATGTTGGTAATTATTTTTGTCACATTTTTGTCCCTCTGTGCCACGTAGGCTCTTTCATTAACAGTAACGGATGAATGAATTTGTCACACTTTTTCCACTTTCGGTAACTAAAATTTGAATTTTCATCTTTCGGGGACGGATTTGTCAGTACTCTACACATTCAATGATGAAAATGGCTATTTACCCTAACACAATATTATCAAATGTTTGAAAGTAGTAAAATTGATTCATTTAATATCATCAACATAATATTCTAAAATAGACTAATACAAATTAAAACAAAATATTCTTTAACGAGATTTACTATCATAGTTTGAATCACAACTATTTCCTACAAACTAATTTCTTGCAATAACCTTGGGTGCAACTAGATTTGTTGAAACAAATGAATAAAATATGATCCATTAATATTATAAACATTTGAAGTTCCAACACTTGGAGTCCAATATTAATAGTATTTAAGTAAAACTAAACAACTCTAAAAATTTTGATCGGTTTTGATCAATTCAGTTCGGTTTTGATCGAATCTATAGATCTAAACCCGTGACACAACACGTACATGAACAGTTTTGATTGATTTGATTTGATTTTGACCCAAATATATAAATGACCTAACTCAAAGTGTCTAGATCGGTTTGGATCAATTCAGATTCACGGATGACTCGTACCTGTGAACACCCCTATTTTTTACAACTTAAAAAAAATTACAGCATTTAAAAGTACACAAATTTTGATGGATTCTTTCTTTTAATAAATTTCATGAGACTTTTTATGAGAAAATACGCATGAAACAATTTCATCAAAATCCTTGAGATTTCATTAGACTTTTTTTCTTTCTTTATTTTCTTTCAAATTGTCATTTTTTTTCCATCACACATAAACCCTATCTCTTTGTTGAAAACAATAGACATTCATACTTTTTTTTACTCTTTCGATCAATGGTCAACATGCATTGAACTGTGTTTTATGAGAGATTTTCTCAATTATGTGAATGTGAGAGACATTTTGACTACGTGTTTATACATATAAACGAATGTGAATATACATTAATATAAGATATATATAGTTTTAATAAACGTGAAAAGTTGACTCATGTATAAGTGAATAAATATATAAATGAGGTTTGAAAGAATTGTTTGACATGTTTTTTGTTTAGTGAGATCGTTATTGTGGAAATGATTACATGTATTCATACTATTGACATATATTGGGGTATATAGTTTTTATACAATTAACATGATTGATGATTGAAGGCATAGTTATGAAAACCCTTTATGCATTTGACCCGATCAAAACCGGCCAAACCCGGCCGGTTCGACCGGTCTAACCCGGTTGGATTCGCTTTTCTTTTCTTTTTTTGAAATTTTTTTATTTTTTATTTAAAATTTTGGATTATTATCAATTGTTATTTTTTATTTTAGAGTATAAATGAATTTTTCTTACTCAAATAATGTTAGTTATATATTTATATATAATAGATACATATATAATTTTGAATTTTTAATATATATCTGGTCAAACCGAGTCAATTACTGACCCACCGGTTGGACCACTGACCCACTACCTCAACCAGGTCAATGACCAGTCCGATTTTAAAAAAACTGATTGAAGAAGAATGAACCTATTGTACTTGTAAAAATGTTAGGGAAAATTGATTTACTATGTAACAAGTTTATGATTCTTTATATAAAATGAGTTTTATTTAAAGTGTTAGGTAGACAAAATTCATGAATCTTTATTAATAACTTTGAATGTCTTTTAAGAATTCAAATAGTCCTTTAAAATCTTAAAAATCTATATTGTCATTTCAAATCTTATGAATTCATATTTTATAAATCCATTAAAATTTGAACTACAAATTCTAATTACAAAAGTCTTTTTTTTTTACAATCATTGTATTCTTACAAAGTCTTTTAAAATTCCTAAGATTTTTATGCCAAAATAATATTTTAAATCCTATTCCAATACACCCCTAAAATCGAGTAGTATTTAAATGAGAAAATTAATCAATAAAAATTGACTAAATTGTAATTTTAATACTCATATAATTCTAAAATATGTGATTTTATTCTTCCTTTTTTTATTTTTGGTGATTGTGATCTTTCTATTTTAAAAAATTTGTTATCTTGGTCTAATATTTAATTTTTCGTATATTTTTTTATATTTTAATTAATTAAATTATCTTTTTATGATATCTTAAGTGAATGTTAGACTTAATTATTAATTGCACAATATATATATATATATATATATATATATAAAATTGAGAATTTGAATAAAATTATTAATTATATTGAGATCCAAATCGCATAATATAAATTATAGGCTGACCAAAACTGTAATTTAACCTAAAAAAATTAAAATAAAAACTAAAAGTAGGAGAAAACACCAAACTTAAATGAAAAAGAAAATAATTCCTAACAATGTTTTCATTCAATAATGATTATTCAAATTTATCTATTTTATATCAAAAGAAATGACTCAATTATAAAATAGAAAAAAATTACATTAAATGTTGATGATAACTCATCCCTTTTTTATTCTCTTAATAAAATATAGTATTTTTTTATCTTTTTAAAATGTGCAATTCATACTATGGTAAAACTAGTAAAAAAAGAATCTCTTTCAATCATCCTAAATTTGTCATCTTTCTTTTATTTATCATTGAGAAAAGAATTATCATCATTCTATCTTTATCTGTATATTTAATGATTTTAACACCATATCTATTTCTTTCTAAAAACTTTTACCTCTATTTTTAAATTGAATTTATTAGTTTTTCTAAATTAAATTATTAGTACTTAAAAATAATATTATAACACGATTTAAGTTATTGCTTATAAATCTAAAATATGTTATATATTTTATTTATTATAAATTTTAATTATGATATCATTTATAAATATGTTATATATTTTAATTATGAAGAATAATAGATTGACAATTTGTGATGATAGTTTTTAGCCGTTAGAATTTAATTTTTAATTTCCAGTCATCCGAATTTGCATTTTAAAATCATCACAAATTGTCAAGTTATTGTTCTTCGTTTGATGCACACTCACGGAGGGAGTAAAAATAGTACTTTTCAAAATTTAAGGACTAAAAAAGTCAAATTTAGATCTGAAAGACAAAAATAGACCCAAAATGGAGGGATTAAAACAGTTATTAAGCCAAAAATAACATATTTAATTTTAAAAAAAAGTCCATCACTAAAATTATTGTGATGTATTAACTATGAAAAAACAATTTTGTCACTAAATTTTAATCATTAATAATTGGATTATTTTTATCAATTATTGTTGTTAATTACCTTTGCCACCTTCTTGCAAGCTCTCACAACACCCTTCTCCATTTCATAGCCTTCTAATTACATGTTTGGCATTTTTATTATTTTATGTTATCAAATGCATTTATTGAAAATTAATATATTTTTGTTTTGCTAACCAAATATTTTGGAATGTGCTTTTTCATGTTGCTGGAATTATGTTGTATTCTTCTTTTTAGGATAGATAAACTTAGATGTAGGTCCTTAGGTACTGCTTTCCTATCAGAATTAGAGTTTCACCTTGATTATTGATACTAACCTTTAATTATCATGTGGATTATTGAAGTGAAAATCCATTTTTTTATTGGAGAATAACACTTAAAGAACCTAAAACTACATCTAAGTTTTGTCTCTTTTGGATACCCTTCTCTCCATCTTCTTCATACTGCTAATGATCACACCAAAAAACCACCTCTACTGAGGGGACCTCCGCCTGACTCTTCCCAACAGTCTCAATAGATTCCTTTAAATTTTCCACACCCCATAACAATTTCTCCATAACTTTTCCCAATTTACCCTCTCTTCTCATTAGTATGTTATACCAACAATTGCTATTGTAGAAATATTGTATTGAGTGAGAAAATGAATGACTTATGTATACTGTAATTATTTATGTGTTGTATTAATTTCCATTATTGTACTTTGGCCTTTTGGCTATTCAGGTTGCCTCTTCCGTTTTACTTTTCATTTATGTCAGTTAATGATGTGCTATGGTGTATATAATTTTTGCATGTATTTTTTTTAGCTCTAGGAAATTCAACTATATCATCAAGTCCTCCCCTAGCTAGGGAGAGAAAATCGTTCTCAAATGGTACCAGGCTTGGGTTTGTTGTTGCTCATGATTCTCCATCCTTACAAATTCAAGAAACTAGTGGTCTACATAACAATGACACAACCTCAAATTCTTCTGTTTCAATACGTGCTTAAAGTGCCCAAAAATGAAGACCAAGTGAAGCTCTCAAAAACATTTTTGGTTCTATATAACCTAAGAATCAAGGTGCTTCAAGTGCCCAAAAATTTTTTATGTTCTCAACTACTGTGATTCTGTAGGCTTTAGAAATGGGGAGACACAATCATACTCCAATGTTATATCACGAGTAGAATCTAATGTAGAGTCTGGTTAGATACAAGGCTAAAACTACTTTTGAGAGCTTCTCTACTTGAAAAAGTTCTATATTTCTAGTAGAAAAACTCTCAAAAGCACTTGTGGCTTGTATCCAAATAGGCCCATAAGCTCGAATGCACCAATGACAAATGAGTTGGGGAAGAAGGGAAAGAAACCAAATCGAGTTCTTCTTTCGACAACCGGTGGTAAGCGTTATTGATTACTTGGTTGCTAACCCTTACCCTAGATTATGTGGGTGTCAAATGATTCCCAACCTTCTCCCAACTAGTCCCAAGGCAAAATCTTTTGGCAAATTATTTCAGTGTAGAGTTATTAACGTTCTATGGATTATATGTATTTTATGCGCTCTTAAGTACATATTGATAAGTAGACATGTGTGGATTGAATAAATCTGAACTACAAATTCTAATTACAAAAGTTATTTTTTTTTTTACAATCATTGTATTCTTACAAAGTCTTTTAAAATTCACAGGATTTTTATGCCAAAATAATATTGTAAATCCTATTCCAATACATCCCTAAAATCGAGTAGTATTTAAATGGGAAAATTTATTAATAAAAATTGACTAAATTGTAATTTTAATACTCATATTATTCTTATATGTGATTTTATTCTTCCTTTTTACTTTTTTGGTGATTTTGATCTTTCTATTTTAAATTTTTTTATCTTGGTCAAATATTTAATTTTCCGTATATTTATTTATTTTTTATATTTTAATTAATTAAATTATCTTTTTATGATATCTTAAATGAATATTAGATTTAATTATTAATTGCACCAATATATATATATATATATATATATATAATTGAGAATATGACTAAAATTATTAATTATATTGAGATCCAAATCACAAAATAGAAATTATAGGGTGACCAAAACTGTAATTTAACCTACAAAATTAAAATAAAAATTGAAGTAAGAGAAATCACCCAACTTAAATGAAAAAGAAAATAGTTCCTAACAATGTTTTCATTCAATAATGATTATTCAAATTTATTTATTTTATATCAAAACAAATGGCTCAATTATAAAATAGAAAAAAAAAACTGAATTAAATATTAATGATAAGTCATCCCTTTTTTATTCTCTTAATAAAATATACTATTTTTATCTTTTTAAAATGTTCAATTCATACTATGGAATAACTAGTAAAAAAAGAATCTCTTTCAATCATCCTAAATTTTTCATCTTTCCTTTATTTATCATTCATTAAAGAATTATTATCATTTTATCTTTAGCTTTATATTAAATAATTTTAACACCATATCTATTTCTTTCTAAAAAATTCACCTCTATTTATAAATTGAATTTATTAGTTTTTCTAAATTAAATTACTAGTACTTAAAAATAATATTATAACACGATTTAAGTTATTGATTATAAATCTAAAATGTTTTATATATTTTATTTATTATAAATTTTAATTATGATATCATTTATAAATATGTTATATATTTTAATTATGAAGAATAATAGATTGACAATTTGTGATGATAATTTTTAGCCATTAGAATTTAATTTTTAATTTCTAGTCATCTAAATTTGCATTTTAAAATCATTTTATTGTTCTTTGTTTGATGCACACTCATGGAGAGAGTAAAAATAGTACTTTTCAAATTTTAAGGATTAAAAAAGTCAAATTTAGATTTGAGAGACTAAAACAGACCCAAAATGGAGGGATTAAAACAATCATTAAGCCAAAAACAACTTACATTTAAATTTTTTTTAAAAAAGCCCATCACTAAAATTATTGTGATGTATTAACCTTGAAAAAACAATTTTGTCTCTAAATTTTAATCATTAATAATTGGATTATTTTTATCAATTATTGTTGGTAATTACCTTTGCCACCTTCTTGCAAGCTCTCACAAAACCCTTCTCCATTTCACAGAAGTTGTTAACCAAGAAACCGCAAGCAAGATCAAACGTCTTGCTACACTAAAGAATCAACTCATAAGCAAGACTAGATCGGTCTTGAAAATCATCAGGGAGATCACAACCTTGAATAGGGACGCAACCTAGAATTTGAATAACCTCTACGCAATCCTTGTATTCGCATGCAACCTCTTCATGCAACGTTGGCAATGCAACAACAACAAGAGCGTCATAGCAGAAGTAATGACGAACACAAACGACACAAGGTCGAACTCCTTTGCTACTTTGAGTGCTTTGTTTGTGAAAGCATCAACAAACCCAAGCAGCAAGTGGTGGCGTTGTGGTGGTGGTGGTGGTTGCACATGCACTACGTTATAGCGAAGCAAAAGCGTCACGAAGATATTGCATAGATTGAGACACTGTGAGTTGGACTTTGATTTGTGGGGGAAACATCTTGGGGTAGGTCTTGTTCGTTCATCGGAGGGAGAAAAATGTGGTTGATATTGGAAGGAAGAGATTCGAGTAACGTGACGGTGGTGGGGATGAGTGAGATGATGGTGGGGAAGATGCATGTGACATGAAAGTGGTGATTGAGATGAATGAGTCTTTTACATAACTTGATGATGGAGGCTTGATGGGTGAAAACAAGGATTGTAAATACGGCTATATGAGTTATTTTGGCCATGATAGAATCTTTGATGTTTGATCACACTTCAGATTTAGGATGCTACGACATTATATATATATATATATATA
>CM023942.1:8764395-8841717 GCA_013407115.1 Glycine latifolia
TGTGTGTGTGTGTGTGTGTGTGTGTGTGTGTGTGTGTGTGTGTGTGTGTAAAAATATGTTTTTAGTTTTTATGTTTCATTAAATTATTGATTTTAGTCTCTATATTTTACCATCAAATATTTTGGTCTCTGGATTTTTTAAAACAAGTATTTTTAGTCCTTTGGAAAGACACAGTTGACATTTATTTTGTACACGTATGTCTTGTAAAGGAATTTAAAACACTATAAAATTTAGATACTAAAAAAGAGTGGAAAAAGTATTGGGAATTTATAGGTGACCGAAATTGCTGAGTAGAAATTATAGGGTGGACAAAAAAATAATTTAACTTAAAAAAAATAAGGACTAAGAGCATACACCACGACACTTCTTCTTGAATATATTTCGTTAGTTCATTCATCACTAAGAGATAAGGATTAAGAGCCGAACCTTAGTGACACCTACCGTGAAAGGGAGATACCTTAATGTTCCATTAGAAGCTTTCATACATGTGGTAGCCCCATCATACATATCCTTTATTGCATTAACATACTTTAATGCTACCTTTTTCTTCTCAAGAGTCCACCATAAAACTTTTCTTTGGACCCTATCGTATGCTTTCTCAAGATCTATGAACACCATATGTAAGTCTTTCTTCTTTTCTCAATACCTTTCCATTAATTATCGCATCAAGAAAAAAGCTTTCATGGTACATCTTTCTGGCATAAATCCAAATTGATTTCCTTAACCAATGTTCAATAACTCTCACACAACTTCATAGTATGGCTCATGAGCTTGATGCCTCTTGATTGAGTATTTTTAGTTTAATATTTTTTTATTCTTCTTAGCTTATTTGACTTCTCTTGGACTTTTATTTTTCCATTCTAATTTAGTTTTTGTCTTAGGCAAACAAGTGGCCTTAATTGATAATTGTTGCTTATTTTCGGAATTTTTGCTTACTTGACATATCTTCCTTGTACAAGACCTAGAGAGCTCTACAGAACTCCAAATGGAGCATATGAGTAGTCCCTGGAAAGATAAGGAAAATATCTACAAGTTTGTCAGAGATAAGCCAAGGCCAATTCTGTCATTTTGAGGGTTATTTTAGGCTTGGAAGTTAGAATCACTGCACTTGAATTTTGGGTTGCGGAATTGGTGTAATTAGTAATTAGCTAGATTAGTTGGACTTCATTGTGGCACATCCTTCCCTACTGACTCGGTCACTATATTTAAGTGATTTTAGTTATTTTGATGGACACACTTCATTTTAGCACAAACACATTTTGTAGTGACTTTTAGAAGTTTTTAGAATTAAAACTCTTTCTCTTATTTTCTTTCGACTGTTCTTCATTGTTCTTCACTGTTCTTCATTTTCATTTATGTTCTTCCATTTTCTTGCACTCATTTCATGGGGCTTTCATTGATGATGATCATGAAAGGCTAAATAATCAATCAATCCAAGGATCCAAGCCCAAGCAAGGAGAATTTAAGTTCTGGTTTGGTATTTCAAATTCTGTGTAAATGTTCACTTTCTTCTTCAATCCTCTATTAGATTTTCATGATTATGAATGTGTTTAGGATTGAAAGCGGATTAGGTTATGGATTCATTTCCTAATTTCTAATTTTAATCACAGATTATTTGGATGGTATTTCAATTAGGTTTGTGGTTTCAATTAATTTAGGAGTTAATTCGATTGAACTGCTTCTAATGAAATTGAATGAACCTTCTCAACAAAATCATTATCTGAGAACTATGATAATTCGTATTGTTTGGTTTGATGAATTGGATTGATGCTTTTAAATCTGTTTTAGAATACCTTTTATCAATTCTGTTAGTTTCTATTTTGTTACATTTTTCTGCATAGATATAATCTATTATATACATTTATTTTATATACGTTTATTTTGAATTACCCCTAATAGGTTTATTCACGCATGCAAACTATTTGATAAAAATTCCCCCATTATTTACTAGTGAATTGAAGTTGGAACCATATTGATTGTATCTCTGAGTCGACCTAGGTTAATCATGTTCTACAGAATTAGCGTAGTTTAATTGTTTTGAAGCGATACGACATCGGTTATCACCTCTATAGTTAAAATAATTCTAGATATCTCTCTTGTTTTTGTAAATAAGCACAAACATACTTCTCACATGATATTTAGGTTGTGTTAATGATGTCCGGTTTCACCAAAATGAGATAAATGGAACTAAAGCATGGATCTTTTTCTTCTGTTTTTTTTTGTAAAAATTAAATAAATTAAAAGGAAATCTTCTTGCATCCTTATGTTATGTGCCCTTTTGGCTAACATTACCAATGAATCTATTATTTCAGTCATTTGGTATAAAAGTTGGCTATGGACGTCCCCAAGGTCAACCAGGTGCTAGAGATGGAATTGTTTCAGCCAGAGGTGGGTGTTGCATCTGATTGCATCTGATTAAGAGGGAAACAACTCTAAATCTAATCCCTTTTGTGCATCTGTTTCTGAATTCCCTGTCTCAACCGAGTGCATACTCTTTAGACTAAGACAAGGAACTTTTGGATAGCACTACAATTTCATGTATAGATCTAATCTCAAAGGCCTTCTTGGGACAGATTTCACTACATAGTTAAAATAGTTGGCTGTTGTGTTCAGTGCCAATTTTTATTGCCTTTATTGATTTATTATTACTTGCCTTAATATAAACATGAAGTAATTTCTTGGTAGGTAATAATAATAACTAATACACTTCATTAAGTGTTAAATTTCTTGGTACTGTCTCTGATTATCATTGATAAAATAAAATAAAAAGAAAAAGTTGATTTCCAAGAATTATTGAAGTAGGATAATAGCTAGGAGGTTTGAAAATCATTATGGCATTATGATTTCCAAGGTTAAGTCAAGTATGCAACTCGTTAGTTTTTTAGAATGATTCAAATTTAACAAATTTATAATAAACCGGTTCGTTGTATAAATTAATTAAAAAAAACTAATAACCAACACATCACTTCAAATTATTAAGACATTATATTAAGAGTGCAACATAATTTTAATAACTTTATAATTTTATAATTTAACTTTCAAATTATTATAATTAATATCTTTTAGTATTTTTTTTTCATTTGAATATAATATTATTATATAAATAAAATGAATTTTTTAATACATTCTACATCTGGTTAAAATTTAGAGAAAATGGACATTATATTAAGAGTGCAACATAATTTTACATTTTTAATTAATCACAAATTATTAAGTATAATAAGTTTATTAATTTTTTATAATAGATGAGTTTGTTTAAATATAAAAAATAATTTTAAAATAAGTGTTTTTATATAAACATTTTTTAAGAAATAGATAGGATTTATTTCTTAAAATAATTAGAGAATTTATTTTTAAGCAGAAATCGTTTAGACAAACACACTAAAAATAGAAAGTTATATGAAAAACAATTTTGTCACTAAATTTTAATCATTAATACTTGGATTTTTATCTCACATTTAACTGATTATTTACTACTATTTTATTTTGTCTCTTTAGTTGACCATGCTTGTAAAACAAGTTAATTGATTACTCAATCGTATGACTTAGATGATTTGGTATGTGGAAAGCTTGGAGCTACAATGATGCAAGGATATTTTCTTATAACTCCTTTAAGGCAAAAGTAGTTTTCTCAATCGTAAGCTAGTATAAAAATTAATAACTAATATTATACCAAAAGTAAAACTACATATCATTCAATGTCAAGGAGGAAACTTTATCTATCTACTTCCTAGCCTAATTGTGAACCGAAAACAAACATCTAAAGAGGTTTTTCTATGTCAAAACCATTACAACTCAAAAGAAAAATGCAAACTGTAGAATAAAAGAAACTAAAGTCCTAAATGATTTCCCAAAGCACATATTAAAATCTAGTGTTTCCTCCATTCGTCGCTTACTTTTATATCACAAACTGCTTCAACTGCTAATCTTCTATTTTCAGCAACTCTACACCTCGTAGGTCCAAGCGTTCTCTCAGAAACTTGAATGGAACATTTATCCTTGCCAATGCATTGCTGCAAAGAAAAGAAAAGAAAAATGTCAACAATAAAAACTAGTAGAATTAGGCTTTTCTTTATCATTCTTTTAGGTACCATTTTACCTAATGGAACCTAGAAGAAATTTAAAGGCATGGCATGACACATTACCGCTTTGATGGCCGATAAAGCCTCCGAAGATTCACAATTTCCCTTCTGAAAAGATTCACATTCACCCTTTGGTAAGCCGAAGCTAGCAAATTTAATTTCAGAGATGACTTGATTTTTGTTGCATGCTAATTCCAATGTATGCCCTTCATAAGCATTTGCACAAACTTTCCCAACAGTTACTGTGAGAAATTTGACATCATAGGGGTGGCCTCCCAATTCCTCAAACAACACCAATGTGTTTTGATCATCGTCACGAAGAAATGAGCGTGGAACATGGTACCTAATTATTGTAATACAACAAAATATAAAATGCTAATGAATTTTTATACCAAAATAACTCAATTCTAAAATTAATTTGGTGAAGAAATTTATTTCATTACCATCTTTGAGAAGGTTGTGCACACATTGACAAGCACTTGTTAGAAGTGTATGCACCACGATAATCACATTTTGGAGAGCAACCATTCTCATCTGCAACGTAGCTTGACCAATACCTACCAATGCTGTTACCGTTTACCCAAGCATGACCCTTTCCTAATCCACTCAAATCAACCACAACAGGATCATCTCCAATGGGACTTTTGAATGTGGTCTAAAAAGAAACACATTAATCAATTGGTAGTTAATTAATTTGATCTTAGAAATTGTTGATGCAAAGTAATTTGAATAAGTTAAAGCAACAATTAGTAATTTTACCTTATACCAAATTAAAATTCTTTCGGTTGGAATAGCATCTGTATACCATACTCTAAGGCTATTCAGATAGCTGTAATGCCTCTCATGCTCTCCATGCAGTCCAACTTTATAACTCCATTTATTTTTGCCGAGATCTTTGACTATCTCATCATCATCATAATCATAATCACCAACTGCTGCTACCAACTGAACCGGACCAAGAACACCGACCTCGATGTTGTCATAGAAAGGACCATAGTTCTGAGTAAATATATAGAAGCAAAATTAGCTTACAGAATCAAATATCAAAACCAACAATGTAAATATAATCTAAGGTTTTAAATTGCAATTGCAATCACAGTTATGAAGATTTCTGATACTTTAGTATAGAAAATTATTGATAAATGTGATTTGTTTTGTCACAGTTAATATCAAGGCTGTCATATGGTAGCAAAGGTCTTCAGAATTTCAACAACATAATTTACAGAATGCAATTTTAAAACGTTTAATGATGTCTTGAATTATCAAAATGTGCAGAGCATACAATATGTTACACTTACGGGTAATCCAACAGTGGTACTAAGTAGAGTTATCTCATTCTTCCCAGTAGTCAATTTGATCTTGGACTCGGAAACAAACTTGAATTGTCCATTTTTAGCATGTTGGGTACCTGTGAGGAAAAAGAATGGGTGAAATTTAAAATCATTGTCACCTATAATAAAGGGATAGGTGGTTAAGATATTTTGCTGTCAAAACTTACCAACATGTTTTCCATTAACAAATGCATGGAGTACATGCCCACTGGTGTGCACTCAGCCTATATTCTTTGGTCCAACTAGAGTCATCATCTCCTTTGATGTCAATGCTGGGGAAATTATTCATTTTCTCATGAAAGTTAGTAGGTATGTGTGCAAATTGATGCACCACAAAACAAAACAAAATTTTGAAGAAAAATTCTTAATCCTCCTACCGTATCCTCCTCCTACTTTTTATTGTAAGTTTTAAATATGTTTTATACTTCCAAGACAATAAATTGTTTTACTGTTCATTTAATACTTATCATAAAATGTAGTAGGAGGATTTATAGGAAGATATAATAGGAGAACTTAACATCACTTAACTTTGAATTAATTAAAAAGGACATGCATAGAATATTATTACCTGGTGATGTACCATAAGTAATCACTAGCATCATTTGTGACAACCTTTTGATCCAAGAGTTTTGGAGCAGTCTTGTCAAGGATGCCTGTAATTAGTCCATCTTTCATTTGGACAAACGGCTCTTGCCTCCATTGCCATCTCAACGCATATTCTAAGTCTTCATTGTCCTTCTTGACCATTATAGTTGTCTGAGTATTGACCTGATTTGAAATTATGTAAATAGTATTAACTAGTAGTGTTAGTAACATTTTCTGTCTAAAGTTTGATTGGTCATGTAATAAAAGAAAAGGAAAATTGGTTATTAAAATTACAATTTTGAGGATTATTCTCATCACCTTTGCAGTGTTATAAGCTTCTGAAACACAGTTTGGAAGGATAGAAACAGACCAGGCAGGAATGGTGTATTCATTGTTTCGGAAATTAATTGTAGCATCCTTTGATTGATGTGCATTTCCAATGAAGCAAACTGATTTTCCATCATAAGTGTACACTGGCCTATCAAAATATGGTTTGCATCACTAACAAATCCAAATTAATATATATGGAGACTAAGACAGAGGAACAGTTGAGAGACAAAAACTTACTGTAACCATGTTGCCATAATCTATATTTTGCGAGGAACCTTGAGTTAAGATATTCTCTTTTGACTTTAGAAGGTTATGAAGTTGTCTAAGATGTCCCCACTTTGGTTGATTTAAATTACCTTATAGAAAAAACATGTACTGAAAATAAATAGGCTAATCTTGAAAATAAGAAGAAAATAAAATTCTAAACAAGGTGGTTACTATAGCACAATATCATTTTATGGAAGCCACATAACATGTGAGGAGTATGTTAAAGTATATATTAATTCCTAAAATAAAATAAAATAAAATGTTAATCAACTAAGTATAAGCTTTACCATATTCATCCAAAGGTGCGTCATAGTCATACGAAGTAGTGACATATGGGCCTCCCGCAGTTCGATTAAAATTGGTACCACCATGATACTGAAATGAACAAATAAAATGTCAACATTAATATCAGTACAATATTTTTAAATTAAAATTATATATATATATATATATATATATATATATATATATATATATATTACAAAAGTAGTTCATATATATTATATATATAGTGAAGCAAAATAATTACCATATAATAATTTTGAAATGTGCCGCCAAATTTAAAAAACCTTGCAACTGCATAAGCTACATCTTCAGCGGGTCTATGAGGATTTTGCATACCCCATTTCTTATACCTAAATGGGAAAACAAAAGTTAAATTTAGATTGATAAGCTAATAGCAAACAAATTGTCAAACTTAACGTGGCATGGCATCATTAATAACAATATATAACTTTGTTACATTCACTGATACAATAATATGACAACATTAAATTAAAAAATTAATATAAAAAATAAAAATATTGGAAACGAAGAACTAACCTGCCAGTCCAATTCTCAGTCCATATCTTAGGTTTGTGGTTGTTGTTAGGTTGGAATTGATCACAATAATAACCGTTACACGAGTCAATCTAATTTTGAGAAGAAAAAACAACTAATGAGTAAGTCACCAAAACCATACGTATAGATTTTTTTTTTTTTACAACTGATCGTGTAGATTAATATTAAATTATAATATTTATATACAAATAATACTATTTCAAAATAATTTTTTGCAACAGTTTCAAAAAAAAAAATAAGAAAGCACAAAATAAGATATGTAATATGAATATACGATGGAGAGAGAAAAATATAAAAACAAATTATAAAAAATATTTACTTAAATAATATTAATTCTTATATGTTATTTGTATCTATTTGTTCATTACCATGGATTGAGGAGCATTGTTTTGTTGAGACATGACCCAAGGCACACCGGTTTCAAAAGAGTCAGCTAATTGAGCACACCATTTGAGATATTTTGTTCCATTGTCACCGTATGCATGCATAACATTTCCATACTCATTTTCGATCTTTTTTTTTTTTTTGGTGTATGCAAAAAATATAAAGTAGAAGAATTAGAATATGTGAATTATACTAAATTAAATATATATAATTAACTAGGAAACGTTTGGAAAAATTAAAACCTGAGCAATAATAATGGGTCCTCCTTGTACGGCAAATAGTGTCTCATCCTGCATCATGTCCACTATCTTAGTGGTGAAGGTTTTCATCTCCTCCTGTAATCAAGTAGGATTAATTTAGGAGGAAAAGAACTTTAACACATGTCAAAGAACTTATTCACAAAAAATAAATAAATGAAAGACTTACCATAAATGCACGATTATGTGTCATAAATTCCACGTTGGGAATATTGTGCAACCAAACTGGGAGGCCTCTGATGATATATAGGAAATAAAAATAATTATTTATTTGAATTTAATAAATATATAAATTGTATGTACTTAATAATGTTGTTAGAGATATATTATATAATTTACCCGTAGTTCCATTCGCTGCTTATATATGGACCAATTCGAATCATCGCATAAAGCCCTTCATTTTGAATGGTTCGAATGAATCTAACAAGATCTAGGTTTCCAGAAAAATCATACTGCAAAATTTAAGGATAAAATAAATTTTCAGTCACAAAACCAAGACATATATATATATATATATATATATATAACCAAAATTTTTGTCCTAAGAAAAAACCTGACGACGCTGAGGCTCATGGGCATTTCAAAAAACATTTGTTTCAATTACATCAAGTCCACCTTCTTTTGCTTTACGAATCAAATCTGGCAACATCTGTCAAATATATATTAGAGAAATTAAATTACAAATTAAATAAATTTAATTTAATAAAAAGAATAATGATAACAGTAATACAAACTCAAATGTGAAATACTAATCATTGGGATTTAGGATAAAAAAAACTAGCAAAAGTAATATTAAAAAATTAATTAACTTACTTCAGGAGTGCTGCGAGGATAATGAATGGAACCAGAGAATAAGATTCTTCTTTTGCCATCAATTGTAAGTGCCTTTTCATCATATGAAACCTCAAGAGCCTTGATTGCTATGCTAATCAAAGACAAACATAGCAGAAAAATTGCAATCAAAGAACACTTTTGCCCCATCATTGCAACGCAAAGTCACAAAGAAATCACCTACTACGAAGAAGAGTCGATGTGAGTATGATCTACGTTTCGTGTTCTATTTATAATAAAATTAAACGGTTAAAGATAAGTGGCAGTTCAATCATAAGATAATAATATGTTAAGAGATAATTTCTAGTCCAAACAAAAGATTTGGAGACTTGTCATTTATTCAAATAAAAGGTTTTGGAGATATCCTATATCGTATAAAATGTAGATAACCTTTTCCTTAATTTTGGGGTGTATGGGGTACCGTTTTTTTTTTTTTTAATTATCTCTATCTTTATTTTAAATATTTTTGGTGCACGCACAAGATCAGCCAAAACCAGCTGTACAAATGCATTATTTCTATCTTTATCTGAAGCACACAAATTTATATAACTAAAAAAATTGTAAATATACGATTGACTTTAATTTTTTTTTTGTTTTACTGTTGTATGTATATAGATTTTTATTCTGTTAAGTAATTAAAAATATTATAGATATTACTTTTAAAATAATTATTATAAAATTAATAATCTTAATAATGTATGATTAAATAACAAGCATAGGAAAAATTGTGCTATCATACACTAATAAAATTCATAAACTATTTACAAATACTGTCCTGTTTTGGAGGATTATTTTCAATTCAAACCAAAATTTTAGAAATATAGCACTTCTTATGTGTTTAGTGTTTAGTGTAAGATCTTGAGTAAAGATGTTTGACTCAAAATTTAATATTGTTTAGATCTCCTAATAAATAAGGTGAACAAATATCCAACATGGAAAATGAATTCTTGTAAAAAAATATACCATTGAAAATTATGGGATCTATCAAAAAGTGACATTATGTGACATTATGGGATCTACCAAAAAAGTGATCTAAGATCTCAATTTGAAATCTACCACTGAAAATGCCTATGAAGTTATAATATAATATTCTATTGTTTTCTATGTTTATTTGATATGTTTTTCATAATTATTATTTTATCATCTCCATTGTATAAGATAAATGATAAAATTTATATAATTAGCATTCATAATAAACAAATCTTTCTTATTTATAAATGACATCATAATTAAAATTTATAATAAATAAAATATATAACATATTTTAGATTTGTAATCAATAACTTAAATCGTGTTATAATATTATTTTTAAGTATTAGTAATTTAATTTAGAAAAAATAATAAATTCAATTTAAAAATAGAGATAAAATAATTTAGAAAGAAAGAGATAGGGTGTTAAAAATATTAAATATACAAATAAAGATAGAATGATGATAATTCTTTTCTGAATGATAAATAAAAGAAAGATGATAAATTTAAGATGATTGAAAGAGTTTCTTTTGTACTAGTTGCACGATATTATGAATAGCACATTTTAAAGAGATAAAAAATATATTTTATTAAGAGAATAAAAAAAGGGATAACGTATCATCAATATTCAATTCAAATTTTTTTCTATTTTATAATTGAGCCATTTCTTTTTATTAAAAAATAAATAAATTTGAATAATCATTATTGAATGAAAACATTGTTAGGAACTATTTTCTTTCTCATTTAAGTTATGTGATTTCTCCTACTTAGAGTGTTTATTATTATTTTTTTAGGTTAAATTATTTTTCTGTTCACCCAATAATTTCTACTCAGCGATTTTGGTCATCTATAAATTCAGGTCATCTATAAACTCCCAATACTTCTTTCATTCTTTTTAGTATCTAAATTTAAAAACATCATGTTTTAAATTCCTTTACGAGACATACGTGTACTGTGTCTTTCTGAAGGACTAAAAATACTTGTTTTAAAAAATTCAAGGACCAAAATATTTGAAGGTAAATTACAGAGACTAAAATCAACAATTTAATGAAACATAAAAACTAAAAGCATATTTTTTCATATATATAATGTCGTAGCATCCTAAATCTCAAGTGTGATCAAATATCAAAGATTTTATCATGCCCAAAACAACTCATATAGCCGTATTTACAATCCTTGTTTTTACCCATCAAGCCTCCATCATCGAGTTATGCAAAAGACTCCTTCGTCTCAATCACCAATTCCATGTCACATGCATATTCCCCATCATCATCTCACTCATCCCTGCCACCGTCACGTTACTCGAATCTCATCCTTCCACTATCAACCACATTTTTCTCCCTCCGATGAATGAACAAGACCTACCCCTGGACGTTTACCCCACAAATCAAAGTCCAACTCACAGTGTCTCAATCCATGCAATATCTTCGCGACACTTTTGCTTCGCTACAACGTGGTGCACGTGCAACCACCATCACCACCACAACGCCACCACTTGCTGCTTGGGTTTGTTGATGCTTTTGCAAATGAAGCGCTCGAAGTAGCAAAGGAGTTTGACCTCGTGTCGTATGTATTCGTCGTTACTTCTATCATGATGCTCTTGTTGTTGTTGCATTTGCCAACATTGCATGAAGAGGTTGCATGAGAATACAAGGATTGCGTAGAGGTTATTCGAATTCCGGGTTGCATCCTTATTCAAGGTCGTGATCTTCCTAATGATTTTCAAGACCGATCTAGTTTTGCTTATGAGTTGATTCTTCAGCATAGCAAGAGGTTCGATCTTGCTTAATGTTTCTTGGTTAACAACTTCTGTGAAATGGAGAAGGGTGTTGTGAGAGCTTGCAAGAAGGTGGCAAAGGTAATTAACAACAAAAATTGATAAAAAATAATCCAATTATTAATGATTAAAATTTAGTGACAAAATTGTTTTTTCATAGTTAATACATCACAATAATTTTAGTGATGGACTTTTAAAAAAAAAATTAAATATGTTGTTTTTGGCTTAATGATTGTTTTAATCCCTCCATTTTGGGTGTGTTTTTGTCTCTCATCTAAATTTGACTTTTTTAGTCCTTAAATTTTGAAAAGTACTATTTTTACTCCCTCCATGAGTGTGCATCAAACGAAGAACAATAGCTTGTCAATTTGTGATGATTTTAAAATGCAAATTCGGACAACTAGAAATTAAAAATTAAATTCTAACGGCTAAAACCTATCATCACAAATTATCAATCTATTATTCTTCATAATTAAAATATATAACATATTTATAAATGATTTCATAATTATAATTTATAATAAATAAAATATATAATATATTTTAGATTTATAATCAATAACTTAAATCGTGTTATAATATTATTTTTAAGTACTAGTAATTTAATTTAGAAAAACAAATAAACTCAATTTAAAAATAGAGGTAAATTTTTTTAGAAAGAAATAGATATGGTGTTAAAATTATTAAATATACACATAAAGATAGAATGATGATAATTCTTTTTTGAATGATAAATAAAAGAAAGATGACAAATTTAGGATGATTGAAAGAGATTTTTTTTTTTACTAGTTGTACCATAAAAGGGATGACTTATCATCAATATTTAATTCAATTTTTTCTATTTTATAATTGAGTCATTTCTTTTGATATAAAATAAATAAATTTGAATAATCATCATTGAATGAAAACATTGTTAGAAACTATTTTCTTTTTCATTTAAGTTGGGTGATTTCTCCTACTTTCAGTTTTATTTTAATTTTTTTTAGTTTAAATTACATTTTTGGTCACCCTATAATTTCTATTATGCGATTTGGATCTCAATATAATTAATAATTTTAGTCAAATTCTCAATTATATATATATATATATATATATATTGGTGCAATTAATAATTAAATCTGACATTCACTTAAGATATCATGAAAAGATAATTTAATTAATTAACATATAAAAAAATATACGAAAAATTAAATATTAGACCAAGATAACAATTTTTTAAAAATAGAAAGATCAAAATCACCAAAAAAGAAAAAAGGAAGAATAAAATCACATATTAAGAATTATATGAGTATTAAAATTACAATTTAGTCAATTTTTATTGATAAACTTTTCCATTTAAATACTACTCAATTTTAGGGGTGCATTGGAATAGGATTTAAAATATTATTTTGGCATAAAAATCCTATGAATTTTAAAAGACTTTGTAAGAATATAATGATTGTAAAAAAAAATAAAAGACTTTTGTAAATAGAATTTGTAGTTCAGATTTTAATGGATTTATAACATTTGAATTCATAAGATTTGAAATGACATTATAGATTTTTAAGATTTTAAAGGACTCTTTGAATTCTTAAAAAACATTCAAAGTTATTGATAAAGATTTATGAATTTTGTCTACCTAACACTTTAAATAAAACTCATTTTATATAAAGAATCATAAACTTGTTACATAATAAATCAATTTTCCCTAACATATTTACAAGCACAATAGGTTCATTCTCCTTCAATCATCAATCATGTTAATTGTATAAAAACTATATACCACAATATATGTCAATAGTATGACTATGTGTAGTCATTCTCATAATAACGATCTCACTAAACAAAAAATATGTCAAACAATTGTTTCGAACCTCTTTTATATATTTATCCACTTATACATGATTAATTAGCAGCGTACGAAAAATTATGCTATCATACACTAATAAATTTCATAAACCATTTACAAATATTGTCCTGTATGTTTTGGAGGATTATTTTCAAATTTGTGTACTTCCAAAATTTTAGACTCCCTTCGTCCTAAACATCGTTTAATAATTTAATAGAAATTATACACATGTTGGTCACATGACTTTTAATGAAATTTTATGTCTAAAATACCCTAATCTTCTTCCTCTCAACCTGAAAATATTTTAAGACTATTGTTTCTTTTTTGTTTTTTATGTAATTGGATGTAACTCAACCTGAAAATATTTTAAGACTATTGTTTCTTTTTTGTTTTTTATGTAATTGGATGTAAACCCAACTTTTTGTTGGACGTGAACCCACTTTATTGGTACGCAGTGTTAACACCCTTCCTCTCATCCTTTGTTATACTAACATACATATGAACTGAATTTTGATTCTCAGCAAACATTTTCAACACATTATGATTAGTCTTAAGGGGAAGAATTTTACCACTACCAGTAGAACAAAACCACAAAATAAAAGGGTGACATGGTAGCAAGTCTAAATCATTAGCAATGTTGTTCACACAATCAGGTGTGTTGAACATTCCAAACTTATCAAGATCAATATTGTATATCTCACTTGGTTTGCCTAGTTGGTCTGTAAAATGGATCAAAATATTCACGTTATCTGGTTCAGGACCCATGTATTTCAGTTCATCCATTGTGTTCTTGTGGTCCCAAACATCAACACTATTTTAATTAACAATAATAAACAAATGATTTTCAGTTCATTCATTGTATTTCATGTGATCCCAAACATCAACACTATTTTAATCAACAATAATAAACAAATAATTTTAAAAATCATTAATGGTCTCAAATTGGTCCCCTGTTGAAACCCCATTCAGAAATACGCAATAATAAACAATCAAAACTAAATAAATAATCTTAAAAAGTAACCTATATACAAGGTTCAGTGGTCACTTACAAGCATAACCCTAACGTGAACAGAAATCGTGGAACAGGAAAAGAACATAAAGCGCTCGTGAACGTCGAAGAGGAAGACAAACGGAGGCACTCGTCAACGTCACGAACTGGAAGAGGAACAATGGAGAACTCGCAAACTGGAAGATGGACAATGGAGAATTCACGAATTGGAAAAGGAACGGTGAAAAACTCGCGAACGATGAAGAGGAATGGAATGTGAACGTCGTCAGAGATTGAGAAACTCGCACCCCCTAAACGTTAAAGAAGAACTAGTCAACAAGAGGAAGATGAACAGTACTCACAAATGGTGAAGAGGAATGGAACGTGTGTCATATCCTAATTATGTCTGGGTCCCAAAAAAAAGTTAAAAAAAGGAAAAAAATGAAAAAAAGAACAAAACAATGAAGAAAAAAAGAAAAAAACAGAACAGTTATTTAAAAAAAATAGAGCCCCGAAGGGACCAAATGGGCTCTTTGAGAGCCCATTAGGTCAAGTGGAGGCAATATAAAAGCACAAAGTAAAGGCACAATGAAAAAAGGAAATTTTTACACAGAGGAGGCACGGATCCCAGGAAAATGACAGCAGTCATTAAAGTCGTGCCATTTGGCATCACCGTCAGAGAAGGGAGAGGGGTCTCCCAGGCACCCCTTCATTCCTTCCCAGTCTCCTCCTCTACCTCTCCTCCGCTCTTCCTCCCCTCTCTTCTCTATTTTCTTTTTGCCTCTTTTTTCGATCCGCTTTTTGTGTAGTTTCATCTCGTCGGTGAGCCCTTTGGCCACCAGTGAGATCCTTAGTTTTGTTTTATGTTGATATTTGTTGTCTTTCTTTTTGTTTTTTTCGTCATCACCTTCCACACGGCGTTTTCATTTTTAACTTCGTTACCACAAACCACCATCGTGCCACCTCCGCGATGGCTTCACGCCGCCAGGCCCCACACCGGTGGCACTAGGGGGCCCTCCTCCACTGCGATGAGGCTTTTGCCTCCCACGTTGTTTTGGCTGCAAAGACACCAAGTGTTGTTGTGCCCTGTTGCTATTTGCGGGTTGGGCCAGTTTGTTCTGACCCAGTTACAACCCTAGACCTAAAAAAACTATTTTAGCTATTTGCACGCACAATTTTAATAATCACACCCCTTATCTGTGGGGCTTGGCCTATTCTGAAACAAAATAGGTAATGTTGTTCACACCCACCCTTTTCATAACTACATCCCGTAGCTGTTGGGTGCCCACTTTGAAACAAAATACGTTATTCTATGTACACCTTCATATTCATAAATACACCCCTTATTTGTTGGGTTTGGTAATTCTGAAATGAAATAAGCATTGCTAGCTGCACTTCCTTTTTTTCATGTATGCACCCTTAATTACTAAGTGTACTCTCCACTTCCGTTATATCCCTTTCTATTTTCATTTTATTACATAATGTTATGTCAATTATTCATTTATTTTTGCGATTCCACTTTAGTATTCTTTAGTACACGCTTACGTTCCTTACACTCCATGCTGGGTCTCCAACTCGCTTGGTGGTATTTCGATAACGTGTAGATAAATTTTGTGAATGTCATGTTGGATCCCCGACTTGTTTGACTTCTCGGAGTTTACCACAATCCAAAATCTTTTCTAAAAAAGCTAAAAAAAACTCAAATAAAGGATCACTCAATTCTCCTTTTTCTCAAAAAAATTACATATTACTCGAGATTGCTTCAAGGTCCGATGCCTTAAGCAATTCTCTCCATTTTTTCTTCAAATTCAACATCGTTTCAAGGTTCAACACCTTAACGACTCTTTTTCACGCAATTGAAACAAAACTTTCAAAAAAAGATAAAATCAACCAACACACAAGTTGCTTTCTACTAAAGAACTACGTAAGTATGATTTCCTCATTGCACCTGGGGATACGTAGGAGCGAGGGCAAACCCCTTATCGACCTAAAAAAACAAAAAAAGAATATAAAATCTTCTCTTTTCTAAAAGTAAAAATTTGATTTCTTCTTCTAAATAAACAAAAATAAAAAAAGATATAATTCATGATCTTAAGGGAAGATAAATAATTAAAAAGTCACTTTATTTTTAACACACTCGATTAAAGGATATCGTCTTCATGACCGACGCTTGGTGCTAACACCTTTCCCGTGCGTAAATGACTCATGAACTCTTTTTCTCTCAAATTGTAGATCATTTTTATCTTTTGGTTTTTCTGACGTTTTCCTTAAATAACGTTGGTGGCAACTCCCCTCTAGTTTTTCCTTTTTAGGAAGATTCTTTATCTTCTTTTTTCATCGTCGTCCCGTCGTGGCCAATTACGTTGCGACAACGTAAATCCTACATTCTAAAACTAATTGGGAGAGGATAATTTGGATTTTACAATTAAAATGTAAGGACAATTTTGTCTGCTCACATATGTTAATTGACGTTAGTTAACTACGTTAATAGAAGGGGGTAAAAGTAATATGTAAAAAGAGAGGGTATCGAGTGAAATTTGAGCAAAACACAAGGGGTGCGAATGTAATTTATTCTAAACAAATCTTTCTTATTTATAAATGATATCATAATTAAAATTTATAATAAATAAAATATATAACAATTTTTGAATTGTGTTATTTTGATATAAAAACTCATTAGCATGTTATATTTTGTTGTATTACAATAATTAGGTACCATGTTCCACGCTCATTTCTTCGTGACGATGATCAAAACACATTGGTGTTGTTTGAGGAATTGGGAGGCCACCCCTATGATGTCAAATTTCTCACAGTAACTGTTGGGAAAGTTTGTGCAAATGCTTATGAAGGGCATACATTGGAATTAGCATGCAACAAAAATCAAGTCATTTATGAAATTAAATTTGCTAGCTTCGGCTTACCAAAGGGTGAATGTGAATCTTTTCAGAAGGGAAATTGTGAATCTTCGGAGGCTTTATCGGCCATCAAAGCGGTAATGTGTCATGTCATGCCATGTCTTTAAATTTCTTCTAGGTTCCATTAGGTAAAATGGTACCTAAAAGAATGATAAAGAAAAGCCCAATACTACTAGTTTGTTTTTGTTGACATTTTTTTTCCTTTTCTTTGCAGCAATGCACTGGCAAGGATAAATGTTCCATTCGAGTTTCTGAGAGAACGCTTGGACCTACGAGGTGTAGAGATGCTGAAAATAGAAGATTAGCAATTTGTGATAAGTAAGCGACGAAGGGAGGAAACAATAGATTTTAATATGTGCTTTGGGAAATCATTTAGGACTTTAGTTTCTTTTATTCTACAGTTTTCATTTTTCTTTTGATTTGTAATGGTTTTGACATAGAAAAACCTCTTTAGATGTTTGTTTTCGGTTCACAATTAGGCTAGGAAGTAGATAGATAAAATTTCCTCCTTGACATTGAATATATATAGTTTTACTTTTGGTATAATATTAGTTATTAATTTTTATACTAGCTTACGATTGAGAAAACTACTTTTGCCTTAAAGCAGTCAGACGAAAATATCCATGCATCATTATAGCTCCAAGCTTTTCACAGACCAAATCATCTAAGTCATACGATTGAGTCATCAATTAACTTGTTTTACAAGCATGGTCAACTGAAGAGACAAAACAAAATAGTAGTAAATAATCAGTTAAATGTGAGATTAAAGAACAAGGAAAAAAAAAAGAAATTACATCCTCGGGAAGGCAATTCCTGCAATATCAGCTAACAAATGCAGGAGGGGCCTCATAGAGCCTAAGATCATCATTAATTCATAGCTTTGATTTTAGCAAGAATATCAACAGGTGTATTGATAGTTGACACTCCGTTGGCGATTAAGTTTAAGTTTTAACTTTGAGTAAAAGGGCAACCCTGCTAAAGAATCTGCATGGCTAATGAGTTCAGGTGCCAAGAATTATCGTACTACATTGTGTCCTTATCTTGAATATTAAAAATGAAAATGATCACACAAAGGGTCCATAAAAAGACACCTTTCCTCTGCTGCCTATTATAGCCTTGTTCTGTCTTTAACGGTCCAATACCAGTTTGTCTAAACTGTTTCTGCTTTAAAAAAACACTAGTTTTAATAAATATTTAGTGTGTTTAATGCTCAATCGTGGTGCACGTGTAATCACCACCACCACCACACACACCGCTATCACTTGTTGCTTGGAGTTGTTGATGCTTTTGCAAACGAAGCGCTCTAAGTAGCAAAGGAGATTTTCAAGATCGATCTAGTCTTACTTATGAGTTGATTCTTCAGCGTAGCAAGAAGTTTGATCTTACTTGTGGATTCTTGGTTAATAGCTTCTCTGAAATGGAGAAGGGTGTTAGGAGAACTTGCAAGAAGGTGGCAAAGGTAATTAACAACAATAACTGATAAAAAAATCCAAGTATTAATGATTAAAATTTAGTGACAAATTTATTTTTTCATAAAATAAGTAACTTTTTATTTTTAGTGTGTTTCTCTAAACTATTTCTTCTTAAAAAACATTCTCTGATTATTTTAAAAAACAAATTCTATCTATTTCATAAAAAATGTTTATATAAAAAAAAAACACTTATTTTTAAGTTATTTTTTATATTTAAACAAATTCATCCGTTATAAAAATTAATAAACTTATTATACATAATAATTTGAGATTAATTAAAAATATAAAATTATGTTGCACTCTTAATATAATGTCCATTTTCTCTAAATTTTAACCAGTTGTAGAATGTATTACAAAATGTTAAAAAAATTGTTACTAACAACTCTTATAAACATTATCAACTAATTAAAAATCATGATAAACATATGGAAACTTCAAAACTTTGTGCGTGTTTAACAGTATATAGAGAAATTCATATGCAACCACAATCTATCACATCATCTTTGGATACTCCATTCAACAGTTGACATGTAAGACATTCAACTTTTGCCTTTTTTTTATCGATAATAATCAAAGATAGTATCAAGAAGTTTAACACTTAATGAAGTGTATTAGTTATTATTATTACCTACCAAGAAATTACTCCATGTTTATATTAAGGCAAGTAATAATAAATCAATAAAGGCAAATAAAAACTGGCACTGAACACAACAGCCAACCATTAAAATATGTAGTGAAATCTGTCCCAAGAAGGCCTTTGAGATTAGATCTATACATGAAATTGTAGTGCTATCCAAAAGTTCCATGTCTTGGTCTAAAGAGTATACACTCGGTTGAGACAGGGAATTCAGAAATAGATGCACAAAAGGGATTAGATTCAGAGTTGTTTCCCTCTCAATCAGCTGCAACACCCACCTCTGGCTGAAACAGTTCCATCTCTGGCACCTGGTTGACCTTGGGGACGTCCATAGCCAACTTTTATACCAAATGACTGAAATAATAGATTCAGAGGTAATGTTAGCCAAAAGGGCACATAACATAAGGATGCAAGAAGATTTCCTTTTATTTTATTTAATTTTTACAAAAAAAAAAAAAGAAGAAAAAAAAGATCCATGCTTTAGTTCCATTTATCTCATTTTGGTGAAACCGGACATCATTTACACAGCCTAAATCTCAGGTGATAAATACCATTCTCAAGACACAGCCGAAAGAATTAACAAAAACACATGATTTCTGATCTTGATAATTTGATTATAAATCTGATGCCATATTGGAGTGGGACCAATATTGACCAAAGTCCAAGATATAGTTAGTCACAACTAACTTCCGACTAATTTTTGCATGAAACTGACAGTATATAATTACCTCATTGGACACATCAAACACACCTTCCTGGATATTCTGAAGAATCTTTCCAGCAGTTCTTATAAAAGCCTGCAGAAGAAACAGTAAGTTGCTTTTGATGGTAATTCACAATATTGTTGAGGTTGCAAAGCATATATACTGTATCATGCTTGCTATTGACTGGGATACATCACCTCTTCTACATTTTGAGCTGTCCTAGCAGAAACCTCCAAGAACAGAAGTCCATTTTCCTTTGCGAATTGCTCTCCCTCCTCTTTGCTCACTGCACGTCGATGAGACAGATCACACTTGTTCCCTATGAGCATGATGGTCATGTTAGGATTGGCATGCTGTCGGGCATCTTCCAGCCAACTTGCTAAATGATTAAATGTGTCTCTCCTGGTCAACAAAAGAATCTTTTGGTTTTCAGTTGAAAAGACTTTGAAAAAATGAACAAACATCAGATTTAAACCCCCACCCGCCCCCACCACCACCACATACAGAAGCAAAAATGAAAGGGGGGACAGGACCATTGGACATTATATTTATTTGTTTAAATGGAACAAAAGTGTACACTGTTTGAGAGGCCCATAGTACAAGGAAGAAAGGACATACCAGCATAGCACATTAGAATACACTTGAGAAACAGACAAAAAAAAAAAAAGATGACTGTAACACAAAATATAGCTTGCTATCAGCAGTACTAGAGCTGCTCCCCAAATGAGGATTGAAAAACCAAAAACATTACAAGGTGGGTTCAAACATTAACGTTTGGAAATAAACTAAGACACAAATGCCTTGTTCAAAATAATTGAAACTTTGAAATAGGGCAATCAACATTAACATAAGAGATGGAAATAATAATATATCTACAGTCAACCACCAAAACTTCAAAAGTTTGTAGAATCGTAACTGTGCAGCATTTCACTTCTATTGCATTGCTAACATTCATGAAAGTGGCAAATACCACACAACATAAGTGCACGTTAGAATGGTGATATAAAGTTCGGTATTATTCTCAAGATGCAGATCAAGATCTTTAGTCAAGTAGACAATAGCACAACCCACCTTGTAATGTCATAAACTAGAAGTGCTCCTGCTGCTCCTCTGTAGTAAGACCTAGTGATGGATCTAAAAGACTCTTGCCCAGCCTAAAGTCAAACAAGTTCTGCATCAGTATCAAAATATTATTGAAAATTACAATTTGGACATGACAAAATATGTGACTAAAGAATTCCATATTCAACACTATTATGACTGTTTAATCTTATTCAGATTCTACAGATACACCATCTCATGGATCAAAGGAAGCAATGAACGCATTCATTACGGCATCAATTTAATCTACCATGCATGGCCAAACACTTTAATTCCCGGCTTGGCCTTACAAAACTAGAAAGCACAGACATGTGGGTCAATATTATATACTAAATGGGCATCAGTGAGATATAATTTCAGTAATAAGTTTTGATAGGTTGAATGACTACAAATTTCAAGTACTTGTTTAAATGGATGAAAAATATAAAGGAGATTAAGCAGCGCCACAGGATAAAGTATTAAGCAACCTAAGACATAACTAATAGGTTGTGCATGTATGACATATCTGCTTTAACAAGTTCAAGTGTTCAACTACAGATTCCCCATCCTAAAACAAGTTTTAACTATTTTCACAATAAGATTCAGATTTACTTCTCACAATCACAAATCCAACACCTTATTCTAATACCATATACATATTATATATAGAACCTATAAGCGTATCAAGTGAAAGATGAGAGTATGAGAGGAGCGAATTTCAACTATATAATTCAAAGGAGTAGTTAAAATTAAAACAAAATATTAATCATCCATGTATGGTTGCAGGTTGTATAGTCAAACTTGACTTCTCTCACTGTCTCACATATCACTAGATATGCCCTGTATAGAACCTTATTCCTTTTTTCATTGTAAAAAAAGTTTAGGTGTGTTGGATTCTGAAAATTCATCAGGGTCAAAGTCAAGGAAGGTTTCATGGCCCAAAGAGTGCTTACATCCACCAACTAAGTCATCACATCAGCAGCACAATTCAAACTCATACCCTTGTGAGATAAGACTATATTATATTCTTACCGATTGGACCAATCTTTATTAGCTATAGAACCTTACCTACTACACTCCTATTTTCCATGATATAATCGGTGTTTAAAAAAATACATTAAAAAATTAAAACAGACTTACAAAAACATTTCAAACCCATCAATCACAAAAATTTCACTGTAGTGTTCTAGTACATACACAAACCCTTAATCAATTCTCACCTAATTTGAAATACCCCACCAAAAAATAATCAAGTAATAGAAATTAAAAAGAAAACAAAGTGCAGAGAGAGACTAACTGTATCCCATATCTGAAGCTTAATGGGTCGAGAATCGATGGTGACCATGCGAGCACCGAACTCGACACCAATGGTGAGATCATGAACCGGTTGGAACCTCTTATCGGTGAACTGCAGGAGCAGACACGATTTCCCTACACCTACACCGTACCATAGAAAAACCCAAACTTGGTGTCAGATTCGGAGACCCAATTGCGAGAAAAAAAGAGGGTTGGCGAGAACATAACCTGTGTCGCCGATGATGATGTACTTGAAGAGGTAGTCGTACGACATGGCTGAACGACGAGAAACAACGTCGTTTGGAGGGAGCGAAACAGAAAGAAGAGTAAGAAGGAGGTTTTGGAGAGGGGTGGAGAATAATAAGACGAGGAAGGAAGACAGGGATGCACAATGCGGATGGTGGGTTTGAATCCCAACCAAAACAAACGAAGTGACATATCGGTATCACTTGTTTATACGTCTATTATACGTCTACAAATTCATTATTTATTTTTCATTTTTGTTTTTAACTAATACTACTAGAATATATTGAAACATGCATGCACGGATAAACAGTGTTAACTAAATAATACTTAAAAAATAAGTATTTATTAATTATCTATGCATGGATAAATTTTCAGTAATTAATTATATTTATTATCATTTTATTTATTTTAATTTATGGATTGTAAATGTTTTGAAATATTTATTATAATCAAGTCACACTTTAAAATTATTTGAGTAGACTAAAATGATAAATAAAAAAGAGAAAATTACAGCAATACCTTCTTGTTTGTTCTAATTGCATATACACTTCTTCCATTTGAATACATTTTTTTGGCACTCTTATTATGACAGCGTTAGGTCAATCTTAATGTTTAAAGTTCGACCAATTACATAAAAGGTCTTTAAAAAAAATTTAAAATATCCAAAAATAATCTTCACTTAAGTCTAAAACAGTGCACATCTTTCCACAAAACGAAGGCTTGCGATAGGAATGAAAGTTGCCTTTCTTGGTTTCATTGTCACGGTTTTCATGCACTAGTTGCAACAAATATAGTGAGTTTATTTGAAGCATATTGAAATACATGGTTGACAGGTGGAGTTTTTAATGATATCAAAGGGTGGAATTTGTTATGATGTTATCCCATAAAATAAACGCGTTAAAAACAAAATTTATGCAACAATTTATTCAGTTATTTCAAGGCAAGTCTTTTGGTTATGAATGACTTCATTTTTGGATGATGCTTGTTTAGTAACAAAGATTTGGAAGCACATCTAGTTTTCTTTAAAAGCTTTGAAGTGTTTTATCAGCATGTCTTGCATATTTGCATGACACATTTTTTTCTTTTTTGTTGGATATTGTGTCTATGTATTGGTATGTTGGTTTCAAATTTTAGGAGGTCCTCTTTTTTATAACTTGTGAGATTCACTTTCTATTTGCTTTTAAAAAAAATTCAGGTTGATGAAGATGAAAATGAAGTAGGGGGCATTTTTTGGTTAAAGTTTTATTTAAAAATCACATGCATATATCAATTGTTTTATCATTGTAGATGTATCTATAAAATTGATCTATGTTTGACTTTATTATTGTTATTTGCTTCACTTCCATTTCATAAAGCTCTTAGTCAAAATACTAAGTTCATCTCATAATTTCATGATATTTTGAATTATATCTTCCTTAGCAATGGTTGTTTTGTTCCAATACAATTCTTAAGCAATGTCCGATTCACTTGTAATTTACCTAAAATTTGCAATAGCATGTGATTAAAAACAATTTCTTCAACTACAGTAAAATAACATATGGTAAATGCAAAAAATGGACAGTAAATTAATATAAAAAAAATAAAAGGGAAAAGCTAATAAAAAAATTGTTGTTTTTCTAATAAATGAGTATTGTCATTCCTCAACTTATTATTTGGTAAAGTGGTGTCCGCAAAATAGGAGAAAATTAGAAGTTAAAAATCATAAAAATATAGAACATAAAGACGGATTAAACATAAAATACTAACCTTCCTCTTCAAATAACTTGCTTTGAATACTCAAATTATGGCTGGAAAAAATTCTACCAATTTTCAGAAGAAGAAAAAATTATGTATAAACAATGTTCTTCATCAGAAAATAAAATTAGCTTCTTTACTTACAGGGAATAATCCATGTTCCTCCTTTCATTTTTTATTTTTATGTAAGAAAAGAAAAAAAAAATATATATATACAATGAAGAAGGTTGAAAAGAAAGGAAAAAAAATCTCTCTTGATGCTTCTCTTTCTATTAATTAGTGTGGGTTGTGAAATAAAAGAGAGAGTGTTGAGTGGGTTAAGAAAATGTGTATTAAATAATATGTTGAAATTGTTAATTTACAACTATTATTGTTGAAAATTAAATTTCATTAAAAAGTGAAATGAAGACTTCTAAAAAAGTCACGTGTATATATTTTTTTTTAAAACATTTTTGTATATATTATTATAGTTTTATTATGCCCCTTGGTATAGAATTTAGGAATGAGAATTTTTTTTTTTTTTGGATAAAAAAGTTTAGGTGAATTGAGTCTTGGGGATTCATTAAAGTCAAGACATGCTTCAAAACTCTCACATCGTCAGCGAGATTTGAATCATCCTTGTGAAATATGAGTATGATCCTTATTAATTAAATTATTCTTTGTTGGCATAAAAGACTTAATTTGTCTTTGTTAGGACACCAATTAGGGTTTCTACAATAGACTACTCTAACTACACTACCACTAAGACTACTTTTACAATATTTCTTTTCATACCATCAATCACTACAAAAATGTCTTAAATAGACAAAAAGTGCTAACAATCTTAGGATATAGTCCAGACACTTGGCTATATTTGAGCCTTAGAGGAAATTACATACAAAAGTGGATAAGATCAAATACATAATGATAAGACCAAAGGTATTTAAATATAATCTAGAAACTTCCTAGCTAGGTAATGACTCTTATGGCCCTCGTAGATGTGGGCTTGCTAACAATGTTTGGTGGTCCAAGAACAACCTTATCCTCAAGGTTGAGTAAAATGGTTAGGTCCAAGAAGGAATACGATGGAGGGATATTGGTGTTGGTGGAGGTCACATGAGTGGTAGCTAGTTGCATTAAGACAGATAGTTAGATAAGGTGAGTAGGGGGACACGTGTTAAATTGTAGATGGTGCACTTGAAGTAACAATGGTAGGTGGATTTGAACTAATGCGGATTGAACATATGTGTTTATTGTGACAAAAATGGAAGGGTTTAGTGAAGTGTGTTGGGTTGAAAGGGCATAAGTGAGTTCAAATATTATAGGCTTGGTGGCAAATGAGGGGAAAAAGTCTTTTAGTGAGGGTGGGGGAGAGGCGTTGTCGATTGGTGAAGGACCAAAATAAGGCTGCAAAAGAGAGACGTGGAGGACATTGTGAATGTAGGAGTTGGGCATAAGCTCAAGTTCATAAGTAACTTTGCCGATGCGGCGAGTAACACGATAAGGTCCAAAGAAATGGCAAGCAAGCAAGCTATTTGGAACGACATTGAGCGATGGATTTTTGGCTGTGATTTTTCAAATGCAGAAGAAACAAATCATTACAACAAGGTATAGTCCGTTATGTGCTTATTTGCTTAGGTAGTTATTCTTTAACGGGTACGGGCTAGTGTTTGTTTGAGCTGAGCTAACACTAGCTGTCGTTGTTATAGGGACTCATCTAAGGATCCAAGAGTGGCACAACCTGTGATATAATTTAGAATGGAGGAAGGTGGGCAATTGGCAATGCTTGGAACGATGTCATTTGGATAGCCGAATGAAAAGATGTGTTAAACCAGTATTTCGCCAAGTGAAGGTATTTATACCATGAATGAGGGTGGTCATCGAAGAAACAACGAAGGTAAACCTCAAGACTGTGGTTGACTACCTCCGTTTAGTTGTCCAACTGAGGGTGGTAAGCAGTGCTAAAACAAAGCTTTGTCCCTTGGAGTTTGAAGAGTTTATGCCAAAATTGACTGAGAAACAGGGGGTCATGATTTGAGACTATATATGGAGCACAACAGGCCATGCAACATGCAAATGTCCAAAGAAAATGGTGAACTAAAAAAGGGGTTATGTAATGTGTGGGAAGTGTTAAGAAATGGGTGTATTTCTAGAGTCTATCGCAGATGACCCAAATTACTGTTAGTTCAAACGAAGTTGGAAGATGGATCACAAATTCCATGGTGATTTCATCCCAAACCTGAGCTAGAATGAGTAAAGGTTATAATAGGCTAAAAGGTTTTTTGTTTGATGGGTTTATTTTGTTGGCAGGTGAGGCAAGTCTTGATGAAAAGTTTGGTATCACGACTAATACTAGGTGATTGAGTATTTTAGTTTAATATTTTCTCACTTGTACTTTTATTTTCTCACTCTAACTCAGTTTTTGTCTTAGGCAAACAAGTGAGCTTAATTGATAATTGTTGCTTATTTTCAGATTTTTTTTTTTTGCTTACTTCACCTATCTTCCTTGTGCAGGACCTAGAGAGTTCTACAGAACTCCAAATGGTGTATATGATTAGTCCCTAGAAAGATAAGGGAAAGATCTACAATTATTTAAGAGATAAGCTGACATCAATTCTGTCATTTTGAGAGTCATTTTAGGCTTGAAAGTCAATACCTCTGCACTTGAGTTTTGGGCTGCGAATTGGTGTAATTAGTAATTAGTTAGATTAGATGGGCCTAATCATGGCTCATCCTTTCCTATGGAATCAGTCACTATACATTAGTGCAATTAGTTAGTTAGATTTTTACACTTCATTTTAACACAAACAGAATTTGTAATTTTTTTTTAAGTTTTCATAATTAAAATCTTTTCTTTCTTTTTTTCTCAACTGTTCTTCAGTTTTCTTATTCATTTCATTTATGTTCTTCTATTGTCTTGCACTAATTTTGTGGCTCTTCCACTGATAATGATCATGGAAGGCTAAACAATAAATCAATCCAAGGATCCAGTCCAAGCAAGAAGAATTTGAGTTCTGGTTTGGTATTTCAATTTCTATGTGCATGTTCATTTTCTTCTTCAATTCTCTATTCGATTTTCATGATTATGAATGTGTTTAAGATTGAAAATGGATTAGGTTATGGATTCATTTCCTAATTTCAAATTTTAATCACAAATCGTGTGGATGATATTTCAATTAGGTTTGTGGTTTCAATTAATTTAGGAGTTAATTCGACTGAACTGTTTCTAATGAAATTGAATAAACTTTCATAACAAGATCATTGTCTGAGAACTATGATAATTTACATTACTTGGCTTGGTGAATTGGATTAATATTCTTTAAGCTGTTTTACAATACCTCTTATCAATTCTGTCAGTTTATACATTTTTCTTCTATTGTAGTTTGTGTTTTCACAAATTTTGTTCATTGCCTACAAACTACTCGATAAAAATCCTCTTGTTGTTTATTAATGAATTGAAGTTGGAACTAAATTGATCGTATCTCTGAGTCAACCTAGGTTAATCATGTGCTACAGAGTTAGCATAGTTTATTTGTTTTGAAGCGATGCGACATCGGTTATCACTAGGCCAGTAGAAGGATGCTACTAGGTGAGCTAGGGTGGCATTGACCCCTGAGTGACCAGTAAAAAAGGAGGAAAGAAACTTTTGAAGCAAATCTTGGCGCCATATACCATAATCTAGAATGAAGAGCTTTTTGTTGAAAAAGAGTAAGTTATTTTGAAATTGAAACATGCCTTGAGAGTCTGAGTTTTATAAGCATTGGGTTACTAATTCTTTGCCTTGGGTTGTGCTAGTACAATGGTTTTGAAATTGGGTGATAAGAGTTGGAACATGGGATGATATGGTAAGCAAGAGGAAGGAACCACTTTTATTAATTTTAAAATAAAAAATAGGCGGCATCTTTGGTGGACCACTTTTATAAGTGGTCCATCATCATGGATCCTTCCTCACTATAACATATCCTCCTTTCTATCCCTCCCTCTCTCGATGCCCTTAATGGAATCTCCAACGGTTGCTCCAATGACACCTTCATCACAGGTATTCCCCAATTGCCACCACACCCTTCTCATTCCTCCTTCGTCCAAAAACAAAGGTAACACAAAAGCATAGTGACATTGCTAAACTCACCAAACCAACAAATCCCCAATGCATGGTAACAAATATAAGATATTAAATTTCAAAAGGCATGAAGCTTGGGCATTAATGGAGTACAAAGTTGTTCATAATACCATTAACAAAATTTATTTGAAGAACCAACAAATACCCATTACATGTAAAGTTCAAAAATTTTAAGACACCCATTTGAAATTTCAACAAAAAGTTTTCATTCTGTGTTTGAAAAACAACTGTGAACAAACATAAATCAAGAGCTACTATAACATAAAATAAAAATCAAACGTTGTACATAGACATATGGCTTCAATGTTGTGAAACCATCACAACTTCTTTGTCAATGACGAATTCAAAACCCTTGGCAATAATTAATTTCTTCGTGTCTTCCATCTTGGTATTGATTCTTCATGTTGTTCAAATAGAGAAATTTCATATTCCATTTTGAAAGGGATGGGTTGTTGTTTCGATGACGCATGGTGAAGGACGAGGTTACAATGCAAGGGAGTTTGAGGCTTGTTGTGACGGCAAAAGGAGAGTGTTAGAAAATAATATTGTAAAGAAGATGCATGGTAGCATCGTAGGCACAAGATTAATCTAATGAATAAAAAAAGTGATACTCCATGGACCACTTGTGAAAGTTGTCCTCAATAGAGGTCACTTAAAAATATTAGAAAAAAACAATTGAAAAGGTTAAATTTTATATTTGTCTATTAACAATTATATCAATGGTGACATAATGACCAACAAAAAAGTATCACTAGTGACGTGTCTATCTACAATTATATAGTGATAGTAAGTAGAAATTAAAATAAAAGGTATAGGTGTTTTTTACTTTACAAAAAGTAAATATAGTACAATTAATATTAACAAATTTATCATTAAAAGAACATAGACAGATAATTAGAAAGAAAATCAAACAATAATTGATATACATGTTAATTCATAATAATAAAATGGTATGATATAACAAATTTAGCTCAATGAAATACAATAACGTAACGAAAATATGAAAACACAAACTATTTCAATCTAACATATTAGACAAATTATTTCAATCTATCAATTTTAATGTATTAGACAAATTATTTTAATATATCAAATCTAGCGCAATAAAGATGCTAACACACAATTAATAACAAATAAATATCAAGTGGATCTAACTTAATTGGTTGACCCCCTTATTATCTTTGATTTCCACAAATAAAAAATAACAAATAAATCAAACAAAACAATAAATGAAAAAAGAAGAAAAACTAAGGGGATATTTGTTTCACGAAATGGTTATAGATTCTCGAGAATATGAAGACTAGAATACACGTTCTCATGTTTGTTACAAGTTCTTAAAAAATATTATTGGGCATTATTAATCCCTAGGAATACTATAATTTCCTTTGTTCACCATATTTTGTGGCATTTATATTCCCATTAAAAAGGGATGAGAAAGTGATATTCATGTGGAAAGGTGAAAATTTATAGTCTAATATACAGGTAATTTTCTTTTTTATTTAATTTTTTTCAAATTTTAAAAACTATTAAGCAAATATATTTATTTTAAATATCTAGGAATGATATTTCTATATTATATTCTAATAACGTTCTTGAGAAATATGAAGATGCTATAAACAAATACCTCTAAGTAAATAATAAAATTGATATACACGTCAATACATATATTAAGATAAGTATTATGAAATATATTAAGTTTAGTATATTAAAATATGATAACAAAATAAAAACATAGACACACAAACGCTCTTGCTATATATATAACTTGAATAGGTCAACAATTATATAATTTTAAAATAAGTTTAATTATTTTGTGTTCTATAGACTTTTTATCGGGTTTTTAATTAGGTTCTTGAATTTAAGTTGTATCTTATTTAGTATAAATAAAAAATAAAATAAAAATTATTTTAACATATTACATCAAAACAGTGAATCCTTTAACTCTAAAACTAACCCTATCTTTATTCACAAAAAATACTAAACCTATCTAATATATTTTTTTAAAGGATAAATCCATATGATATGATGATAGTTTTAAATTCGCATAAAAAAAGATAGTTTTAAATTAGATAGGATTTTCTTATATCAAAACATTGAACCCTTAAACTCTAAAATTAATCCTATCTTTATTTTAAAAAAAATACTAAACCAATATAATCTTTTTTAAAAGGATAAACCTATCTAATCTAAGATAGTTTTGAATTCGCGTAAAAAAAGATAGTTTTAAATTAGATAAGACTTTTTTATATAGTGAATCTTTAAACTCTAAAATTAATCATGTCTTTATTTTAAAAAATACTAAACCTATCTAATCTTTTTTTAAAGGATAAACCTATCTAATCTAAGATAGTTTTAAATTCACGCAAAAAAGATAATTTTAAATTAGATAAGATTTTTTTATATAGTGAATCCTTAAACTCTAAAATTAACCCTATCTTTATTTTAAAAAATACTAACCCTATCTAATCTTTTTTTTAAGGATAAACCTATCTAATCTAAGATAGTTTTAAATTCGTGCAAAAAAGATAGTTTTAAATTAGATAAGATTTTTTTATATAGTGAATCCTTAAACTCTAAAATTAACCCTATCTTTATTTTAAAAAATACTAACCCTATCTAATCTTTTTTTTTAAGGATAAACCTATCTAATCTAAGATAGTTTTAAATTCGCCTAAAAAAAAAAATAGTTTTAAATTAGATAGGTTTAGTAAACCTATATGAATTTTATTTTTTTATGATTAAAAAAATATCTTAGATATGATTTTATTTTACTCCCATCATTTGCCACGTTCGAACGTGAGCTAAAACGATGTCGTTAAATATCTTAACCTAGCCGAAACGATGTCGTCATAACTCATATCGCAGCCTTCCTGTTTCGTCCTTGCAAAATGCCAACTGGACTACGCCGAACCCACAAAACCCGACATCCGCGCAAACATAAGCGCGTGAATCCAAATCGCTCAAATAACAACAGAAACCAAGGCGCGTTATCCACATGCGCTATCCCACGCGTGTTAAGCACAGTAACGTTCAACTAAGAGAAGCGGGGCATAATAGGAAACCAAATAGAAACCTAAGGGCATTATGGGAAACGAAAAGTAGCTCACTCATTATAAAAATCTAGTAACCCTAGTTTTCATCATCACTCTGCTGCCTCGCTCTGTTTCTGTCTGTGTTTGCGGCTGCGGATTCCGAACGAGCGACCTTCTTCGTTTCTCGCAAAGGTAACAGCCTCTGCTCTTGTCTCTTCCATTCGATCCGTGCCTGTCTCTTCTTTAGGACGATGTTTCTTCGGTTTAAGTTTTTATTTATTTATTTATTTATGCTTTATGTTGTGAATGTTCGGTTGTTTTGTTTCGCTTTGCTTTTGTGGATTCTATTGGTTTTTGAATCAGTTAATTGGAAGAGATTTTCGAGTTGTTTTGCGTTTTGGAGGTGAATCTTTTTGTTGAGGTCGCAGATCTGTTGATTTTGTGTCACAAACATGCGACTCTGTTTGATTTTTTACGAGGTTATGATGTTTTGGTTGTTTTATTATGGATCTGTTAAGGCAGAACCATGATTTATGTTTATGTTCGTTTACATGATTAATATTTTTTAACACGGTAAAGTTTTTTTAAAATGTTGAAGGAGTGTCTTGTTGATATGAATTCGTCGATAGTTTTTTTCTGGTTTTGTTCTCGTGATGTTATCAAGCGTAATCTTTTACTATGTATGCGAACATATCTGGATCTAGCAGAGCTTATTTTTTTTAAAATTCTTTGTGAAGCTTTTGAAATATGATATTTGTTTTTCAATTTATTTTATATTTTAATTTATTGAAAACATTGTGGATACTGAATAAGGTTCTATGTATGATGCGAACTATATATGATATATTTGTTTTTGTTGTTACATATGGATTTTTCTGTTAGATAGGATTCCATATGCAGTTATGACTTTGTTTTTGCTGCTACAGATTGATTCATCTTTTTAGAATATTTCTCTTGGCTTTCACTGTTTTAGAAATTTTTTATCATTGGTAACTGTAAATGTGTGAAGTTGGATTATACCTGTTGGATTATTATACCTTTATCTTGTTATTTAGTTGTGATAATTTAGTTTATAGTTATTGTGAGTTCTGACTTGTGTTTCTTTAATTGATTCCAGTTTAAGTCATCATGGGTAAGGAAAAGATTCACATCAACATTGTCGTCATTGGACATGTCGACTCTGGGAAGTCAACTACCACTGGTCACTTGATCTACAAGCTTGGAGGTATTGACAAGCGTGTGATTGAGAGGTTTGAGAAGGAGGCTGCTGAGATGAACAAGAGGTCATTCAAGTATGCCTGGGTGCTTGACAAGCTCAAGGCTGAGCGTGAAAGAGGAATTACCATTGATATTGCTCTGTGGAAGTTTGAAACCACCAAGTACTACTGCACAGTCATTGATGCCCCCGGACATCGTGACTTTATCAAGAATATGATTACTGGTACCTCCCAGGCTGATTGTGCTGTCCTTATCATTGACTCCACCACTGGTGGTTTTGAAGCTGGTATTTCTAAGGATGGACAGACTCGTGAGCATGCTCTTCTTGCTTTCACCCTTGGTGTGAAGCAGATGATCTGTTGCTGTAACAAGGTATAATAAATCTAAAGCTTTCTTTGACTAAAATGATTGGATTTGATGAGAATTTTGTTATTTCTTATGAAATACTGCAGAATTTTTAACTGTGTTCTATCGTTGTTTCAGATGGATGCCACTACCCCCAAGTACTCTAAGGCTAGGTATGATGAAATTGTGAAGGAAGTCTCTTCCTACTTGAAGAAGGTTGGTTACAACCCAGACAAGATTCCCTTCGTGCCCATCTCTGGTTTTGAGGGTGACAACATGATTGAGAGGTCCACCAACCTTGACTGGTACAAGGGACCAACTCTCCTTGAGGCTCTTGACCAAATCAATGAGCCCAAGAGGCCCTCAGACAAGCCACTCAGGCTTCCATTGCAGGATGTCTACAAGATTGGTGGTATTGGTACCGTGCCAGTTGGACGTGTTGAGACTGGTGTCGTGAAGCCTGGTATGGTGGTGACTTTTGGTCCCACTGGGCTGACAACTGAGGTTAAGTCTGTTGAGATGCACCACGAGGCTCTCACAGAGGCTCTTCCAGGTGACAATGTTGGCTTTAACGTGAAGAATGTTGCAGTCAAGGATCTCAAGCGTGGATTTGTTGCATCCAACTCCAAGGATGACCCTGCCAAGGAAGCTGCCAACTTCACTTCCCAAGTCATTATCATGAACCATCCTGGCCAGATTGGAAATGGATATGCACCGGTGCTTGACTGCCACACTTCTCACATTGCTGTCAAGTTTTCTGAAATCTTGACCAAGATTGACAGGCGATCGGGTAAGGAGCTCGAGAAGGAGCCCAAATTTTTGAAGAATGGTGATGCAGGTATGGTTAAGATGGTTCCAACCAAGCCCATGGTGGTTGAAACTTTCTCCGAGTATCCTCCCCTTGGTCGTTTTGCCGTGAGGGACATGCGTCAAACTGTGGCTGTGGGAGTCATCAAGAGTGTTGAGAAGAAAGACCCCACCGGAGCCAAGGTAACCAAGGCCGCTGCCAAGAAGAAGTGATTGCATTTCGGCAATTTTGCTAGCACATGTGATCATCATCGTGGTTACAAAAAAACTTGTTCCTCCTTTATAGTAGTTTTATCCTTGCAGAGTCTTAGGTGTTTTAAGTTATATTTTTAAGTTTCTGCCGATTTCATGTAACCCTAGTTTTCAAACTAGGTTCTGGAACGGTGGTGGTCAATTTTCATTGCTGTTTGTTTTTGATGAGTACTGTTTTTTGTTTTGATGGTAAGAGTCTGAGATATTTCCAATTTCACAAGCAGCTATAGGGTTTTAGTCCATTTCCTTTGCTGCTGAGAGGGATGTTTTAAGTTGCATTTACTTTATAAGGAAGTTTTGTCAACTGTTTATGGTTTAAAGTCAATTATTTTTTAATTTTGTTGAAGTAATGCTAGTGGGGAGGTGCGCTTGAGCTGTGGACATAGTTGACCTCTTGATAATGCGATCGTAGATTCGTAGTTGCACTAAAGAACAATTGTTACATGTTAAATGAGCATCTAATAGACTAAAGTGTGATGAGACATATATATTTTAAAGCCTGTGCAACTATTTCAAAGTTCCATATTCTATTTAACTTTATATGTTTTGAAAAATGACAATTGAATCTCATGCATTCTTGAAAGTTTGCACGTCATTTATGTAGAACTCTTTGTTCAAGGTAGCAGCATATCTTTTGAACAGGGGAAAACATCTTATTTAACAGGTGAATGGATACTTCTAAATAATGGTGAAAGTTTCATATTGTTTGGGAGCAGAATAATTTCGCTGATTTTTTTAAAGCTCTTTTAAATGTTGTTTTAATATGTAGTTTTATTATTATTAATAATTTGAACTCTAAATTTTATAATTATAATATCAAGTTTTTTACCCGCTCATAAGCAACAAACATTTGATTTGGTTTGCGGAAAAGCTATTGCAATTTGTAAGTTTGCGACAAAGAAAATAAGCCGGGCATTCACGAAGACAAGAAAATAAGCCTATGAACGTTTGACATGTATTAAGCGGTTCGTTTTATCTTACGAGGTCACCAATTACGCAAGCCATTCTTATGCAATATTTTTGATTGATAAATAAAAAGAATACGCAGGCCAATATATATTGTATGAAAACATTGCATTAAAGTTCGATTTTTTTTACCAACTATAGTGAGGGATAAACTCTTTTCGAGATATATATGTTTTCTCTCTCAACAAAATGTTTTTCATATACATGATTAGAAATTTATCATGATATATTAAGGAAGTTAGTTATGTAACCACTGATGGACCTTGTTGGTTTTAAATTTTGTGGCATATGTTTACACCTTAGTTAGAAAAAAATAATATTTGAAATAATATTACAAAACTTTTTTCGTCTCATAATAATCATCTTATAAATAAATATACAAAATGATTGTTATTTTAATTACTAATGTAACATTAATTATTTTTCACTTATAACTTTATAATATTAATGATATAGGCTATAAAAATAAAAAATAAATTAATGATGAAAAGACTAATTTTGTAAAGTTGATATTCTTTTTCATATATTTATTGATTTTTTTTATGTGTAAAACAATTTAGGACAACAATTATAATATGATGGAAAGTTTCCTCAAATTTAAGAATTTTTTTTTAGTCCTCCAAATAAAAATGTGTATTTTTTAGTCGCTTAAATTCATGAATTTTTTTTATTAATCCTTCATGCAGTCAAAAAATACTAAAAATTGTGCATCCAAACTGCAAGAAAATGATCAAGAGGACTAAACAAAATATTCTGCAAATTCAAGGACTATAAAAACAAGAACCCAAATTAAGGGACTAAGACAACAATTAAACTTATATTTGATCAAACAATAGAGATTTCCATTGTTTAATTAAAAAACAACAATTGAGTTTTAACCAACTGAATAGCTCATTATATAATAAAATAAAATTTGAATTATTGTTTGCTTGTAATTAAATTTAAGCAACACTATCAAGATATTTTAATTAAATTTTTATATTACAATTGTTGGTTAAACAAACTAACAATTTAAGTTATTTGAAAAGAGGAGATACCAAATTACACTATCAATAAAACAATAACTTTAATCCATAATTATTTGTTAATATTATTTCATTCTCCTCATTTGAAAATGCATTAGTTTTGGAGTTGTTCTAATTATATTTAATAAAATTAATATGGGACATTCCGAGAATTAAACTCGGAACCTCTCGCACCTGAGCGAGAATCATGGCACTAGACCAAATGTCCTATATGTTATTTAAATCTTAACCAATTGAGTAGAAAAAAATTTCCAATTTTCAGAACGATTTAAAAAGTCTGATAACAAAAAAGAGTTAACTTCAAAAGATATGCAATTTGTTTAAGGACTCAACCTTATTTAGAAGTATTTCTAAAAGAAGAAAATAAGAATAAAAAGATGAGATAAATTTTTTCATAAGTAAAAATAAGTTATTCATTAGTTAATATTTAGAAGTTCACCAATATAACTTTTGTAAAAGATGAGATAATATTTACAAATGAGTTAATAAAAAATTCATTTTAACTTATAAAGAACTTCATTTTATTTTTTTCTTCTTACTCTATTCTTCTAAAAGTGTTTCTAAAAATACTTACATCCAAACAGGTACTCCCAATATTCATATAATCAAACAAAAAATAACAAAAGAGAGGAAAACAATATTCTAAGGAAACGAATTGAAGACATGCATCAATGAAATGTTTTCTCATGGCCAGTCCCAAATGAAAAATTTGAGATTTCGAACATCATATATATAGCAACGATTCACATGCACAACAAAATCTATACTCATATTATGAAGAACATCGATGATGCAACCAGTGTTATTAAACCCGGTCCGGCCCGGACGGTCGGACCGATCAAACCGCGAACCGTAGGTGTATCCGGGCCGGGTTGGGCATTGAACCGGTCATGCACATGACTCGGTTTGGCCCGGTGGAACCCGGCCGGTTTTGTCCGAATCCAGGAACCCGACCGGTTATTGGAACCCGGACCGGGTTGTGCGTGAAACAAAAAGCTGAAAACCGCGTCGCCGCACCGTCGTCGTCATCGCACCGTAGCGCCTTGCAGCAAGAAGGAAGGAAGGAAGGAAGAAAGGAATGAAGGTGCAACAGAGGAAGAAAGCACAACAGAGCATAACTAAAATAATATAATTTGTTGTTAATGATAGTAGTTCCTTATTTGGGAGGAAGAAGACGCAGCTGTGCAGAGGAAGAAGAGGAAGAAGGCGCAGGGAAGAGGGCGTAAAATATTATATATAGTGGTAGGTTTTCCTAATTTGGGCCAGATATGGGCCAAATCCGCAAGTTTACTTTTCGTACCTCTTTAATTGCTTTATGCAGTTTCCATTTTGCTGTTTTGATTTCGGTAGTTGCTATTTACACTCCTTTTTATTATTAATACAATTTATTTGTGTTATCAAGTTTAATACTTTAATTATTATTTTAAATTTTTGAGTATGGAATTATGAATAATTTTTTCTTAATCAAATAATGTTAGTTATATACGTATATATAATATAATTTTGAATTTTTTAATATAGACCGGGTCAAACCGGGCCAATTACTGACCCACCGGTTAGACCACTGACCCAGTGACCCACTACCTCGACCGGGTCAATGACCGGACCGGTTTTCACAACTATGGATGCAACAAAAGGAAGAAAACCAGAGTCATTGCCACGCAAAATTATCTGCTAAAAGTTATAGAAATTCAAAACTAGAAAAATTATCTGCGATTGGAGATAGAAAAAAGAGAGAAATGAAGCGCATAAGGCAATTTCAAAAAGACAAAAAAAAAGATAAAAAATTAATCATCAGAGAATTAATATATCCAACCATATTGTTATTTAGTTCAGGCAGTACTGAAACTGATTATTTGCCAGTCATCAAGTCTTGACCAATAGTTCAAGCAGCAATATTGGCAACAAGATCATAAATTACCTCCTTCCATCAATACAAAAGATAATGGTGAGATTCTTCTAACTGACTTATCTTTTAGCTGTATTCAAACAAAGAAATTATATGTTCCCATTTGATTTCATATAAACATTTTTCAATGAAAATTAGCATCTAATAAACTAGAACCAAATTTAACAATTCGGTAAATTAGCATCTAATAACTTATAGTAGAGATGAAAATGAAAAAAAAATGTTAAAATTACACTTTTGATTATTTGTTTTTTTAAAATTTAATTTGATCCTTAATTTTTAAAGTTTGTTCAATTTGATCCGTCCATCAGTTTAGAATCAATGTTGTTTATTTTTTTTATAATAGTAGTTAAAAAACTGTTACAAAGCAACACTTACGGACCTAGACATGTTTGTACACATGTAATTAACAAAAGTCATAATAATATTTAAAATTATAAAAATTGAAACTCATTCGTGAACAATGTTAAAAGTTTCATGCTCGATTTTTCTTCTACGGTTCCATGAATCTTAAAATTTATCGAGGGGTTCTCTAGATCGAAGCATTCCAGTAAAAACACCCTAAATTTTGCAACAAATTGATATATAGATTTAAACAATTGAGTTGGTCATATTTATCCCTTGTTGCAAAAAAACGGTTCCAATTTGTTCTCTGTTTTGATTGAAATGAAACAATATATTAATATGCTTCTTGCATGGGATAGGCAACACGAACCCCACAATCAATTGTCGAAAATCAAAGCATAGATCAAATTTATTCTGAGATAAATATCGACTAAACATCTAAAAGGCATCCTAAGCCAGAGGTCTCGATAAGATTCGACTTAAGGATCAAAGTTGTAAAGATGGCGAAGCCAACTTTATAGCCCAACAAGAGAAATATTCCCCTAACGCAAACAATAACTAATTGGACAATGACATGTGGCATACATGATCCACTCAGTTCGAATATAAATAGGAGGTCTCTAACTGAATATAACTAACCTACTCATCTAATACAAAATTATGAGATTTTCCCTCTTGATTTTCTTCATTCTCTTACCAATCTCATATCTTCTTCATCCCTGTGACCTACCCTGAAACATAAATTGGATTTCATAAAATTCGCAACTTGAAAATATTCGATTCTCATAGATGCTTCGATGAAATTATTTGATTTTCAACTATATTCATTGTAACACTTAGGGTAACAAAATCCCTCAATCAATTGTAAGATTCATGGAACCACATGAGTGAAATTCAACGCCGTTCATCTCAAAGATATTTTTTTTATAATTTTTAAATATTATTATTGCTTATCACTTCACAAAGAAAATATTGTTGTTTATAATTTCAACTAATTTAAATTTGGCACATTAAATTTCTTTAAAAATATAAATATGTCATTTGTAACCACCATCATCATGTCATCACATAATTATCATCATCATTATTATTACTATTATTGTCATTTTCATAATTATTACCATCATTAATACTATCAGTGTAGTTATCATTATCATTATCATTATAATTGTTGATACTGATTCTTATTTTCATCATCGCTATCATTCCATCATTATTGTCATCACAATCACTACTGTTATATAGTGGTAACAATAATGATTGCAATTGCAATTGTGATAGTAATAGTAAAAGTAAAGACAATAATAATTATGATAAATGATATATTTTAATTTTATTAAAAGATAAATTTGATTTTGTTATAATGATTTAAACCATTTGTTGTTTCTGAATAATTAGAATGCGCGCAAACTTTACTCTGACACAGCTAGCCCAAGTTATGTTTCATATCTTAAGATTTTGACCCTTCATGATGTGCACATGTTTGGAAAGAGATTAATTTTGAGAAAGTATTGTTTTTATTTTAAAAATTGTCAGGAAAATTGAAAGACAGAAAACTAGAATAATTGAACCAAACACGAGTAGTTTTGTAAAACTGACACGCTACAACGTAGCTGTCCTTAATAAGCTTCTGGAGTATCTATCTACGACTATTGTCTACCGGCGCTTCTACTACCTCCTTAATTTGTTATTTATTATCCCCATTTCATGAAATTAACTCATATAAATGCCTATAGTATAGTGCTTCATTTGAGCACAACAGTGAAACACAAGAATTAAGTGGTTTAATCTCAAATTCATGCAATGTTAATGCATTATATATACAAAGAAAACCACAAAGCCAGGTTCAAGTGAACCTTTGTAAAAATGAAGCAAGGGAGAAAAATTGATTAGTGAACTTTATTATTTATTAATTGATTTGTTAGGTATATATAGACTGATTTAAAAGATTCAAAAAGCTCAAAACTAATATATATATATATATATATATATATATATATATATATATATAGAGGTTTATCTGCTAATCTATCTATAAAAAGTTAAAAAATTCAAAAACTAATAATAATCTTAAAAACTAACATATCTGTAAAATTATAAAACTAATGAGTTTATTTATAATTCTAAAATTAAAAATTACTAATAATTCAAATTTAAAACTTAAAATTCTTTGATATGAGTCCAATACCTTCCCTTTCTCACAAGAGAAAGTGTCAGTGTCCACTTTCTTTCTGTTGGTGTTGTTAAAAATAAAAATAAAAAAGACTTTTTTGTTTTTTCACACGGAATGATAACCACCAGTCTCTACCCACTCATTAATATATGTGTAGAAATGGTAAACGAACCCATCCACAGCAAATCTAAGTCAAAAACTTCTAGTAACCCAAAACACTGAACGAGTTTAAAAAAGTAAATACTTAAGTTAATCATTTAAAAATGACAAGGTCATTATTGTTAACATTTAATTTATTTATGGCTTTGAAGGACTAGAAGCATTTGTGGGGATTTGGAGTAATTAATTCGTATTTGACTAGTACTTACTTTAAAAAAATCCTGCTGTACAAAGTGGAAGAAAATCTCGAACTTCATGTTGTTTTCAATGATTTATTAGCATAAAACAAACATTTGAAAAATCCTGCGGTACAAAGTGAAAAAAATTCTCGAACTTCATTTTTTTTTCAATAATTTATTAGCATAAAACAAACATTTCTTTACTTTATAGAATTCTTCTGAGCAGGGTTAACATAAATAATAATGATTAATATTCCTTAATTAAGTAGTTTTCAACAAAAGAAATACTGTACGTTCAAGATTTTTAATAAAAATTTATTATTACTTTTGATAAAGAAAATCTCATACCAATAAAATAATTTTAAAAAGAATCCCCCAAAACTCGGTGCTGAAGGAAATATCCAAGACTGCGTCAATTGACAATTTTCTTATCTCCCTATCTCTCCACGCAAACGCATTCTAGAAAAAAATAAAAATAAAACTCGTAACGTTAACGTTATATATTCCTGTGTTTCACTTCCATTATTCTCAACTCTTTCCAACACTCTTCTTCTTTTCTTCTTAGCTCGGTGATTAATTGTTTAATTGTTGTTTCCGTTATGAAACGCTCTGAATTTGAGTTCCCCGCAACTGATTATTCCAGTGCGGTCCCCAACGATGTCGTTTTATTTGGCAAAGTCATAGCGCGCCGAACCGAACCCGGTCCAGACCAAAGCGAAAACCGGGTTCTGACGAAATCCGAGTCTTCTTCGGGTCGCTCCAATGGGTTCATGTCGTGGCTCCGGTCGCCGTCCGGGAAGGAAAACCGGTGCCGGAGAAGTGAGAGTGGCCGGAGCCGTTATAAGACGGTATTGAAGTTTCCGTTGCAAATGGAACTGAGTGACATTAAGAAGAGGCAGGACCGGAGAGAGCCGCTTCCGCCGCTGCAGAGGGTTACGACGGAGAGCGACGGCGGAGAGAGTTGCTGGGAACTGGTCCGGCCGTTGAGGCGTCAGGGAACGCTTAAGAACGCCTTCTTTGGATGCTTTCTTCCCATTGTTTAGGATTTTTTTCTTCCTTTCTTTCTTTAGTTTTTTTATACACTTACATATGTTTCATACTCCCATTGTTCTAAAATAAAACAATTGTTATTTTAGAACTTTATCGATTATGAATTGTCTATGCTTTAATTTACTTTTCATTCGGTTAGAAATTTAAATTGCCTTATACATTAATTTTTTAATTTTTAATAGTTATCTAAAAAGTCTTATATCATATTTTTTTTGAGTGGTTGATAATGTAAATATTTTTATCTTTATAGTGTATAAAGATTGAACTCAGTTAATTATGGAATGAATAATTATTTAGTTCCTAAAATTGTAAGAAATGATAATATTATCCTTAAAATTAATAAAAGAACTAGTTATGATTTTATCCTCTCAACTTAAAAAGAATAATTTTCTAATACCTCTACCAGAATTTAAAGTATAAAAATGTAAGTTTTTATTTGAAAGGAAAGATTAAAAGGAATATTTTTCAAATTTGATGAACTTAAAAAATGTATTTTTTATTTATTTATTTGAGACTAAAATAAACATACTATTAAGTCTTAATAAAATGGTCATTAAATTTGTAAACTATTGAATAATCTAGTCTCTTAATTAATTAATTGATGCCACCTAACATAGTTATAAAGGCTCAATTACTCCATTTAATTATGCATGTTTCTTCACGCAACTTGATTTCAAGGATTACCTTGAGTATTTTCTTAAGACATCTCTAATGAGATCTTATTTTAGGTTTTTAATCACATTTTTAGTGGACTCACATTGTCACATTATTCTTAAGATCTTCTAATTTTTTTTTACTCTAATAATAGATATATTTTTAAGATCTTAAATAATTTTTTTAGATCCTACAAGAGACTTACTTTCAAATATTTATTTATAAATTATTTTAAAATAATGAAAATAATTAATTGTATATTATTTAATTTCAAAAAAAAATTATAATGGAAATACAAAATTTATTGATAATTAAAATATTTATTTATCAATATAATTTAAACTTACAATAATGCATAAAATTGACAAAAAAAATACAAACATAGACCTTGAGCAAACAAAGTGACCCGCTACAATAACATCCAACAAAAATTTGAAAACACTACAGTAACATTGCACGATAGAAATAAAATAAAAACTATCATACACAATAGGCATTTTTTTTTAAACAGTAAGGATCTTGGTGGTCCTTGTAGAAGAACCATATCTTTGTGAAAATCTGGCCGTCAACTCTAATAGTAAATCTTAAGAAGATCATATCTTGAAGTTAAGTATTCTTCCAATAACTACTTTTGAAGATGACCTTAATGGATACACTTTAAGACTACAGCAAAAGTTAATGGACAAAAGAAGAACAAATACATAGAAAGGAAAAACGAAATTATTATTTCACAAATGTTTCAATAACTTTTTTTATGGGATGCTACAATTAGATGTGTACCTAATTGATTGTCAGTGAGACACTTAGTATATTAATTTAATATTTTTTAATATATTAATTTTGCTTGGTTTGGATCATTAGGTTTTGGTAAAAAATTATCATATTATTATTAAAGATGAATCACGACTCTTAATTATTTGGGTTAGATGCAAATAAATATAAATAATAAAAGTTATGTTTAATGTGTTATCAGATCATAGTTTGTATCTTTGTGTCTGGTGTTTCAAATGATATATCCATATAAGACGATGTGACATAGAATTAAGTAGTATATTTAAGGCCTTCATTTAATATTTTCTGTCTTCTAAGATTTTCTCTTGCAAAAAAATTCTCATAAGATCTGTCAAAGTCCTATGAAGAATAAATGAAATCCATAGTCTGAAAGCTTTGATCTTCATCAAAAGGTGTGTTCTACCAATGCAGACCTGCTCTAATGGAAAAAGTGACTTTCTGTTGAAGTGACTAACACACCAACTATAAACATGGACTCTGCATGAAGAGCGGATGTGCATTTAATGCAAGCATTAAGTGCTTCAATGACCATAAAACTTCAGACAAAGAACCAAAGTGAAGAATCCATCCGTTAAAAGACAATAAATACTTGAAAATAAAAACCATAAATAGAAGAAGCTTTGAAGATACAAGATATGAATCAACTTGTGCGAATGATTCATTCATTCTTTCTTGTAAAGCTTTCTATATATTTTATGTATAGATACAAAGCTCTTAAAATACCTTGTAAACCTTGAGATAAAAGACTATAGTACTGCTGAGTGATATATCCGCTGTAAGATGATCATATCTTAATCATTGTACAAACTTCCAACAAATCTTGTTGATTTGTTTAGAACCAACAATGACTTGTAGGACAAAAAATACTAGGTTGAAGTCAAACTTGGAGTAGAATTTTTTGTCTTTGTAATAGCCAGAAGTGACACCGAAGACTAATTGTAACTTTTGATAAGTTAGTGAAAATTGGATGAGTTGTCAAGAATTAATTTTAATAAATATATAATAATATTAAGAAATATAAATTAATATATATATATATAGTTCTTTATTAAATTAGTACATACTAATATACTTCAAAAACAAAAACAAAAACAAAGTAAATATTGCTTAATTTATTATATTATATTAAATTTATTAATATTTTAAAATATTATTAGTATAAATTATTATTAATATTAAAACTATTTTTATACCCATAATGTTATTATATTTACTAATATTAAAAATATTATTAATAGGACACGCACAAACAGTTTTTTAGTGAACTAAAAAAAATATTATATCAGTAATAATATGATACTTCAATAACTGAAATACGGAAAGAAAAAAAATAATGACAACACAATTTTATAATAATACCAAAGTATGTAAGAGACATGGTATTAAAACGTCAAGTTATTGTTAGTTTGTTTTTATAATATATATATCTAATATTTTGCTTATATATAGTATTATTTAAGCATATGTCGGCTTAATTAGAGGTATGGTGTTGTGTTTTGGAGCATAGAGTAAGGAGTTCACTTATTGTAAAATTCATGAAAATTTCATCTTTGTGCATGTCACTTCACTATGCATGTCACATTAGCAATCATGTTAATATTTAATGTTACGTCAACAAATTTTGTTAAATTTTAAATTAATAATTGTTTTCATCAAGAATTAAATTCAAATAATATTTAAATAATTTAATTTTAATTTTAACACATTAATAATTTGTGTTCAATCACTTTGATTAAACGCATTAAATTAATATTGGTAGTGTATATGCAGTAAAGTATTTCATTGATTAAGATTTTGAACCTTTAATTACGAAGTGTACATGTTTGGAAAGATCATATCAACTTTAAGAAATTAATTTATTTTTTTATGTAAATATTCTCAAAAGAAATTGAAAAAAAAAATCAAAAATAATTGAACTAAACATTTCTATTAGGCCAAACGATCTATTTGATCATTTATCTTTTTTTGTCCATTTTAATTTTTTATCTTTTAAAAATTCATTTTGATCATTTATGTTTTAAAAAATAACCAAAATAATCCTTCTGTCAGTGCAAACTTAACATCATTTGAAAAACTAAGATATCGATGATTTTAAGATGCCAATATCATAACATTTACAAATTTGGAAAAGAAAAACTATCTTCCACACATTCACAATTGTCCTCCTCCCATCCATGTCTTTCAACAACACAATCAAATCTCACAAAGTCAAATCTCACAAGTTGTGCAACATGGCTTGGTGGTGGTTTGTTGACACATTTGAAGCGCATCCATGGCAACATGTTCAGATTTGGAACAACGACAAAAATTTGTACCAACAACCATGGTGATGAGCGGATTTGGTTGGATTGGCAAGGTAGATTTGTACTAGCAACTTTGTGCTCGCAATCACTGTCATGTCCTGACGGTTGTTGTAATGACGAACTCGGATGTGAGATCATGCACTTGAGGAACCCCTTGTATACCAGTGGCGGAGCCAGAAATTTTATTGAGAGGGAGCGAACATAAAAAAAATTATCAGTAGTAGTAGCACCCTTCAACATTAGGAGTAGACAATGACAAAGACTCACTATTTTTTCTCCTAACATAAGCATCAATGGTAGTAGTACCCTTCCCCATAATTTTTCTGCGCGGCAATCACAAACAATATCAAATATCAATGGTAATCGCATAAAGTAAACCATTGATACATTTTGAATGAGATGCACACAACACATTGCACAACATTAACAATCGAAACAGTAGTTTATGTTTTTTTTTATTTCGTTTCAGATTTAACAAAAATGGGTTCAATCCAACATGGTAGGGGGTACATGTGTAAAAATAAGAGGCGCAAATAGTAGTTTATTTTATTTGAGAGGAATATCAGCAAGAAGAAGAAAGAGAAAAATAGGAAAAAAGAAAGGAATGAGAGGATACCTGAAACTCTTTTCTTTCACTGGTTTACCAAATGAAACAACTTTTTTGACTCATTCTATTCTCTTAGGATTTGTGTTTCCTTTGTGTCCAGACCTTTCCATTTTATAATGTTCTTTCTCCATCTTCCTCTTTATTCTTTTCCTTTTTATTATTATTTTTTTCGTTTTATCATCTTTCTTTCCTCTTTTTCTTTTTATGTTATCTCTCTTTCCCATTTTATTTTTATTACATTTTCTTTCCTTTTTTTATATATTTTTTTCCTCTTTTATGTTTTCTTTCTTTTTTATTGTTTTCATATTTTTTTCTTTTTCTTTTCTTTTTTTTACTATATTTTCTTTATATTTTTTTCTTTCCCCTTTTACCTTTTTTAATATTTTTTCTTTCCTTTTTTTTTCTTTCATTTTCATTTTTTTATTAATTTTTTTAGGGGGGGCGGTGGCCTACCCTAGCCCCCCTAGTTTCGCCACTGTTGCATACGTCATGGAGCACGAGGATGCAATGGTGCACCGGAAATCGGATCTCTTCAACGATGTGGTGGAGGAGGAGGTCAAGAATTAGATTGAACCCTAATTGAGGAAATAGAGGGATTTGTTTTGAGTTAGTTTTCCACCATTTTGAGACCATTCATTCTTGTTTTTTGTATTATGGGTGTGATAGGTATTTTGGAGTTGAAGATTTTTGTTGTATATTGTTGTGTTGGAGATGATGATAGAAGATGAGGAAGGAGGAATGAAGAAGAAAATGAGGAAGGAGGAGAAACAAAATTACATTTTATGGTGATTTTTAAGTGTCACCATATTAGTTTCATTAGCGATGTTAAATTTGCACTGATAAAAGAATCATTTTGGTCATTTCTTAAAACATAAAAGATTAAAATGAACTTTCTAAAAGATAAAAGACTAAAATGAATAAAAAATAAAATAAAAAGATTAAATAAATCATTTAATCATTCTATTATTCTATTATCTTATTTGTTGCTTTGTACTACGTCATGAATCCAACTCAAGGTTTATAATAAGTTAATCAGAAACATTTTTTCTTTTTTGGTTTAAAATAACTGCAGTTTTAAAATTTGAACCTAAAATTTTAAATATTTTTTCTAAACTATCATTACGTTAATATGTAATTACATTGAAAAGCAATGTATGAAAAATAGCATAGCCAAGTTCAAGTCAACACCTTTCCCTTCTAGAGAGTCCTATCCTTTAGGCTTTGTTTGGGAGTTAGGAGGGGAAGGGAAGGAAAGAGATTCAAGGGGAAGGGAGGGAAAGGAAAGGGAGGAAATTGAGGGAAGTTCATTCCTCCTTGTTTGGAAGTTCTAAAAACCCCCCAAATAGGGGGAACCACAATTTTAATGATTTGGAGGATTTAAGAGGAGTTTTAAAAATCCTCAAATCATTTTTCTCAAAAATTAAAACTCTCAAACAAGGAGATTATCCTACCTAAACCTTCCCCTTTCCTTCCTTTCCCTCTAAAATCCCTCTCCCAAACAAAACCTTAGTGTCCGCTGTGGATTCCCATAATAGTTCCAACTCAAAAACTCCATTAGAAATACTCTTAAATTTTTTTCACACAGAATGATAACCAGCACACCAAGTATGGGTAGCAGAAATGGCAACGAACCCATCCATCCATGACCATGATAAATTAAAGTAAACAACTTCTAGTATTGTAGGCTTCTAGTAACCCAAAATCGAAAAACATTAAAAAAATATAAATACTAGAATTAATCATTTAAGAATACATAAGGTCATTGCGGTTACAAAGTTGAACAAAATGTCAAAAAACAAATAATATTTATATGTTTTCTTTCTAGAATGCCGCAAACTCAGGTGCCCAAGCAAATATCCTAGCAACAAACAGAACCTTCACTCACATGACTGCGTCAATTTGATAATTTCCTTCTCTCTTTCTATCCGTCCACGCATTCTAGAAAAGAAACCTCATAACATTAAAGTTACACGACACGACCTAAGTGTTTTTTTTTTCTCCAATACGTTCAACTATATATATATATATATATATTTCTCTCTCAGTGTTTCACTTCCATTATTCTCAACTCTTCCAAACATTCATACAGTCTTGTATTCTTAAAACCGTGATTAGTTGTTGTTTCCGTTATGAAACGCTCCGATTTTGAGTTTCCCGCAACTGATTTTTCCAGCGCCATCCCCAACGACGTCGTTTTGTTTGGCAAAGTCATAACACGCCGAACCGAACCCGGTCCAGGTAAAAGCGAAAACCGGGTTCTGTCTAAATCCGAGTCTTCTTCAGGTCGCTCCAATGGGTTCATGTCGTGGCTCCGGTCGCCGTCAGGGAAGGAAAACCGGTGCCGGAGAAGTGAGAGTGGCCGGAGCCGTTATAAGACGGGATTGAAGTTTCCGTTGCAAATGGAACTGAGTGACATTAAGAAGAGGCAGGACCGGAGAGAGTCGCTTCCGCCACCGCCGCTCCCGAGATTTACGGCTAAGGACGACGGCGAAAGCGACGGCGGAGAGAGTTGCTGGGAACTGGTCCGGCCGTTGAGGCGTCAGGGAACGCTTAAGAACGCCTTCTTTGGATGCTTTCTTCCCATTGTTTAGGATTTTCTTTTCTTTCTTTAGTTTTTGTATACACAATATGTTTCATACCCCCATTGTTCTAAACTAAATTATTTTGTTATTTTAGAACTTTATCGATTATGAAGAAAATTAATTAGAGTAAATAGTCTATGCATTAATTTACTTCTCATTTAGTTACAAATTTAAATTGCCTTATACAGTAACTTTGTTAATTTTTTAATAGTTATCTAAAATGTCATTCGTACGTATCGTATTTTTTTTAGTGCATGGTTGGTAATGTAAAGATTTTTATGCTCATAGTGTATAAAGATTGAACTCAATTAATTATGGTATGAATAACAATTTATTCCCTAAAATTGTAAGAAATGGTAATATTGATCCCTAAAATTAATAAAAAATAATTTTATTTTTAGTCTCTTAAATTAAAAATAAATGCTTTTTAATTCCAGTCTTAGTATTTAAAGGACTAAAAATGTAAATTTTATTTGAGAGAAAGGATTAAAATGAATATTCTTCAAATTTGATGGAATAAAAAATATAATTTTTTATTTAGGGATTAAAATAAACATACCCCAAATTTAATGGAGTAAACATATAATTAAGTCTTAATAAAATGATCACAAAATAGCCACTTGAATGGTAAACTATCAAATAATGTAGTCTCTTAATTTAATTGGTGTTACCTAACATCATTACAAAGGCTCAGTCCCTCCGTTTAATTAATTTTAATTAATATAGAACAATATTATTAACAAATATAAGTTTTAATATATAGTAATTTTTCTTCTAAATATATATACTAATTTATTAAATTAGTACATATTAATACACTTCAAAAAATATAAATATAATAAATACTGCTTAATTATTATATTATATTTATTAATATTTAAAATATGATTAAATCCATAATATTATTAGTATAGATTATTATTAATTTTTTTAAAATTATTAATTGGACATACACACACATTTTTAGTGAACTACAAATGAAAATATTATATCAGTAATAGTATGATACTTCAATAAATGAAATATGAAAATAAAAAATTTAATAATGAAAACACAATTTTATAATAATACCAAAGTATTTAAGAGATATGGTATTAAAACGTTAAGTTGTTGTTAGTTAGTTTTTTTAATATCTATCATTTATTTAATAATAGTATATATATATATATATATATATATATATATATATTTGTGTGGTTTAAGATTTAAATATTTTTTTAGTACTTCTAATATTCTTTTTTGCTTTTCATTTTTGAAAATAATTCTTTTGTTTTAAATTTTTACAAATTATGTTTATTTTTTTTTGTCTTTATAGTGTTTTAGATGAAAAAAATTTACTATTTAAAATATTATCTAAATACGTTAAAGACAGAAATAAAAACAAACATAATTTATAAAGACTAAAAATAAAAAATCAATTTACAAGGATGAAAAGTAAACAAAGTTAAATAATAAGAACTAAAATATATTTTGGTGTTGTGTTTTGAACTATAGAGTAAGGAGTTTGCTTATTGCAAAATTTATTGAATTTTCATCTTGTTTTTACATGCCACTTCGTTATGAAATATTAGTTGCCATATCAACATCCAATGTCATTTTAGCAAATTTTGTTAAGTTTTTAACCGATTGACATAATGTCTAGCAAATGATTTTGCTGTGGTAATCTAACTTTCGACAATTGGTTCAAAATATTAAACAAGATTTTGCATGAAATTAATATCGGTAGTGTGTTTGCAGTAAAGTGTTTCACTGATTCAGATATTTTGATCCTTTATGAAGTGTACATGTTTGGGAAGATCAAATCAACTTAATTTAAGAAAATAATTTGTTTTTTATGTAAATATTTTCTAACAATTCTGAAAAACAAAAATTTAGAATAATTAAACCAAACATTTATATTATTCTATTGTATCATTTGTTTTTTTCTACCACCTCACATGAACGATGAATCAATTCAAGGTCTAAAATAATGTTATTTTTTTAGAATGACCGCATAATGTTAAAGATAGACTTTAAGAGGCCTAAATATACTTTTAAAATTAAATGATTAAAAGATTATATAAAATATAATTGATATTTGTATTATTATTTTTATTATAAATAATGAGATGTTGACACATAGACAAATAATATCTATTGATTAACATTGATTAAGGTATATAAATGGATTCCTTTATGGGAAATCAATCAATAAGAAATTAATGAACTTTATATTGTTTTCCTTTTATTTTATTTATTGCTTTGATTAAGTAAATTAGAGTAATCCTAGAATTTACTTTGTATTATTGGTGTTTTCAATATTTTCATCTTCGTCTTCCATAGATGCATACAATCACAGCCAATGATGTCACCACAATTGCCACCATTTGTCGCAACCTTGACCTCCGCAATCACTACCATCAAGTTTCCCATGGTACCCATACTTCCTCCATTTTTTGCAATAGTAGTCACAACACTCATCATCCCCAGTGGCATCACACCCATAAACGTCCCACCATCACCGACAACACCATCAAATTTCTCCTTTCCCTTCCAAAACAAACCTAACCCTAGAATTTAATTTGTATCCCACAGTATTGAAATTTTAACCTAAAATCTTAGACAAGTTTTCTAAACTATCACTAAGTACGTTAATATGTAACTACACTGAAACATAAGAATCAAGAATGTATTGACCCATCAAGATCTTTTTCTTTTAAAGATTGCTACTAAATTGAAGATATATATATGTCCATCCAGATCTTGCCTATACTACAATATGATGTATTGACCTTCTTAGACACCTTTTCATTCTAAATAAAGTATCTTTATTTTCACACAGAATAATAACCACCAGTCACCAGACCAAATATTGTTTAATGTCGACCCACTAGCTCTCTTTAATATGGATAGTGGAAATGAAAACGAACCCATCCATGATAAATTAAAGTAAAAAACTTCTAGTAACCCAAAATCGAAAACAACATTAAAAAATGTAAACACTTGAATTAATCATTTAAATATACATAAGGGTCATTGATTTTAGGTTACAAAGTTGAAAAAAATGTCATAAAATAAACAATATATTTATTATATGTTTTTCTAGAACGCCACAAAGGAAGAAACATCCTCGAAACAAAACCTTCACTCCCTCTTCAAAAAACAAATAAAAAAACCTTCACTCCCGTGACTGCGTCAATTTGATTAGCGTTACACGTCACGACTTATGTGTTCGTTCAACTATATATATTTCTCTCAGTGTTTCACTTCCCTTATTCTCAACTCTTCCAAACACATTTTTGCTTCTGAGAACAGAACCGTGACTCGGTAATTAATTGTTGTTTTCGTTATGAAACGCTCCGAATTTGAGTTTCCCGCAATTGATGTATCCAGTGCGGCTCCCAACGACGTCGTTTTATTTGGCAAAGTCATAACGCGCCGAACCGAACCGGCCGGTCCAGCGTTGGAAAGCGAAAACCGGGTTCTGTCGAGATCCGAGTCTTCTTCGGGTGGAACCAACGGGTTTGTGTCGTGGCTCCGGTCGCCGTCCGGGAGAGAAAGGCGATGCCGGAGATGCGAGAGTGGCCGGAGAAGTTATAAGACGGCATTGAAGTTTCCGTTGCAAATGGAACTGAGTGACATTAAGAAGAGGCAGGACCGGAGGGAGCCGCTTCCGCCGCCACCGCCGCTGCCGATAATTACGGCGAAGGACGATGGCGACAGCGACCGCGGAGAGAGTTGCTGGGAACTGGTCCGGCCGTTGAGGCGTCAGGGAACGCTTAAGAACGCCTTCTTTGGATGCTTTCTTCCCATTGTTTAGAATTTTTTTTTCTTTTTTCTTATTCTTTATTTATTTATGTACAGTATTTTTCGATTTTCATACTCTTCTTATTCTAAAATAAATATTTGTTGATCTTTACCAAAAATTAAAATATTGATTAGAGTAAATACTCTTATTAAAAATTTAGAGTAAATACCCTATATATTGTTACTAACGTCTAATCATAATTATAGGACTAATAAATTACTTTTTTCTTGGAACTATGAATTTTTAATACTTATCAATTATCAATCTCTTATAAAGAAGTACCAACAAAAATAATTTCACTACCAAAAAAATCCCTTAAAAAGAAGACAACCTAATTTTACAAATAATAGTAGTAAATTAATATGAGAAACATTAGCAGGACACAATATATAGGCTTAATAAAGTATCCAATTATCGTGAAGCCAATCAAAGGTCCATCAGCTTAGAATCTCAACAATAAATGGGGAAATCTTAACAATGGGTATAACAGTCATCAAAAGATATCATAACAAAATGAACATGTATCTTATTAGGATGTCAGTCATCAAAGGATATCATAACAAACATAACGAACATGTATCTTATTAGGATGTTATATCTTATCTAATCAAGAGGTAGTAGCGATTTAACCTAAAGGTAACACCCTTATAAATAAAATGTACGCTCACAGGTATAGGCATTCTCTCTCTAACCCTAATATATATTGTCACTGTGCACACACATCACGACCAAGATTAGTATTGTCGTGCATGGTGCTTTGTTTAACTTAGAGGTATCTTTCTCATAGATACCTTGGAGAGAGTTCTTGATCCAATACTAAATCACTAGCTATCCAGCTAGACATTGTTGTTCTTACTATCAGAACAATTGGCACCGTCTATGGGGAACATTAAATTTCAAATCCCACGTTCCCAATTACAAAGTCCACGTTCCCGATGGTAAATACAAGAAGTAACAATCAAGCTGCACACCTACGCTTCGATGCAGGTATAAGGAGGGACCTATCTTCAAATCCTATTTTGGAGGAGGTGATTCCACTGCCCCCTCCAAACCAGAAAACTGCACCTCCCCAACCGGTGGACTATGACGTGGTCCATGTGAGTGAAGAGGTCTCAGATGTAGCCTCCACGCCTGTCCCAACGATGTGAGCAATCCCACCCAATCAAATAGATGCACATCCGCTAGATCAAATTCAAATGGTTCAAGAGCCAAACGAGTGCCTCATGAGCAACGTTCTCAATTCAATCCTAGACCAAATGGATGAGATGGAAAGGAGATACACCTTACAAAGGCAGGAAGACACCAGAAATGTAGAGATCCAGATGGAGGAGTGTAATGCTATATTGAGGCGAGAAGAAGAGCAACGTATCCGGCTGATAGAGCAGCGGATCAGGGGCATGGAGAACCCGGTTCACAATGAGAACCGCGAACAGCAAAGCCAAGATACAGACAGAAATGGTGGGAACCAAAGCATTATTCGAGTCCGAGTTCCTCCAGCAAATCAGCATGTTGGCCAAAGAGGCAACGTAAGTGTGACTCACGCTGATCATGGAGTACTAGTTAGTCAGATAGAGATTGGGAGTTCATCTCGAGCGGATGCTGAAGGTCCAGTCCAGTCTCAAGATGTAAACCCAGTCCAAATCAACGATGAAAACACGACTCATACGCAAACAACCATTTTGGATGTGAATCGGACAGCCCAAGTCCGGATTGCGGTTCCTGGTATTCCGGAGCCTACAGTGGTGGTTCAAAACTGGAATGTAGTGGACCCCGCCAAAGAAACTGCCCCTCGACCAAGAATGAACGGGGGAGTTTACAGGAGGAAGTATAGTAGGGGGCAACATAACAACAGTTCCTTCACTGACGAAATTGTCAACGCTCCATACCTGCAAGACTTCGATGAAGCTTTCTTGTTGAAGAACGATAGAAGCCAAGACCCACAAGTGCATATTGATGAGTTTGATATGCAAATGTGTGTGAGGGGAATTGATGAGCCCATCATATCTCAGATATTTGCTACAACTCTATCTGGGGCTGCGCAGACGTGGTTTCATACATTGCCACCACCGTCAATCCTCAATTTTGAAGATTTTGGGCACAAGTTTTTGTTGAACTTTGCTACCAGTAAGAAACAACCCAAGTCCGAATTCGCGCTTGGAAAAATAAGACAGCAACCCGGTGAGACGCTCCAGAGTTACCTAGATCGTTTCAAGGAAGCGGCCTTGCAGGTGCAAGGGTTGGAAGAAAACGTACATGTGCACCTCATCGCTGTTGGGTTGGATGGGTCATCCCGGCTGACAAAATCAATTTACAAAGATTCAGTAAAGTCTTTGATGGAGTTTAAGGCTCGATCAAAGAAGTACCTAGAGCTAGAACAAATAGAGATTGCCAATGCGGTTGACAAAGAGAAAGAAAGAAGAAGTCCTAGAAGAAGCCCACTAATAAGGGGAAGAAAGCAACAAGGGGGTCACAACCATGGAAGACACGCGAATACCAGGTTCAGGCCGACAAAATATGAGGCTAAATATGAAAAGTACACCCTGTTAAACGCATCCCTGTCATAAATCTGGCGAGAAGTAGCTTCAACTGAGATGAAAAAGGTAGACCGACCTTGTCCATTGTACAATAAGGCGGGGATTGATCAGTCTAGGTTCTGTGAATTCCACAATGGACCAGGGCATACCACGAACCATTGTTGGGGTTTACGGGATGCAATTGAGAAGTTCGTCAGAAATGGCAGACTCAGGCAATATGTGATAAAGACTGAGGGTCGCAAAATTAAACGTAAAGGCGAGGGTCAAAATGAAACCCAGGCACACGGGAAAGACAAAAAAGAAAAAAGAAAAAGCAAAATGATGATGGAGGAGAATTTCCAGAACCCGAGTTTGAATGTAATGTCATCTGTGGAGCTTTGGGAGGAGGAGGAGACACCGGCAGCCAAAGAAGGAAGTACTTGAACGAGGTTCTTTCAGTCAGAGAACAACCTAAGTTCAAAGAAAAAGTTAACAAGGTGGAGCCCCCTCTACTTTACTTTACGGAGCAGGATATGAGAAACGTAGTGCCGGATCATGAAGATGGTTGGTAATTACTGGAACGATAGTTAATTGCCGAGTTAAAAGGATATTCGTAGACAACGGCAGTTGCGCGGACATAATTTTATGGGGTGCATTCAAGAAAATGAATCTTGACGAAGTTGACTTAAAGCCATTCAAAACAGTTTTAATAGTGTTCAATGGGGAAAATACTCCCCAAAGGTTACATTGAGCTCATAATGACGCTGGGCACTAAGGAAGCATTCAAGTCAGAACGAGTAAATTTTATTGTGGTTGACTTTCCCTCGCAATATAACATTATATTAGGGAGACCAACTATCCATAAGTGGGACATCTTGGTATCTACTAAGCACCAAATGATAAAAATGGTGGGAAACGAAAACAAGGTGGTTACAATCTGTGGAGATCAGAAAGAATCCCGATAGTGCTACTATAACGTGGTCAGAGATAGCGAGGGTGGTTCATCTTCACCACTCCGGATCTGGCAAGGAGACCAATACATAAGAAAGGTTGAGGAACATAAGTCAGGGAAATCGGTTAATATGGTAGAACTCGACATGAGGAAAGATGCTGAGGAACTAAGACCAGAGCCGGCTGGAGAGTTGGAAGACTTGAAAATAAGGGATCAGCCTTGGCAAATCACCAAGATTGGTAAGGCAGTCACCTCGGCTATAAAAAACAAATTGGTAGAATGCCTGGAAAGAAACCAAGATGTTTTCGCATGGAAGGCTTCGGAGATACTAGGAATCGACCCCAATTTATGTTGCCACAAGTTATCAATGTACCTCGGGTCAAAGTTTATGGCGCAAAAGAGGAGGAAACTCGGTCCGGAAAGAAAACAAGCACTGGAGGAACATGTTAAAGAATTACTGGATGCCGGGTTCATACAGGAAATCCAGTACACTACATGGTTGTCTAATGTGGTAATGGTAAAAAAGCCTAGTAGCAAATGGAGGGTATGCACAAATTATACTGATTTGAATAAAGTATGTCCTAAAGACTCGTACCCAATGTCTAACATTGATCAACTAGTGGATAACTCATCTGGGTTCCAGTTATTGTCCTTCATGGATGCTTATTCTAGGTACAATCAGATAGCAATGTGCCCGAAAGACCAAGATAAAACGGCCTTTATAGGCGAAAAAGCAAATTACTGCTATAATGTCATGCCTTTTGGGTTGAAAAACTCGAGGGCTACATATAAAAGAATGATGAATAAAGTATTCGAACACCAGCTCGGCTGAAATATTGAAGTATATATTGATAACATGATTGTCAAGACAGCTAACCCGACTGATCATATACAGGACATAGAAGAGACGTTCAACAAGTTAAGGGAATACAAAATTTGATTAAACCCAGTCAAATGTGCTTTCGGTGTCCCGACAGGAAAATTCTTGGGATTCATGTTAACTCATAGAGGAATAGAAGCTAATCCAGACAAGTGTAAAGTTGTGTTGGACATGCAGTTTCCAACAAATAAAAAAGATGTACAACAATTGATAGGAAGATTGGTGGCTTTAACCCGGTTTCTCCTTAAATCGGCGGAGAATGAACTTCCTTTCTTCAAGCTACTCAAAAAGGAAGCTACAGTAGGATGGAACCCGGAATGCAAAGCTGGGTTTAAAGAAATCAAAGACTGTTTAGCTTCTCCACCTGTACTGTCTAAACCAGAACCAGGAGAAATTTTGATATTGTACTTGTCCGTGGGAGATGAAGCGGTCAGTGCAGTATTGGTGAGGGAGACAAAGAATGCACAGATGCCTGTTTACCAAAAGTTAAGGTACCAAAAGTTAAAGGTAAGTAGTGTTAGATTCAAGTGATTGAAGAATCTGAAGAAGAAGAGTTTTGATATTTGATTCATGCTTTGTAATTTTTATTTTGTTTGTTAAGCTTGGTTCATTAAAAGGAATAATCTAAAAATCCCTTTGCAGCTACTAATAAAATTAAACCAACATTGCATTCATGCTTAGGTATATAGTAATAAACATATGCATTGAGTTAGAAATACATTGATGAGTTTTAAATATGCATAAAATGTTTTAAGACTGTAATAAATGATTACATAGGTGAATAATCGATTACATAAGCATTCTGCATAATCCTGTGTAGTATAGAAGGTGATTTAATCGATTACCAAGTAATCGTAATCGATTAAATAGGCTAGAGGCAAAAGGGAAGCTCACTGGAATAATCGATTAAAAGGTAAAATAATCGATTACTTTGATCATGCTTATTTTCCAGAACTGCTACGAACACTTTAATCGATTAAATGGTCGAATTAATCGATTACATAAGTTAAATTAATCGATTACATTGACGAAATAATCGATTACAGTCTGTTAAATCTGTTTTTTTATAAATAGGCATGCAGTGACTCTGACCAAAGAGAATAGATTTCGAAAGCACTCATTACATACAAAAGTTCTATTGTTCTCTGAGTGATAAAAAGCATAAAAGAGAGTCTTTTAAAGTCTTGTTGTTCTTAGATGTGTAAAACATGAAGGTTGCATAGAAGAAGAAAGTGATTAGTGATCATTCATGCATTAATCTTTTTCAAGATCATTCAAGAAGGCATTGCATTCATCACCAGGTTATCAATTTTGTTTGAAATCCTTTCAGCTGCAAATGGAAGTTTAGGTGATATCCTTCTTGAACCTTATGCTTAACTCTTTGTGAGATTTAATTCTGTATTTTACAGTGTGTGTTGTAATTGTCCATGTAACAAGTTAGAATTCTTTAAAGCATAACTAGATAGGGTTTCTAGTGGGTAGAACTGAGTGGTGTGCTCAGGTTCTAAAGTCTTTAGATAAATCTTAGTGTTAGATTTAGAATTTTGCCTAGGGTGGGTGAAAGAGACTTGGTTGATTGCCTGTAAAGAACTGAATCTTGTTAGTGGAACTCTAATCTGGTTTGGATTAGAAGACAACTGGATGTAGCCTCAAGTGGTTAGAGGTGAACCAGTATAAATTTGTGTGTAATTGTGTTTTGATTTACATTACATTCAATTGCTTGTGGTATTAGATTGTGAATCAATTCTGATTTTGTTTCAGCATAAGAGTTAAGTGATTGGAAAAGAGAATATTGCTTATTAAAAGTGTTTGGTTTAAAGATACGATCCATTGTTTATCTTCCGCTGAGTTTTGATTTTGCAAGAAAGGCAAAAAGTTTCAAAAACCAATTCACCCCTCCCCTCTTGGTTTATTAGATTAGATATTCATTGTATTTTCAAGTAGGGCCCGACGAATTTCGAGTTAAGGTACCAAAAGTTAGAAAAAGTAGTTTTTGCATTGCTAGTAATAGCAAAGAGGCTTCGCCTTACTTCCAAGGTCACACGATCATTGTCAGAACTAACCAGCCAATTCGACAAGTAATTCACAAACCAGATTTGGCGGGAAGGATGATCAACTGGGCAATACAATTGTCCGAGTTTGATTTGAAATACGAAGCCCAAAATGCTATAAAATCTCAGGCGTTAGTAGACTTTGTTATGGAGTTAACTCCATCTGATAGAGGAACGATGAACAACACTAATATTTGGAAGGTATATGTTGACGGATCGTCGAATGTTAAAGGTAGTGGAGCCGGGATCATAGTGGAAAACCCAGAGGGAGTAGCAGTTGAGCAGTCATTACAGTTAAATTTCCCAACATCAAATAACCAAGCTAAGTATGAAGCATTAATAGCCGGGTTGACTCAAGCAAAGGAACAAGGAGCTTAAAAGGTAAAGGTGCTTACTGATTCCCAGCTCGTTACAGCCCATATCGAAGGACGATACCAGGTGAAATGACCATTATTGGCAAAGTATCTTAGTAAAGTCAAAGAAATCATGACCGACTTTGATGAAGTTACTGTTAACCATATTCCCAGAGGAGAGAATGTTAGGGCTGATATCTTATCCAAATTGGAAAGCACCACGAACCCGGGAAGTCATCAGACCATGATCCAACAGGAAGTCTCCAAACCCAGTTGTATAATGATAATCTTAGATGCTGAAGATTGGAGAAGACCCATGATTGATTACCTTGAAAGAGGAATTTTGCAAGATGACGCTCTAGAAGCCAAGAAATTGGTATGTGACGCCATTATGTACACCATTATGCAGGACAACTTGTACCGTAAAGGGTTACATACTCCAATGATGGTATGCCTGAACCCGGATGAAGTCGAGTATATGCTTACCAAAATACATGAGGGAATCAATGGCCAACACATGGGGGCCAAGGCGTTAGAAAGGAAAGCCCTTCGGGCAGGATACTATTGGCCAACTATGGAAGCTGATTCAAGGAGTCATGTCAAAAAATGTGAAAGTTTCCAGAAGCATGCCAAGATAATATGGTCCCCTCCTGCCAAGCTGAAGTCCATCTTGGCTCCATGGCCCTTTTTCAAGTGGGGAATGGATTTTTTTGGACCATTCAAGGTAGCAGAAGGACAACTAAAGTGGCTAATAGTTGCAGTGGATTATTTCACTAAATGGATAGAAGCGGAACCTGTCAACACCATAACCTTAGCCTGGGTACAAAGATTTTTCGAAGGAAACATCATTTCCAGGTTTGGTATCCCGAGAGAGATTGTGACAAACAATGGAACTCAATTTATTGATAAAAGGTTCCGAGAGATGATGGCTGGATTCCAGATCAAACATCATTTCGCTTCTGTCAAACACCCACAGTCAAATGGGCAAGCCGAAGCTGCAAATAAAGTGATCGTAGACGGGTTAAGGAAACGCATGCAGGATGCCAGTTCCAGCTTGGTCGAGCAACTATATTACGTTCTGTGGGGGTACCGAACTACTGTTCAGACATCTACCAAAGAAACCCCATTTAGATTGGCGTATGGTTGTGAGGCAATGATTCCAGTTGAGATCGATCAACAGTCCTGGAGGAGAAAGAACGATCTTCAAGAAGAGGAAGAAAAGAACAGTGAAGCTCTGGCTATAGAGTTGGACTTGATTGACGAAATTCGGATTACGGCACATTGCCGGGATTTAGCAGCAAAGCAACTTGCAGCTGCTAAGTACAAAAAGAAAGTGAAGCCCCGGACCTTCAACACGGGCGATCTAGTACTTCGAATAGCGAATATTGAAAATAAAAATGCCAGGGATGGAAAACTAGTGGCCAACTGGGAAGGACCCTATCGGGTTACGAAGAAACTTGATAGGGGGGCTTATGTGTTAGAAACCCTGGACGGGAAGGCAATTAAATGAACTTGGAATGCGGATAAACTGAAAGTGTACTACTGTTAGATCCAGTTCCAAAGTTCTTTCCTGAATGACTATTTTTCCTTTGTTAGCATTAATAAGCCGTGGTTCCGGCAAATAATGATATTTTCCTATGATTTGTAAGCATAATTTGGCAATCATGTTATTTCTCATTTATTGGGATCATGAGTCATTTTATAGCAAGTTTTCTTTGGTTAGGAATCGTACGCATAATTTGGCAATCATGTTGTCTCTCAGTTATTGAGGGCGTGAGTCATTTTATGGAAAATTTGCAAATAAATGAAACAGCTTCGTCTTTATTATGACTTTGCATGTGATAAGGGAAACCGGTTGTCATGGCCGGGTTGTGAAAAATGCGTAAGTATAACCTTCGCATGTAGGATGCATCTAAGTTGTTATCTTAACAAAGAGAAATATGTTATTTAAACCCTGATCAGGTTGAAATGTAGGAATATTTGGTTAACAAATACAATTTCTACATATAGCAAGTTAATCTTTGTTGGGATTAAGTTCAGGGATGATAACCTGGAATTTGCTACAAAGATAAAAAAAGGAATCTTTGTATAATATAATGCCTGGTCGTTGAAACCAGATGAATATTTATGCAGACTGCGAAAAAATATTGATTCTGGCCAAATCATTTAATAGAATCTGATAGAATACAGATTCATATGCATGACCAGCATGTTAAAAGTGTGATCAGAATTCTAAAAATAGTTGTACAAAGCAAGACAAACAAACTGAAACCAGAACCAGGCAATATTCATCAAACTGGGAACAAGCCCGACAATGTTTGTTACAAGTTAAAATGGGGCTCAAAGACCCCAAAAAAAAATTAAGGAAAGAATATTACAAGTCAAACACCGGCATCCCGACTCTTCAACACTTATGCTGCCCGAGATTGAGCTTGCTCATTAGTTTGAGTGGCAGGGGCCACTTCTTCCTCCTCACGAGTTTCATCATCATCTGCTTGTGTTACTGAATCTTCACAAAAGGAGAAGGAGGGACCAACTTGTCATCGCTAAAATAAGCTTTAAAGTGCATACCATTGGTATTGAGCTAAACCCTGGGGTTCAGACAGTGAACCTGCTCCAAGGTATTTTTGAAAGACCCTTCCACGGCTGTCGCAAGTTGACCTCTCAAGTACTCCCACTCCGCTTTAGCCTTGTGCAATGCCTTTTGTTGTTTGATATACAACGCATCCAACTCTTTAAAACTTTTCGTCTTCATAGCGTTGCTTCTTCGTACAACATCTAAATCAGACTTCAACTTTGCAGCAGTATTTTGAGAGGTGTGGAGTTCCTCATGAGCCTTCACGATCTCCTCTCGAGATTTTTGCGGTCTCCTCTCGGGATGCTTGTAGCTCGGCAGCCGCCATATCTTGAGCCAAAAAAGCAGCTCTTCACGGGTTTTTCTGGTTTCTTCCTGAGTTGATTGAAGTTCATTAAAATTTTTAACATACCTTGAATTCACAGTTGCTAAACTCTGAACCAGAGATGCGCATTTCATAGCATTCAGTTCAATCATGCTAAATTCTTGAATATCATCATCTGAGAAGAGAACCGGCTCCGTAAAACACTTTGGCGCTCGAATGAGGTGGAAGAGTTCATCAGAAATACCATTCTCCCAAAGATATCCGGGTAATAACCCGATTGCCGGGGAAGAAGAGGTAGCTGGAGATGATTGAGCAATAGGCGCCGGGGGTGAAACAACTGCAACTGCAGATCTTATCTAAGCAGCCGGGGTCTCTTCTATGATTACAGGAGTAGGGGTAGTTGCAGTAACCAGAGCTTTCTCCTTTTGAGTCTCGGCAAGTCTCCTCCTTTTTGCACTCTTCCCTTTGTCAAGATCAGCAATGAAGGGAAGAGGAGGAGCCTGGCGTGGTTGCTTGGACACTACGAGGGTGCCAGAAGTAGAGGGGGGAGGTGCAGCCTTTCCTGCACCAGGAGCCGGGGTTGGAGTCAAGGATGGTTGTTTTTTCATATCAGAGACTGCAACATAAAAGAAACAATCAGAACACATAAAATTTTGCATCAAAAGTAAAAATGGACGTGATCATACTCAATGGTGCAGAAAGCCCAGATTGATGTTTGCGAGTAAAGGAAGCAACGCTGGGTGGACCGTAAGCTTCCTTATATGCGGCTATCCGAGTAACCGAAAAAGTGTCAGAATCTGATAAATCCGTCTCCTCGAAATGGTAGGAGGATGGAGGAAAGTCATGATGAGTATGGGACCAATTGAGTGGAAATTTTCACTCTACGTCCTGGGAATCAGTAGAGCAAAGGAAAAAAGGCTGTTTGCCGGGTTCGACAACAACTTTGAAATATTTGTTTTTGAAATTTTTGAAAGAGTCAGTATATACATGAAAGAGTTTTCAATCGGTATGACCCCGGATAGAGGTCCATCCCTTCCTGTTTGGAGGTTCTCTACCTGTCCTACCCGTTTGAACAGTAAAATAATAAAAGAAAAGAGGAATAATAGTGGCTATTCCTAAATGTTCGCAAAAATATTCAAAAGCTTTTATAAAGCCCTAGCTATTTGGATGAAGTTGTGAGGGAGTTAAATGAAGATGGTTTAAAACATTCATTTGAAACGCGGATAAGGGAAATTAGATTCCTATCCGGGTTATCAAATCTTTATAGAAAAAGAAAAAAGAAGGGTTACTATCCTCCCTCAAAGAGCAAATAGGCTCGCTCTTGTCAAGAGGGCGCACACCAAAGTTTTCTTGATTCCCGACAGGAAGTGCATCAACGTCCTCTGAATTAAGCTTGAATAAGGTTTGCAAAACTTCATAAGTTACCCATGGGAACTTAGAAGTCATGGAAGGAGATGGGGAACCAAGACGCGATTAGGCGGAGGGGGACTCGGCAACTTGTTCCAACGAAGGATCCATACACACCTACGACAAATAAATAAAAATCAGAAAGGCAGTGACATACCTGAAGGACATTTTTGGTTGCAACGAGGGTTAGAAGAATCATCTGAGACTAGGATGATGTCCCCATATTTATCAACATTCTTGACAGGATCAGAAGCCCTGACACTATTTGGGTTGGGAAATATCGGTTTAGGCATAAGAACCGGGTAATGACGACAAGACCCAAGTAGCGATTCGGCCATGGAATCAAAACCAGATTCTAAGAGTTTGCTACTTGCAAAAACACAATCGAAACACGGTTCAAACCGAGTTTCTAAGACATGTTTTGAAGGAAGGGTGACATTACTGCAGGATAAAGAAGATTTAGGGTTATTCAGTTCAGAACCCTCAAGAAAAGAGGAAGGGCATACAGAGGAAGCCCCAATGTCAAAATCAACCATAGGGATGTCTAAAAGGGTTTTATTTTCAGATAAAGGAATTAGGTTTTCAGGAACTTTGTTTTTCTTTTTGCTGCTAGCCCTACCAGTATATGAGCGAAGCAGAGCCTTTTCTCTTTCTTCTTCAGGAAGGGGCAAACCAAATAACCAATATCCAACCCTAGGAGGGATGGTTTGGCGTAATCTTGCCTCTTCCTCAGGAGAAATGTTCATGATAAATGAAGAAAACATCAAATTTTGCAAGAGAGTTGAAGAATCAAGATATTCATAACAAGAAAAGGAGAATGGCTAGAGAATCGAATTATTTGCAGTAAAGAAGAAAAAATTCAGAAAATGACCCATAAAATGAACGAAGGTGGAAATTGACCCCAGAAGAATCAACAAACTACAATCGAAATAAAACAAAGCAAGAAGTTCAATGGTAATGGAGGATACCTGTTTTGTGAAGATTTCTCAAAAACTCAGGAGATGAAACGCTGGAAATGGTAGAACTAAAGGCTAAAAAACACAGAGTATTCAGAAAGAAGATGTAAGAGAACAGGAAAATGCAAATGAAAAATAAAGGGGATATATATAGATACAAAGGAGAATGAAAATGTAACTGGCGGAATTGTGTGAAATGTCGGGTAACCGTTAGATAAACGTGCAAGTGTAATCGTCGAACGTGTGTGCAGCGTCATGTCTGGGGGGAAAAAAGACTATTTAGTTCAAAATTTTATAATTAGCGCACAATATGAAATGACATGACATTAAATGCGCGTGTGAATTGCAACGGAGAAACAGAACGCCAACAGTGTACTGCAGTAAATGATATGACAAGGTGCAAAAAGAAACTTCAACACAAACGTTCCATATTCCTAATGAGATATGTGGACCCATGTGAATGTCCGAATCTAGGGGGAATAGGATTGTATAAACCCGACTTATACAAAAGCCGGGACACTGAAATGAATACAATACTTGGATATGGACAGTCATAGTTGCAATAAAGAAACAACCCGACATATACAAAAGTCGGGATCAATGTAAACAAAAGAAGCAAAGTTGGGGGAAATGATGTGCGCAAATGGGAACCCGTCAGAATCAAAAAACGAGATTGTCAGTTAAACACCTCGGCTGCCTAGAAGTCTCGACAACCGGGCCGGGGGAAAACTGTTACGGATCCAATATATGGGCCTAATGAAGGACCCATTATCGTGAAGCCCATCAAAGGTCCATTAGCTTAGAATCTCAACAATAATTGGGGAGATCTTAACAACGGGCATAACAGTCATCAAAGGAGATCATAACAAACATAACGAGCAGATATCTTATTAGGAGGTTATATCTTTTCTAATCAAGAGGTAGCAGTGATTTAACCTAGAGGTAACACCCTTATAAATAAGAGGTATGCTCATAGGTATAGCCATTCTCTCTCTAACCCTAATATATGTTGTCACTGTGCACACACATCACGACCAAGATTAGTATTGTCGTGCATGGTGATTTGCTTGACTTAGAGGTATCTTCCTCATAGATACCTTGGAGAGAGTTCTTGATCCAATATTAAATCACTAGTTATCCAGCTAGACATTGTTGTTCTCACCATCAGAACAAATTTAAATTAAAGTTTTATTTAATCATAATATCTCTAAAAGATTTATCAAACATGAAATTATATATCTTACATAGATTTAATTGATGTCATCCTAAAATATCTTAAATCTGTCACTACCATAATAACCATCAATATAATGACAATTTCTCCCACAAGTGTTATGACCGCCATTGGAACCACCGCCAATCGCCACCTCTACCATGACTATTGTCACCTTATTTTCATCACTACCGCCATCGTGATTACCGTCAAAACCACAATGATTGCCACTAAAATGATCTTCGTCAACGGTGGTGGTGGAAGCGACAGTGATAAAGATCATGTTGGTAGCAACAATGGAGATCATGACGACGATTACGATGATGGTGGTTGTTGTGGTGACGATCTTGATATAAATTAAAAAAATGATAAAAAAATATAAATTAAAATGTTAAAATATTTGATTTTATGTTTAATAAATCTTTTAAAGATTTTATGGTTAAATAAAAATTTAATTTGAATTTAATATTTTAATCTCGACCATTCACTTTAATTTAATGATTAAGATTAAAAAAATGGTTAAATAAGATGATCATTCTCATATGATATGTCTTCTATATATAAATATTGATATTTGTAAATAATGATAGTGACACTTACATCTTAATCTTAAATCTTAATTTTAATTTGTTTAAAAGTAATAGTCATTAATTTAATCAATGCAATAATTGATTAAATAGAAGGCGCAAAAAATAGAAAGCCATGTACAATAGAAATTGAAGCAATTAAAGAAAATGAAATTATAATAACTCAGTCAAATAATATAAGCATTTAATTATTTGGATTTGATTAAGATTTAAATTATTATGATTAGTAAAATAATATTCACGCAAAAGTTGTTTCTTCTTGATTTTGTGCCAAATCCATATTTTATCTATGGATAACACATATTACATTCTACTTACTAAGATTTAGCACATCAATCTCATATCTATTGTTGTATCGTCTGACAACAAAGGACTTGTTATCTTCTGTCTTGACTATACACTTGTATTTGTTGAAGAACATAATATAACCACTATCGTAAAATTGATGTAACCTTAGCATATTATACTTCAGACCTTCAACGTATAAGACGTTGTCTATGGAGGCTATAGAAAGAATACCAACTTTACATATACTATTAATCATTCCTTTGCTCATGCTTACAAAGGCAACTGCTCCTCCTTCAAGTGACTTTAGGTCAAGGAACATAGACCTTTCCCATGTCATTAGTCGTGAGTAGTCACTGTTTAGGTACAACTTAAACCCTAACATTTTCCTTCCAATGATATTTTCAATAGGAACAATATGAGATTTTGGTATCCAAATCTTTTTGGGTCTAGTGGCATTAGTACACCTAGACATTTGTTTCTTTTTGTGAATGCATCTAAACTTTGAATGTCCAAACTTACCACAAAAGTCACATTTGTCTATATCAGATTGTGACTTGGAGGAAGTTGTTGCCTTTTCTAAGCCTAAGCTAGACTTATCATGGAGATGTTGATGAAATTTTAAAAGCATGGTTAAGATTTTTTAACTTTCCATTAAATTCCCAAAGTCTTTTGTAAGACATGTTACCTCCTCTCTTAGTTACTCAACTGTGGAGGATTCGTCTGTCTCATTAGCTTGACACAGACTCTCTTATAGAGTCTAAGTTTTATTTTTTAGAACTTCATATGATTCCTTCATCTCAATATTTTCACAAATAGATGCTTTGAGTTTTTCCATATATTTTTTGCACTAAAGAGAAATCATGTGAGAGTTCTGAAGAAGAACATCATAAGATGAAGCAATGGAAGAAGTTTTAGATTAAGAACTGGTTTTTACCTCAACTTATCGTCTATATTAGTCGTTAGATAAATGTTGGCTTGCTCATCATCTAAATCGTTGCTCTTCTCACTGTCTGAGTCATCCCAGTTGATCATTAGCCTTTTTTTTTCTTGTCACTAAAGTATCTTTTCTTTTTCAACAGAAGCACTCAACCTTCATGCTAGGCTTTCTGCATTCAAAATAGATGATCTAGTTGCTTTCCTCTTTGTACTTCTTGAATCTTATGTCCTTTCTTTAGGAGGAGTGCTGAAAATTTTCTTTTTTTTTTCGTCATATGTTTGAACTTTCTAAACATAAGATCCACTTCATCGTTTGTGGACTTTTTAGAATCATTGTCTGATTTATCAAACTCAGCCATCTGCACTTTAAGAGCTTTAGAAATTTTTTTACTTTTCTTCTCCTATGGAGTTGGTTTCTCTATATTTGAGGGCAATGGAATCTCTTTTTTGGCAGATGATCTTTATTATGAAGATGAACTGTAATGACCCGTCTCGTTGCTACGATATTACTAACTCTAGATCGTGCAATTTCAATTTTTAATGAAAACTCCATTAATTTGATTATGAAAATGGTCGTAAATTTTTCGTGATAATACAATTATCATACACACGATGCAATTACGTAATTGAATATATATATATGCATATATTAAACCGATACATATCATTTACATGTCAATCTTAATTTAGTTTTAACTACAAGCACTTATCCCCATAATTTACATGTACAACAAAAAGAATCAAGGGACTAACTAAGGAAGAGTTGATTAACAAAACACAACTCTTTCCAAAAAGAATTCCAATGTCATCATGTCGACTTGGTGGATCCAACCAAAAAGAATCTCCCTCTAGAGTCACCTAATGCTGCTCATCTGCTCATATGAACGAAAGTTCACGATCATCACAGGTACCAACCAGTTTATTATACATATACAATAAGCATTAGACGACAATGATTAGAAAGAAATCAATAATAACAACCACAATCGTCCTTGATAATCCATCAATTCAATACACACTCAATAAACCAGTCATCCACTATATTTCACAAATCAAAATAATCATGCTTAGAATGATGCATGCACCTGACTCATCTCTCAAAATGCAATGTAGTACCATCCTCATGGAAATAGCCTCTCTAGGAAAATGATGCAGTAGTTTGTTGAGGTCACCCTGTCGTGCATAGGTCGCCTCCCTTCCCCATGGTGATCAGCCTTAAGTCTCAAGGAGTTCCAAACAAAGTGATATGCCCCCTAGTACCCCTGGTATTTACTGCCACCATTCTATTTTCATCCATGCAATTATGAAGTATGAAACATGGGCACCATCAATGCATTGCCTGGCTAGGAATACATCCTTCCTCACAGGGGTAACCCGTCATTCACTCCCACGTATATACACAGCACACCAATATGGGCTCATTGATGCATTGACCGTGGCTAGGAACACATCATTCCTGGCAAGGGTAACCAACCTATCACTGCATCCCACGTGTACATACACAACATACAACCATGGGCATCATCAATGCATGACTCGACTAGGAATACATCCTTCCTCGCAAGGGTAACTAGTCATGCACCCCCATGGGTATCCATGTGTATCCACATCACACAATGACATTGTCCACATAAAACACTATCACTCATCAATGTCATTATCAACATCAACACTATGTCATCTCAATGTCATCAACAACATCAACATCATTTTATTTCAATATCATCATCATGAACATTAATATCATCTCATTTCAACATCATCAACCACATCAACATTTTCTAATTTCAACATCATCAATTACATCAACATTATCTCAATCTCAATATCATCAACGACATCACAAACAATCATATTTCACATCTATACATAATACATATGCCTGAGATTCACATTCCCTAGGTCTTCAGACAACCCAAATTTCATACATTCACAATTCATTATACCACAAGACTGATATTTTTAGGAAAATTCTAAATTAAAGAAGAGGACTACAATATATAAAACACACTCTTATGCCCATTTAAAAATTTAATAAAGAATTAAATATAAGAGCACATTATAAAATGTTGGGCAGAGTCTCCTCTGTAATTAAGATTTTTCCCAAAAATCCAATCATTACAGCAACAATATCATTCACAGTTTTATCCATCAACAAACCAATTCATAGTATCCCATTAATTAAAAATATAGTTTTTCTTGAAAACGAGCACACACAAGAACAAACACACATCAATCATAAATACATTGCATCCCATTAGTTAAAAACATAGTTTTTCTTGGAAACCAGCACACAACAGGGACATTCAGTTATCTTCATAGTTGGGCTCTGTGACCCCCAACTATGGTATCAAAACTATAACCAAATAATAAACTCCTCTTACCTAACTAGGAGTTCTCCCTGTTACAGCCTAGGGGTGTTGTTTCGCGATCCTTCGAATACACGTGCTTGTCGGAACGCAGAGCTCTGTATACCAAATTGAAGATAATTTATTATAGAATTCAAAAACAAGGTCAAAATTAACATTTGGGGTCAAATACTCACTCAAATTAAAAATGGGCTAAAAGGGTTTTTTGGAAGTCCACATCAAAAGACATCATTTTGAAATTTCAATCACATCAATGTGACCGGGGCTCAACAAAGATCACCGAAATGACATCTATTTCATAAAAAGGAGACTTTTATAACATCTCATTTTCCAAGGGTTTTAAAAGGAAGTGGTAAAACTCCCATAACGGTACCCAAAACGTAAGAGATACTAAGAGAAGCTTAACCTAGCTAGGAGAAGACAAAGGAAACCAATGTTACCTCAAAGAAACCAAGAAAGAAGTATTGGAGGCTCCGTTTTCTACCAAATATTCGAGTTGATTTTTGAAGATTCGGATCAGATTAAAGGGTTCCTTTCCATGTAGTGGTCCAATGGAAAGCGGCAGTGGCTCATGGTGGTCATCGATGACTGTGGGTGGTGTAGGAGGATGGTGGGAGGTTTGGTGGGTGTTTGGAGGAAGAAGAAGTCCAAAATTCGTGATTTTTAAGCTTCAGATGTTATTTAGCCAATCTCAACGGTCAAAAGTTACATATATAGGTTGGAATCATAGATTTTAAATTTGAAGGCGATCCAATGGTTAACCAATCGCTAATAGTGATTTTATTAAAAATAGGTTTTGAGTCAAACTCAAAATCACACAATTCAACATGACTCAAACAAACTTCACATAACTTGACATCCACACTAAGCAATTGCACAAGGATAATTTACACAACAATTCAACTAATATAAACTAATCAAATAATCAAATAACACAATAAATACATCAAACATCTATTTTCAGTTATCAAAATTTCAGGGTGTTACACAAACTTCATCGATTCTATGGATATATAACAATTCATCCCATGTAAGAGTTTTCAGGTTTCTAGCCTCTTGAATGACTGTTGTTTTCAGTTTCCACACCTTTGAAAAAATGTCTAGAATATTTAGATTTATCTAAACTTTGGTAAAGGTGTGTCCTAAAGCTTCAAGTTCATTTAGAATAACTTGAAGTCTTCCAAACGTTTCATCTACAAACCCTCCTTCCTTCATGGTGAAGTTTTCATAATGTCTTGTCAGAGTTGCAACTTTTCTTAGTTGAACGTCTTCTTTACCTTCATTGTTGATACTCAACGTGTCCCAAATTTCTTTGGTTATCTTCAATCTACGTATCTTATGGTACTCATTTTTAGATAAAAGCACATGTCAGAGTATAACGAGCTTTTGTGTTTAGTTATGCTATAGCAATGTTTGCATCTGTCCATTATGCTTTTGGTCTAGAAATGAGTATGTCTCCATAATCAACCAGAGTCTAAACTTAGTGGACTTGATGTACATCTTCATTTTGTCCTTTTAGTAAGGATAATCCTCTCCTGTGAAACATAGTGGCCTTGTGATGGATGCTCCCTTAACAATGAACTAACTACTATTGTTATCTGCCATTAGGATCTTTTCCTCTAGACACTATTAGGTGCTCAACCATTAGAGGCTGAGCTCTTATACCAAATTGTAAAGGCAAATATCATAAGAAGGTTTAAATTGTGATTTTTTTATTTTTTTAAAGCCTTTTTTCTTTCAAAAATAATGTTATGACCTGATGATAGTTTTAATGAAACAAATATAGATTTTCACAAATGAATTCAGACGATAGACACTGCTTTTGTAAAAACACCAAGTTTTCAAACAACAAAATCAAAATTTGAACCCTAGATCAGTTTAAAGAAAAATAAAAGCAAAACCATATAAAGCACAAAGGTTTATACTGGTTTGTCTCAACCACCAAGACTGCATCTAGTTCTTGGTAAACCGCTAAGTTCCACTATCTTAACAAAGATACAAGTATTCTATCACGACCACTATTAGCTATAGAAATCAAGCTTCATCCCAAGCTTGACACAACCTAGTATTCTTTGTCTTACCAAGCTACTATTGGCTCTACATAAATCAAACAAATTTGTTATTTGTTTGCACAATGACTAACTCTATAAGCATTTTAAAGACGAATATACAATCTTAATACTTAGTCTTTTCTCTCAAGGTGTTTTGGGAGCTTTTCAAAGCTATACAGAAAATTCACAAAAATATTTTTATAAAGAGAATATGAATGTTAGCATGTAAGTTTGTGTCTTCGTATCTTCAAAGCTTCTAATATATATAGGCCTTCATCTTCAAGTGTCTGTTGTCTCAAAACAGATGAATTTCTTCATTTAAGTTTGTATCTTATGCTTATGACTGTTGGAGCATTTAATAATTACATTAAATGCACGTCCTTCCTCATCCAGCCAAACCACTTTAATTGGCTTTCATGTATAGCACTTCATCAGAAAACCATTTCCTTTTGCGTCAAAGCAGGTCTACACGACAAAATGCGTCTTTTGATGAAGATTGACAACTTTTAGATCTTGAACTTAATTTATTCTTCACAGTATTCGACAGATCCTAGGGGAATGCTTTTGGAAAATGGATCTCAAACATAGAGTATTAAATGAAGTATTAAATGTCACCTCTTAAATGTTATATTGGATCATGGCTTTAGCTGACTATCGTATGATATTTCAAATGCAAACTCATGAAGCATTTTTTATATCATATAAGACACAACTTTTAGCATTTGTATTTTTTTACATCTAATCAAAATAATTGAGAGTTTTGATTCATCTTAAGACACAAATGTTTTTTGAATTAACACAGATCTAGACTTGTGTTGTAAATCTGGGTGATTGGTGATTGGTGAGGGTTTAAGTTAGATTTGGATCTGGGTTGTAGAGAGGGAAATCAAGGTCATTGGGTTGCAGAGGTTGTTGGTGGTGACGAACTCAATGACATCGGTGGTTTGGTCAGCATTGTGCACAAAGTCAATGGTGATTTGTGAGGGTTTGGTTTAAATCTGGATATGGATTGTAGAAAGGAAAATCAAAGGTTATTGTGTTGTGGAGGTTAGTGGTGGTGCTGAACCTTTTAGTGCCGATGGTATTGTTAATGGCGTTGTGCGTCGGTGCCCAAATGCAGTGAGCAAAATATGACCAGATGGATGGAGGCACCAAAATTGTCACTTTTCAAAACCAAAGAGACCCAATTTTACAATTAAAAAGCAAGGATAAAAATCGCAAATTTTGTAATCCAAGGAAACAAAAATTACAATTTAGCAAAAAAATTATGCTGCATAAATGGAACCACTAATTGGAAATTTTTTCATTCTAATCCCAAGAAAAAAAATGTGAGGTTCTATTCTTTCCCTAAATTGATTAATTAAATAGATGAAATAGGACATACTGAAATGAACATTTTGTATAAAACCAGACAAACGTATTAACTATTATAAAAGTTATAAATCTTTATTATTTTAGTATTCTTCTATAATTCATTGTTTTTTTAATAGTTTTAACATGAAAATAATATATATTATTTTTATTTTATTTTTTCTTAGTAAAATAATTTTATTTTGTATATTGATATGTATATGTAGGTTTATTAATATAAAAAATATATGAATTATAGCTGATGTGGATGACTTTTTATTTTTATGAAATCAAGTAGAAGAGTTTATATTTAAAACATTTTTGAGAAAAAGAGAAACATATTTTACTCCATTGAAAGTATTGAAATTGCACAATTACTTTTTATAGAAATATAATATTTATTTATTCAACTTTCATAAAAAATAAATTATAAAAGTCAGTTTTTAAATATTTACAAATAATATTATAATTTAAATAACTATAATATTGTTCTCCCAACATATTAAGCTAGGTTCAACAAAAAAGATAGGTTAAAGTCAACCTTCCCGTTCCCATGAGAGAAAGTCCCATATTGCCACTTTACTCTGTTGGCTATGTGAAAAACAAAAATAATAAATAAATAAACTGTTTTTTTCACACGGAAACGGAGTGACGGAAAGATAACTACCAAATCTCCATCTAGTCATAAATTAATCTGTGTGTAGAAATGGAAACGAACCCATCCATAACAGATTAAAGTCAAAAACTTCTAGTAGCCCAGAACAAAGAAAACATTAAAAAATGCAAATACCTACATTAATCATTTAAAAATACATAAGATCATAAAATCAAGTTACATTCAATTTACTTTTTTGTGTTATTAATTAGTAGTATATTATTAGATTAAAAATATCATATTAATTTTACTTTTATATTTTAATGAATTTAAACAAGAAATAAAGTATATACTTATTTCAACTTTTATTTTAAAAAATCAATTATTTTCATCATTTTTTGAGAAACAAATGTATAAGTAAATTACTGTTTGTATAAAAATAATCCCAACCAAACATGCTAATAATAAAAATCATTTTATACTTTTATAACCATTAATGAAAATAAATCAACATGAGAAAAAAACAATTGCTTGAATTTGTTTTCCAAAAAATAGATAGATTTTGGCATCTCAGTGCTTTTATATTATCATTAATATTATCATTGATTTTGACATCTCAGTGCGTTTATATTATCATTAGATAGACTCTGCAACTCAACTCAACTCAAGTATAATTGTTTTTCATAAAATAATATATATACAAATTTCATGAAAAGTGATTTTGCCCTGTGATAATTTTTTTTATTTATTTAAAGGAGGCACGTGATAATCTAACTTCCAGCATTTTGGTTTGAAATGTTAAACATGACTTTGCTTTAAATATTAATATATATAAATAATTTAATGTGTATGTAATAATGGGATAAAATAATCGACATCTAATTATATATTATCATTTAAATTATTTTAAAATAATTATTTAAAATTCAATAAATTTACCAATAAATAATGAATGGGACTGAATAATTGTGTAAAATTTTATAATATAACCATTTTTATTATATATAAATGCAGGGACGGATTCATATAAAGGTATTTAAGGGGTCAAATTTTATTTACATAATCATTTAAATATATAATTTCTAATCAATAATTATTTAATAAATAATGAGTTTCACAGAAATATTTATTCTTAATTTTATGTGTAAAAGTATAGATAAAATCCATTATTAGAGGGAAATTAAACAAACATGAATTTAATATCCTATTTTTCTTTTTCATTTCCTATGTTAATATTCTTTTTTATTTTTTAATCAGTTCTTTGCATAAATAAATGGTCTTGAATCCATCCTTGTGTAAGTTCATATGCAACAATGTGTTTCATAGATTAAAAATTTGACCATTTATTTTTTTTAATCAGCAAATCATATAATAATATTAAAAGAGCAATAGGAGTACCCTAGAAAGAAGTTTACAAAGTGATACCGCAAATTACAAGAATTACCACCCCCAAGTCGGTTAGAGAGCATTTATGTCACAATGTAGACATAAATGCTAATTAACCAAATGCCAGTTGAAGAGCCATCTAAAAAGTTAGTCGTAGTTTTATACTCCCTCCATTTTTTTATAAGATTTTTATTTTACATTTGTTAAAAAAATTAGTTAATTTTATTTATAAATTATATCATTTTTAATTAAAAAATAATTTATTAAATTATCATTCATTAGAACTTGATATTAATTATAAATTCTCTATTAAATATAGGGTATTTTAAACATAGTGATAAAAGTAGTCAAAATTTATTTATAAAAGAGAACAAAAATGTATTTTTTTTTCTTATAAAAGAGAACGGAGGGAGTAATTGATTTTTTTAAACCATGATATTTGTATAAAGTTGTCCTCATCGAAAGTTGTGACTAATCTTTGTCGGGAACCATGAACGCACACAGTGAATATTCTCTTTCCAACACGATTGTATAACTTTTCTATAATGTTGAAAACTATGTCATGTATCCTTTATTCCACCAACCATTAATCCCCAACCATAAGCCTCTCTCTCCATCAATGGTTGGGCCAACGTACATGATGTCGAATGCCATACAAAACATTTAAGTGTATGCATTCACCAATTCCCCTATGCATTCCCTCCCAACCTAGATATACTTCATTACACACAAAAACTATTCAAATATCCCTGTTAGTCACCAAAAAAAATAATCATTTATGAAGTATATATGTTTGGGAAGAGATTTTTTTATGAGGCGGAAAATATCAATTTTAGAAAATTGTTTTTTCAAACATTTCTCATAAAATTGAAAAAAATCTAGAATAATTGAACCAAACATGTTTTTGTCAATCTGTCGCACTATAATGTTTCTATTATTGATAACCTTTATCAAGTATATATTTATAACCAATGAAACTTTTACTACTTCAACAAATTTGGATATTTAGGAAAAAAGTGAGGAGAAGATGAAGGCTAGACAATATTGGAAGAAAATGCTTCTTTCATTCATATCAATTCAAAATGTACAACAAAGTATATATAAGCTAGGTGCCTAAAAGTTTACAGCTCATTGGTGATAAGATCAAATTTTACATACAAAAAAAATAGCAAAACCAAAAACTGCAAGGAATACAAGGACTGATAACTAATTAAAACAACTTGACAAGAGCACAACATACTCTAGATGTTTCTAGGATGTTGAATAGGAACGAAGTTATGATCTTGGGCCTAGCTGATAAGCGTTTGTCGTATCTCTTCAAAACAATTAAACTAAGCTAATTCTGTAGCACAGGATTAACCTAGGTCGACTCAAAGACACTATCAATATGGTTCTATCTTCAATTCACTACTAACAGTAAAGGGGGATTTTTGTCAAACAGTTTGCAGACGCAAAGTAAAAATTGCAAAAACACAAACTACGATTAAAGATTAATGCAGAAACTAACAGAATTGAAAACAAGTAATGTAAAACAGATTAAAGAGCATCAATCCAATTCACCAAATCAAGCTATTCGAATCATCATCGTTCTCAGAAATTTATCTTATTGTGAAAGTTCATTCAATTTCATTAGAAGCAATTCAATCGAATTAACCCCTAAATTAATTGAAACCATAACCCTAATTGAAATATCATCCA
>CM023942.1:8841817-8854225 GCA_013407115.1 Glycine latifolia
CAGAAACTAACAGAATTGAAAACAAGTAATGTAAAACAGATTAAAGAGCATCAATCCAATTCACCAAATCAAGCTATTCGAATCATCATCGTTCTCAGAAATTTATCTTATTGTGAAAGTTCATTCAATTTCATTAGAAGCAATTCAATCGAATTAACCCCTAAATTAATTGAAACCATAACCCTAATTGAAATATCATCTAAATAATCTGTGATTTATATTCAAAATTAGGAAATGAATCCATAACCTAATCCGCTTTCAATCCTAAACGCATTCATAATCATGAAAACAGAATAGCAATTGAAGAAGAAAGTGAACATTCACATAGAATTCAAAATACTAAACCAGAACTCAAATTCTTCTCTTGCTTGGGTTGGATCCTTGGATTGATTGATTATTTATCCTTCCATGATTATCATCAATGAAAGCCCCATGAAATAAGTGCACGAAAATGGAAGAAGGAAAAACGAAAAATGAAGAACAAGGAAGAAATGTAAAACTGTTTTTGCAAAATGAAATGCAATGTCATAATTCCTCCTAATGTCACTAATATATAGTGACTAAGTCTGAAGAAAAGAATGGGCCATGAACAACCCATCAACTCTAATTATTTATGCTATTTACACCAATAAAAGTCTAACTCGCAGCCCAAAATACAAGTGCAGTGATTCTGACTTAAAAGCCTAAAATGACCCTCCAAATGGCAGAATTGGTCTTAGCTTATTTCTGGAAAACTTGTAGATCTTTTCGTTATCTTTTCAAGGACTACAAAAATGCTCAATTCGGAGTTCTATAGAGCTCTGTAGGTCCTGTACAAGGCAGATACGTCAAGTGAGCATAAAATCCAAAAATATGCAACAATTAGCAATTAAGCCCACTAACTTGCCTAAGACAAAAACTGAATTAGAATGGGAAAATAAAAGTCCAAGAGAAGTAAAATAAGCTAAGAATGATAGAAAAATATTTAACTAAAGGCACTCCATCACTAGCCTCGTGAGAATTGATCTTGTGTTTTGGGTTTTTGTTGCTTTTCTTGTCATTGGTTTTTTTATACCCTCCCACAAGTTGGAGGTAGAAAGATGTCAATTAGCTATAGCTTGGAAAGGTTGATAGTGAACTAAATTGGAGAAAATCTAGTGAAAATATCTGTCAGTTGATTGGAGGAAGAGACATGAAGTAATCACGTTAGACCTTGTTGATTTTTCTCTCGAACAATATGACAATCAATTTCTAAGTGTTTAGTGCGTTCATGAAAGACAGGGTTGGCAACGATGTGTAAACCACTTTGGTTGTCACAAACGTAACACTGCAAGTCACTTGCATGTGATGTGTAGATCATGTAACAAGTGAGGCATTTCTGCTCACAAGTGGTGGAAGCAAAGACTCAATATTCATCTTTTGAAGATGACCATGAGATTTGTATCTTGTTTCTTAGTTTTCCATTAGACTAAGGAATTACCAAGAAAGAAGTTGTAGCCTATGATGGACCTGTGAGAATCGACACAAGTTGCCTAATCCACATCATTAAATCCTTGGATTTGAATGAGAGACTCTTTACTAAAAAATGTCCATTCATGGGACACCTATTTAGATATCGCAATACTTTGTTATAAGCATGAAAATGAACTTGAGTGAGCTTAGACATGAATTGACTTAACTGTTGAGTGGCAAAGACAATGTCTGGACCAGTATTAGTGAGATGGATTAGCCTACCAACTAATCGTCTATAAGGGAGAGGATCAAGTAACTTAACACCAGAATCTTGACTAAGACAAAGTGACTTATCCATAGGTGTAGAGGATGGCTTCAAACCTAAAAGTTCAGAATCAATGAGCAAGTCAAGACAATATTTGCATTGACATTGCGAAATCCCTGAAGACAAGTGAGTAACTTCCCATCCCAAGAAATATTTTAACACACCAAGGTCCTTCATTCAAAAATGAGAATGAAGAATTCGCTTGATATGTGATAATTCATCGACACAATTGCAATTAAGATAATATCATCAACATAAATGATTAGGGAAGTGAAATTAAAATTTTCATTTTTAATAATAGATTGTGATCAATGTGAGCTTAGTGATATCCACAAGATAGAAGCAAACTATATCATTTTTCATACCAAGTGTGACTTGCTTGTTTCAAACATTATAAGGACTTCAAGAGTTTGCAGCATTGTGGAGGTTGAGGATTTTTTATGCCAGGAGGAATGATCGAGTACACTTCTTTTGAAAGGTCCCCATGAAGGAAAACATTATTGACATTGAGTTGGTGAAGATGCCAACGATTGATGGAGGCCATAGCAAGAATGACTTGGACTATGACTATCTTAACAATGGGAAATAATATCTCAAAGTAATTAGTTCCTTTAGTCTAAGCAAAGCCTTTAGCAACAAAGCAAACTTTATATCACTCCACACTTCCATCGGGATGCCGCTTGATTTATTAGACCCATTTACACGCAATGGGTCAAACAATTGGAAGAGTATCCACGATATCCCAAGTTTCATTCAACACCAACACCTTTATTTAATATTTCATTGCATCACGCTAACATTGATGTTGGAGAGCTTCCCGGTAGCTTGTTTCTTCAGTCTCAGAAGACAAGGACATAAGATGGGAATGTGAATGGAAAATTAAAGAATAGGAAACAACATAATGGAGAGGATACAAACACTTTGATGATGATTGAGTAAGTAAGTTGCAATGGTAATCAACAAGGGTGACAAGTGGCTTATGTGGCTATGTAGAGCGGCATAATGGAGGTGGCTGAGATGGAGGTACAAAAGAAGGTAGAGAAGATGGTGAAGTTGGATTCATGGTGATGTTTTCGGTCTAAGGAGAGGAATGAAGTTCGAGCTCATTGGTCTTTGTTTGTGGTGGAGATTGAATGGGCTATCTAGATGATGGCCCAATGGATGAAGTATCAATTTCAATGGGCAATGTGTTTGCGCCAACAAGAACAAAAAATGGGTTTTCAGGTGAAGATGTTTTGTCAAGGAATGGTAGGGTCATTTCATGAAAGACTACATGTTTGGAAATAAAATTTTCCCTTGTATCTAAATCTAAAATGACATAACCTTTGGTGCCATTTTGACAACCCCAAAAGGCTCCACGTCTAGATCATGGATCAAACTTATGACGATTAGCAAAATAGGTGGATGCATAGACAAAAACTGTGTGTGGAAATCTGTTATTTGTTCAAGTAAAAGCTCAAAAGGCATTTTATTCCAATTAATTAGGGATGGAACACGATTAATTAAATAAACATGTTTGATAGAATAGGACCAAAAATGACTTGGGATATGAGATTGAAACATGGGGGTTTTTACCACATTAAGGATATGTCAATGTTTTCTCTCAACTCTCCCATTTTTTTGGGGTGTTGCAACGGAACTTGTTTGATGTGAAGCAAAAAAGTTTTTTTTTTTTTAAATTCAGTCTCATTATCTAATCATATGCTTTTAACTTCTGCTTCAAATTGATTTTCAATCAAAAGAATGAAATTTTGCACTTGTAATTTGACCTTTGTCTTTGATTTGTTTTTAATGAAACCATCCAGGTATAACGACTATAGTCATCCAGAATGGTTAGAAAATATTTGTGGTAATGTATTGAAGCCTTAGAAAAAGGTCCACAAATATCCATATGTACTAATTAAAAAAAAAATTGGATGCTCTACTAATACTTGGTGAATATGATAATCTTCTTTGTTTAGCCAAATTACAAACATCACACAAGTTTCATTGATAGACTTCGAAATAAAAGGTAATTGTTGATGTAGAACATTCAACCTATTTTCAGACAAGTTCCCTAGTCTAAAATGCCAACTATTTGAAGTAGTAATAGTGGTGGTGGTGGAGTTTTTCACAAAGGAGGATTTAGTTGATGAGGATGGTTTGTCCTTGTTGATATCCAAGTAGTAGAGTCCTTCTTGTAGCTTACGTAAACCAATAATCTTCAAGGAGTTTGCTTCCTAAATTTTACAAAAAATTTCAGAAAAAAATAAGTGTATAAGACATAGTAGAAATTAATTTAGAAACTGAAGTATGAAACATAAAGGACATCATGAATAACAAAGGTTGGTGAAAGTTGGATTGTGCCTGAGATTTGTGAGGTAACCGAAGTTCCATTGGGCAATCTAATGTGGGTTTTATTTTGAAATATACTTGAAAATAATTTACAGAAGAATATATGTGGTTAGTTGCTCTTGAATCTATCATCCATGGGGCAATGTTTAAAAAATTCACAAATAAAATGAGTGAATCAATGAAAATATTGGAGAAGATATTTAAAATGTGATTGTTACCAAAACTTGGGCTTAAGGAATTGATTGACCTATCATGTGGAGCATGAGAAAAATTGGCAGGCTTATTTGAGAATTGCCATCTGGGTCGAAACCACTAGAGTTACCATATTGTTGTAATAGAGCAATTAATATTTTATGTTGGGTTGGTGTGATGTTGAGACTTGGTCCATGTGTAAGCTCTTTCTTCTTGTCATGTTCATCCATTTTGGATTGCTTATTTGTTGCAACATTGTTCACTGAACTAGACGACCGATTGTGGTATTGAGGTCTGCCAGGATAATGAGGATGTCCAAGTGGATATCCATGTTTTGCATAACACTCGTTAATTGTATGTCCAACATGACCATAGTATGTGCACACTTTGTTGTTTTTTCTAGCATCATAAGGGAGGTTGCATTTTCCATTTTCATGAAAATTCTCATGATTCTTTCTATAAGAGAAATAGGACTATTTTTCTGTAGCATTAGCAAAATTGTTATGTTCTTCCATGGAGATAAATTTTTGAGACTATTGTTTTTCATGTTGAATAACCATGTCAAAAACTCTATTAACTGTAGGTAAAGGATCCATGAAAAGGACTTGGGAATCGACTATAGAGAATTTCTCATCCAGACCCTTGAGGAATCAAATGATGAAGTCTAGTTGGTGGTAATTCTTAGCAAAACATGTGTGTGAAACTATATATGGGATGATAATTGTCAAGTTCCTCCCAAATTGAATTAAGTTTCGTAAATAATTGGTCACTGAGTGTGAGCCCTATTTGAGCCCATACACTTCTTCTTGAAGCTCAACAATATGTAGTAGATCGATCTCCTTGAGAGAAACTTTTCTTTAGGCCATTCCAAACATCAACAACATGATCAAAGTAAATAACGCTTTGAGAAATGGACTGAGATAGATAATTTAGAAGCCAATACATGATTAAGATGTTGCAACATTACCACACAACATACAATGGATATGTGAATGGTACCCGTGAGGAAGCCCATCTAATTTTTGGACATGAGGTCCATTATGATAGATTATTACCAAGGATGGTAGTTGTTTCCAGTCAACACCGGTGTCATAATGACTGAGGAGGAACTCTCACTTGGATGAATGTGATAGGGACTCGATGGATTCTAGTCTAAAGTGATGACTCAATTTTCTAACATGTTTAGGAGGACAGTATCAGCAGAGCCCCCACATGGAGCTATGTTACCATCAAACAAATTTGGATATTTAGGGGCAAAGAGAGGAGAAGATGAAGGCTAGACAATATTGGAAGAAAATGCTTCTTTCATTCATATCAATTCAGAATGTACAACAAAGTATATATAAGCGAGGTGCCTAAAAGCTTACAGCTCATTGATGATAAGATCGATCAAATCAAAAATACAAAACAAAATAGAAAAATTGAAAATTGCAAAAGGAATACAAGGATTGACAACTATCAAAAACAACTTAGCAAGAGCATAACATAGTCTAGATGTTCCTCAAATGTTGAATAGGGACAGAGTTTTGATCTTGGGCCTGGCTTGGTGAGAATTGATATTGTGTTTTGGGTTGTTGTTGCTTTTCTTGTTGTTTTCTGATACTATTCATCATGAAAAACTAGTAAAAAAATGTTAGAACACATTCTCTAACATACATTTTAGTATATATACACTACCTTTTAGTATATATACACTGATTCTCTATAGTTGGAATTTATTAATAACTACAAAATTTTGTAGGTTTGATCACATTATGTTTAACAAATTGCTCTCACTATTATAATTTTTAATGAACTTTAACCAATAGGAGAATGTGTTGGAAAGAGACGATAAAAACTTTTAATCTTAATTTCTCTCACTACATTTGCGTTGATGATATTTACTAAATTTCATACGTTTCGGATATAATGGGTCTGCTTTTTTCTTTTTTACTATATGAAATCCAAATTTTGGCACTTAAGATTTCATAACGAGTAGATAATTCCACATAAGCATAACCAAATTTATGCATTACTAACACTCCTCGAACTAGTATTGAAGTCTATAGTGAAGTGCTTCATTGATCATAGATGCTAAAATGCAAGAATCATATGGTTTAACTCAAACATTGCATGAAATATAGGTAGATATAAATGTATCTGCAATGATATGTTTCATATTAAGATTTTGACCTTTTATGAGGTGCACATGTCTGGGAAAAGATCAATTTCAAGAGATATTTTTCTAAAAAAAAAATCGCATAAAAAAATCAATCACAAAAAATTGGAAAAAAAAAAAAGAAAGAATGAAAAGAAACTCCCGAATAACTAAACCAAACACTACCATTAGGTTTTAAATCACCAGTCCAAAGCGTATCTCACTTCATGCTCCACGAATAAAAAAATGTCATGTTATTTAATATATTCACGTAGACTCCACCAATAAGGGTAGTTGTGTAGGGAATTGTTAAGAGTAATGTAGGAAAAACATAAAAGTTTAGGTAGATATTTTAAATGACATAACATATTTTTATTGGTGGAATATGCAGTGAGACACACTCATGAGACCGATGATTTGAATCCTGTAACCGACACTTATATTTTATTGCAACTTCATGAAACTTGTATCAAGATCTACTTTATAGTGTTTTATTTTATGTATAATGACTTTTAAAATTTAAATCTAAAACTTTAATTAAACAAATAAATTATTCAAATTCTCACTGCTAGACTGATCTTAATAGGTTAGTATAATTAATACTTCATTTAGTTGATATTAATGTTAATATAATATGTCACTGCACAGAAACATAAGAGTCAAGAATTAAAATGAGGTGGTTAATTTAAGTTCAAATAGAATGTTAATGCATTCTACTGGTATACGTAGTAAAAAGCAACAAAAAACTAAGTTAAAATCAGCCTTCGATCTCCTTCTAGAGACTATATAGGAAGAGTCCTATCCTTGAGAACTAACATTCCTCTCACCATTGATGCTGTCAATGAACAAATACTGGACTTTTTTTACACGGAATGATGATAACCACCAAATGTCGTCTACCCACTCTTTATTTAATACAATACATAGGTACAAATTAAAACAAACCCATCCCATCATAAATTAAAGTTAAAAACTTCTAGTAACCCGAAATCGAAAACACTTGTAAATATTTAAACATCTTGATAATTAGTACTATATAAGGACACTAGTTAAAAGAATTTAAAATATTTTTTTATTAAAAATCATATATAAGAACACATTAAAAATTAGAGTGGATCACATTTTTTCATATTTTAATAAAAAAAGATTTTCCTTTTGATTTCTTTAATCGTCAACCAGCAGCTTAAAGACTTTATTTGAATAGAATATGGGAGTGTTAAATTTTCTATACCGTGTTTAATTTTTCTGAATAAAAAAAAGTCATTGTTTAACATTTGTCATACTTAAATTAATCATTTAAAAATACATAAAGTGATTGAGGTTACAAACATTTGTGTTTGTTTTCTTGAATGCCGGAAACTCAGGTGCGGAAGGAAATATCCTAGAAGCAAAACAAAACCTTCAATCACGTAATTTTTCCTTGACCTCTACGGATTCTAGAAAGAAACCTGGTGACAGTGACATCAACGTTAACGATACGGCCATATTATTATTTATTTATTTGTTCCACTTTTTCATTGTACTATTATATGTATATGTGTTTCTCTTCCGTAATTCTCAACACTTCCAATAACTCTTTCTCTTTTCTTCTTAGAACGGGGATTAAATATTAATCGTTGTTTCCGTTATGAAACGCTCTGAATTTGAGTTCCCCGCAACTGTTTTTCCCAGTGTGGTCTCCAACGACGTCGTTTTATTCGGCAAACTCATAACGCGCCGAACCGGAGAACCCGGTCCAGCGCCGAGTGAGAAGAGCGAAAACCGGGTTTTGTTGAGATCCGAGTCTTCTTCGGGTGGGACCAACGGGTTTGTGGCGTGGCTACGGTCGCCATCCGGGAGGGAAAGCCGGTGCCGGAAAAGCGAAAGTTGCCGGAGCCGTTATAAGATGGTGCTGAAGTTTCCACTGCAAATGGAACTGAGTGACATTAAGATGAGGCAGGAACGGAGGGAGCCGATGCCGCAGCCGCCACCTCCGCCGCGGGTTACGGCGAAGGACGACGGAGAGAGTTGCTGGGACCTGGTCCGGCCGTTGAGGCGCCGGGGAGTGCTTAAGAACGCCTTGTTCGGATGCCTTCCCATTGTTTAGAATTTTATTTTATTTTTCCTTCTTTTACTTATTTATTTACTTATTCTTTAGTAAGTTCCTTAGTTACTAAAATAAATATTTGTTATCTTAGGACTTTACCAAGAATTAAAAAAATTAATTACAGTAAATAGTTTATATTTAATATAAATTATTATTTATAATAAATTTGTTAACTTTTCAATAATTACTTAGAAAGTCATCCTTACCTTAATTTATAATTGGTTAATAATGTTAAGCTTTAAGTTAAAAAGTATATAAAAACACTATTGTAAAAAATACCTTTTAAAACAGGCTTTTAGAATGGTTATATGAAAATCATTTTAAAAAAATTGCGGCAACAATTTTATAAATAAAAAAGATTTTTAAATAAATCAATTTAGTTCGTAATATTTTAAGAAATGATAAAATTAATCTAATAAAATGACAAAATTTGTTGAAATTGTAAACTATCACCGAAGGTCACTAAAAAGGCACAGTCCCTCTATTTAATAATATCTGTTTCACACAACATCGTTTAAGAATTTTTGTGTGATATTGTGTAGTAGTTTTTTTAATGGATAATTTGGAAGATTAATAGTGTAAAACTAATAGGTAAAAGAAGAACAAAGATATAGGAAAGAGAAAAATGGTCATTATTTCACAAAAATTTATTATTTATTTCTAGGTAAGAAATCACAATATGTCTTCCAATCACTAAGTTAGAAATTAATTTCATTAGTGATGTGTAATTGTTATTAATCAAATAAAATTTTGCACACAATAAAAATTAAATATGAATTTTTTTACTAAATAAATCGTTATCATTCATGTAAATACAACAAGATCTTATATCACGTCAAGTTGTCAACCCGTTGGGTTTCATATTTTGTTTAATATGACAATCAATGTATATAGCTAGTTGGTTGTCACCAAGACACTTAACATGTCTTTTGAGTCTTTTTTAGTAGCGTAAGATGATACTCTTCCTTCCGTTTCTATTTACAAGACCAAACTTTAAAATAATAATGTTTGTTCTTTTCTATAAGATTTAATTTATAATGTTTCTTACATTAATTTTTTTTAGACTATAAATATCTCTAATCAAAGAAAGATAGGGTATATATTAACAAACAATTAGAAAAGAGATGGATATTAATGAAAATAATAATTTTGAAATTTTTTTATAAATTTAAGACAAATTTACTATTATTAATTACATTAACCTTTTTTACAGTAATTAACCACTTTTTTTAATATTAATGAATTAGGTAATTGGATCTTATAACACTACAACAAAAAGTGAAATTTCCGACGGATTCCCGACAGGCAAAAATCCGTCGGTAAAATGGTCATAGGAAAATTTAACCGACGGATTTTTTGTTCCGTGAGTAATTTCCGACGGAAATTTTTGTCAGTAATTTCTCACGAATAACAAAAATCTGTCGATAATTTCTCAGATTAATCATAAAAACTTACTGATGGAAAAATCGGTCAGAAATTACCTAATAGACAATTCTTTCAATACATATATATTCATTCACACATTAACTAATTCAACTATCAGAAAAGATGATTCAAATGTTTCCTCCCCTTCAATATCAGCAAATGTCGAGAGCTGTGTCAATAAAAATCAAGTCCAATGATACATAAAGGAAATAGTATTCAAAACTTCTATCCAAAAACGAGGACCATTTTATGATTTATAAATAGAAATAAATGAAGTACCAACTATTAATAAAGAAAAAAATCGATTTATGATTTATAATTTCAGGTACCATTTTATCATTTTGAACATTTCAAAGGCCAATATTTTATGAACTATTACAATGTTTGGGACTACTGATTCATTAATTAATAACGAGACTAAATTACTTTGTTTAAAATTGAAAATGGTGAGGCCATATTCAATTTTTGGTTAAAGAAATAGAAATATTAACAATGGGATCCAATTAAGAACACAAATAGAGATATTGGGTTGGAGAGAGTAAACTTTTTCTTTGTACTGGAAAATTTAAAAAGAGTGATATTACGTGAATAGACCAAAACAAAAAAAAAAAACCTAACTAACACAGTTGTCATTTTATTGAGGGTAAATAGTTATTTTTACACATGAATGTATAAAGTGCTGACAAGTTCATCCATGAAAGATGAAAACTCAATTTTTTGTCTCCGAAACTGTAAAAAGTACGACAAATTCATCATTCTATTACTTCTGTTTGTTATCGTTAATGAGATAGTGCTTACGTGGCACAGATGGATGAAAATGTCACAAAAATGATTGTCAACATGACTACTGACTAGATTTTGGACAAAAATATCAGTAAGTTACCATTTGACTAAAATGTCAATAATTTTCTATTGGACCTAAATGTCAGTAAGTTACCATTGAAACAAAATGTTAGTAATTTTCAATTGAACCAAAATGTCAATAATTTTCCATTGGACATAAATGTCAATAAGTTACCATCAAACCAAAATGTCAGTAATTTCTTTTTGGCAAAAAAGGTCAGTACTCTTTCATTGGACCAAAATGTCATTAAGGGTAAATATTCCCTCATTTTTTATCGTTACAAGTATAATAATAACAATACCATAATCACTTAAAAGATAGGGAAACAAGCGTAAGTTAAAAGAAACAATGACTAATTATTATAATTTGGATAAATTTGTAATGATTAATACATTGTTACAATGTTTATTTTGATACACTGGTAGAATGTTTATTTTGAATAATTTCTATTGTGACAGAAAAATTATGGTTATTATTATATTTTTTTAACTTATGCTTACTTCCCTATTTTTTAAGTGATTATTGTATTGTTATTATTATACTTGTAATAATGAAAAAGAGGGAAGATTTACCCTTAGTGACATTTTGGTCCAATGAAAAGTTACTGACATTTTGGTCCAATTGAAAATTACTGACATTTAGATCCAATAGAAAATTACTGACATTTTCGTCCAAAATCTAGTCAACAACCATGTTGGCAATCATAAGCACTTTTATTAACGGTAATGAACATAAGTTAACGGAAGAATGAATTTGTCACACTTTTTACATTTTTTGGGACAAAAATTTAAATTTTTATCTTTTACAAACAAATTTGTCAAGGCTCTATACATTCAAAAACGAAAATGACTATTTACCCTATTATATATTTGAGTAACCCAAATTACTAATTGAACTGAGAATTCGATTGTCGACAAATCATAATCCTTGACCACATGTCTAATCCATTGTGCTAACTTGTCAATTCCACCAGTGCCACCCTGATCTTCTGCCACCTCCATGACTGTTACCATTGCATCAAATCTGTTGATGTTGATGGCTAAGGATAAAGTGTCGATTTTTAAAGTAGGGTTTGCTTCAACTTGCGGTTGATGGGTTTGCCTCATTTGCCACTGAAGATGCCATGGTGGACTCGCTAGAGCTTTTGGCAAAAAGTGGTGTTGGCTTGCTTAGTCTTTAAAAAAAATAGTTGTCTCCAACATCTGTGTATGTGTGGTGCTATTGTTCGTTGCGATAAAAGTAGTATTATAAAACCTGGCCCGATCATTGACCGGTCGAGGTGGTGCGTTAGTAATTGGTCTAGTTTGACCTGGTCTATATTAAAAAATTTAAAATTATATTATATATACATATATAACTAACATTATTTGATTAAGAAAGTCCATCAATAATTTCATACTCAAAAATCCAAAATAATAATTAAATATTAAAGTTGTTAACACAAATAAAGTGTATTAATAATAAAAGAGAGTGTAAATAGCAACTACCTAAATTAAAACACAAATTCAGTTTTTAATAAATAAAATGAAGCCCATTTCAAAATGCAAAATAAAAACTGTAGGAAATAATGAAAGGGGTACAGGAAGTAATATTTGGCCAGATTATGCCCAACTAAAAAAAGCCCTAATCTCCCA
>CM023942.1:8868263-8930109 GCA_013407115.1 Glycine latifolia
GGTCGTATGCTGTGATTGGGGTTTATGGATTTCGGGGTCGTATGCTGTGATTGGGGTTTATGGATTTCGGGGTCGTATGCTGTGATTGGGGTCTATGGATTTTGGGGTAGGTTAGGGGTTTACATTGTGATTAGGATTTATGGCCCTGGGAACAGACGTAGGGTTTATTGTTTAGTATTTAGGGTTTAGGATTTAGGATTTAGGGTAGCTCAATAAACCCTAAAGCATAAACCCTAAATCCTAAACAATAAACAGTATCCCCTAAATCGTAAACCCAAAACTCCACCCTTGAACTCGACGTAGTGACTAGTGAGCAATGCGGTGGTGGCACGGTGGGCACTTAGCGGCGCAGTGGGCAAGAGAGTAAGGGTTCGAGTTCGAGGGTTTAGGCGCGTGAATAACCTAATGAGTGTTACATACACTTCACTAATATTGAGTAATTAGTTTTCCAATTCAAGTTTTGCGTTGACAAACACTTCATTTTGAAATGACGAAGATGAGTCTCTATCTTCTAGGTGTCCAACTGACGATGTTTTAATTGCTTTTCTATTTCATTGAGCTTGGGGTAGTGATTAGAGACCTGTTTAGACAAATTTGTCTATGGCGATATGATGCTTCAAGCAAAGCTTCGATGTTGACATAGTCATGTTGGAGCTGAGCAAATCTCATTTTCTCCTCCTCAAAAACACACAGCTTGGTGGAAACTTTCTTTGGCACTATAGTTCATGGTCAGGTGAAACAAAAACACACAGACAAATAATAACCAAAGAAGAACATGAGCACAGATCAGATAGAAAAACAATTATTGGAACAAGTAGGAATAGTTGTCTGTTTAGGAACAATTATTGGATTATAGGATGGGAAAATGCATGTGATGATGACAGATAGAATCAAGCTGATCCAGGCTTATGTTGTGATTAGGGTTTAGGGCTTATGTTTTTTTACTTAGGGTTTATGGATATCGGCTAAGCTTTTGGGCTTATGTTGTGTTAGTGTATTTGGTTTAATGTATTTGATACATAAGAAAATTTTGTTCGAATGATTTGTTAATCGTTAATATTTTGTTTACTGTGGTTTTAAATTTTTGTACATGAAGATACTGAATAGATGGCTGATTCATCCTCCACATCATCATCGCGATCTGCATCCGACCATGAGGCTGAGCCCATGGATCCCACTGCCTATGTTGTCCCTACCCCATACAAGTGGGGTACTCTGCGTAGGCGTATTCAGCGCACGCACCTTTCACAAGTTGTGTGGAACGGGGGCGTGCCACCTCGGGTATTGAAGACTCGACATGGTAAAGTGAGCGGTGGACCAGATGCGGACGATATACCCAATGTTGTTTCTGACATGTTGCGCGAAGCTGGGTTTCTTAATGTCGCACGCATGCGACATATTCAGGTATGCAACCATGCAACTATGAAATGAGTTAAGACTGGTTAATTTGATAAATTAAGTTGTTTAATAATTTTTATGTATTTCAGATGGATGCTGTGCTTATTAGTGCTCTGGTTGAACAATGGAGGCCAGAGACTCACACCTTCCACATGCCGCAGGGTGAGATGACCATCACGTTGCAAGACGTGGCTGGTATTCTGGGATTGCCTACGGAGGGCAATGTGGTTACTGGAGTGACGGTTGACGAGTGGGCGACCGTCATTGAGGAGGTGTTTGGTCACGAACCTGAGGAGGACACCGAGCTGAAAGGTGGATATTTGCGCCTGTCATTCTTTGATAGACATTTTGCACATTGGGGTGAGGTGGTTCCCGACATTGTTCACATGACGCGGTTCACGAAGGCCTACATTGCACGACTTATCGGATCATGGCTGCTGTGCGACCGATCTGGAGGTAGCATGATTGCAGCACGATACATGTCGTTGCTTGCAGGGGATTTTGTGGACATCGGCCGATATAGCTGGGGCTCAGCTGTCCTTTCACATTAGTTTAGACAAATGTGTGAGTGTACAGATCCAGGCAGGAGTGACATAGGTGGGTGTCATATGCTGCTTCAGGTGTGGGCCTGGCTGAGATTCCCACCAATTGCTCCAACTATTCCGCTGCCTACACAGCCGGACTAGCATTTCGGACATCGGTATGTGTGGTTATATGTTGTTCTGCCTTACAATTGTAACAATGAAGTGTTATACTATACTAACATTTGTTTATTTTGAAATTAGGTTTAACGTTTTAGGTCGTCTTAAACCGCATGAACTGGTCGTGTATAGGATGGCATTCGACTCCCTTACTCGAAATGAGGTACATATAGTAGTTTTTCAATTACTGTACGTTTGCATCTGTGGAACATGTTGTGACCTAATAAAGTGTTATTTTGTTGTGGGCAGGTCGTTTGGCAACCATACGGGGACTACGACTTTCTTGGTGCTTCTGAGCGTGAGCGATTACTGTGGATGGCAACTACGCCTATCATATGCTTTCACACAGTAGAATATTCCCAGCCGGATCGATGCATGCGGCAATTCGGGAGGGATCAGCCAATCCCACGCGCTCCCAGGAAGCTGAAGGGCGTGCATGATCTTTCACTTCGGGGGAAGCGAGAAGACAAATGGGTTCGTAAAATCAGACCATTTATTGCGCGATGGGATGCTAGGGACCAGCACATTGAGCTTCCCCCTTTGATTTAGGGGTTGTTGTCACCACACCATGAGTACATGGTTTGGTTCAGAGAACACGGGAAGCGGTTCATCACAAAGAAGGGCGCGAAGACCGGTCGTGGTGTAAGTTTTCTTTACATCCTCATTTGTCTATTTAAATTCATTATGCTACATGAAATACTTGACACTTACGTGTATATATTTAAAATTGTAGGTGGATGGACTGGAGGCTTTGTACTTCGCGGTAAGTATCCCCAATAGGGAGGCCTTCGACTTCGATTTAGCGAGTGAGGAAGTTGGTCGGTTAATGTCTGTCTTTGCCGAGAGCTGTCATGTGGAGGAAGCAGGCCCACCTGCTCCTGACTCCCAGCTTTAGCCCGAACCAAAGATTTCAGTTGCAGTTGGCCGACGAAGAAAAGAGGGTCGTGGGCTAGAGCGTCGGCGGAGACCGGTGCAGCAGGTTCCTGAGCCCATTGTTCGACCAAGGCCACGCACAGAGGGTTACTTTAGGCCTCCTGTTATTGCCGAGACATATGGGACACAGCCCGTATATTACGAGGCTACTGCACAGGGGGGGGCATGGGGGCATGGACTACGTCGATTTCAGTACCGAAGCCCAAATGCCTACACCAAGCCTATCGCATACCCATGCCGCATATGTTCCAACTGCAATGACATGTGCAGATGTAGATGGCGGGATCCGTGTTGGAATGACCGAGTGGAGTGAGGCACAGGTCGACGACATTCTCTTCCAGATGGATTATAGTGCAGAAGCCTGTGCCGCTTGGCAACCACATTCACCATTTGTCACCGAACATTATGAGTGCCCTATGCCGGTGTATGCAGAGCAGGGCACGGCATGTCGATCTCCTCATGTGCATCCGTATGAGGCAGGCCCTTCTCAGCCAGGCCCTTCTCAGGCAGGCCCTTCACAGCCAGCCCTGTTCGAGCCAGGCAGTTCTCGGCGACCACGAAGACGAGTACAACCTGATCGACAGGCACGTCGTGTGCAGTGGCCACCGCCCTCACTCTGATTTATTCGCAGTTACTGTTTTATATTTTTTTGTTGTACAAAGAAGCGATTGTATTTTGTAAACTACGGTTGTTTGTGACATTTATGTTTACCATGCTCGGTCTAACTATTATTTGATCACGTTAACCCCGCAAACCCTAACAATAACAGGAGCCGTCAAAACCATAAATGCATAACAGACACGATTACAATAAAAAACATAATGGGGAAAATGCATTTGTAATGATAAAGATAATTTGAAAATAACATTTTCGGCGTACATGTGTTATTCCATATCGATTTGTGGTTTGCTAAAAATGGCTAAAATTTCAATTGGACCAAGACGTTTCCAGTAGTTGGATTCTGCTAGCATCCTCAACACGTCTTCATCACTTACCAACTCCTTTATGTCATACTGGATTGTGGTGTCTGAGTATTGTGAATGTGCTGGATGACGGAAAAACATTTTTCTTACCACCTGTGACATGTGAATTCCATTTGGGGGAACCCCAACAGGCGCAACTTGCTTGATGACGGCCTTCAGTGTTTCAATGGTGCATGCAGAAGGAATTTCAAATCGGATTGGGTTTGTTCCAGTAAAGGAATAACCCACAAAATTGCCTCTTCGTGGTATGTTCCAACTTCCGTTGTAGTATAACATTGCATCATGTGTGGGGACGATGGTTGACTGAAGTAGGTTGATTATCCCATCGGCTGTTCTGCTTACGGTGCATAATATTTCTATAGGACCAGCAGTGGACATTTGGTCGTGACACCTTAACATTCTGCAAACATCATCATCGTTTGTTAGTACGAGAGAATGAAAAAAATTGTGCTGACCTGCGTTTAGGGATGGTTGTCGGTAGTAGATGTTATCCACGAAATGGTCATCGGTTAGTAGAAGGGTGTGGTGAATCCTACTCTGAAGCGTCTGAAACGAACACTCATTGGGAACTCGCATCGCTATTGGAGTGGCACTCTGAAAACAAACACCCGTGTCGTTGTGCTTCGTAGATCCATTTGGATAAATGAATGCTAATTTGGAGTTACCAATGCTTTGGCTGCTTGTTTCTCCTAAGAATGCCATGGTATGCAAAATGAAATTTACGGGGCGACGCATGTTGTGTCCGACCGTGTACCTTATATAGGGGTAATCGCGCCCAAGTTGGGCGTGTCTATTCACGCCTAACTATTTCATAGGCGTGTTTAGTTACGCCGTATTTACGCGTGTTCAAAGACGTCCTCGTTGGGCGTGTTCAATCACGCCCTTCGTAGGCGTCTTCCGTTAGGTGTATTCAATTAACGTCGTACGTGTAACATAAATCATGATAACTAAGGGCTGGGCTAAAGTAAAACCAAATCACAAATTGGTTATATTTTAATTTGTTGGTTAGATTTCATCGTATTTTAATAAATGCATGTGTATTGTCTAGTGACACAAAAAACGCTCATTTGTAAACACACGCTCTGCTTGTATAGCCGTTTAGGGTTTATGGATTGCACCAACAATTTTACGCAAACATTTTTTATCGTCATTGATGTGCACCACAACGAAAACATTATCGTCATACATGTTACGCAACATTTTTTTTAAAATCCAATACATTTAACCACACACTTATCAAGCAAACATAATAACAGAATCATGAAACACCACCTCGAGTAGGACAAGCTGTACGAGTATGTCCAACTTGCTTGCACAGACCGCATCTACGAGCTCTATGAGTTGTTTCGACTTCGTCCATCTCATTACGGATTCTGCTGGACTTTGGACGACCCTTCGCACGCAACATTTCCCTGTTAGGGATGATAACTGGATCTTCACTGGGGGGAATGGCAAGTTCATCACCAATAGGTTGCCAAGGTAATGAATAAGCCTCAACCAAGTTGGTTACGAGGAAGACATCATCCACATATTCCATAGGTGGCCTGTAGCAGTGTTCTGATTATGCCTCATAGCATCAATGACATTTTTACAATGTCGGTGTGATTCATGCAGCTGTGCAGTGGCTGTCTGACCCCTTCTCACAAAGTATTCAACCAATCGACTGTATGTGTGCTTCACCAAAGCAGTAATAGGCATGTTCCTTGCTCCCTTGAACACCTTGTTGACTGATTCAGACAAATTTGTAGTCATATGGCCATATCTTCTCCCCTCGACATCATATGCACGAGTCCACTTTTCCTTAGGAATGCTGTCAATCCATTCTGCAACCTCAGGACTGGTATCGCGGAATCGTTCATACGCTATGTCAAAATCGGTCCTACAGGGAGTATAACCTGCACATTTATAAAACCATTAACGTTAGGTGGGCAAGAAATTTTTAAATCTAACTAAATTACAAATAATTGTGAACATACCCAAAGTCATGAGGCTCTTCTTCAATCTTGCACTCTTGAATCTTTGATTGAAATTACTGGCAATATGACGAAGGCAGAAAACGTGATGCGCAAAAGGTGGTTGCCAACCGGCATGGTTCTGCACTGCAGATATAATGCTACGGTGCAGATCTGAAATGAGGCATATATTTTGCATTTGGGTTACGTGGAAACGAATGTTAGCAAGGAAATATTCCCAAGCTTCCAACGTCTCCCCCTCAACAATGGCAAATGCCAATGGCAGGCATTCATTATTCCCATCCTGACTCGTGGCAATCAGCAATTTTCCTTTATACTTGCCATATAAGTGAGTCCCATCAATTTGAATGACTGGTTTGCAAAATTTAAAAGCCTCGCAACACTGTCTAAAAGTCCAAAACATTCGCTGAAACACACGCTTCCCTCTGACCAGTCGATGTGCCACAAAATAATCATTGGTTTGAATATCAAAAAAAGAACCTGGTGAAAACCGAAGCATGTAGCTGCACCACCTCGGCAAAAATGCATAAGATTCTTCCCAATCTCCATAAATCATTGCCATCGCTCTCTGCTTCGCATACCATGCCTTAAAATAGGAAACATTAAATCCGAAGCTGTTGGTAATCCTCTCCTGAACCAATGCAATTGACACGCCTGGTTCCTCCTTAACCATTCCTGAAAATGACATTGTAACATACACATTTACAACAAACCTTACCACTATTTAATATTTTTCAAAAAAGCACAAATTCTGAGTTCATACCTGCTACAAGTGAAGCCATGATATGAACATCAAGTTGTCTATGATCCTGTGATATACGGTTGTTGAGGCAATTGTGTTTTCCACCCCATTTTGAAACCACCCACTTCTCACCGTATACTGGTTTATACACCCTAACCCTCCAAGGGCAACCATCCTTGTGACCAACACACTTCATGGCAAACTTGTCAGGCTTGCTCTCAACCACAACTGCTTGTTGATGCTCCCTCATTAGGTTTCGCTTAACTGCAAATTGTGCCTCCTTTTTGGAAGGAAATTCCTGTTCAACAAACAAATCGTCCCCTATTTGCCAGGGACCTTGGACTGAACCCGATCCTGAAGCTAAACCGCCAAAAGAATCTTCTTCACTTGGGTGATTCCAATCGATATATGTGTAATGTGGAATCCCATCCCAAAAAGGAATAACTGCACCGCCTTTAAATACAACACACATTCATAAGCATGGGTTTGCAAAATATATACATAAACAACAATTATACGAAATCACTTAGGGTTTAAGTCATGTAACTTACCTTCAACTGGTTGTTCTGATTGTGTCGGTCCAACACCCGCACGGTACCGCATTTCAGACGACCCCACATCAGTCTGTTGCTGGAATGCATACGCATCCACACCAGCATCTTCATCATTATCCGACGCACTGGCATTCTCCTGAAGAAGACGATCTTCCATCGCTATATTTTCATCATCATCATCATTTTCATCGTCATCCATAACCCAAGTTGGGTCATGTGAATCTTCCTGAGACATGTTTGCACCTACAGCATCATATTCAGGTGCAGCATCATATGATGGTGCAATATGTGCAGAATTACAACCAACTGACCTCCTGCGTAAAACAACTTCCTGAACTACGGTGTAATCCACATACAACTCTAAAAATTTCTTCCGTGCCTGATTAAAAAATTCTTCAATGACCATTTCCAATTCTTCGTCATCCTGTATTGGAAACCCCATGTATTCATCTTGCTGCCATATTCTTGCAGTCAGTAATGTGATACGAGTGTTTCCATCCACACCCAATTTTGGAAGTATCTTCTGATGCAAATGACTCAATGTTGCATTTCGGTTGATTCGTGTCATCCTTTTATCCCATTCGAAGACAACACCTCTTTCCCCTTCAATTTTCCTTCCATTGAAAAAAAAACATAACACGAACAACCTCCGCATCACTCGAACTCATTTCCTACAATCAACATAAATAAACGTCAGAAGCACACAAACACCCGAAACCCTAAATTATGAAACACAAACCCTACATACAAAACAAACCCTAACCCACATAAACGCTTCTACAGATTTACTTAGTCCCATGTAAATCACCAAATGGTGAAAGAAAGTCAATATTGTCAAAGACACAAAGGCATAAAGAAGTGGTCTTGTTTACACAACAACCTAAACCCTAGGTCCAGTCACGCAAAGCCATACACCCTAACCACCACATACGCCTTAAACCCTACCACGGATACCCTAAACCCTAGGTGTGTTCCCCCTGACTTAACCCCTATTCACCACGTAAACCCTAAACCCTAGGCTGGACCACTTAAACCCTGATTACCCCTAAACCCTAATGAGGATTTCAACACTAAACCTAAACCCTAAGACGTAAACATATCGTAAACATATACACTATGAACCTAACAACTATGTCGCTAACAACTTTAAATAATATGCAACATTGTTTAGGGTTTAGAACTTACTTCTTTCCAACGCTAATCTTCACAAAATATCCTATCCCAAGCTGTAGATCCTGAAACACAACAACTTCTACACAGAACCCTAATTAGTTGTCGGTCGCGGTTCGAATTCGGCAGGGCTTCGCTTCAGAGAAATCAACACCCACTTTCTAGAGAAAAGGCAGAGATATTTCTAGAGAGAATGCGAAATCCTTAAATGAGGGGCAAGCGGGCGATTATATAGGGCTATGGGACCCTAACACGCCTGGCTAGGGCGTGTTTAAACACGCCTAGCTTGGGCGTGTTTAAACACGCCTAGCCTAGGCGTGTTAGGCAGCCCCATATCCCTAAATATTGCCCAATTAACCCCCTTTATCTAAATAAAAATTAAATGTATATTATTTATATTATTCTGCCCTTATCTCTTGTTAGTTATCGAATAATATCAGGTACAAATACAATTGATAATATAAACATAAGAGTTTATCAAAATCGGAGAAATTTAAGAATTTACAAATAATAACAGATAAAAAAGAAGAAAGAATTGATTTAGATAAAAACGGGTTAAAATTAACGTGAGTAAATAAATCAATGTTTAAAATTAATCATAAAGATTAACATTATGAATTTTTTTAAAAGTAAAAATAAAATATCTTAATTAAAAAATAAAGAATTAAAATTATAATTTTTTAAATGTTATCAATTAAAAAATTGAAAGAATTAAAAATATAAATTTGAAAAAGTAATAGGAGAAAAAATTATAATTCTAGAATAGGCTGAACCTAACATCGATTAACCAAAGTACCAAACACTACCAGTAGTTGTTTTGTTCCTGTCTTGCTTGTTATGTTTGGTGACAGATCTCCCTGACTGCGCAACCTCGTTTCGTTTCGTTCCCATGGCTTCAACCCTTCAGAAACTGCTTCGAAAACCATCACCACTACCACCCTTCAGATTCATCACTGCCCTCAACCCTCCGCAACCCCAAAACCAAAACCAAAACCCCATTATCACTCTCACTCTCAACCCTCCCCAACAATGTCACCCTCAACCCTTCGACGATTCCCCCACCGTGATCTTTCCCAGTTTCCCATTTGGGTTCTCCCCAAAACCGGTTTTTGAAAGCGGGTTTTGCGGCGCGGCGGAAGAAGAAGAAGAAGACTCCTCTGGAACCCTTTGGGCCGACAGCGTGAAGAAGAAGCGGAAGAAGAAGATGAACAAGCACAAGTACCAGAAGCTCAGGAAGCGCATGAGGAGACAGACGTAGAAGGTCAGGGAAAAGAAAAAGCATTCAACTTTATCAATTCAATTTTCTTTTTAGTGAAACTGTAGTGTTGTCGTCTTTGTTTCTATTAGTTTTTTTTTTCTTTTTGTAGTGAAAAGAAGAATTGAGAAGGAGGGGGGAGACTGTGACATTTAGTTGGAGGCCAATTGTTTTGGATTTCTTTTTTATTCACTCTTGGTTAATCTAAATGTTGTTATTGCACTTTAATTTGATACTTCTTAGTTTAGAAATAACACATGCACTGCAATCCAAATCCAACTGCAAACCGTCATGTACAATAAATTTGTTGATTTTTATTATAATAACTATTTTAAAAGTTATACCAAGGACGATTTGTGATTGGTTTTACAATGATGATAGGTTTTAAAAGTGACACTTTCAAAGTGCATGCTAAACTCCTTAGTTTAGTACTCGTTTTAGATGGTTGTAGGTTTATTCCTTTGTTTTTGTTTTGAACTTTGCGAAGGCATGAATGTGGTTTCTTGATTGTATCCTGTACGGACTACAGAGGGGAATGAGTTTAGATTGGATGTGAGTAACAACTTTGACTTATATGTGCTGATGCATTACAGGAACCTATTGTTTGTTCATTGTGATTACATTTGAAGTCTTGATTTTCATTTGTGACTGATATGGCAGTATAGCAACTTGTATCAACGAGGGGGAAATGTTTCTTCGTTTTTTTGCTTTTGTGGTTTTATATCTGTGCAAAAGTGCCAGTTTGCCTATGAAAACAGTAGGACTTAGGAGTTACTGCTAGATATGTGCATATGAGCATGTATTTTATAACACCAAACACTCATTAAGGAGGATGAGGATCTGTTTCATGGAATGATACTTTCTCCCTTCCCCTCGGTGTTTGCACCTCCTTTGTAGATTACATAGGAATTGCAAGCACTAGGGTAAGATGTGGGGAAGGTGTCCTGGGGAGATTTGGGTTAGTGCTAATTGAGATAGAATCGTTTTGGCATTTATGGTCATTAAGTCCATTTTCTATTTTATAATTCTGTTCTTATGTTTCAGCTACAAGAATTTCTCAAGTTACAAAATATGGGAAACAATGTGTTATTTTTCTTTCTTTGTTTTTATCTTGACTTTGCATCAAGTTGTTTTCAGAACTAAATAACCTTATCCAGTTTTCTATTAAATTTCAAATTCAAAATCCAAGCTGATGGAGAAATTAAAAGCCTTCTTTGTGTGTCACTGTCACATAACAGCTTTAGTAGTTGAAACTTAAATCTGTATTATCTAAGTGTAATGTATGTTGTACCTATTCAAGAGTCATTATTCTATGTATTTGATAAGTTAATGATCCTACTAATGTCAATCTCACAATAAGGGTTCCAAGTAATTAAAGGTAGTTCAAAATTCAATAACTAAGCTGCTTAAGAATCCAGTTAGTTGTAGAATAATAATATATGAGGGTCTATAAATTGTAATCCTCTCCGTAATTTCAACAGATTTAGAATTTGGTTAAGTATATGTTTTATGTGGCATATCTCTTCGGCGTTACTTTTCAGCTTATGATTGAATTGTGATCGTATTGGATTTCTCTCCTCTCCAACAACCTCTTTATCCCATAGACGGTTTAGGGTGTAGGTATATTTCCATAATTTCTCTTTGCTTAAAACCCTAAATTCAAACTAATTACTGACTTGCATCACAAGGGTCTGTTACTGAAAGAATAAAATATAACTATGTATGACATCATTTTTATGTGATACAGAGTGTTGTTTACTACTTCTAACACAGTGGCCGCCTTTTTCTTATCTTTAAAATTTTGTTGGGTTTTATGCTTTATATTATAACTTCTTTGTTTCTTGCAACCTTGCTTCACCTTTTCACTTCGCTTAGTACATGTTAGGTTTGGTTGAAGCTTGAAAGTTGAAACAATAGCAGGCAATCCCATTGGAAATCATAGATCTGCTACATTGAAATTTCTCTTCAGGAAACTTTTTCTTCTTTTTTTCCTCTTTTACTGCAGCTCTCTGTGGGTTGATTGAATGCTTACATTTGAAATAATGAAATGAAAAATGCAGGTCCCATAAGGGTGCTTCGCTTTGAAGTTTGAACACTGGTTGTGAAATCTGATACATGGATTTGGGTTGTTTAAGAAAAATTAAAGCAAAACATGAGATTGACTAGATTAAATATTATTAGGTTTCTCTCTTAAAAAAGAGTGTCAAGTGTTGAAAAATTTTGGAGGAAGAAATTTAAAATTATGTGCAATTGGAGCAGGAATAGATAACCTAGGGATTGTCCCAAGGGTCCATGCACATTACACCTAGAATGGAATTGCATAATATAACGGGACAGAGCTCTAGGGTATGGAAACCCTAATATATGTCTTTTCATTGATTTGAAAGAATTACATTGGTAACCTTAATTCTATGAAATCTTAGACTTCTGAGCACTGAAGAATCTATAAAATACATTATTGAAGTCTGCTTAACAATTCATTCAGTCATGATACCTACAGGCCTAACTAAATTCCATTTTGAAGAAACAAGTATGCATTATGCATGAATGGCCCTGTATCTAAACTCTGAAAAGACTGAAGAAACTAACGCAAAATATACTGGCTGCTTCATCTACATTGCACTAATGATTTATTCTCATCTAGTTTAACTTAGTTAAAAACCATAAATGGACTCAATAAAAAAAACGGAAACATTCTTGTAAATGTTTCTATTTCTATGTTCTTCAACTCTTGTTTTTGTCAAGCTTATACAAAAACCTAGTTATTGTCTACCCCTATGTTATTTTTGTCACAATTTTGCTTTCTGGCATCAGCTATCTCTTCTATATCAATAGCTAACTAGTTAGTATTTGTGTCCATGTTCAACAATCAACTTTGATGCTTGCTGGCTCATGCCAGTTAATTCCATTCATTTAGATTCCACACTATTTGAAATCATAAAGTAGGTTTGGTTCATTAGCTACCATTTATTAATGCTGGTTTTCTGTTTTGTTCTGCTACTGCTGTGAAGCTGTGATTGTTAAAATTTATGAATTGCGTTTACGGAAAAATGGTAATACTTTTTAATAAAGGACATAAAATAAAATAATAATTTTAATTTAATTATAAAATTAACCTAAATAATATAAAAAATTATTATATGCCTATAAAAAAATTAAAAAATTTGGGCCCTTTTAGCCGTGGGCCCTGTGTCTTACTCCTCTAGATAGGGCCCAGGGCCGGTCCTAACCCTATGTAAACCCTATGTATTTCCTGTGAAACTAATCCTTGGTCTGAAATTTAATCATACTTAAAAGTTTATTGTTCCTTCTCAAGAATATATTATATGGGATCAAATTTAGATTCTTTCTCACAAATTTAATGTGCTTTGTCAAATGTCAACTGAACTATATCCATTAGATTGTGATATTACTACGATGGGGCCCCTGTGTTACTATCGTGGTACCGTTCTTGTTAAAGAGGACAAATTCTTTTGTGATTTAACAATGCAGCTTGGATCTTTATTTGTACCATACTACCCACTGCATTAACAAATTACTATTTGGCATCCCCTCAAGTTAAAATTTCAGTTGAGCCATCTTGTACTTCTCAATTGATTTGCTATATGTTGCTTCATGATCATAGTATATTATTACCCACTTGTTGCCATTTTTTTAAAAATCAACTCGCTGCAAAGGAACACACTATCAAAAGTTATACATAAGACCAATACTAATTACTCAAACCCATGATTGTATTAACTGTTATAGAAAGTTTAGTAACCAAGCCAAACTATAAAAGCAAGTCATGACATGCATTATTATAGAACAAAAATGCTTCATAGACGAGACATGTCTCATCACCCCATCACACCAATCAGATTATTGGGCTACTAGGGCAAGTGCAACCCAACGCATGTTTCTCTTTCATTTCGTTAATTTATTATATAATAAGAATATCTAAATACAAATTACTTCAAAATCAATTCTAAGTAAATTTAATTTCATTCAAAAATCAATTTTGTAAATACTTACCTTACCTAGATACATACATAATAATTAAATAATGATCAACATCAACATCAATAACACCTTTAACCCTAGTTTATTGGGGTCGGTGGTAGATGAATCCAATGATAGATAAAAAATAAGACAAAAAAAAGAGAAAGGAAGAGGGGAAATAAAACAAAAGAAAGAAAAATAAAATAAAATAAAAGAAGGGTGAAAGGAGGAGGAGAGAAATGAAGAGGAAAAAAACAAATAAAAGAAAGTGACAGGAACATAGAAATACTAATAGATTTAACCATCCACTAAGTTTATAACTTTTCTCCACTCCGTTCTAAAACACACCGTCCGTCAATCTATTTCTCACTTCATTATGTCTTGTTTAACTACCTTTTTCTAGGTAAGTTTTGATCGACCTCTATCTCTCTTTGTGTCGAGCTCTTGGTAACTAACTTTAATTCTTACGAGAGCATTAAGTGAACGTCTCATAACATGTCCAAACCACCTCAATCTATGCTCTCTCATCTTTTCACACATCGGTACTACTGCTACTCATCGTCGAATATCTTCATTTCTTATCTTATCCATATTTGTATAACCACACATCTACCTTAACATCCTCATTGCTGTTATTCCCATTTGATGTTCATGTTGCTTATGTGTTGGTCAACATTCCACTCCATATAACATTGTCGATCTTATAACTGTTCTATAGAATTTTCCTTTTAGCTTAAGAGGAATTTTGTGGTCATACAAAAAAAACTTAAATATATTTTTTGTCTTTGTAATTTAACGTTTGTTTTTTATTTTTATTTTTGTAATTTTTTTAACTCTTGTAAAATGTGTTTATTTTATTTTTCGTCTTTAAGATGCTTTAGATAACACTTTGAATAATAAAAAAAATATTTTGAATAGTGAAAAAAGTGTTATCTAAAACACTTTAAAGACAAAAAATAATATTTTTATAAGGACAAAAATAAAAAAATACTAAACTATAAGGATTAAAATATATTTAAGACTAAAAGAAAAGAATAAAATATGTATACAAGATGAATTATAGAACTAATATCAGTAAAAGGTTTCAAAAACTTTTCTCAAGGTGGTTTGGGATCCCAAAGATGAAAGCATTGGGATCTTGTCCTTGGATCCCTTTCTATTACATGGACGAGTTTTAGATTTCCATGTCGTTGATGACGTTCACATGTTTGCATGTAGATTACTAATTCGGTACTATTTTCCGTTAAAAACATATTTTTATCAAAGGCTATTGGAGTTGCAACTTCACGTGAAAATGGGATCGACATGTCGCAACACAAGATTGATCTGTAGCAAACTTTTTTCAACTTATGACTATGAATGTGCCTTCTTTTGAGAAAAAAAAAAAAAAAAAAGAAGAAACTTTGTGTTTGATATTACCTCCGTAGTATGCCAAGTGAAAAAGGCACAGCACACGTCTCTTTATCAAATTTTTTGGACACAAAATTGTTATGCCATTGAATTGATGTGACTTATATGATTTAAATTTATAACAAATATATATTTTAAATTTATAAATTACATTTTTAATTTTTTAATAAATAATTTAAATTGTGATATAAAATAAGTTTTAATTATTGACAACCTTTTAAAAAATTATTGAAATTCAATTTAAAAATAAAGTATAAGTTAAAAGAAAACAAATTTTTATAAATACTAAATATATAAATAAAGATTGATGGATTATAGTTTGAGAATATTATTAAAATAATATTTCAGCTAATTGTAAGGATGGTGTACGAAATGCTTATATGCAAAATGTCGTAAAAATATAAAGTTAAAATTGTCTAATTAAAAGAATAGAGAAGATGAGTTTCTTATTTTTTAGGTTGTGCATTTTAATTTATAATATACAAGTAAATAATTTGCTAGCATTTCTCCATTATTCTGAGTTCATTATTCTTAAAATTTACATTAATTAGAAATTTGTTTGTTTGTGAAGTCTCCACCGTCAGTCAGAGGCAGATGATGATTGTTTGAATGCGTGATAAAGTTATTTTCGGTTCCATAATTTCAGCTGGCTGTCTTGATTTGGATTCAAATTTTCTTGTTCATCACTAAGTTTTTGCCAAATCCTGCCGCCGAGAAAAATAAAGAAAAAAGATCATTAAATTCATATTAATGAATTAATCTTTTGTTCTTATGTCAAAAGATGACGAGTATTTTCTAACTTATTGGATAAAAAATAATCTAACTTATAGGTATGAATATCATTGATTCAATAGAATTTTACATATAAATAACTATTTATTGACTCAGTGAAATTTTACATTCAATAAAAATTAAATACAAATTCTTTCATCAAATAAATCATGTGAAGAACTTATATCACTGAGCCAATATTTTTACTTTCATATTGATGAATCTACATGTCCAGGCTAATTCAGCAGAGTTGATCTTTCTTCTAAATTGCATTTAATTCATGGACATGTACATGGACAAACAATTACAGGAATATCTCGTTGATATTTCGCCATTTGTTATTTATAATCCATGCCCAATACTATTGCTAGATATTTGATTAACTGATGTACTAGTGGCTGTCGATCCTTATGTGTTTGAGTCTCATCCATAAAAGAAAATTTTAAATTATTAAAATAAAAAGTTTATTAATGTTACATAGTTACATTAACTTTTGATTTGCTGACACTACTACTGTATAAAAATGTATGCTCTGAACAAATTAAATGTCAGTACTCAACTAGAAAAATAGTTAATATCGATGTTTTTTTGGTTAATGTGTGTAATTAGCATTTTTGAAAAAGAATAAAAAAATACAATAGATAGGGTTGAAATGAGTTTTTTTATAAATATTTTACAAAATAAAAATATATAATAAGTTAAAAAAACATTGTTGAACATATGCATGGTACGCTTAGAAAACAAAATTAGAAAGGGCTTCAAAAGCTTTTCATATAAAAAGTTTTTCTATTCAAGACAAAATCTTAAATCAAGATTCTCACATGAATGGAGAGAATAATGAGAAAAAAAAATGAAGAATGCACAAACTTTATCACAAACTTAATTATAGGCTTAGCTAAATCTAATATTTCACTAATTAGTTAAATTTTAATTATTATTTCTCAACCATTCACACTCAATGTTTGCTTCACCATCTAAGTATTTTTCTCTCCATCCCCTCCAAGCCAATATAACCCAAACATTTTTCTTCAAGCCTCTTCAAATTTCCCTTTCCCAAAACTTGGGAAAGAAAATAAATTTTAAACTATACGAAGATATATATTGCTTTTTTTTTTCCTGAAAGAATATATTCTTTGTCTTAGTGATAACTATTTATGAACTAATAGTTTAGGGTATGTACAAACAATAAAAGAAATATCTGTACCAAGAAAAAAACCTGTATAAAAAATAATAAAAGAAATACAGAATTTTGAATGTGTGTTGATTTAGTCCAAGGCAGCTAGCTATCTTTATTTCTTCAATTTTTAGTATTTATAATTCAATACATTCTTCTAGTTGTTGGAGAAGAAGCTCGTCATTCTATCAAATTGTTAGGTTTAGGTAGGAACATTGTTTTAAAAATTGACTCGGTGACAGACTCGGTCAGGGTACTGGATCACTGGGTCAGTAGTCAAACCAGTGGATCACTAATTGACCTGCATGATCCTATCTGTAATAAAAAATATAAAATTTTTATACTTGTCTTAAAATATTTGAAAAAAAATATCACAAATTAATATAATTCTGTAACATAGATAATTAGATACCAAAATATAAAAAAAAAAACATCATTGTCCAGGTTTAAACAAACAAATAACAAAGATCATAAACATAAGTTAAATAAGTTTAAGTTCAATATATGTTCCTAAACAAGTTCAACACTTAAAGAGAAACTCAATCCTAGTTCAAGGCTTCAAGTTCAAGTAGTCACTTAATTTAAAAATCAAACACTTGGTTGAGAGAAAAGAAAAAAAAATCATTTAAAAAACAGTTTCATTACTCTATGGATAAGTTCATCGAATTACATTTTTTTATATTATATATATACCCACACATCCTATTACACTAAAAGCCAAAACACCATCCCCCCAAATCCTCATTACTAGAAAAAAGTGGATGTAACATATTGTAAAAGGGTAAACAGCCCCCCATCCTCGTTACTTCCCCCCCACCCCTCGAGCTGAACCCAAAAAACCTAATAGCTAAGCACAAATGATACCTCAAGTGGGAGTTGCACAAACTTGGAACCTAAAAGAAAATGACGTCATTCATATGTTTGCAGTGGTTTTTTATTTTTAAATAGCGATCCAGTCCGGGTTGACGATTGGACCATAGATCTAGCCGGGTCGATACGGGTGGATCTAGGTAAAAAAAACATACCCAATCCGTTGGCATGACCAACCTGATCCACCCTCCAGTTCCTGGTTAGACCGGTCGAGTTGGTCCAGTTTTCAAAACTATGGGTTGAACCCTATGCATTTAATATATATATATATAGATAGATAGAGAAAGAACTTTTTTTTTATCTCTTCACACATAAATTTTCTTTATTTTAAAATACTTTAGCAACAATTCATTGTTACTGCAGTGGTCCATTGAAGCACAATTTCAAATTTTAGTTTGTTTATTTAATTAAATAAAAGAGTTTCATTGAGCATTTAAGTAATTGAGTTTGAATAGTTCACAAATAGTTTGACTCATTTACATTCTTATATATTGGATAAAAAATATATTTTTTTAAAAAACATAATCACTTTTTAAATAATTTAATATCACAAAAAATCTTGGAATAAAATTAAAATTTATGACAAATTAATCAAATTAACCATTTTTATTATTCTTGATAAATTAGGTAATTATCTTTTATATATTAGACCAAGGTAGTATTAATTAATATATGTATATTCTTCAAGAAATACTTTTTTTTTACTAATATATAGTACTTCTTGACTTTTATCATAGTATGTTTCTGGAAAATTAAATTTTCTTAACAATCTTCTTTTTTTTTTTTATAGGAGTCTTAACAATCTTCTTAGTCGCTTTAGATAACATTGAGTGTGTCAAAAAATTTAACTTAGTTGAATAGAATGTATAAATTATTATAAATTTCTGACATTATGTTGTATTCCTACACAACAAAAAAAAATACTTTGAATGTACATACACTTAAATATCTGATCCATCTATTAGATACTTTATAAGTTTATTTTTTGAGAATATTTTGTACACTTTCAAGCATTTTATTTTTCTTACGTTAAAACCTTGAGTTTCTCCAACACTAGGAGTTGGACTAATCAAACGCTATGAGGAACGACTTTAAATAATAGAAAGGTTTAATTACTGATTTACTCCTTGAATTTAAGTGTATGTTTTTTTAGTCCTTGAAATTTAAAACAATATTTTTAATCTCAAAATTTTAAAAAATTATTTTTTAGTCCTGATATAATCAATTGACACTTTATGGTGATTTTTAAGCACTTTGTTGTAGGTTTCAAATGTAAATTTAAGTGACTAATTTAAGTTTTAGGGGCTAAAATTTAGAAATTAAGCCTAATACTAATAATAACGTGCAGACATATAGCATACCTGGAAAATAAAAACGCACGTTATAAAAAAATAATAAAAACGCAAATAAAGATCATATAATTTGCAAAGAGACATAAATTCATTAGAATTCAAAAAAAAAAAAAATACAATGAATAAAAAATCATTAGAGTTCCATTCATATAAACAACTTTTTTATAACACTACTTATCTCGCACTTTTTTTTTTTTCTTTTCATGGTTGTACAGAAATTGTTTTGATGTATAAAATATGTGTTTGTTCATATATATAATATTTGCGTTTAAGGTTGGGGAACTTCATTGTCACAATATATTTATCTACGAGGAATACAACGACGTGCTCTTTAACATGCTTATTTCATCTCATATTATAATTATATGTCTCTGAGTCTTTTAATTTTTTCTTTAACTTTTCCTAGTAATATCTTTATTTATTAGAAGTTCACCAAAATCTTTGAATTTCTTTTTGGTGAGTACCTAAATCTTTAAATACATCCAACTAAATTTAAACCCTTTTAATTAATGAGGATTTTTTTTTGAGTGTACACGTGTTAACCCTCATTGCTAGCCCTGTTATAGGAGCTCGAGCACACTCCCCTTAGTAGTTGGGCTGTTACTCTTAACAAGTTATCTCTAGGATTATTTATTCAAATATTATTGATAATGCTGCAATGACTTTTCAAATAATAGGTACCTAATTATTTACAAGCTACAGATTATCTATAAGGTACGAATTATCTACAACCTGCAATTAACTATTAGCCTTATCTATAGGTTAATTATTTACAAAGGCCCAAGACCCACGCTCCACACTATAAATAGAGGTTGCTCTAACCTTTCAAAATCATCTCATTCACGGTGAACACACCTGAATATATTCACTCTCATACTTATTTACGTATACTTAAGCATTCATATAATCAAATATATGTTTTTCTCTTCATACAATTGATGCACTTACTTGAGCATCAGAGTTATTTCCTTTGCTTTGTAGGTCCCCCTCTTAACAAGGCCGACTCATCATTCGACGTGCAAAGTCTGGAATCCACTTGGACCATGCCCATCCTTATATGTGGCTCTTCCATATTTTGGTAAGAACATTTGGCACCCACCGTGGGGCCGCAGTAAAACTTACCTTGCGGCCTCGCATTCTCCATCAATGCACTAATGGTTAGTATACGCTCTAGTCTTAGGCGTCACACTCTCATTGACACTTCCTACCCTCCTCAGACAACTATGACCAACGCAGACACTATCCAACAACTCCAAAACTGCATTGTAGAGATGGAACAATGCCATGAAGAAGATCTATGAAGGCTGATCACGATCAGCCGGAAGCTAGAATGAGATGTCCCCAAGGTGATGAGCTCTCCCCTCTCACATGGCACGAGCATATTTAAGGGGAATCACACCTCTGACACACTATTAACCTTTAGGGCGATCCCAGCTTATCACATATATACCGTCCTATAGGGCGGACAACACATCAACATCCCTTTGTCGTTCGTACCATGGAGGTCGATCTACTCTCAAGTTGGAAATCACTCTACCTAGAGCAGTATGATGACACCAGTGATCCTGATGAGCACCTAGATGCATTCCTTAACTAGGCTAATCTATATACCAATGACGATGCCATATTGTGTCGGGTGTTCCCTACATCCCTCAAGGGAGCAACCTTGACATGGTATGATGGACTTCCTTCCAGGTCTACGATAGTTTTGAAACCCTTGTCGAAAGATTCAATGCACAGTATGCAACCAGTCGGTCTCATAGACTGACCTCTGCTGCATTAGCCAGTATACAACAAGCAGATGACGAGACTCTTCAAAGATTCATGGACAGATTTGGAGGAATAGCCGTCCAAATCTGGAACCTCAATCCCTAAGTTGCTCTACGTTCTATGATGTTAGCCTTGTTTCCAGGCAAGTTTGTGGACATTTTATGCAAGAAACCACCTTCTAGCATGGACAAACTACGCGAACGAGCTAAGGGCTATATTCAGATGGAAGAAATGTCCAAATTCCAGAATGAAGTCAAACAAGCCAGATAGAAGTGAGACAAGCAAGAAGGAGCAACAAGACCGACCCACACCGATTGGACAAAAAACACAAGTTGGACAAGCGCCAACTTCTCCCGAAAGGACCCAAGTATGAGCGTTACACTCCCCTGACGGTCAATTGAGCGACCATCATGGAGGAAGCCTTCAACACGGAGGTACAGTGGAAATTACCATTGCCACTGTCTCTCAAGCCAGGGGCAGATTTGAACAAGTACTGTAGGTATCATCGCAGTAGTGGCCATAAAACTGAAGAATGTCGGGCCCTGAAAAACAAAATCGAGAAGCTTATACAGGCAGGATGTAACCACCCGCCACGTCGCTACTGTATCACTAACTCTTAATCATTTCATAAACATGTTTTAACTGAAGATCTCTTTAATTTAATTTTGAAAATGGTGGTACATTTTTCTCATGAACACATAACTACCATAGTCATAAACAAGACACGTATAAAAACGTCCCAATTTCATAATTATATGCATATACAAAACGTGGTTTAGTTGTAAGTACAATTATCCATGTCTAAAATGTACAAGTGTTTTACACATGAAATAAGAAATTAAACGTCAGGCTGTAATTAGCAAAACACTGGGGTATATCCATTAAAACAAGGGGTATGATTAGCAAAAATATAACTCCTGCCCGGGATCTAGTCCACCGACATCCTGGCTACTCGACGACTCCAACCAAAAGTGGTTATCTTCCCGGTCACCTACTGCTGTCCATTTGCTTACACGAACACGGTTCGCGATCATCACAGGTACCAAACCATCCGGTACAACAAAGCAAAGGTGAATTCATTATGTAAAATAACAAGCAAAAGATAACATCAGTTAAGGAAGACAATCCGAGCGTCACATTATCATCACAAAATCCAGGTATATCAACACGCAACCAACACGAACAGGCATCCAGGAACATTCCACAAGTCAAATTATAATGTCTAGCATGATGCATGCTCCTGACTCAACTCTCAGCATGCAATGTGGTACCATCTCGAAAATAGGTCATCCCTATGGTCAGATGATGCAGTAGCTTGTCAGGGTCACTCTGTCGTGCACAGGAAGCACCCCCCATGGTGATAAACCAAATGGGTGTCAAAAGGAGTTCCCAACAGACGTGGCCCCTCCAGTACCCCGGTACCCTACAGCCAATCATCAATCTTATTTCTGTCATGTAAATGTTGTATGTCTCTCATGGGCACCATCAACGTATGGCTCGACATAGGAACAACCCCGTCCTGACTAGGATCTCCATACCCTCCCATTTACATACATACCGCCCTAGACAAGGGCTGCCCCAACACGAGCTCATCGATACACTGACCATGGTCCTTGCAAGGTTCACCACCCGGTCCCGGCATCTCACGTGTCTATACATAGCATATCTCCACGGCTCCATCAATGTATGGCCCCGCCCGGGATCAACTCGTCCTGGCTAGGATACTGTCATACACCCCGTGGATATCTATGTATATCCACTCGCATTCAGATCACCATGGGCACCATCAATGTATGGCCCCACCTGGGAACAACTCGTCCTGGCTTGGATACTGCCATACACCCCCCATGTGGTTAATGCGTACATCATCTCAAGTCATCACATAGGCCGATCTCAATTATCATCAATATAGACACATACGTCTCTTACACGTCATTCACAAACACCACAAACAAGTGAGCCGGTGTGAAGTATTAGGTATCCAAGTTGGCACCTAGCTATGATAACTCGAGATAAGAATCTGAATAAAGTCAGACGAGGGTGGACAAGATCGATCGAAGTCGGTCAAAGGTGGTCAAGGATTCTTGGGTTTTCTATAAGATACCAAAGGACGGACTTGGCACTATGCAATCGGTTACATAAGCGCTGTAATCGATTATAACAGATAACACTTGCAAGACTCAGAATTGTGTTAACATCACCAACCTACACAAGGTTGTCCGGGTAAGGAAAACTGAGTAAGGGAAATCCGGTAGCTTAGAAAGAAAAGGCTTGAACTTAACAACTCTAAAGAGAATAACCCAACCGAGTAGAGGACCCAGTGGCTCTTTTCCCGAGAAGGTACGAGCTCATCCGAGTTAGGGAACCAGGTAGCTCACTTTCCCGAAGCAAACTTGAGCTTAACAGCTCTAAGGTATCATCCCGGGTAAGGAACCTGGTATATCGACGTTCGCCAACAAGGACTAAGTTACGTCCTGCATGCGCACATGCATGCTACGTAACCCGCTCAGCTCGGCATACCCATCTCGGTACCCGACATCTCAAACATAAGGGATTGATACACATGTTTAACTCGGCCTACTCGTCCCGGTAGCCGACATCACAAACACAAGGAATTGATACACGTCTTTAACTTGGCCTACCCGTCCCGGTAGCCAACACCTCCACGAACACTTCTGCAATGTATCTTGGGAGCTTTTCAGCATCAAAATGCCAACTTCACACACATGCACAGGGAGTTCTTACAACCTCAACTCCCCCTTCAAGAACACCATCAAACACCACACAAAACATCATTAAACATCAACACAAAACACCAACCAACGAACATAAAGCGTAATCCGTTCCATTCACTAAAAGGCATAGCTTTCTGGAAAACAACACACACAGGACATGCAATCACCGCCATGGTTGGACTCCCTGGTCCCCAACCATGTTACCTAAGCTGTTATCAAACATAATAAACTTTCCTTACCTAACCCAGAGTTCGTTCTACAGCTTCACAACGTGTTGTCCTAAGCTTCTGTTCCAGCCACGAGGTCCTCCTTGGCGTCGGGATTTCATGGCAGCGATGGTGTGTTGAAGGTGACATAGAGGATCGAGAACGAGAGGTTTTCTGGGTAAGTTTTAGAGAGAGAGAGATAACAAGAAAAATGCAAGGGTTGAAGGAAGGAAGAGCACGCTTCCACTGCACACTCTTGTGCTTAAGTACACAGCTGACAGGGTTTGCCTTTCGTGCAAACACAGCAACCGCAAGTCAACAAGGACAACTATCAAACACTAACACACATACCAAGGCAAGGACACTCAAAACAACAATTATCAAATAAAACATGCAATAAAGCATATAAGTAATAACCATATCACACAAAAGAAACGTCCATCTTTTATGGCTTGAAATCTGGGGTGTTACACAGGACATTTATCCCGATTTGTAAAAAGACCTGATAACCACCTTGCAGGAATCAGACTTGGAGGAAACTGAGAAGACCAACCCAGACGTGCGACTCAACTTCCACAAGAAAGGGTGAATGAACTCGCCCAACAAATTTAAGGTGGGATCAACACCATTGCGGACAGATTCTCTTACGGAGGATCGTTTAGCCAATCCCGTAAATGGTACCTTCATGCTATTCGGGACATCGACATAAACTACGTCGATGTCCCATCACCAAGGAGCCTTCCTCCTATCATATTCCCATGGTGATCTATGTCATAATCGCCAATTTTATGGTATCAAAAGTTCTCATTGATCAGGGCGCAAGCATCCTGTTTTAGAAGACTTTCCAGAGGCTTAAAGTCTCACTGGACACGATTCACTCTCACCCTGAACTCCCTGGCTTTGTAGGGGAAAAGGGTAGAAACCAGAGGTTACGTGGACCTCATCACCACTTTTGGTCAAGGTTCACTCTCAAGGAGTTTCACTATCAGGTACCTAATCGCCAATGTCGACATTTCTTATTTTTCTTTAATTGGCAGGAAAACATTGAACGAGCTCAGAGCTATCATATCGACACCTCACTTGAAGATGAAGTTTCCTATTGTGACAGGAGAAATAGTTATTGTCAAGGCATACCAGAGGCAAGCCCGACAATGCTATGCAAAAAGTCTCAAGAGTATTACCATACCATCCCACCAGGGAGCCTAGCAGATACCACCCAACATTGGGGGGTATTAGCCAAGTCATGAGTATAGACAAAAGGGTCTACCCTTCACACCCTAACTGTTTACACAGCTCACCAGGATGACACATTTGACGTACATCCACACGATGACATCATTGATAAAGGACCGAAGCCCGTTGAAGAACTCCTCAAGATGCAGTTTGGACCCAAACCCAAGCAATGCACACAACTCAACAAAGACCTCACTAGTTATGAACACTGACACATAGTCGACGTCCTCCGCAAAAATGTGAATCTATTCACCTGACAACCATTCGATATGGTGGACATTAATCACAACATTATATGCCACAAGCTGGCAATATGCCTTTAGGCTAGACCAATAGCACAAAAGAAGAGGAAGATGGGGGATGAAAGACGTAAGGTAGACAAAGAAGAAGTTGATAAATTATTGAAGACTAACTTTATTAGGGAAGTCAGATACTCCACCTGACTCGCCAATGTCGTGATGGTAAAAAAGGCCAACAACAAATGACGCATGTGCATTGACTTCATCGACCTCAACAAGGCATGTTCCAAAGACGCGTATCCATTGCCCAATATTGACAAACTGATTGATGGTGCGTTGTTAGAGTTCCATTCATATAATCAACTTTTTTTATAACACTACTTATCTCACTTTATTTTTTCTTTTCATGGTTGTACAAAATTTGTTTTGATGTATAAAATATTTGTTTGTGAATATATAATATTTCCGTTGAAGTTTGGGGAACTTCATTGCACTATATATTTATCTACGAGGAATACAACAACGTGCTCTTTAACATGCTTATTTCATCTCATATTATAATTATATGTCTCCTTGAGTCTTTTAATTTTCTTTAACTTTTCCTAGTAATATCTTTATTTATTAGAAGTTCACCTAAATCTTTGAATTTCTTTTTGGTGAATACCTAAATCTTTAAATAGATTCAACTAAATTTAAACCCTTTTAATTAATGAGGATATTTTTTTGTTGAGTGTCAAAGTGATTATTTTCATTGTAATTCGTGTAAACAATATTTTTCTTAATAAATATCCATTACATTAAAAAAGTCAAATAATATGAGAGTTTCTTTTTTAATATCCATGTACTGTAATATAAATTTCATAGAAGTCTCACTAAATAACTAATGAAACTCATTAAATAAGAAATAAAACTCAAATTATTTAATAAGACTCACATACAAATTTTTAATTAAATTAATTCTTGTATAAGCATACACTTGAATCCAGAATTTGAGGTATACTAAACAATAGTAGTATTGTACTGATCTGACTTGAGCAATGTTTTGATTATTTTACGATGCACAAGTGTGGGAGTTGGGGGAATCATTGAGATGTTGGAATATTATATTTTAAATAATTAATATGGACTAATAATAAGATAATTATATTTATAATTTATAATTAGTGGACTTTATTTATGTAATTAAATTATGCGAGTCCTTTATATTATTAAATAAGGTGATATCAACTTAAATCCAAATATTTTGATGTTCTTTTAACATTTTTCTTTGATTTTTCTCTTATGGATTTATATATGCGAAATGCTTATGAGTTGCCATTTTTTTATAATTTGAAACGGTTAGAGAAGTATTGAAAGGTGAATTTAGCGTGTTGGACTAGTAGGAAAGGAATTCAGGTTTTAACTTTTAAGTCACGATGATAGAATTAATTTTAAGTGGAGAAAACAAATTAGCAACAAAACTTAGTCACAGTATTGTGTTTGTAATATATAGAAACTGAGAGTAAGTGCATACAGGGACTAAAATTGAAAAATAATGTATTAGGCATCAATAAAATCTTTTTTCTTTTGGTTTGATATTAATGTTGTTTTAAAAAAATTTCGTATCATTCAGGTAATTTAAATTTGAATTTTAATTAAATTAAAAGTGATATATTTTAGTTAAAAGATTTTGAATCATTTATTTGCTTAAACTTTATAATTTAAAGAGTTTGTCCTATAAAGATATGTGGTCCAATTAATTTGGACTATTTTTTTTGTTCCGATGGCATAAAGCTCTCCATTCAAAGCACATGGTGATTGACTATGTGGTTAAACAGGTTATCAAGTCCTTGAGGGAGGGAGAGAGAACATGTCCTCCGTATTATGTCAAAAAAATATAAATTATAAGTATGCAATATTTAATGAATTGTCCACTAGGAAATATAAGATTCATGTTGTAGTTACTCTGTTTCTCTCATCCATGATTATCTAAACATGTATAAAAATATATGAACAAAGGCTATTCCGTTTTAACTTTTTCCTTTGTTATTGCTTATTCTTTTTTAACTTTTCCTTTGTTATTGCTTCAATTCTAAACTATATTGAAAGGAGGGGGATTCGAGAGAAAGATTAGCAAAAGGACCCTCAATGAGTTCCTTTGTTATTAACTTATATTCTCCTTCAGTAACATGAGATTCGTCTTAATTTATATGTTTTGACGGATCTGAGTAAATCGTTGCAATAAGACTTCCAAAAGTTATTTGTGCATTGAGATTATAAAGTTCACCCTTTCCACAACATGCTTTGAAAGTCTCGATTGTATCAGAAGAAAAATCTGCATTACATAAATTAATGAATATGATAAGAATAAACCATTACAAAATTAGTATTCACATGTAACTATATATTATTCATCTAATAAAAAATAAAAACACAACCCACCATATTGTTGCGGTGCTTGTAATAAATGTTTGGTAGCTCCATAATAATAAAAAAATGTTATCTTAACATTTGGGTTCTCTTGCCTTAATGTCTCTAAAAGCCTTTTTGAGTTGTTCATTATAGTACTAGATGAAAGTATTGTAAGTTACCAAACACCTAAATTGATCATAGTAATCTTTTTTTAATCACTATTCACTATTGCCAAAACAACATAACTGCATCCAATTGGGAAGTTCCCTAGTACCACTAGCTCTATTGCTCCTTCTTCAATTAATTTCTAAAAAATATAAACAAAATTAAAATTCAATTTTTAATTAATCATATTTCAAATTCAAGTTTAATTAAATTATTATAATTTAAGTTGACTAAAAATTGATATAACATATGAAGGTGGTATCGATTAGTGCTCCAACAATTGGTGGAACCATTTCACGAAGTTCAATAATATTTTTATATGGGATAATTGCAATAATATCATTCTCACCTATCTCTCTCCATTAAAACATTGAGTTTTTAAAGTATTTATTGCATTCTGTCGTATAAAGAAATAAACATTGTTAGTCATATTGGAAAAATTAATTTCAAATATTTGACAGAAACATTATTAAATAAGTTTTGGTATAAGATGTAAGATGATAACTTCCTACATACAATGCCCATGTTGTGATGTGGTCACTAGAAAGGATTCTTTAGACATGGTGGAGAACACAATGGTTTTTGGTGGTCCTTAATAAGTAACTTTGATGGTGACACTTGTTGAGATTATGCCCCTAAGTTAGAATGTGTATAGAGAGTAGTCAATGAGTGAAGTTATCCATCACACACACATTTGTTCCTATTAATAAGACCCAAATTTAAAATGATGTTTTTTTTATAAGATTCAATTTATAATATTTCTTATATTAATTATTTTTAGACTAAAAATATCCATAATTAAAAGAAGAGAGAAAATTTATCGACTAACAATTAGAAGAGAAATAGATATTAATAACAAATATAATTTTAGAAAAAATTATAAATTTAAAATAAATTTATTATTATCAACTAAGTTATTTTTTTTTAATTTTAATGAATTAAATAACTAAATCTTATAAATATGAACAAAGAAGTAAAAACTTTGTATGAAAGGTGCATCAGTGAGTTTATTCTAATCACTTATGTAAAGATTTAATGCTTTTTCCAACAAATCTGGGTTAAGAGCAGGTGCTGCTGATATCAGATATTAGTTTTGGTAATCCTTAGGATGGTTTATCTTGGTTAGAGTTGTCAAGTACTTTTTAGCACAAGGTAAGATAGGAAACGTCACTACGACCTGGATAACATTTAACAATAGTGTTTTTAAATATTTATTACAATTATATATACTTAAAGTTTAAATTTAAAATTATCAATTAAATTAATATTGTCAATTGATTAAACGAATATCCAATAAATTATCTAACCAATAACCATACATAACAATTAAACTCATACTTTATATTAGGAGAGAGGAAAAGCACATACACTAGACACACCGACTATAGACTCTAGCCACGAACATTAATTACACTTGAAGCAACCATCTTAAAACCACTAATAATCAATTATTATATTTATAACTATCGATATAAGTAATAATAGTTTATATCCCTAAATAATTCTCCATAAAAATTAATCACTAGCAAAAATTACTTTATATAAGTATCATAATAAATAAATAAAACGATTAACCAACCTCAACACTTTCGCTGCAGACACAAAAAGCTCCATTTCTCCTTCCACAAACACAACCAAATGCACCGATCCATATTCACAAGACAAACTTCATAGTTGGTGTGTGTGATAGATATAATAATAACAACAACATCAATGGGAGGAATGACATCATCGATGGCTGCGAAGTTGGCGTTCTTCCCGCCTCATCCAGCATCGTACAAGGTGGTGAAGGACGAGGTAACGGGTCTTCTGCTCCTCAGTCCCTTCCCTCACCGCGAGAACGTGGAAATTCTGAAGCTTCCGACGCGGCGCGGCGCCGAGATAGTGAGCATGTACGTTCGCCACCCCATGGCAGCTTCCACTGTTCTATACTCTCACGGCAACGCCACCGATCTTGGCCAGATGTACGAGCTCTTCATCCAGCTCAGCATCCACCTGCGCGTTAATCTCATCGGGTATATATAGTAGTGCTCTAAATATTGGTACTTTCTCGTTGTTCGTTGTGATCACTACAAAATGACCTCAAAATCTTTGATGTTGTTGTTGTTGAAATGGGACTAATTTTTAAAACTTTATTTATTTGTTGTTAAAGATAATGTAACACAAGCAATTAGTTATATCATATGAATTATAAAATAACAACAAATGTTTTATTTCATTATTATGTGAGGTTCAGATAATTAACTATACAAGATCATTCCGATTTGTTAAAAAAATAAAGCTTTAGGAATATTATCCTGGATTATAAAATAATTTTATTTGATTAAAATATCTTTATTTATATAGTTATTTATGTATTAATACATTTTTTTTTCTTTTGGGTATTATTATTGAAAAAAGATATTTAATACTAATACTTCTCTCACTTTTTGTGTGTATGGTCGTTGTTTTTGAATTTTCATGTTTTGTTCTTGTGGTTGTGTTGGTTTTGGTTTCTGGGTTTTGCCAAAGGTTGTTTTTTTTTGAGGATGGAAATCGTGTGAACTTGGGCTTTTGGGCATTTTGGTTGCTTGGAGGGCGGGGATGATTTGGAATGTTGGTAAATGTGTGTGTTTATAAAAAATGGGGTTGTTTTGGTTTCTTGTGTTTTTGATGGTAAAAAAACAATGGAGGACTTTGTTGGAGGGTAAATTTGTGATGTGTTGGAGGGTAGCATATTTTGACAAGAGTACTTATAAATGTATACCACATTTTGGGGTGTATTTATGGACGGACGAGAGGGATTGAAAGAAAAATGGAAAATGAAGATAGAAATTGATTGCTGTGATAAGAAAGTTAAAGAGTAATAGAAAGAAAAAGAGATGGAATAGAAAGTGAATGCATGAGATAATTTTTCCCCTCCTTCTTTCACCCTTCTTTTCTTTTATCTTATTTTTTTTCTTTTCTCTTGTTTCCATTTTTTTTCCAACTTACTCGTATCTATTATTGAGTTCATCTACCACCGACCCCAATTAACTTGGGTTAAAGGTGTTGTTGATGTTGCTGTTGAATATGTTTATGAACTTGGGATAACTCATTTTGTGACCTGTTATTTCTTGGTAAAACTGGTCTAGTTTGTTAACTAGTATCTGGAAGTGTGCGTATTTGATCTGTGAAGCAGAGTTTTGTAAAGAGAATATTGTCTATCTATCATCTATGTTGACCAACTCAATAAGGAGAATTGCAAATCGGGGATTTGACTCATCGTTGTGTGCGATTTTGTGCAGGTATGACTACTCTGGGTATGGCCAATCATCAGGGAAGGTTTGTAACACTCTGAAATGCTTGTTCATGTTGTTGTGTCATGAAGTGATGATGTGCAGAGTGGTAGAGCTAAAAGTAAAACCATCTGCTGATGAAACGTTGTTTTGCCTGAACTGCAGCCGAGTGAGCAGAATACATATGCAGATATTGAAGCTGTGTATAAGTGTCTAGAAGAAAGCTATGGTACCAAGCAAGAGGATATAATCTTGTATGGACAATCTGTTGGTAGTGGCCCTACTTTGGATCTTGCAGCTAGATTGCCTCAATTGAGAGCTGTTGTTCTGCACAGTCCCATACTTTCAGGCTTAAGGGTCATGTATCCAGTAAAACGTAGTTACTGGTTTGACATATATAAGGTTAGCCTAATGTTTTGATTTCTAATCACTTGTTGGCATTTCTAATCAAATACTGATGGTTTACAGGCACATGAATTCCTTAATCTAATCAGCTGCTGCTTTGTGTTGATGTGCAGAATATTGACAAAATTCCACTCGTTAATTGTCCTGTTCTCATAATTCATGTAAGTTTTCTTTGAAGATGCTGCAACATTTGTTTTTTATTGAGTCAGATAGCCTTGCCTTGAGAAACATTTACTTTTGTTTTTGTTTACATGGTATCCTTTCAGCTTTTCTAGCACAACTTATATGTGGTATATTTTTTCTCTGTTGTTTCCCTTTTTTTTAAAATGCTTTGCATCTAATAGGTCTGAACTTGGAATATGTGAAAAATGATTTCCTGTTCTCATTATTTCCATATGACTTGGAATACTTTCAGGCCTTGAATTTCATATTTATAATGCAAAAAGTACTAAAAATTTCTTCACCTGAATTGCTCTATGTAGATAAGTTTATTCAGGGAAGAGAGTATATAATCTTAACATTAAAAGCAAGAAACCAGTTAAAATGCTGCTGGGTCTTCTACTTGTGGAGCCTGTTTTGCATATCATGCTTATTGTTTGTGATCTAAAAGGATGCTCCATGCTGACATTAGTGAAAAAATTGTGTCAGTGATAAGTTCCATTTATGGAATCTTGTCTTACACGATTTCTTGTATGTACTACTTTAGTACTTTTACAGCCATTTGATTATATTACTATTGTGAATGAAATACCTACGCAATATTTCAGACAATTCTTTCCCAGTTTTTTTTTTTTTTGTCTCAATGTACTATATCTGTAAATGTCTACATAATGAAGAATCTGTTAAAAACCTTATGATTGAAGTTCCTTAATGTTATCATGTAGGGGACTTCAGATGAAATTGTAGATTGCTCCCACGGAAAACAACTGTGGGAACTGTGTAAAGAGAAATATGAGCCACTATGGCTCAAAGGAGGTAACCATTGTGATTTAGAACAATTTCCTGAGTATATCAGGCATCTTAAGAAGTTCATAGCCACTGTTGAGAAGTCTCCATCACAAAGATACAGCTTCAGAAGAAGCATGGAACAGTTCGAGCAGCCGCGAAAGAGCACCGATGTATTTGAAGTTAGTAGAAAGAGCACTGATCGCAGGGAAAAACCGCGGTTGAGTACAGACAGGCCTGAAAAGCTGAAGAATTTGTCCAGTAATGCTGATAAGTTGGAGAAACAGAGAGTAACTTTTGATCATATGGACAGGTCAAGGAGAAGTGTGGATTGTGTTGAGAAGTCTAGAAAAAGCATTGAACATCAACTTGAAAAGGCAAGGAAAAGTGTTGACAGGTTGGAAAGAATAAGGACCTGAGATTTTTGGTTTAATCAAATTATGTATTCATGAATGGATTCGCTTTGAGATTATTTCCTTCTTTAAATTGACCTACCTGGTATTGTAATATGGCTTATGACAACAGGTATGATGATAAATATTGGTATCAAGGGAAGGGTTTGGTTTTTACATTGGAATTCACTTTTCACTATGTTATCACCTCTTGTTCCCTCTAGGTGTTTTTTTTTTGTCTTCATCCTTTGAATCATCAGAAAAAAGAGACACGGACTAATTTGGAGTTCCGTCAGAAGATAAGTCTGGTCAATAATTGTTTATGCTAAGGATCGAACTCAGATAATATCCTATCGATTCAATCTTAACTTCAACACATTAACCATTTGTGTTCAATCCACTTGTTTGATTTGCATAAATTTCTTATCTAAGAAATGCTACGAAAACTTTCTGGACCAGGCATTGACAAGTTTTCTAATTTCTAATACACTCATAGAAACACAAGAAACGTTTTCTTTCTATTTTTATTTTATTTTATTTTGGCCAAGGATATTTTGTGTTGAGAGCATATGTTTTAAGTTTTTGTCCATTATGGATTATGATTGATAGCTAAGCATTAAGCACAAAACTGGTGATCGAAAAACATCATTTAACCATATACATAAACTTCACATATATTTGATGGATTTGTTCTGTCTCTTAACAAAATTAAAAAGCTAAAAACTAAATAAGTCCTTATAATTTGATTTTATAGTTAGAATTTAATTAAAATGAATTTATAATATAAAAGCTTTTCGTGAGAACCTTGTTCATTAACAATTTGTCTGTTTGTAAGCGCTTATTAAATCTTGAGGCATGTTATGGTCTTGACAAGTCTATGAAATCCAACTCACCTAAATTTTTTATATTAAAAAAAAGTAATTTCTGAAATGATTTTTATGTATAAAAATCAAAATTAAATTCTTTATAATTATCCCTGGTTCAAGATTAATTTGGTTAAGTAAATAAATTAAAAAAATCTCCTCCTCTTCCCAACAATAAAAACAGTATTAGAAGTGTAATCATTAAAATGTATGGAGAATCGGATCTTAATTAGCAAGTTTTAAGTAGTTTCAACTTTACTAATGTTTGGATATAAATTATAAGTGTTTTTTAGAGTTTTTCTTATTAAAAATATAAAAAAAATTACTAAAAAAAACTCTCAAAAATACTTTTAACTTTATATGCAAGCAACTTCTAAAATACGACTTTCATGTTCTATTTTAGTATTTATGTACTATATAGCGTTCACCTTGCAAAAATGATCTTTGAAGAATATTATATAATAGAAAAGGAATCAACTTTACAACCTTGATGTTGATTCTTTTTTAGTGTTCACTTTTTTTATTTTTTTTATGTGTACTTTTCTAATGACTACCATTAAGTCAAAACTGAAGACAGCATTATGTCTTCTTGTTTTCTCTAGCTCTTCGCTTATCAATCCGCATACAGTGTTACCGGTTGTGACAATTAAATGCACCATGTTGTTGCCCACTAAGGAAATGGGTACGTGTACCTCAGATTTATTACCTTGAAATTTGATAAAAATAATATATATTTTTTAAAATTTAGTCATAGGTTACATCCCCTTATATTTACATTTGATTAACTATTGGATTTTTTTAAGGGCTTTGGTTCATAAGAAAAAATAAATTCTGACTAATCTAAAATTTCATAAAAAATATATATAATCTAATAAATAATTATTTTTGTCAATTACTAAACTCAAATAATATTTAAATAATTTAATTTTAACTTCAATATATTAATCATTTGTATTCAATTATTTAATATAAAAAATTAACCAATAATGGACAAAATTTGCCAACTGAAATATTGAGGATAGCTTATTCAAATTATAAAAATAGAGAGGGTAAAATAATAACAATACTAGATATACACTTATATTTTCCTAAAAGTAGGGGGTGCATTTGTATACTAGTGCAAAAGGATTTCATATTGTTATTACAATAAGTTTATTAACTCTTAATAATTACATTAAAAACCATATCTATAACTAATACATAATTTCTAAATCGTTGATATTATATTTTTTTTATATTAATAAACGTGCATAAAAACTAAACACAAAGAGTTATCACTATAATTAAAATCTAAGTTGAAATATTAATTATCGTTGTTGTTATATATTAGTGTTTTGGTAGTAGTATTATTATTGTTTTTGTTTTTAGAGAAGTATTATTTTAGTAGTATTATTGTTCTTTTAATCAAGTATTATTGTTGTTATTAGCCTTGAGATCCAGCAAAATTTAAACAATATAATACTCTAACGGATCTTAAGTTGTAAAAATAAATGATTAATTCAACAAATTAAATTATTTTTACACTGTCAGAAATAAACTGATTATATGATAACCCCATAATTAAAAAGAATTGTAAAAAACTCTTACTCGTATATTCTGATTAAATTTATAATATCTTCATTAAGAAACAAACATATGCTTTTGATAATACAAAAACATTCTTGCTTCGTTATTAGAAGTTATATGACACATTAACTATTAAGCATCAAAATCTTAAGAAACAAAAGTTGCTATGATTGTATCGGGAACTATTCGTAAACATCTCATTATGCTAAGTATAATTTTCTTATATCCTTTGTTCCTGTCTTTGTACTCAAAATTGGCGTAAATTCAAACATCCGATACTTAAAATGACCAGACAACATGTAATTATTTGAAACATAATACATAAATGCAATTATCAAATTTTTTAATTAAAATGTCAAAATACAGTAAAAAAAAATTAAAATGTCAAAAAAGAAGTTCAATTCTAATGCTCAATCTGTGTAAAAAATGAAAACGGTGTAAAATTTAAGATTCAATTATTTACACTATACTTTTTATGCTGACACAACATTGAATTAGAAAACATGTAAAAAACAAAATTATAGAACGAATGTAACTGTATCTATGAAAGAATTTATCCTAGGACCCCTCACTCACCTCCACATATTTTAATAATTGGAATCGCATATTTTGAGAGTTGATTTGATTTGTGGATAATAATATTCTTTGTTTTGAGTACTCATAAAATAGGAATTGATATAATATTGGTGATGAATAGCATTGATGCCTATCATGTGCTGCCACTTCCCACTCCCTCCATCCAAACTTATCCAATCAAACGTAACTTTCAAATTTTCATCAATCTCGAAGTTTTTTTTAATCAACAGTAGTGCAATTAATAATTCTTCAGCATGTTATAATAGCAAAAAGGTTAATTTATACTGCATTTCCATATATTAATATTTGGATAGGTCTTTGTACAGGTGCCACAAACTTACCAGAGGGGGCTAGGGTTAAGGTTTGTGCTAATTAAGGAAAATAAAAGAACAATAGAGTACAAAAAAGATTAAATTCAGAACATCATTCATTCATAATCCCCAAAAGCTTCTTTACATATGTTTATATAATCTAATAAATCTGTCTTTCAGCGAAAGGTTCATACTGTTTCTTGGAAAAACATTTGCTAGTCTAAGAAAGTTGGAGGTTTGGGGTGCCAATCTGCAAGAAATTTCAACACTGCTTTCATGATGAAGATTGGGTGGTCCTTGTGTACTAAAAAAGATGTTTGACATCAGCTTATAGTAGTTCACTGGATAATAGCGCTTTTGTGCAATGATCCATTGTATAATGACATCTGGAATTGGAGAGGTCCAAAGAGGGTGCATATAATAACCGTGCTTCTCTCTCTCCTCTCAAATATCTTTTTTCTTCCTTTTTCTGGTTCTGCCATTAACGACCAGAGAAGCTTCATATCTTCTCCATTTTTCATCTAAACACTTCCCACCCAACTAGAAAGTTGATTAGAACTCCTCTATGAGCTAGATTCCAGCTTCAGTTTCTCGAAAAAACCATCAATCGGAGAGATCCAGTTCTCTAGGGAACTTCTCAAAGTGGGGATTTGAAGGAGAAAGGAGGCATTTTAAGGACGCTAAAGCGTGGAGAAGTGATCCTCTACCTTTCCTCAACAGTTTAGAGATAAGAAACTCAAGTTTTACCGATTGATTTGTGAATTTGTTCTTGAGGTGAATAGTAACCATTTTGCGTTAGAGCTGAAATTAGGCTTGGGTTCTTTAGAAAAGTATGCTCAGGAGGTTGTTCTGATGAATATTTAACTTTGAAACATGACTTTTGATGAAGTTTGGTTTTGACTTTGATATCTGTATGAGTAGGAAGAATGTTGATATAATGATGAGTTTGAGCCTAGGTACCTTTACAAAAGATGTTCAGGAGGCTAAATAAACGGTGAAAATGTGTTGAAATAGCCGTTCTGATAAACTTGTAAAGTATGGATAATTGACCTGGTTAAGGCCAGTGAATCCTTTAAATTGGCTCATACCGAGTCTTGTAGGGACTCTGATGCCTTAATTAGGCTGAGATGAATCTGTTGAGGGTTTGTGAACCGCCAATGAAGTGGTTAGTTTTGATAACCCTAAGATAGAAAACAGAGAGGTTGAAATGGAAAGAAATTGCGTTTCTTTTCATTCTGACGGTCGAAAACCGTTATATAGTGTTTGGATGTCTTGTTAAATTATTGATATATGCTTGTTGCCTTGATATAGGGCGTGACACCGAGGGTGTTGGTGGCGTAGCCCACGGTCCAGGGATTGGACAGCAGAGCACTGCCTTGTCAGGTAAACTCTGTGTTCTTGGGACTGTTCCCACTACTGTGCTCCACCATACTCCGAGGGAGTGATGGTTACATTCATGATGCATGTGCATTGCATTGGTGATTACAATATTCTCATGATAATATATATGCATTATGCTATGCTTTGTATGTATGATTGTGTTCTGGATAGATCTTCTGGCCAGTAGATAGATATGGACCTCCCTAGGAGTAGAGCGCACCTCCTAGTTTGGTTTGCTCCATAGGAGAGATTCCTTAAGACCAAGAGATAGGTGGACCCGTTGCGGATGAGACCTATTCTCGGAGGTACCATATGTCGTGCATCCTTGTGTAGGGGTAGCTCCCGTTGGATGACACGGGGTGTGAGTTCCGGTCTCACACTAGATGTTGATGATTATGCATCTTTTTGATAAGGGTGATGATGATCCCTTAATACCAAGAAATAGGGGGTCCCGTTGCGGTTGAAGCCTATTCTTGGATGTGCTATGTGTATATGTATTGTTGTGAGGGCCGGGAGGCCTAGTTATTGTGATACCTATGATGCTGTGTGCCTTGAAAGTGAGCCAGGGGGAGGGAAAAGCCTCCAAGAGCCCTGAGCTTACTGAGATTTTTATCTCACCCCTGTTTGGGGATATTATTTTCAGGTGATGCTGCTGGCAGAGACGACAGGTCCCAGGGCGGGAGGCCCCAGTAGGGACAGACTCTGTGTGGCTGTTGGGACAGTTTTTTTGAGAGCATTGTGGCTCAGTTTTTGTTACTTATGTTTTTGTTTTGTACCCCTGAGAGGGAAGATATGCATGTGCATATATTTTGAGCCTGTATAGAGTATGTACTGAGCATATTGTATTATGTACATATGTTTAACTCTCCTGGTATATCTGTATAGATATTATAGTCTCATCTGCCGTTGTTTTTGAGTTATCTGGATCCCTAAGACTTTTGTGATGTTTTGGCATTCGTTTCTGTTACTTTGATTTTAATACCATACATAATGAATCAAGAGATACGGTTTTGAAAACGCTTCCGTGGTTGTAATTAATTGGTTTTATATTAATTACTGCGCTTATCTGATTAAGTAATATGTTAATACACCGGATGCATACGGGGTGTTACAGTGCATGTTTGGATATAAGTGATAAGTGTTTTTAGGAGTTTTTTCTAGTAGAAAAGCCCTCAAAAAAACTTCTATCCTTATATCTAAATAGGCTCTGTTCTCACCATCTAACTTTGGATGCTCCTTGTCAAAGGTGTGGAGCTGATTCTAAAAATAATGACCATGTGTTTAGACATTTTCCCATTGTTCGAGCCATATGGTACTTGATCCTCCCTCATTCTCTGCACTCGAATTTCTTTCTTCAGGAGTTTTAAGAGCTGGCTCCTTGAGAATGTCACTAGTAACTTGATGGATAATGGCAGAAATTGGTGTATGATTTTTGTTGTGGCTTTGGATATGGAGATATAGAAACAAAGGAGTCTTTGATAATGTTTCCTTGTTACAGCTGACTGATTTTGCAAATCAGATTTGGCTCCAGGTTGATGCTATCTCTGGGAGTTTGCAGTGCCAAAAGAGTTTGGTTCCCTAGATTGTTAATCCTGTGACTAGCTTTAGCATTCAGTGCCAAAAGTACCATTGAGCTTATTCCCGATACTCATCCTTGTTTCATGTTGATCAAGAACATTAATGAGTTTGAGCTCAAGGGAGGAGTTTTTGTTTGGTCTCACACGCTGCAAGATGGCCGTTGTTTGATTTTTTACTTTGTTCCGTCTTTTTCTTTATCAAACGCTGTTTTAGCGGATGTATCTTCAACCGTGTTCCCTCATGGTTTTTAGTTGTGTTGTTCGGGGCTTAAGCCCCTATATGAAAATATATAATCTAATGAAGTAACCATCTACCAACTCAGATTAGGGCATGGACCACATCTAGATGGCTGTTACTTCCTGCACCTCCAAGTTGCTTCTTGCACCCTTTCCAGAATGATTTTTTTACCTTATGGATTGATCATTCCCGAAGCCAAAAAAGGGGTGCATTCTATAATGTAATTTTACATTCTGGATTGATCATTCCAAGAGCCCAAAAGGAGGTGTTAGAAGAATCTTGGGAGTTGCAGAAATTAATAGTCCATCTAGATTTGAGTGTTTCTTCCTGCACCAGTGATTTTTCTACTACACCATTAATGAACAGTGTATTTTCAAAATTGCCCTTCGCATTTTTGCGGCTTTTATACACGGATCTGTATGATTCACACGTACGGATCCGTCAATCCGTAAGAAACTTACGGATTCGTCAATCCATAAGAATCTTACGGATTTGCCAATCCGTAAGAGTTTTTTTTTATATATACGGATTGGACAATTCGTAAGCCCAATCCGTACGTTTTTTTTTTTTTTGTTTGTAAGTTAAGATATATTTTAGAAAATAATGATGCATGCAGATATCAAACTTGTGACCTTCAGGTTACTAACATGATGCTCCAACCAACTGAGCTAATAGATCAATTATGTTAAAAATGAATTAATATTGATATATATATATATATATATATATATCACTAAATTTATTTAATTTAAAATAATTTATTATGTTAAAATTATATGTGTATTAAATATACATTAGAAAATTTAGTGTTATATGTATCAACATTAATTATTTTTTAACATAATTGAGCTATTAATTTATAGTTTAATTTATTACTTTTTTAATTTAAAATAATTTATTATGTTAAAATTATATGTTGTTATAAAATTTTAGCATATAATTTTGTTACATATGTGTATGCATCCATTAATTCAACATAATAAATATTGATATATATAACAACATATGATTTTAGAGAAAGAAAAATCACTGGTGCAGGAAACACTCTAGATTTAGAGAAAGAAAATAACAGAAACTAACAAAGCCCAACACTAGGCCCAAAGCTTAACAAACTTCCTGCACTTAAAAAAACTAAAGCAACAGCCTACTTTCATTTCGAAAAGGGTAATTTCGACAATGGAAAGAGGTGTTCCATGAGTTTTTTTGTACTACAAGAAGAAATACATTAAAATTCCCTCAACCAAAAGGGCATTTGGACATTCCTTGGTTTTGATGATGTACTTGGCCCGCTAACAAAAACCCACCTCAATTGTTATAAGGCAATTGCTTCCAGCACCTAAAAATTGCTTGCTGCACCCTTTTAGGCTTCCCCATTAGCCAATTACATGCTGGATTGGTTACACCTTTTACATTCCGGATTGGCCAATCCAGAAAATAAAAACAATGTTCCGGAAAGGTGTAGGAAGTAATTTTTAGGGTGCTAGAAGAAATTGCCTTGTGAAATTCAAAGTAGTCAACATGTACAAAATTAATATGATGACTACTTTAATAGAGAGACAATGAAAGTCAAGAAGAGAAGCAATGGGAAAAATAATCCCAGCTAATGTTGTCCTTCAACATATACAACCTATAGTGTTAAATCCTAAAGCATTTTCCTCATCCAAATTGGGGAATAAAACTCACAGCTCAATTAATAGCTTATGGAAAATGGAAAAATCAAACAATAGAGAAATTTCAATTACTACTTTATTGTATATGTAAACTATGTAAGTTTGCTGCATGTATTAATTGTTTGCAGTGGAATAATATAACTTGATAAGAACTTCATACAAAAAGTTAACTTCCTTGGCCTTCAGAGAACCTCAACCATATGGAAACAAGCTCCTTGTTGGCATGATCTTTTGGAAAGAAAAAGCAGCCTAGCCACCAATGCTTTCCACTGTTGATACAGGTAAAGCATGCTGTTTGTATATCCTTGATAATGTCACTGTAATTTATATTTTCTTATACAACAAATATGCTTTGAATTAGAAGGACCTGGGTAGCTTCTCACTGTATTCAACTATGGCTGATGGTGGAAGTAGGCCAGTGCTTATCTCATGCACTGTTGAGAAGAGAGGGAACAACTCTAGCCACCCGCGATGGCTTAGAACCTCATAAACCTCACTCGCAGTTGAGACACCCTTGGCGCAAGAAAGTTAGAGCAATAAGGACATCAAAACTAAGGACACAAAAACCACTACTGGTTTTAGAATTGATGTGTATGATTCTTTCTAGTAAAAAGAATTTGGTAATTTGCTTTAATGTATGAAGAAATTTCCATTGATATCAATTATCAAAATTTAAACTGGGTTTGATTGTTTATAAGTCTAGAATTTTGGATAAAGATAATGAAGCTCAAATTTTATGCACAAAGGACTATGCTGTTTTATAATTTCTACTTAGCTACTCTTTGTATTTAACTAGTTATAGTACACATATCCATCTAATGATGCATTTATGATTGTATCTGATTCTGAGATTATCTAGCAAAATGAAGAGAGCACTTGTAACAGAAAAATAATAAGAGAGCAAAATGAATTGAACTTTTTCCATAAGTTAAAATCAGCTTATACCCCTCAACTTTCAAAGAAGTTAGATGAGAGAGCTTTTATAAAAGTTAAGCGCATAAGTTGACTTTAAGTTTTCAAATATGGGATAAACTCAATACATTTTACCTTCTTATTTTCTGCTTTTATAAGTGCCTATTGAAAAGTGTATTCAAACAGATATTGTATTATTTGCCATGCTAAGTTTCATGACCATACCTGCAACTTCTGGCCTTGTAGCATTTCTGCTTCAAGCTCATCAAAAGACCTGCAGAAAATTAGGAAATATATAACTAAATCAGACATTTTTGTTTCCTCTCCCTAGAAATATGGACAAAAGAGAAAGAAATACAAAACAACCTCTTCCCTCCATTCCTTGCATAAGCCTCAGCAACTTTCCTATTTCTTCCCCCCACTGCCATACAGACAATTTGGTTTTCAAAAGATAAGCAATGAAAAATAGGGTGGAACTAATTAGCTTCCTTACAGCATGTTGTGATAAGGTCAGCTACACCACAGCTCTCAAAAAAGGTGCTGTCCTTAACAGATGGAAACAACAACTTTGAAAATGCCTTCATTTCTCTAAGACCAAGTCTCATGATTGCAGCCTACACATGTATAGAAAACCAAATCAAAGATACATAAAGAAATTTTCTTTTTTTTTTTCCTTCTTCTTTTGGAAACCTTCTGATCATAAAATCTTTTAACCTTACTTTTGTGTTATTTCCCATCTCCAGGCCATCAACAAAACCTGTTCCATTTGTGTGTCATTCCTTGATTGTTCACAAAAAATAGAAAAAAGGGAGAGAACAAAGTGTGCATATACTGTAAAGCAAACCTGCCGCTATGGCCACGACATTTTTCAAAGTTCCACACAGTTCAACTCCTTCAACATCCTGAACCTATTAATTACATAAAATACAAAAATCATAAGCTCAAATAATATCATGACCATAACATTCTGATTACATTTAAGAGAAAATTCCTCAGTTTCCTTCAAAATCAAGGTTTTAAAATGCAATTAGGGTGGCCGTTTTGTCACGTTCCATATTGTGCACAAATGCGGTCCATGTGGCCACATTTGCAACGCAAACACCCCAAAAACCATGATGTTGCAGCTAAAAATGCAGTCGTGAACCATTCTTTTATAAACATGTTCCAAATTACATGTGATAAGAGATATTTCCTAGTTTGCTTCTCATTTATTAAAGAATGTGATGCACTCACAGCTGTCACAATGAAATAGTGTGTATAAAACAACTGAACCCATCTCTCAGCAACTTCTCTATTGAGCCTGTATCCAACAGTTGCTTCACTAAACTTCTCCACAGCTATCTGCTCAAACACTAATAATATTTACAACAACCAAATATAAAATAAACAGAAAATTCAAATTACAAGAAAAATAAAATTAAAACTCTAATTTCTTCAAACTACCTCATTTGCTATGTTGGCACCCATTAAAACAGAACAGTTGATTCCCAGTTGCTGAGAAATGAGACTAGAGATCATGCATGGGCCTTCCATTTTGACCTCCATCCCTTTAACAAGGGAAATAGCTTCAGCATCTTCCCTTATTTTCCCAACAAGCCTTTTGCATATTCCTTCCATAAATTGATGTGGAGTCACAAACACTAACATGTTGGAATCCTTCACTGCATAATTTACCCCAAAAGTAAACAGTGAACATTTTTTTTAACACTTGTGGAGTTTTGCATCCTTTTCTTTATTAAAAAATGTGGTTCTTTTGGTATGAATTTGTGAATTTTACTTTGACCTTCTAAATCAAAGTAAATAAGTAAATAAATAAAACTAAATTAAATACCGGCACTTTCAAGGTCTGGATCTGCAACAACATTTTTGCCAAGCTTGATTCCAGGGAGATATTTGACATTTTCCTGCCAAAAGAAATTGTGATGTTCAATTTCTTTCTTGGTACAGTTATAATAGTGGTAATATTCACTGAAAAAAAAATTGGAAACTCATTGGAAATGAAATGAAGAGCTAGTACTTACATTGGTTCGATTGATGACATCTGTGAGCTTCTCACCACTTAGTAGTGTCTCCTCATATACCCACATCCTCACTTCATCTGAATTAATCAAAATTGGAAATTTAAGATTCTAAAGTAAAGATTGTTTATTTACTAAGGAAAGTTATGTCTGAGCATACAGAAACAACAACAATAAAAGCCTTACTCCATCAGATATATTTGAGCTGGAAGCATCAATTTAAAACATCACTCTACACAGTGCACTAGTCCAAAATCGAGTAATGCATTAAATTAGTCCATGAAATTACTGAGTATCAGTCAATCTAATCTATTAGATTGTAAAACATCTTAATTTTTGAAATTATCAAATATAAGTCATTAGTCCTTTTTTGTGTGTAATTGCATCACAATCCATTTTGATTCCCACATGTTCTAATTGCGCCAATAGGATCCTTAAGTTTTTCTCCATTTCCAATCACGTCCCTCCATCCTGATTCTATCCAATATTGTAGATGGAAGAAATCTCGAGGAACCCAATTGGCACAATTGGAACAAAAGAGACCAAAATCGCACAATTAAAACCTACAGATTAAAAATACAATTAATCCTTTTTTTTTATTTTACAATGTCAAGACTAAAATAACTGTCATTTAATAAAATCAGCAACTAAAATGACCATCACTAGTTACCTAATTTACAGGACTAAAATTACATTTTTTTTTGTTAATTCAGGGACTAAATTAACCCATGTTCATAAAATTCTTGAAACTAATTTGGTCACTTTGATGCATTCATTTACACTTCATCTTCATGAATAAAGAACCTCAATCATCACTCAAAGAGAAAGAGAATTACCATGGAAGGAGCTAAGCCTGAGGGTGTTGGAGGCAATGAGCTTAGCTGCAACACTGCCCCAGTTGCCACTTCCAATAACAGTGACTTTGGATCTGTGTGTGGCATCATTGACAACACTATTCAAGAAGTTGTTCTGTGCCACAGTAGTTTCTCTTTCTCCTCCTTCTTCCAAGGCTGGAGCCATGAAGAAACAACAACAGAAAGAGAAGTGAGGCAATGCAATGCAAAGCAATAATAATTGGAGCAGTGAAAAAGAAGACGAAGAATAATAGAGGCTAAAGAGAAGAGGAAGATAGTGAATATAAGAAGGGAAGGAAAAGGGTGATGGGGGCGGAGATGGCACACCAATTTCGTGAGAAACTATGTTTCAAAGTTAAATCTGGCGATCCCTTCTATGTTTGCACTGTCTTTGCTTGCTGCTCTAGTGGGGACCACTTTCTGAGTCTATCCATGCACACCTGTTCCAGATTTTGTTTCACTTCTTTGTGTAAAGACTAATCATATCTCAAGACTACTCCATCATTACATGTAGGATTTTTCTTTTACGTGTAAGAATTGAATACGATATTAAGAAATTTTTAACACATATTTTGTTTGATGAATTGAATTAGATTGTTATTTTTATATATAATATTTTAGTAACACTATATTATATATTTTGAAAAATAAATTATACATGGACACTTTAAACAATTTTATATATTCATTTAATTATAAATTATTATTATATATATATATATAACAAATTTATTAACTTTTACCATAAGTCAATAATTATCTTTAAAAGTTTGTTTTTTACTATTTAAAAAAGTTATACTATCAGTGATTTTAGATTGATTGACTATTAATTTATAATATTTAACTCACTTATTTTTATATTTTTTTTTCTACCACATCATATTACTTTTTTATATTTATATTTTCTCCTCATTTTTTACTACACAGGTGTAAAGATTCTTTTAAGCGTACAAAAATCACACATCTTTTTATTATTGGTCTAAATTTATTTTGAAAATCATCAAATTAAATAAGTTTTCTTTTTGTATAATAAATCTCAACTCAGAATTTTATGGATTCTAATAAATTTTAACCATAAAAATATATTTTTAAAAAAAAGAAATTTAAGAATGTGTTAGCTTTCTATTAATACACCTAAAGCTCTACTTATCATTGTCATCAAGGATTCTATCACCAAAATATGCATGTATATATGGCTCAAGAGTTATTGCCAAGGGACAACAATTGAATTGAGGAGTAATTGTTTTGAAATTGAATCTCATCGATCCATTTTCTAGTTTGTAATCAGCATTGGGCAATGAGATTGTTAACAGGTCAACATTGTCACGCCCACGGATTTGATCGCGTAAATAATGAGTTGGGTATGCAATTTGGTCTTAGACTGAGTAATTGAGGGTGGATATAACAAAGTTATCCCCAAGTTAACAAGTTTACAATTGACTAGCTAGATTACTGGATTCTCCACTCAAATGTTTACTTCATAAATCACTTTTTTAAGGTATAGTTAATTTTTGTTAGATATTTCAATAGTTTCGTGATATTATTAATCTCTTGTGAAATATATTATATTTAACCATTGGGTATTTTATATGGCTATACACATGTGTAAATAACTAAATATGATTATGTTTCCTTATAAATGTTTAAGTATAAATCAACGTAACTATATATAATTATTTTCTTTTTTGTAACACTTATAGTTAAATATATTTTACAAGTGAATAATAATGTCATGAAAAATTAAAATATCTAATAATGTTATCTATCCCTTAAAAGTAATGATTATCTTTAATTTTTAATATAGACAAAAATTTGTTACATTATAAATATTTAAGTGATTAATTTTATTAAAAAATTATTTTAAAATTAGTTATTCTTATAATATAAATTAGAATATATAATTTTTATATTATAAATTAGAATGCATAACTTAAAAAGTAAAACTCTCATTTCTCAATTATACTTTCTTAATATTTTTCTTCTTTTCTTTAAAGGAGCATTTCACACAGTAACCTTGCAACTAGCCAAAAACAAATTCTCAACTATTTTAAACTACTCTCTTTTTTTTTTTTTTATCTTCTCAAACTTATATGCATTTTAATATATCCTCATTCATTTTTACTTCTAAATTAAATTTCAATATTTTTAAAAGAATTTGTCAATAAAAAAACTTTATATTACAACTTAAGTTGTTTATTGTAAGTCCAAAATATAATCTATATATTCAAAGATATTTATTTATTATGAATTTTAATTATAATAATTTATACATCGAAAATATTTATTTGTAGTAAATTTTAATTATATAAAAAAATTATCGACATACTAAAATACTAGTTAATATTTAAAGTATTTATAATTTTTCCAATATTATTTTCTCTCTCTATACATAATATAAATATAGTATATTTTAATTAGAATAAATTGATATTTCTTATAGTAAGATATTTAATTTTTATAATAATTATTTTAAAAGTAATATTAATAAAAAAATATGCTAACATATATATCAATATAAGAAATGTTAGTAATACCCTCTCTAACACACTTTTCATAACATTATTTATGATTGACTTAAATTTACTGAAAATCATAATTTTTTTGTATGTCCAAGTTGTTATTTAATAACTCTCTTATGATTTTGTAATTTTTCAATAATTTTTAACCAATGATAAAATATATATGAAGAAAATGTGTTAAAAAATATAGGCTAGCACTTTTAAATCAAAATTATACTCCCTACAATTTTAAGAACTTAAATGATAACTTTAAGAATTTAATAAAATGTTCTGATAATATAAATTCACTTATTTAGAATTGAATTTTAATGGATTCTTGATATAAAAATTTGTAGAATGTCAACTATTTAGTAATCATTTCCTTAAAAAAATATTTAGTAATCATAGGTCAGTCTTTCCGTAAAAAAAAAAAAAAATCGTAGGTTGTTAATTTGTTCGCAGTCTGGCAATGATCGAGCTAAATTAGCAAAATTCAACCCGCTATTAAATTGGTTAAATCTAAAAATTTGTTAGTCGGGTCAACCTAAATGGGCCAAACTAACCCAAATTTACAACTCTTATAAAAAAACCAAGAAATTTTGATTTATAAACTTCCACAAATTATCTCAACCTCTCATCATTGATCCACTCACTCACATTGCCTTTAATGCATGGCTCTTTTGTGGTGCACATGACAAGATCCACACAATGTCCTTTTCTTTAGTTTTTTCCTTTTCCTTTCAACACGTGGGAAGAATGCCTGTATAACATGGAGCTAGGAGTACTTGGCAATGGGCAATAATAAACACACTACTACTTAGAGGGTCCAAGCCAGAAGCTACATTCGATAATTCCGAATGGGAATTTATTGAGAGGACTTTTGGAACAATATAAGCACTGCTAACCTAATCACTATCAATTGCATTCATGTATGCACATCCTCCGCGTAGCAAGTGTACTGTGCCCACTTGTACCAGCTGAAAAAGCTGCGAGAGGGAACAATAACATAACTCTACACATTTACTCAATACTATTGTTACTTTTTCTCTTTTAACTTTTTTTTTTCATTTGGTCCGCATGTAATGTTATCTTAGCAAGAACTCTCTCTGCTCGAGTAATAGCATTTTTAATACGACTGTTCAATAAATTTTAGATAAACAATTTATTTAATCCATTATACATTTTAGATATTTAAATGAGGCAAGGAAATAGGGAATCAATTGGAGTTTGATTAGCTCAATTTACTGAGAAAATTAAAAAAAAAAAAATTGGTTTCAATTTAACAACATAGGTGCTAACATAAGCTCCAATTGTTTAGCCATATTAGTTTTAATGATAATATATGGGTAAATTTCTCAATAAATACTTGTTAAGATGATAAAATAAATAGAATTCATCTTTTAAGTTAAAGTGAAATTTAGATTTTAACCTTTCTTTATGTCGTGTTTGAATATGCACTATGATGTTTGAGAAAATATCAACAAACATAAAGTTAAAGGAAAGAATTAGCTTAGAATCTATTTGAATAAATTTGTGAACAAATACTTATAAGAAAAGAAAAAAAAATGTCATTAACTTTTTTATAAGTTAAAATTAACTTATATATTATTTAAAAAATAATTTTGAAAAACTAATATAATAGAAGAGATTTTACAAATCAAGTTACGCATCAACTAATAAAAAACTTTATCTACCAGAACCAATGTGAACACGACAGCCTGAAATGAACTGAAAAAGCATAAACAGATCTAGAAAACATTTGGTGATGGCTTGAAAGTGAACAAATTTCAACATACGTGTAATGTACAAAATAGTAAAATTATACGTGGTTATTACTATGGGGTCATTGTACACGTGTCCGCCATTCATGCCAGCCCTGCTACAAGAACTGCACACGTGTCCACCCTCCGTGTCAGTCTTGTTACAGGAGCGCAGACGTGAACAGTAAAATATTTCCTTATCAATAGCATATCTACTATGTCTTATCATTTAAAATGGTGTAACCACTTTATCTCATAGAATATCTCCAATTATCTCCAAGAGATTATCTACAAGTTGTTACTTATCTACAAGTTATTACTTATCTACAAGTAACAACGTATCTACAAAGTATACATTATCTCTTATTCAAATTACATAACTATTTCTTATTACTGTTATCTTATCAACAAATTAATTAACAAACAAAGGCTTAAGGCCCATACTCCATGCTATAAATACAGGTTCTCTCTAAACTTTTACTCACTCAATATTCACTATCTGAGACACTTATTCGGAATCTCTCTTCCATACTTAATTGCAGATTTTACATCCTTGTAGGAATCAGGCAAAGCATTTAGAAGGCTTGGTTTTCATCACTAATCTTTTCATCAATATTAGCAAGACTAATAGTTATTCTCTTAAACTCATCCAAATTATCATCCAAAGATTTACTAGATTCCATTCTGAAACCAAACATTTTTTCTTTTAGATATATTGCTTGAGAGAGATTTAGTCATGTACATAGATTCCAATTTTAACTAGATATCAGCAGTAGTAGTTCCATCATTAACTTGTCTAAGAACATTATCACTCAAATGTAGAATTAACATACTAAAGGAAATTTCAAAAATATCATTTTTATCAGTTTCAGATAAAGTTGATGGTAGATCTTTCTCAGCACCAAGTGCTTTAAAGGACTTTTGATGTACCAGAACAACCCTCATCTTCTTGCGCCACATGTTGAAGTCTCATTTCCTGTCAAACCTCTCCACCTCCACTTTGGCTGATCCCATTCTTGAGTGACCGAAGGTTTGAGTTAGACCTATGCACTAAAGCTTGCAAAAAACAAAGAAGACAGGAACACAAGAACCAACCAAAGCTCCTGATACCACTTGTTAGAGTTTTATGCACACAACCATAAACTGAAATTTAAGCGGAAGCAGAAATTAAAAGAGAAATACACAAGTATTTTACTTGGTTCAGTAACTAGGAGAAACTCCTTGTTACCTACATCCAAGGGCAAAGAACATGTACCCTTTATTAACACTAAAGTACCAAGAATATTACAACAGTGTTCCTCAAGCATACACAGTCAAACTTTCTACAAGAACAAAGGCTTCAGTATCACAGGAAACAAGAAAACAAGGTTTACAATGAACAAAAGAGAAGTACTCTTTATCAATATCAAGAACAGACACTACCCAACCTTCAATCTTCTTCTCAACCAGTTCCTTACAGAGAATAACCTCAAGAACACAAAACAGACCAAACCCAAGAAAGAGATTACCTCCACCTGCAATACAACCCAAAACAGAAACAAGAAGAAAGAACAGAACACAAACCTTACTCCATCATTATTCTATCTGATTCAGCAACCATGCTTTAAGGTTTCAAGGATAAGTATGAAACCCTAGCTTTTCTAGGTCACAATAGAACAAGAGAAGAAAATAAAAAGGGCCAGAAGCTTAGAGAGAGAACGTTGGAATAATAGAAATGAAAAGGCAAGAAGAATTGAAAACCCACAAACACATTCACTAATCTGCCTATTGTGTAAAAGGAGGTTTATATATGCTAAGCAAATATAGCAAAAGTCACCATTTCACTAATGTTGCTAATAAAGGCTTCTTGGGCTTCACAAGCCCAACAAACTCCACCTTGAAGCATAAGAAGTACAAAGCACAAATAGAAGACACCAAGGGCTATAGATTCAATGCCAGAATAGAGAACACTAGAACACAGAAAGAACAGGACAAACATACACAAGCAAACAAAACAGATTATATTAGTGAATAAATGACTTATAACCAACAAAATATTAGTGAATAAATGACTTGTAACCAACATTTAGTGATATATACATATAGTTGATAGATAATTATGTCATTTAAACATGTATATGTGTTTATGGGAAAAAAAAAGTTATTAGAAGGGATTGATCTCTTATGTAAATCTTAATATCTTCAAAGATTAATTATTATTGCCAACCAAAAATATTCTTAATTTACCCCAAAAAAATTACTTGTGGAGACTGAACTTCAAATTGATTTTTTCTCATGATTGATTTATTTTTTTTTCTATTGGTGTAACAAATTTTATAACAAGTAGAGATTTGTAATTTCAGATTTACATAAAAAATGGGGTCTATTAACCTTAGATTTTGGTAAAAATATTTTTGAAAGAAATAAAATAAAAAAGATTGTTATTAATAAAATAGTGTTTGAAAATAATTTTCTAAAACTGAGTTAAAAAAATTATTCATTTCATTTAAATAATATAATAAATTCCTTTTAAAGTACAAAAATAGGTATGCTTTAAAAATTTATAGATCTGACCTAACATTTACAATCAATTTTATTCATTGACAAAAAAAATTTAAAAAACTTTCAAATGATTGTGATCCTTTCTAGTACAATTCCATTTTTATTAGTCAAAGAAGTCTAAATCAATTGATTGGATAAGATATTTGAGTTATTATAAACCTTTTTACACTATCTTTGATTCTTACAACTAAAACAAATCTCATTTTTATTGAGAAAAATGTGAAAATGATAGTAAACACACCCTAAACGTGAAACAATGTTATGAAATCCAGTTTGGTTAGTGACCCGATCGAGATAGTAGACCAGTGATCCAACCAGTGGACTACTAATTAGTCCAATTTGACTCAATTTATATTGAAAATTTTAAAATTATATATGTATCTATTATATATAAATATATAATTAACATTATTTGATTAAGAAAAGTTCATGCATAATTCCATACTCCAAAATCCAAAATAACAATGAAGTGTTAAAATTGATAATACAAGTGAAGTGTATTGGTAATAAAAAATAATGTAAATAGAAACTACCTAATAAATCACCATCTAAGTTAATTATTTTAAAAGTCAACAAATTTATCATACATGGTAGTTGTGATTTGATGACTGTATAAAACTTTTTATCCTGTTAGTGTATAACCTTTTTTTCGTAACTCATTACTACTATTATGTAAAAGGCTTTGTCAACAAAGAACAATTTGAAACAATGTTATGAAACTCGGTCGGGTCATTTTCCCGGTCGAGGTAGTGGATTAATGGGTTAGTGGTTCAATTGGTGGACTAGTAATTGGCTTGATTTGACCCGGTCTTTATTAAAAAATTCAAAATTATATATGTATATATTATATATAAGTATATAACTAACATTATTTGATTAAGAAAAGTTCATCCATAGTTCCATAATCCAAAATTCAAAATAACAATTTAAGTATTAAAATTGATAACACAAGTGAAGTGTATTAGTAATAAAGAAAGTGTAAATAGAAACTACCTAAATTAAAACACAAGTCTAGTTTTCAATAAACAAAACGAGTCAGAAGCCCAGTTTCCCAATAAACAAAAAAAGTGTGGATAAATTTTTTGCACTTCCCATTATATAATGAAAAGTCCATTACGAAACACAATTAGCCCATTTTGGAATGCAAAATGCAATTAAAGGATTACAGGAAGTAACATCCTAAAAGTATGAGGATCTGACCAAATTAGGCCCAAATAAAAGCTTTCAGTTTGAGAATAAGCAAAAACCCTACCCCCAATATATAGAACCCTCTCTTCTTGCTACGCCTCATTTTCTTGCTTTGAAACCCTAATAGTAACACTTATCTTCCTCTTCGATCATCACAACTTCACAATGCCACTGAAGTTCGACCCCTCCCAAGTCGTTGACGTCTTCATCTGTATTACCGACGACGAGGTCGACGTGGTGAGTTCCTTCGCAATGCAACATTCGCGACGACAACAACTTCTAGTGTGATGGTGGTTGAATCTAGCATGAAGATGAAGAGAATGGTCGAGACTAAGTGTGAAGACGAGCCATTGAGAAGGGTTGATTCTAAACAATGTCATTCTCGAGGGTGACAATTTTTTTTAACATGCACAACCCAATCCGGGCTTCCTCAAAATCTGTCAGGTTTGGCCGAGTCATCTCAGGCCACATGCACGAACAGTCCGATAGAGAAACCGACCCGGTTATACCACCGAGTCTCAGTTGGACCGATTCAACTGACTGGGTCGAACCAAATTTTACAACTATAATTTGAAATGAATGGCAATGATAAGACCCCGTTCATGGTAATTTCTCATTTTTAATTTTGAAATAAAAAAAAAAAACAATGCTAGTTAAGTTTTTGATTTATCTTTGTTTTGTTTTTAAAAAAATGTTGCAAATTAAAGATAAGTAAAATAAGTCAATTGTTATATCTTATCTCACTCTACTATGAAGTAATGATAGCGATAGAGATAGCAAGGGTGAGAGTGACGACGATGACAACAATAATGGGGGTGGAATAATGACAATGATGATGTGAGTGGTAACAATGTAATGGTAGTGGTGGAGGCGTGTAGTGGTAGTGGCTGTGCCCGTGGAATGCTGATGAAATGGTGATGGTTATGAGAATGTGTTTTTCAATAACTAAATCAAATTCATAAAACATTTTTTCTTTGTTTTGAAAATGAATGTAAAACTATTTCGAAATTGAGTTAAGAACCATTTCAAATTTCATTTTTTTCAACGCATTTTGTTTTGAAAATTGCATTTTTCTTATTGATGTGTTAAATGCAATTAGAAAAAGGCAACTAACTACATTGTGCTAATTTCTTTTTCTTGGATCTAACTTGCAACCTCGATCTTTTGGTTTGATGTGATTTTCAGAATCTGATGAACCTTGTTGGCCAACCTTTTCTCCACCTTATGAATGAAGCCTCAAATCAACAGAAGCTCCACTTGAGTTATTAGCAAATTTCAGACATATTCGGAGAAAAGGAACTACATAAAAGAATAAACCAGGATTCAGCCAACACATACTTGGAAGAACCCTAAAATGAAGGTTTCTAAAACCATAAATCATGAAAGAATTACTCATCTAGAACCCAAATAACAAATTGTGTAGCATTCCCACTCCATTAACATGCCTCCCAAATTGAAATTATAATTTGAGTGAAGAATCTAGAATACAAAATAAATGTGCACAGCATGATGGTATGATCTTTTGGGCAGAATTGCCAAGACAAAATATGCGAGATTTCCACCAAAAAATAATTAAGCATTCAATTTGAATCACATTTGTAGTACTCAACAATGGCCATTATTATTCTAAGCCAGTGCCTACCAAAAATGTTCCATGAAGAAAGAATAGCGTGAATGGCGAGTATACCATGTGTTAGTATCAAACCATGCAGATTCTATGGAGCTCTATCAAAGGGCTGTGTATCATTGTAACAGACATCCCATACAGCTTCCATAGCATCCTTGGCAGCCAAACCAGAGCAATTTGGATTTTGAGATAAGGCTTGCATAACTTTTCTTTTGATACATTCCTTCAAGTTCCATAACATTAATTTAGTATACAAAAAATTACAGCAAAAAAAAAAAAATCTAAAATACTAATATACACTAAAGCAAATGCATGACAAAAGCAACTGAATAATAACAGATGTAATTTTAAGGAAAACAGAAAATTGTACCTGACTTCAAGTTAAATTGATTTATTAACTCCTTTTACCCGTTAGATGTCAATCATGCAAAAGTCTTTTTAATGAAAAAATGTAACATTATTTGGCTTAATCATCATGCTTATGAACAGAAGAGAGCCTAGTGTCGCCCACCCCCTTCAAGAAAGAACAGGGCAGTGTTGTTAAATAGGGGCCATGACTCTGCCACGGAGGATTTTTTGTCAACCGCCATAGGCAATTTGTGAAGGGATGCCCACCATGGCAGCGCCATAAGGTGCAATGGCGTGTTTATATGCAGAATTTTGGCCCTCCGCCATTAATACACTAGAACAAGGATATTGAGTATTACGAAAAAGCAGTAGCAGTCGTATGGCACTAAAAGTTATGCTTCTGCAATTTTCCTTTCATAAAATAATTACTCCACAGTTTTACTGTTTCCTAATCCATTTAGAATTGGCGAAAATTCAAGAAATCCCCTACGACTATATCATTTGCGTGAATCACCATGTTAGGTGTTGACTGAAGTTAATGTCATCGCTTAGGAACAATATTACTATAATACACTTAGGTACAGTATAGTGTACCTCAGCCCAGAGTAAATGATAGAGTCCAATGTTTTGAATCCAGGATAGCAACTGGCCCCAAAAACACTACAGTAGGATAGCTGCTATTTTGAAATTTTTATATAGTTTATAATTACTATTTATGTATAAATTCTCAAATATGATAAAAGTTACTCAAAATGACATTCATAATTAACAATAAAAAGTCATAGGTGTCATAATCGAAACATGCAAGTAGATACCAACAAAAGCAAATACAAGTTCCCAAGGTAGAAATCATAAATCATCATCTTCTAACCTAAAGCCTTCTTGTTTATCATTTTCACTACTATTATCGTTGAAGATTTCCATTTGGGGAATTGAAATTCCAAAAATAGCCCACCAAGCCCTAACGTCTTATTTCGGAGGGCTTTTCTGGAATAAACACATAGTGCCAATATAGCATGACTAAGACCACTATTCAACCTGCTATTTGGTCCACTGTGCTTGCTACACTAAACTGCTCTGCTACGAAAGCCCCTGTAATATGTAGGGGACCGCTCCGCTGCTCTAGTGGTGCTATAGTGTCTTACTTTAGTATGTTAATATTTCCCTTTAGAGGCCTTGGGTCACGTGCCAAAGAATTTAACCCATCTCAGACTGCTATAAATATCACCAACATCAACAGTATCAAGTATGCTTTTATTACACACCATCACTATGGTAAAAATTACTATTGACTAAAGTGTTGAAGTTCCTTTTACAGGTACCAAACCCCTGTCCATGCCATGTTATATGCATTGAAGAAGAGAGTCACAATCCCTACAGCTCAAATCTCAGTCAATGAAAGGCATATTTTAGACAGAGCTATACCTAAGCAAGATCAAGTCAACCATCTACATGTCGGGCACAAAAAACACTAGCTTTAAAATTAGGGTAAGTTAATACCCAAGATTTTCAAATTATGCTAATAACCCATTCAATTAACCATCATAATCTATACTTCAAATAGAGGATGGAACACCTACTTTTCCTGCTCCACTTTCCAAACTATTAGTTTTCAACCCTCCCTGCGCACCATATGTAGAATAAGATTGAAGCCAAAACAATCACCAATTTCCTTTTGCATGATGAAGACCAAAATATTCTTATTTTTCTTGTTAACTATTCGATGAGTCAATATGAACACTACCATATAGCTAAAATTTCTTATAGTTATAATACCTGTTAAGATTACATATTATTCTATTATTTTCATACCAGAGATAACTTTAGTTTCAGTAAGCTAATATTTCACAGGTTATAAAAGAAAAATAGTACTTTTCCATGTAGCTGCAGGAGACTCAAGTATTTTGCATTGTAGTTGACTGGATGTACAGTCTCCATAAAAATCGATGCTCATATTCTTTAACAGGGTGGAGCTTTGTGATCAAATGAAGAGCTAAGATCACCAACAATGGAGGAAAGACAGGGATTCAAGAAAGAGCAGGATCCTACTAAAAGTTGTCATTTTGGATAGTTCACACAGTACTACTACATACTTTTTAAGTTTTAACGGTGTTGGCTTAGGAGAAAAATTAAGCACTATAAATAAATTTCATGGGAAGAATTGCACATTCTTAAAGTGAGGAGCATACAATGCACATGAAGCAAAAATAATGGGGAAAGCCATATTTTAGCCTTTCTAATTTGTGTAGTAAATAATTTTACTGTTATTTACGGCCCAAAATTTTGGATAGTTCACACAGCACTACTATGTACTTTTAAGTTTTAATGGTGTTGGCTTAGGAGAAAAACTATGCACTATAAATAAATTTCTTGGGATGAATTGCACATTCTTAAAGTGAGGAGCGTACAATGCACATGAAGCAAAGATTAATGGGGAAAGCTATATTTTAGCCTTCTAATTTGTGTAGTAAATACTTTTACCATTATTTATGGCCCAAAGGCCACTATGGTTTTGAATTTGAATGACAATCTTTAGAGATAGCAAGCTTGTTATAGTATAAAGCAACATAGAAAGAGTGATTTGATGTAATGATCATATAATCATGATAAAAGAAAATATATATCAGAAAAAGAGAGAGAGACAGAGAGAGAGAGTGAAAGAGAAAAGATTAAACCAATCTTCTATTCAACTTTATTACATAAATTAAAACTGTGAACAAAGAAAAAACCATGCTTCAATTTGAATTAACAAATGCATTAAAGAATGGTTGAAGTTTTATTTTCTAAATTGTGTACCATATACTGTTTGATTTTAAATTTCACTGGCTAGAGTGACCAGTGAGGATGATGGGAATTAAAGGTTTAGCAACACATGCTAGCATCCAACAAAATTGGAAATACTGCCGCATCATTATGTGACAAGGAATAGAGCAAAAAGGATAAGTTTCCATAAATTTTATTCTCTAGTCTTCCTTAACCAATGTTTAATGTACATCATTTGAACATAGGGGGCCTATAAGAATGATTATGCTATTGTAAAGAACACTAATGAGATAAACCACCTCATAATCATCAATGTTGTTAAATGGAAGCGCCATGGCGTGGTGGATTTTTTGCCAACTGCCATAGGCAATTTGTGAAGGGAGACAGACCCACTATATCTCACCTATTTCCACCCATCCCTCTATCTCACTCCTCATCTCTTTTCTATTTCTCTTCAACCAACACCTTTACTTTCCACTTTATTTTTCACCTATTTCCACTCTCTCTTTATTTTCATCTACCCTATTTTCTCTCCTCTACCAAACAGGCATTAATGTCAAACCAGTCCTCTGGTGATTAACTCCCTCTACCTTAAAATTTCTATCTCCTCTTTCTTATCTGATTCAACAAAATATATGAATCATGTTAACAAAGTATGGCTCCTAAGTACAAACGACAGAGTATTTGGTATAGTGGATTTGGGATCACAAGCATACATGACAGTTTGATACAATCTAAATTTTTAGATAGCTCTAGAATTATATCTTCCCTTTAGATGACATTTACTGACCATCACAAAACAATACTGTGGTTAAAAGGATAGGTGTTGTCTACTCTCTATTTGAATTCTATATTCCACCGACACAGTAAGACATTTGCACTAATCTCTGTCAAACAGACAAAATTCTAGCTACCAATCACCATCCCTAGAAAATTATACCAAGTATTCAAAAATTTGACATGGATGACTTCAATTGGTTTGTGAGTGTTTGGCTTTCTATCTTGATCCTATAACCTAATTTCTCAGTATTGATCAAATCATATCTGATATACTTATCAATCAAGTATGATATATCAGATCTAAACAGATTCTTGACCCCCCCAAAGAAATCCTTCCAACAAAATAGGTAGTGCATATGATTAAGAGAATTCAACTAAAAAGAGGGGTGGTCATGTCGGTTTCCTGTAATTTAGATATCAACAATCATGAGGATTTACTTTTCCTTATCTCAATCTTTTAATAATGCACTAATTGCTTACATAAGTGACATTAGAGGTAGTGACAATAGACGCAGACTTCAATTAAAATTGTTATTTCAAATAAATGATCAAGACTACATTCCTCATTTTTATAATTTTATTATACCTGTGGAACCTTTTATTTGAAGATCAGATTCAAAATATGTAAGTGCAATAGCTAGTTGTTTAAATATTGTACTCTTCCTAATCCTCCACGTGTACAAGAAACTAGCAGACTAGCAAAAGTCTGTGTGAGGCTCCACACTATTATCAGGTAAGGGGGAGGGATATTGTACCCAGCCTTACCCTTGCATATGCAAAGAGGCTGTTTCTGGATTCGAACCCATGACTAACAAGTCACCAAGACAATCGATGTCTCAATTAGCAATTTTAAAACTTTTGAGATGAGAGTAATGCTTCTGTGGAAGGAGGAATTTAGTTGACCTTAATATTTTCTCTTCCTCCAATTGATAACTAGATACTGTGTATTAAAAAGTAGCCATAAAAAGCTACCAAGTGTAATCTATGAAAAAATTCAACTAAAATAAATGGGTTGGTATTAATGAATGAGGGAAATAAAAAGGTAACCTGTCCATGCCCTCGTATTTTCAAAAAACCTCTTAGTAATTCCCGCTTGTAATGACAAGAACCACTTAGATGATTAGTTCGTATCTGTTTCACAACATCATAAAGAAATATTAATTAGGGGGTAAAAAGTTGTGAAGAACAACATAATCTGGATAGGAACACACTGTAAGATAAGAACCTCAGTACAAGCTTGGTGAGCACAATCAGACCAATTCAAGTCAGCACCACGACAGTCATCAAATGCATGAATTAATTCACGAATTACCACCATGTTGACGTCGTCTTGAATTCGTACATAATTGCTACACACTTTTACCTGAGAGTGAGACAAAGTGACAAACACACACTAAAACAGGAGGAAATGAATCCTAGCCGATTGAAAACTTTATCATCCAACCAGAGTAAAAGCATTGATCACAATACTAATTCAACCAGCAAAACATGGAAGCAGTATTAGAATTGAGAGCTTATTTCTTCATGAAACAAAAGTTCAATCAGCTTCTTAATTGTACATGAAAAAGCATAATTCTAACATAACAGGAAGCTAAACATATTTAACACATGAAATTCCCATAGGAAAACATGAATCAAAGTTTACTTGAATAAAAAGACAAAACAAAAGAAGTAAAGAGAACAAAGAAATCAGTACCCCTTCACGGCGAACATATGCACCAGCCATTTCATTGTCGCAAGTAACAGCTTTGAAAAAATTGTCTCCTACAGCACACCCAGCTTTCTCTAAACGTTCCCTCAAAAACCGCACCATTGGAGCTGTCAAAGAAAGTTGAAATGAACCCACCAATTAACAACAAAACACATTCAAAACAGATTCCTGACCAAAAATCTCAAAACCCAATATTATTTTTTTTATGAGCAAACTGATTTATTAACATGAAAATGCTTGAATTAAGCACAAGAGGTGCCCAAAACAAGACTCATTACAAAAAACACAGAATAGCAAAATAAAACTCAACATCAATCTTAAAGATTGGCACTCCTAACCAAATCTGACAGATCATGATCCCACCTAAAAGAGTCGAACCATTCAATTTAGGAATCATATAGCTTCACCAACCAAAACCTGTGACTTGGTATTCCACACAGCAAAAAAGTAATGCGGTGCCAATTACTTGTATAACCACATAATACACATATAACCAATCTTGCAGAATAATAATGTTTTGCCTCAAAAAAATCCACAGTTCCAAACCAAGTATCAGCGTTTCTCATCCTACAGCCAACTTATCAAAAACCTCTGCCTCCCAATAACATTTCATCACATATTATACAATAAAAACTTATAACCCAAACTCATCCGCATATTCATCAAAGAACAAGTGATCCTTCGCAGACACCCTACACTATCTAAAAACCCAATTCTAAAATAAACTTCCAGATAATAATGAATAAAACCCATAAAGTATTCTGAATCAAAACAAAGCCCAGAAAATCACGTTCCTGATTACCCTCCTCTCTCATAACACTGATTGTTCAGAGAGAAATAACACTTTCAAGAGGCGAAACTTGAAAGTTCACATTTTTTCCCAACAATCTCGAGACCCAATTGAAGATAAAGTTCCTCAGTAAGAAAAAAAAGCTATAGAAAATTTTTCTATATGAAAAAATATAGTGGGGTATGATAAACCCTAAACCCTGACAAGATGTGTAAGAGTATTGATGAGGGGAAAGGTAAGAAAGAAAATGTAGAAGGAAAAATTGGCATACTTCGGAAACTCTTGTGAATCATGGCTTGACATTCTTCCTCAGTTACAGAATTCTTCTCCATTGCATAGGGTTTTTCAGTTGCACAAAACCTCAAGAAGCATATAAGCTTGGTGTTGGTGAGTCAAGGTATAGTCTCTATAAATTACGTTACTCAGGTGGGTCGCAAGCGGGCGTGAGAACGGGATTTTGTTTACTAAGAATACGAAAAAATTAGAAAAGTATTTTTAAATAATAAAGTTTTGAAAAGTATCTGTGAGTTGTATCCAAACAGATTTGATATACTATCAAGATTCGGATCTACAACCTATGACTTAATCCGATCCATTATGGTTTTGAACTAAGTCAAGCGGAAAAAATAGGTAGGAGTGTTTACGGGAATGAGTCACTCATGAATCCGAATTGATCTGAATCGATCTGAACAGTTTGGATTGAGTTATTTATATATTTGGGTCAAAATCGAACCAAACCGATCAAAATTGTTCATATACAAGTTGGATCATAGGTTTAGATTTATAAATCCGTTGACCCGTTGACTTGATCTGTGAACCGTAATAAAAATATAAATTTTAATATATATATATATATATATATATATATAT
>CM023942.1:8930509-8984471 GCA_013407115.1 Glycine latifolia
ACTAAAAATTAAAATATAATCATATAATTACTAAAATTTTAGTAATTTATAATATTGTTTTAAGATTTCAAAGTTTAGTATAAAAAAAAAGACTCCAAAGTTTTAGACTTTTAATATTTTGTAATATTGTTTTAAGACTTCAAATTTCAAAGTTCTAGATTTTAGTTTTGTTTATTTAGGACTTGCTTGGAGTGATTGTGAGTTTTTTATGTTTGGATTTCACATATAATTTTTAAAACAATATATGTGTTTGAAAAAAATGGAGCTGAAATGATTTTAAAATCATTTTTGAAACATTTTTAGTTTAAAAAACATTGTGAATTTGATTTTTAGTTTAAAAAATCACTATTTTTCACATTTTGCAGTGTCATTTTTTTATTGTCACCACCGCTATCACCATCATTATCAATGTCACCACCAACACCATCATCGCTACTGCCATCGCCTCTGGTTGTCATTGTCATAACTAGTTGTCCCCACCATGACCACCAACGCCATTATCACCACCACCATTGTCATCGACATTACCATCACCACCATCACCATTAGTGTTACCACCACCACAATCACCACCAATGTCGTCACAATCACCACCACTGCCACCATCGTAACTGCCACCATCATCACCTCTGACATTGCTATCACAACCATCATCATCAATGTCACTACCACTGTCATTGTAAACACCACCACAACCACCACCACCACTTGTTGGAGTGGGAGGAACATTATTGATGGAGTGGCTATAGCCAATGAACTAGTGGATGACTTGAAGAAGAGGAAGAAATCATCTTTTATTTTCAAAGTGAACTTTGAAAAGGTCTACAATTCCGTAAAGTGAGAGTTTATCTTTTATATGATGAGAAGAATGGGGTTTGATGAAGTATGGATCTCTTGGATAAGATGTTACTTACAATCGACTACAACCTCTATTTTGGTTAATGGATCTCCTACTAGTGAGTTTGCCATGGAAAAGGGGCTAAGACAAGGGGACCTCATTGCTCCTTTCTTGTTCCTTATTGTGGTCAAAGGTAGGGTGGTTTAATGAGAGAGACTTGTAGAAAGAACCTTTTGAAGGTGTTCATGATGGTAGAAGTAATATGCAAATTTCTCTCCTACAATTTGCGGGCAATGCTCTTTTTTTTTAGGGAGCCACCTTTGAAAAACATTAAAGTCTTGGAGAGTGTCTTAAGATGTTTTAAGTTGCCATCGGGTTTGAAGGTTAATTTTTTCAAAAGTATGCTTGCTGGGATTGCAGTGGATGAGAGAATGTTGCTTAATTTTGTTGTGGTGTTGAATTGCCAAGTAATGAGCCTTCCTTTCAAGTATCTTGGTCTTCCGGTGGGTTCCAATTCGAGGAGGTTGGAGATGTTGAAGCTTTAGTTTGATTTTTGGGTAAGTAACCAAAATTCGCCATTAAAAGTTATAGTTGTCAAAACGAATTGAAACCTATGGATGAATCCAATCCATTATGGGTTTGGCCTAGGCCTAGCTGAAAAAAGGAGTGTCTCTTCAATTAGCTACATGTTTTTGTTGGAGAATGATGCTTGACAGCATACAAACTAAAGACAATTTGAGGAGGAAAAACATTGCAATGGGTTCATGTCTAATATGTCCACTTTGCAATGAGTTCGATCAACCTGTTGTTCACATGCAGATTTTTCTCATGCTGCTTGCGCCAATATTTATCCATGGGAAGGGGTATTGACAACCCTACATGTCGTGCCCCTCTACACATTTCTGGCAACATTGTGCTAGAAGATGTGGAAAAGCTAAGAGATGTGGGTAGTCTGGGTAGCTACTGGTCCATTTGGAAACATAGGAATGGAGTAATCTTTAACAACAAAGCTCCATACATTAGTGCTTTGATGGATAATATAAAACTGATGGCGTGGAAATGGTTGAAAGCTAATGAAAAGGATTTATCTTGTAGCTTTTTTAAGTGGGAGGTGGACCCAGTTCTATGCCTATCTGGTCTTTAATCCTCGTGAAGGATTATTCTTTTTCGTGGGGATTATTGTAAACATGATGCATTATATATTTTTTGGTTGGCGTTTTGTTCTTTTTGATGTGGGGGATTTGTATTGGGTGGTGGTCAACGAGGTAGTGATAGCTTGGTATCTTGGCATATGCACCTCAATGTGTATATTCTAAGTTTCTGAGTTTCTTGGCACATGCAAATAAACCACCCTTTACATACATTTTGTAGCACTTCTTGTGCAGTTTATCACGTATATATAAATATATTTGCTTTTGCCAACAAAAAACAAAATCGCCACCCCACTTATTGCCATCATCAACACTGCTATCACCACCACTTTACTATCGTTAGTATTACCATCATCGCCACCAACACCATTGATATTGCTACCATCACCATCATCATTGCCACCACCACCCTATTAATACCACCTCCATCACCACCACCACCAATATTACCACTATTGACTGCCACCACCACCAATGTCACCTCAACATTACCATTGTCATCACCATTGTGACCACTACTGATATCTTTATTGTCGTTGCAATTACTGACATCACCACAATCATCATTGTTGTCATTGCACACAAAAACACTCTTAAAATAATTTGAATATAATATGAAACCTTTAAAATGAGTTTATTTGAAACTGATCATATTTTTAAAATTGATTTAAAAAATTAAAACTAAAACTAAAAATTGGTTGTTATTTTAAAAAAAATTGAATCTAAAAATTAAAAACCATCCCAAATAGGCCCTTAATGTCTTGTTCAAGACTAATTACTCTAGACTATTATGTAAACATGAAATGTCTGTCATTTTTCTAAATTTTGGTATTATAGTTCTAGCTTGTAATAATGTGTCTTATTATAAGTGTGGTGTGTGGATATTTAATTAATATTTTTTTTAATTTATTCAAATTTATTTATCTAAAAAAATTCATTTTCTATTCAACTTCATTTTTAAAAAATAAATTTTTTTAATTTTAGGTGGGCTGGTGGGTCAATCTATTTAACCCACCAACCCATGGTGGGCATGATGGGGCCAATATTTTTGAGACTCTACCTTAAATGAGCCGGGTTGGGTTGACCCATTTATAAAGTGGGTTGAGGTGGGCCAGACCCAACGAGCCAGACTGACCTGCTTTGATAGTTCTAATGAAAATGTAAGGTGTTGATAAATTAGTTATTAACAAATGAAAAATTCAAATTTAGCCCTAAATGTGTAAAAAGTGCGATAAATTAGTCATGCAAACAATTGAATGATAGATTGGTCCTTAAACTTTGTAACTTAATGTCAAATTGGTCCTAAAAAATATAACTTATTGCCAAATTGATCCTTAATACAATTTAATAACAAAATGATCTCACAAATTTAACGATAAGACTAATTAATATTTGTCACACTTTTTGCACATTCAGGGATTAAATTTGTATTTTCTATCTTTCAATTAGGTATGGCAGCGGGACCCGAACCCGTGGGTACCCGCCCGAATCCGCCCTAATTTTAACGGCGGAAAACCGAGTTTTTCGGGTTCAGGTTTTCCCCGATAGCCAAAAGCGGGGGCGGGGGTGGGTATGGATTACTGCTACTTGCCCCGCCCCCGCCCTCGTCCCGTAATAAATAATATTAAAAAAATAAAAAAATATATTATTTTCTAATTTTTTTAAATTGAATTGATTGATTCTGTTTTGTAATTTTTAAATTATGATCCCATATTTTAAATGTGGGTTTGTTATTATTATTATTATTTTTTACGTAATTAGCTTTTTCGTCCAATTTTTCAATAAAAAAAGTTATATTATTTTTTTAATTTTAATCAAATAGCGGGGGCGGGGTGGGGATGAGGATGGGTTTTAAAACCCGACGGGGATCGGGGGCGGGGGCGGGGAGCAAGTTTGGGGGCGGGGACGAGGAATGCAATACTCGCCCCCGCCCCACCCCTTGCCATGCCTACTTTCAATGACCAATTTGTCACCACATCACACTTTTAGGGATGAATTTGTTAAGTTTGGACGACATTATAGTTACTGGACGACCCAATCTTACTTTAGATTTTGATGTTTAACAAAAATATAAATGATTGATTCACTATTATACCCTGGTTTGAGTAAACATGACCTACTACATAATGAGCTTCAAAGTCTTCACATGTATCCTACAAAGCTCTTATGAGAAGCGTCCACCAACAATGGAAGACTACGCTTAAACTAGCTTTATTAAACTATCGTCCAATGCACTAATAAAAGAAGTTGCGTCCACTACTCGTAAGAATCATGTTCTAACCTTAAATATCTCTTAATATGCATATGTTAGGACTATGAATTTGTGCTTAAACGTTTTATTCATTCACACAAGTCAAAGTCTGATTCTTGCCAACGGTAAGATCAATGCAAAAGGAAGTAATGTAAAGTTGTTTTTATCACAAGTCATATATGTCTTTCTTTTTGTATGAATAACTTCTTAATTTTCAGACATAAATCAACTCAAAAGAAATTAGATGAACACTTTTTTCTATTGTCATTATCACAACAGAAAAAGCAGAAGTCAAAAAGCTGAAGTTTGCTCTTACTTCATTTCTCTTTCTCTCCTATTAGAGCACACCACATTAGACTTCATTCTTGATGGTGAACAAAGCTTCAACAAGAGATCAGTGCCAATATCCCCAATAGTTACTTTAATGAAGGCTACAAGAAGAGGACCAAGGTTATACTTTGAAGTATCAAAAACTATTGAAAAACATTCTGAAAGAAAGAAATAGAAATTCTCATTGGACAATATACTTGTATATTCTAATAAAGAAAAAGCATTCTTGCGAGTTGAGGTTAATTTGTTTTATCCACTCTCTGAGTGTTACTGAATCTTGTATTCAAAACAAACTTTGTTTGTGAAAGCCAGAAGTGACTTAGTGATAAAAAAATACTTGGGCATTCTTAGATTCAAGAGGAGTTTAAGAGTGTGTTATCATTGACCTAGAAAATACTAAGTGTAGCTAGCAGTGACAAGAAAGAATTATTGTTTGTAATCACAAGTTGATTAGTAGAACCATTTACTATTGTGTGAAGGAAAACTGGACGTAACTTAAATTGAGTGGACTAATATAAATTAAGTGTTTCTACTCCTCTTTATATCATTGTTTTTGTATTTAGTAAGCAACTATTTGTTACACTCCACACACAAGCTTTTATATATTTTATACTCACCTATGTTGGTAAAACTTGCATCTGTTAGTGGAAGATAAATTCAAAACCTTACATCTTCTGAAAAAAAGTTTATATTCTATTTAACACATTATTTAACCCCCTATAGTTTGATTTCTGTTTTTCTCCTTATCTTTCCCACTTTACCCTTGCTCACCCATCTCTCTCACCAGTCACCACCCTTATTCCTTCTTCGTGTCTCCACTCACCCACCAGCCACCACCGTGAACAACTCCCTCCGTCACCGAACACCCTCTATCATGCTCCTCTTCTCGTTGACACCTTCATCACTGCGTGCAATGGTGCCACCACGAAACTCCTCACTTCTGATTTGGGTAAATCAATAGATCTGGTTCTTAGATCTAGGTTTTGGTAAATCAACAAAAGATGAAGGGGGGAGCGTCGCCATTGGAAACCTCACTCGTGGTTGTGTGCCGCAAAGTGTGGTTATTTGTAGTGATGTGGTGGGTTTCACTATGATTTGTGGTGATATTGTGGTGGTTTTTCGGGGAAGAGGGTGGATAGCTTGCCGAAGGAGGAAAGGATGGGGTGGGAGAGTTGAAAAGTCACCGATGAGAGAGAAGATTGAATCGAGGGTAATTGGAGAAAATAAAAAAAGAAAACAAAGACAAAAACAAAATAGAAAAATTTCAATCATCTCCTTTCTTAACCATTAGTCTAACGGCCCACAATATCCTTACTACGTTTTGGCAAAATCACGCACAATGTGCACCTTAGTCCTCGTATACTAAGAATTTGAAATCCGCATCGTTTAGTTAATTAAAATGTTTTATAAAAATACTGAAATTTCAATTTCTTTCTAAATGTTCCATCCAAACAAATAATTTTACAGTGCAATATTTTAAATTCTTTAAAAAATTGAATCACTCTTATATCTCCATTAAATTTGTTTTAATTATTAATTTGATTTGTAGAGCATTTAATTTAATAAGAAATTAATTAAAAGCTATTCATTATTAAAAAAATATTTTTAAATTACCTAAGAATTTAATTTAAAAAGTCAAAATTATAGTATGGTGCCACTGATTTAGTAGTTAATCTTTTCTCATTAGCTATCATCACCTTGAAAGTTGACGCTTGAACAAAAATATTTGATTTTGAAAAATACGGAAGCAAAATGTCTATATGTTTTATAGGAAAATCAAAATTTTTGATTAAGTAAAATAGGTGGATAATAATTATAATTTAATCTCTAATTTTTTATATGATTAAAAATTATTAATATTTATAATAATTACACTTACCATTATATTTAAAATACTTTATAATTAGTTAATAGTAGTATAAAAATTTGCATTGCCAATGATTTAAAATTAAACTATGTTTCCTTAATATAAAAACACCATTTACATTATATCGACGACCATTTCTCTAAAAAGAAAAATTGTTATTACATGCTTCGAGTTTATATTATTAGCCAAGAAAGATTGATTCAGTCCGTAAGGATGAAACTTATATCTCTCAAGTCACAAAAGTGTGGAATCAAATCTCGTTGCCCTATGTAAAGACTTTGGTGGATGCTCTCTATAAGTACTTTTATAAGTACCTAAGCCTTGGTTAGTCTTAAGATTCAACTTAAATGTTTTATCGAAAAAAAGTTTCTATTATTTCAATTGTAGTGTCTATTCCAAAGACTACCATAGCATTTGTATTTGCTAATGCATGAGATAACTTATGAATCTAGCATAAAGTGAAGGAAAAAAGTATTTATCCTCCTCAAATTTTACCTCTTTAAATAGATACCTTAAACTTTACTTTCGATTTAATTCATCCTTAAAATTTACTCTCTTTGCAAATAAATACCTTAGAGGAGGGATTAAGTTATTACTCATCTTCACCATTCATTTTTTTGAAATTTAATGGTTATAATGAGTAACTAATGACAAGACAATAAATTACTATGCCACTTTCTTTTTTAAGTTAGTTTTATAACAATATTTTGAATGTATCATTACGTTAAGAGTTATTAATTTTTTTTATAATTATCAAAATTTATGAACTAAGAAAAATTGTTTAATATATAATTATTTTTACTTTTATTTTATATCATTTTACATATTTTTATTTCAAATAGTTTACACATTATATTTTAGTTTTACAACCAATTAATAATTTAATTTCATAAATTAATATGTGAATTATTTATATAAATTATTAATATAAATAAAAAAATGAACTTTTGGTCCCCTTATTTAAATAATATAAAAAATTAAATACTAAAAAAATTTGGTATGTTTTAATTAGATTTTCTTATAATTTATATATGAATATAAATTTAAATTATTTGTATAAATTACATAAAAATTTACTTGAGAGAAAATTATAATATTGAGTATATGAATGAATATATGAATTGAGTATCAATCTATAAGAGAGAGTATAATTGTGTTCAAGTCATGAACCAATGTGTAAATGAGTGAGTGAAAGGTTATATAGAACCTGATATTTATAGAGTGAAAGGGGAGTCTTGAGTCCTTATAGATAATTGACATGTAGATGAAGGCTAACAGATAATTACAGGTTATAAATAATTAAGGTTACAGATAATTCATACCATATAGATAATCTGTAGCTTGTAAATAAGTATTAGCTTGTAGATAATAACTAATAGATAAGCTGAGGCTTATAAATAATCACTTATAGATAATCTGGTGGATTATAGATAATCCAATGCTTATGGATAATTATGCATCTGTCATTTGATAAGTTAGTTGTGACATTATAAATAATATTTGAATAATAAAGCATTAAAGATAACCTGTTAGGCTTAACGGCTCGGCTGCTGAGGGGAGACGTATGTGCTTTTGTATTAGGGCTGACATGGAGGGTTAACACGTGTGCCGGGGTCCTATATAAGTGGTCACGTGTATTTTTCAGATCTTGGACGATACATAAGCCCCCAAGCTCTTAGCCAGCTTGCGAGCGAAAGAGGTTGTCAGTTGTCAAATAAGATTGTCCGTTGTTAATGGAGGTAGCCTTGACAAGTAAGAGGATTGTAAGTTTGTCAAGCCTTCGAGTGTGGACAAATTTTGTCCAGTGTCAATGGTGATAACCTTGACAAATGTAAGATTTGCAGGTCTGTTAAGCTTGTCAAGCTCTCTAGCCTAAACAAGTGTTGTTTAGACTGCCACTGTTGAATTGTCTAGGGAGGACATGCTTTGTTTTGCAGGCAAGGTCAGACATGCTAGGCAGATGAAGTGTCCATGTTGGACAAATTTTCCCTTATCTGACTGTTGGAGAATGCATTGAAAGCAAGCATTTCGCTTGTCTTTTGCTACAAACGCATGCAATGCACGCACAATGCTCTTGTATACGTGACACTCATGTAGTGGGCAAGTACTGGAGGCATGCGTTAATGGGCGAGTGGAGTTATGTCATGGCATGGATTCCTAGGGAGTCATTTCAACTCCTGCCAACAACTGAAAGGTCGTGCCTCCATTTAAATGGAGTGGACGTTTGACGTTTCTCTCATCGCCATTCTTTCATTTTTTTTACTTTCTTATTTCCAGAAGCTTCCTTGCTTCTTTGATCTTTTCTTAGTTTCTTAACTCATCATTCTTTGTTCAAGGTACATTTTCTTCTTCTAGCAATGTTTCTTCTATTTTTGATTTCGCTCTGAGTCTTGGTGGTAGCGATTCTGGGGTCTTTAATCCAATAGCCCCTGATGCGTGAGGTCATCTCCATTGTTGACTCCTCAGAGGAGGAGACCCACCATGGAGCCTCTGACAGCGAGTCCTTCTCTTCAGGGAGGAAGGGGGACTCGCGTCGTGTTAGTGAGAGTACTTTTCGCCTTCGTCGGAGGTCGCGACCTGGAGAGCCTTTGTTCATTACCACCATTCTTTCTCCTTCTGCTTCTAGAGGGGTGAGGAAGAGTTGCGATGGAAACGCCAGGGTTCTCCCCGCGTACAAAGTAGCCATAGCGCTGGGTCACTATCGTTGGCTATAAGTGGGTGAGGGAAGACGTTCTGAAATACCGGTCCTTCATCACCTCTGCGGCTGGCGTCGATGCTCTGCATTGTCAGCTTAGGTTGGCTAACCCGGAGGACTCCTGCAAGATGGTCATCCAAGCTTGCGAGAGTGATGACTTCCCCTTTTTCAGGGCGCACCAGGTGGTCTGTCATTCTTCTTCATGTATTGGTGCCTCTTCGAGGTATTGGGTTTGATTCTTCCATGGTCTCCATTTCAATGTGCTTTTCTTAAGCACTTGAATGTAGCCCCCTCCCAACTTCACCCTAACAGTTGGGCAATGGTGAAGGCATTCGAAATTTTGTGTCCCTTCTTTAACATCCAACCCAACATGCCAATGTTCTTGTTCTTTTTTAAGATGAAGCATACAAGCAAGAATGGTTGGGTCTCCTTGAATAGTGTATCCAAGAAGCTGTTCGAGTTTGTTTCGAATGTCTTTCGTCGCTTCAAGGACCATTTTTTCAAGGTCTATGCTACTGACATCATGACAGAGGGTTGCCGCTGATGTTCAACCGAGACGGGGAGCCTCACTTCTCGTTCTATTGGCAGTCTGATCCCACCAGGTTTAAGTCATTAGATGAAGACCTGTTGACCCTGGTGGAAAGAGTGGACAAGGCGATCTTGGAGCAACTACTGGCTTCTCTGGATGCACGGGCTATCTTGTCCCTTCCTTTAGCGAACGACCCCTTTGCTGTCTTGGATGGTAAATCACTTTGCCTTGTCTTTCTTTGTGTCTGGGGTGTTTGACCTGTATTAACACTTGTTGTATTGCGCTTCTTTTGCATGTGTCATGGGCGACTTCCCCTATAAATCTTTGGTGAAGCATGTCAGACCTGCTGATAAGGGTGTGCTGCCTGCTTCTATCAACCCTTCTCCTTAAGGTGATGGTCGGCCCACTGTTGGGGTCGGCCTTATTGGTGCTAAGAGAGTGGACAATGAATCTCCCAACGTTCCTTTCTCTGTTCTAGATAAGAGAAAGCGAGATGATGATGCTGGGAACTCTAGTCAAAAGAAGTCAAGGGCCCCTCGCAGCCTTCGTGCAATGAGGCAGGTTGCTGGGGTTCTTTCCAGTTTCGGTGGCCCTCTTACTACTGCTGTATAGGGTTCGCTTATGGCTCAGTCAACTGTCAAGTCTTCTACTGCAGTTCCTGATGCTGTTGTTGTTGCTGTTGCTTCTCTTCATGTTCCCTATCAGGAGGTGGGTGCTTCTCCTGCCGTTGTGGTTCCTTCGACTTTCGCTACTTCCCTGATGACTACTAGTACCACAACCAGTGGTGGTTCAAAGGTGTTGTCCTCTGCTGTGCCAACATCAGCTTTGCCATCTTTGTCTTCTTGCCCCGTCACCTTCCTTGAGTATGTCCATGCATCAAATGCCACTGACTTGCTGTGGAGTTTGGGGTACATGCTAGAGCGAAGGACTCCGACCCCATTTGAAAAAAAATTGATCTGATTGGTCAGAGTTCAGAGCGCCACCAACTATTTGAAGGCCTCAATTTAGGGTATTTATTTATATACTAAGCAAAGTTTAAGAAAGTTTAATGTTTTTTTTCCCTAAAATGATTAAGTATATCTATGTTCTCATTGTTAAACTCTCAAGAACCTTTCTCATTTGAATTCTCTCTCCTCAACAACAAGTGAAATTAACACATTCTAGTAAGTTATAAGCTACTTTGATTACTTTAAACTTTGACAGAAACAAGCTCCTCTAAAACTTGTTTGCTATATGTTCTTACCAAAATCTGGAAGTGGCACACATCAGGGAGAGCGTGACCAAGATGGGTTCCAGATTCTACATGTTGGATGATGAGTTAACATTGTTAAGAAGGGGGACCTACAAATCAAAGAAGAGGAATCCAACGCTTAAGTAAATATATGAATTATGTAGAAAGAAAATCATATAACTAAGTATATGAATGAATGTATAAATAGAGTATTAGTCTGTGAGAGAGTGTATGAATTTGTTCAGGTCGTGAATCAATGTGTGAATGAGTGAGTGAAAAGTTAGATGAAACCTTGTATTTATAGAGTGAGGGGGGAGCCTCAGGTCCTTATAGATAATTAATTGGCAGATAAAGACTAATAGTAATTGTAGGTTATAGATAATTAAGGTTATAGATAATTCGTACCTTATAGATAATCTGTAGCTTGTAGATAATAGCTAATAGATAAGGTAAGGCTTATAGATAATCACTTGTAGATAATCTGGTGGGTTATAGATAATCCAACGGTTATGGATAATTAAGCACTTGTCATTTGATAATGTAGTTGCTACATTATCAATAATATTTGAATAATAAAGCATTAAAAATAATTTGTTAGGCTTAACAATCCGACTGTTGAGGGGAAACATTTGTGCTCCTGTAACAGGGCTGACATGAAGGGTTGACACCTGTAATGGGTCCTACATAAGTGGCACATGTATTTTTTGGATCTTGGACTGTACACTATACACACTTATTTTATTAAATTTTGGGGAGCTTATAAGCTTTTTTGGCATACTTATAAAGTACTTTGACCAAAATATGTTTGCTAAAACTATTTGATAAGCTAATTAAAAGTTTATAAGCTATGAGATAGAAGCTAAAAATCTTAAAGCTTTATAAAATATTTAATTTAATTAAAATTATTTGGTAGAATTAGTTGATAAGCTAAACCATAACTGTCAAATGACGTAAAAAGACATATTTAATATATCTAAATTTGAATTTATTTCTAAAACCTTTTCATCTTAAAAGTAGGGCTATAATTTCTTAAAATTTCATATTATAAAAAAGAATGGTAAGATTTGGTAATTTTACTCATAGTGTTTAAATAATGAGTTTTAAATTATTTTTTAGTATAAAAGATTCAACCTTTTAATATAAATATTATTCAAAAAAAAATTGTTGATGAAAGTATTGAAATTTTTTCTATATAATTTCTAGTTAAAAATGATTTTATAAGATTTCAAAGTAAAACAAAATATATATGATTGAGTCTTGAATATGTAATTATATTAACTATTCAGAGAAAGAGTTTAATCATTCATAATAATTCTACCTGATTCAAGTAGAAATTTTTCTCTAGGAATGATACATATGGTCTATCATAAATAAAAAAATAAAAAGTATTTAATTTATGATATTATTAATAAAGTAATTAATTTTATAATAAAAATATATTTAATAAATTAATTGTAATATTATTTAAATGATTAAATAAAAAAAATGTCTTTATGAAGTTATTAATAAAAGAGTCAAAATTTAACTTCATATATGAAGTTTCGAAACATCCTAATGTTGGTTCTATCTTACTCAATCTTGGTTCTATCTTACTCAATCATAATCATGATTGTCTCCATATATTTGTATCTCTATCAATCATACAAAATATAACTAATTTTTTTATGATATTATTGAAGAGGTAATTTAAATCTATTTTATAATAAAATATATTTGATAAATTAATTTTAATGTTTCTATTAAAAAATAACATTATATATGGGATTTAAATCTATTTTATAATAAAAATATGTTTAAGAAATCAACTATATTTAAGTGAACCTCTAATTATAACTTGCTTAGCATATATATTACAATTAAAAAAAGTAAGTGTAACAAATCCATATAAGTGCTCTTTAGAGTCATTTCTGATTCTCACACTTCATTTTCATAGAATCTAATAAGTAATATTAGTGACTTAAAAGATAACTCTAAAAGAGTTAGTCTTAATATAACTTGATCTCCTTTATATATATATCAATAAAACATTCGTATACAGAGTCAAAATATATTTTGCAATATTTAATTTATATCATTTATACATCATTTTTTTAAGGAAAAACTATATTCATGAAATCTGTGTACAAGGGATACATATTAAAAAAAAAAGGGACTGTACCCCAATTGAGACATGGGATCAAGGGCCCTTTCCCAGCTCAGAACCAACAAAAAACAGTTTAACAAGTTATGACAATAAGCATCCCAAAGGATGATTTCACCAGTTGGCTTAATCTGTGTCAACACACCCATGAAATCTGTTGTGCCTTTCTTAAAAATGATTATGTTTCTCAAAAGCATGTATGATAACTAATGAGAAATGTATGATAACTAATGATTTCAGAAACATGTCCGACTCAAAAACACTTCAAACAAAAGAAATATCCGTACTTCATAGCTATAGATTTCTAAAAATCTTTAATCCACGGAGCGAGACGGGTGCAGGGTCAAAGCTCAACTGATGATGTATAGTTAACAACTCACCACGGAGAAAATGCCATCAGCTCTTGATTTCCATCTCCACAAATCAGTTCCTGAGTTTTGAAATTGCACTTGTTGTAAAAAAGAATTCAATTTCTGGATCAATTCCTGTCTCATACCAGCAGTGATCTTCTCCACTGCCAGTGCCATATTAAGATCGGTGCTGAACTTCGTACCATATCAGCAATGGATATATGTTTGTCTACCGCAATTTGGTATAACAGAGGATAGGAAGGTTATATCTCCTAGCCAAAGATCGCATCAAAATTTGGTTGTCCCATCATCAGTCCATCACCAATGCTTCCAATAAAGGTTTTTGAAAACCATAAGTGTAGATAAGTGGAGTCGTGCTCAATCTTTAGTCATCTTAGAATAATAAGGCTAAAATATATTTTTTCATACATAAAATTGAAAATATTTAGATTTAGTTAGATTTTTAGTATGTTTTTTATATTCACAAAATTAAAATATGTCAAACTTTGACCTAGAACTAAGTTTCGGTAAATCAAAACCTACATAAGGATTTTTGGAGTTAAAAATAGTCTCAAATTATAGAAAAATTGTCACAAATTATAAAGTAAAAAAATAAAAAAATGTAATTTATGTTAGGTTTTTATGGTTTTTAATCCCAAAATTTTTCAAATGTCACATATTACAAAATGTAGATTTAGATATATTTAAACTTAACTCTGGACAAATATTTGACACATTTAAGTTTCATAAAGATGAAAAACATACTAAAAGTTTTATAAGACAAAATCTAAACATTTATACTTTTATGAGAATGAAAAATATATTTTAGCCTAATATCAATATAATAGTTGCATAAGTGTACATGAAAAGAGACAAAGAAACATCAAAAGAAAAATATAAAAAGAATAAAAAGAAAGAAAATAATACAAATTTAGAATCCATCATAACAGAAGACCAATCATAAAAAAAAAAAAATTGAATGTAAAAAATTAAGGACTTTATTTAATACATTTTTGCTTACATCCTATTACGTGAAAATAGAGTTTTTTAAGTAAAGAGCTCAATAAATGTTACTATAATCTTTGAAATGGTTTTTAATTTGTAAGAATGCTCAGCCAATGTTTTGAAACTAAACTTTCTGGAAGTCGATCACGGTGTATTTCGAATTTATGAACCCATGTTTGAGTTTTAGAAATCGACTTTTGGTCACAGTATGTTTTGAACTAAATTAAATTTATTTCATGTGCAAGTCGAGTCAAATAGCTTTTCAACAGGTAATCACTTACTCAAAAACAATCTTGATAAAAAAAATTACTAAAAAATGATTACCAATTTTATCGCTTTATAAATGGCTAAACCAAAACATCCTCACCTCCCAGATTGACTCGCGCACAATTTAAACATCTATCAAATGGTCACAAAAGATTATCTAAATTTAATTTTCTCTCTCTCTCTCTCTTTTTGTGTTTTCTCCATTTGTTTCTAACTCACAAGTCACCAATACCCATCCATACATTTGTGATTTGATCCAATCTTAAAACCTTTCCTTGTCCACTAATCTCATCCACATGCACCCCTATAACTTCTCTCACACCACCAAATCTCTCTTTAAATAACCCTCCCATGCAAACTCATTTCTCATTCTTACTTTGGTGCAGTTTTTCTCTTATTACATTATAGAGAATAACTGCAATTACTCTAAGAATCCTCTTGTGTAGGAACAACAACCTAGAAACACAAAAAACACAAAACCCAAAAAATGGCACGTCAACTTGTTGTTCTTGCACTCATTTTTGTTGCCATAATTGGCATGGCCATGGCTAATGAAGCCCCATCTGCATCCCCAAAGGCTTCACCTTCACCAAAATCATCTCCTTCATCATCAAAATCATCACCTGCCCCATCAGTTGAGTCTCCTCTATCCTCTCCTCCATCCCCTACCCCATCAGATGAGACTGACATCTCAACCGCGCCTGCTCCTGCTAGTGACCCCATCGAGCTCTACGCTCCTGAACCCGAGCCTTTTGAGGACCCCTTCACCACCCCAGAGGACACCGACCCGACCGATGTCAACAGCGGAACCTCCGCTCTTCGATTCTCTACTGCTGTCACCGTTGTCGTCGTCGCTGGCATCTTTGCCTTCTAAACTAGTTTTGTAGTTGGTGTTGTACTTTAAATTTGTGGGGGTAAAACATTGTAACAATGTGTGTTGGGCATGGTTCAATTAATATGTTCATTCATTATTAGGTTATATTGAATGATTGAGATAGTGCATATGGTTTTGGTTCCCAAGAATAAAAAGTCATATATACAAATTGAATGATAAATGACCCATTTTAGAGATAATTTCAAAAACTTCAACCAGGGTTTCCATTTTCTTTTCCTTCTAAGATTTGAGTTTAATACAACACTAACTGTTTTAGTTATCCTTTTCTTTTCCTTCTAAGATTTGAGTTTAATACAACACTAACTGTTTTAGTTATCCTGTGTGATAAAATCTAGTTCAAGTTTTTTTCATCCGTAAGAATTGACACAATATCTTTATAATATCACACACTCTACTCAACTAACACACCTTTGTTCAAGTTTTATTATCCTTGAATGATGTTAGTGATTTTCACTAAACAATAATTAAGCTACAAAGAATAAGCTTTTTAAGTTTTACATCTTTAGTGATAGATCTCAAATTGGGATCTTAGACCACTTTTTGGTGGACCCCATAGTGTCACATAGAATTGAAGATCTCTTATATTTTTTTATTTAGTAGTAGATTTCATTTTGAGATTTTATTGAGAGAGAAAGAGAAAAAATTATTCTTTTTTGAACAATGTGCATATCTTTAGGGTTTTTTTTACAAGAATTCATTCTTCATATTGGATATCTCTTCACCTTTTTTATTGGGAGATCTAGTGAAGATAAGATATTGAGCTCAAGATGTTTATTTAAGATCTAACACTAAAAATACTTTGATTTCTTAAAATTATTATTTGTGAAATCGCTATGGACAGTTTCTTCTCCACATATTCAGTATTAATTTTTTATCGTGTTAAATTCAAAGTTTTGTTAAGGACCATAGACACTAATCGAGATCCTTACCAACTTACCTTTCTCCCCAATTAAGCGGTTACGTCATAGAATTAAGCGGAAAAACAAACTAAAAAACAAAACAAGATTTATGCACTTGTATTATTCTACTATTATCTTAAACTTTCACTAATATTTAAATAATTTATTTATTTTTATATATTTTATCAATACTATTTAACTTTTAGAAAATTGTTTGAATATCTATCTAGTTTATTTTTACTTGAAAATGAAAAAAAAAAAAAAAAAGAAGTTAAAGAAAAAAAATGAAACACTGAACATTAACTGTTGACTACGGCAAAATATACCATCAACATAACCAATTTAATATTGGTTACAAGAAAAATCAATGTTAAATTATTTGCCATGAGATTTTCATAAATAAATTAAATTTTTTAACATTGATTTTCAAAAAATCAATGTTACTAACAAATATTTAACATCAATTGTTTGAAAATCGATATTATTAGTACAATCTTAAGATCGGTTTTCAAAATTCTGATATTATTAGTAACTAGTTAACATTAATTTTTGAAAACTAATATTATTGAATGCATACATAACATTGGTTTTTAAATTAAACCGAGATCTTTTTTAATATTTCTAAACCAATTTTTAAACCTTCTCTGTTGCTACTCTCTAGTTGGTCACCGGCACTGCGTCACCGCATCTCTCGAATCAGATTTGTTGTTAGATTCTCTTCGTGGCTAAGCTTGTAATGTGGTTTTCGTGGTTTACCTCATGTATATATAAGCTATATACATGAGATGTGATCTGTTTCGCTCTTCGGATATTGATACTTCACAGTTCACAGAGGTCTTATTCCATGTGAGTCCAACTAGAAACATGACAAGCAGATAACAAGCATGTTAGAAACAAAATATAGAAGTCATTTCACGTGTCTTCACCTAATGGCAGCTGATGAGTGAAGAACCATATAAATGGCTTTTTATATTCATATTTCTAACGTTAGAGCATTCCATTTCACTTTATTTGTTGTTTTCTTTTTCTTCTCTATTTGTATTTTGTTCTGCTACATATATGTTCTTTCTTACTGTTAAAGTTCATTCAATCTATTTGTTTGTGTAAGATTGGAGCCAATAAACCGAATAAAGAGTGAACTATTTATTGGGCTATGGAAATTATTAAAACAGTAGGTCTAGCTGATTCTTTTCTTTATCGAAAAGTTAATTTATTTGTTATTTATTTCTTATCATTAAACACATGAGATAATTGATATCAGAAATTCACTCGTTGTGATATTTCACAGGCCCTCTCTTTGTCTCACACACTGGTGCACTCACACAAACACAAACACACAAATTTACTGGGGCGGAAACTCTCTAATATTATTGATAATAGTCTGCCAAAGCCACACAGAGCTCTTTACATAATGTGCTATTTATAAGCACCAAAACCCTAAAACAATTCAAATTTAAATCTAAACAATATCTTCTCTAATATCTTTCTATATTATCTCTTTTCATATCTTATCTTTCTTCATATCTTATCTACCCATATCTTCTCATATATCTTTCTCATATTTAAAATTCAAACTACGTAACTAACTATCTATTTAAATGTTTATCCTAATAAAATCCTCCCATAAACTTTAAATATCTCTTCCATCTTTCATCCCCATCATCTTCTTACAATTCTCCAGCAGCAATGTCGGCAGTGGCTTTGTGAATATATCTCCGACTTGTTCTCGGCTCGTCACATAACTCAACTCCACCTTCTTCTCTTTCACCTGTTCTCGGATGAAATGAAACCTCACATCAATATGCTTGCTTCTCTCGTGATTGACCGGGTTCTTTGCTAACTCTATAGCCGACTTGTTATCTACTCGGATCTCGGTCGTGCCGACTTGAACTTGTTCCACCTTCTCCAACAAATTCCTCAACCACACTGCATGGCACACACACCATGATGCTGCAACGTACTCGGCTTCACATGTTGATAACGTCACAATCGGTTCTTTCTTTGACATCCAGGCAAACGCTGTGCTTCCCATGAAAAATACATAGCCAGCCGTGCTCTTTCTATCATCTACATCTCCACACCAATCACTGTCCGAGTACCCCTTTAATCGGTAATCTTCCGACCTCTTATACAAAAGTCCTTGTGTGATCGTCCCTTGAATATACCTCAAAATCCTCTTAGCCGCCTTCCAATGAGAATAGCTCGGCTCTTCCATAAACCGACTTACAATTCCAACACTCAAACACAAGTCCGGCCTCGTACACGTCAAGTATCTCAAGCATCCGACCAAACTTCTATAGTTTCTCGGATCAACTCGTTCTCCTCCATCATACTTCGAAAGTTTCGTACCGGGTTCCATAGGTGTTGAAACCGGGTTACAATCCGCCATCTTAAATCTCTTCAAGATTCCCTTCGCATAACTCTCCTGAGATACAAAAATTCCATCCTTGTCCTGTCTGACTTCCAAACCGAGAAAATATCTCATCAAACCGAGATCAGTCATCTCAAACTCTCTCGACATCTTCTTCTTGAACTCTCGTGCCATCTCTTCACTGTTTCCCATAAAAATCAAACCATCAACATATAATGCTACAAGCAATAAATCATCACCTTTTTTCTTAACATAAATGGCATGCTCATAGGGACACTGTTCAAAACCGTCCTCCTTGAAAAATGCATCAATGCGGGTATTCCAGGCTCTCGGTGCCTGTTTCAGTCCATACAAAGCTTTCTTCAATCTCAACACTTTCTTTTCTTCTCCGCCCTTCAAGTATCCCGGTGGTTGTTCGAGATACACCTCTTCTTCAAGTACACCATTCAAAAATGCCGACTTTACATCCATCTGATATATCGGCCACCCATACTGAGCTGCTTGCGAGATCAACAATCTGATCGTCTCCATTCTCGCAACAGGTGCGAACACCTCATCATAGTCTACTCCTGCCTTTTGCGAATACCCCTTTGCTACTAGCCGGGCTTTATATCGCTCTATCTCCCCATCAGCATTCATTTTCTTTTTATAAACCCATTTAACTCCAATGGGCCGACTTCCTTTTGGCAGCTCGGTCAACTCCCAAGTATCATTCCTCTCAATCGCTTTGATCTCTTCATCCATGGCACTTTGCCACTTCTCATCTCGGATTGCTTCTTCAAATCTTATCTCTTCGGAATCTGTCAACAAACAAACAAGATGAGCTTCGTTTGTTGACTCGTACAAATCCTGCAAACTCCTCATCCGGGGTCGTCTCATCTCGTCTTCATCATCTATCTCGGTCCTTGCCGGGATCCAACTCGATGATCCGTCTTCCTTCTCGTCTTGTATAACTATCTTTCCGGGATCTGATTTGATCTCGGATGGAGCACTCCAACTCCACTCATCGTCTTCATTCACTTTCACATCTCGGCTTATCAATACCGTCTTGGTGCTGGGATCTAACAGCTTGTATCCCTTCGTCTTCTCGTCATATCCAATGAAGATATACTTCCTGCTCTTGTCATCTAACTTGCTTCTTTGCTGATCCGGGACATGTGCATATGCCACACTCCCGAAAACTCTCAAATGGTCCACTGCTGGCCTTTGGCCCGTCCACAACTCCTGTGGGATCTTTCCATTCAATATGGAATGCGAACATCGGTTCTGTACATATACTGCACACAGAACAGCTTCCCCCCAAAACTCCTTCGGCATATTCTTCGTCTTCAACATTGATCTCACCATGTCAACAATGGTTCGATTCTTCCTCTCTGCTACTCCATTTTGCTGAGGCGAGTATGGTGCCGTCAAGAATCTTCTGATGCCATACTCCTCGCAGTACCTCCTAAAAGCATTTGATGTGTACTCTCCTCCTCGGTCTGATCGTATCGACTTGATCCTCCTTCCAGTTGCATTCTCAATCATCATTTTGAACTTCTTGAACACTTCAAACACCTTGGATTTTTCTTCCAGCAAGTACACCCAAGTTTTACGACTGTAATCATCAATAAATGTAACAAAATACCTCTTTCCACTGAAGGACCCGGGTGTGATCGGTCCACACACATCGGTATGTATTAGTTTCAGTGGTCGCCTTGCTCGGTATCTGGCCGACCTCTGAAACAGACTCCTCGTATGTTTGCTCAGCACACAATCTTCACAAAATCTCTTCTCACACTTCATTCTCGGCAATCCGGTCACCAAATTCTTATTCACCATCTCGGCTAGGCTTCCAAAATGTAAGTGCCCAAACCGACGATGCCATAAGGATGCTTCATCATTCATCTCGGCTTGCAAACAGCCGACCTCCACACATCTCAAGATTAACTTGAACATTCTGTTCTTCTCCATCGGCACTCGGGCTATCAGTCGCCCTTGCTTCTCCTTCAATAAAAGAACTCGGTCTGTCATAATAACCGAGTAGCCTTTCTCCATCAGTTGTCCCACGCTCAGAATATTGCTCTTGAGTTCTGGCACGTAATACACATCTTGTATACGTCCAACTCGTCCATCTTTCTGCAAGAAACTAGTCGTACCTCGGCCTTTCACACCGACCTTTGAAGCATCTCCAAACGATACATGTCCGGCTTCTATTTCTCTCAAGCTACTGAACAAATGCTTGTACCCACACATATGATTACTTGCACCAGTGTCTATAAACCACTCCATCTCGGATGTCTGGTTAGCTACACCTCCAGCCATCATCAACATTCCTCCATCTTTTACTTCTTCTGCAGCATAATTTGCAGTTTCATTCGTTCTTCTCTCAGCTCGGCAGTCCTTCGCAAAATGACCAACTCGGCCACAGTTGTAACATCTATCCGAGTTGTTGCAATCTCTCGAATAATGTCCGTACTTTCCACATTTAAAACATTCTACATTTGAATGTCGGCCTCTTCCACGTCCTCGGCCTCCTCGCCAATTCTGCTGACTTGATTCAGCCTGCTCCTTGTTCCAGCCTTCTTGACCTCGGCCTCTACCAGCTCGGTCATATCCACGTCCTCCTCGGCCTCGTCCTCTACCTCAGAAATTTTGAGAGTAGAGCGCTTTCTCGTCCTTGACTGAAGCTTTCGTCTGAAGTGCTTGCTCCAGTGACTCCTCTTTCTTCTTTTTCTTCCTCTGTTCATGCGCCTCCAATGAACCAGCAAGTTCGTCAACGGTGAACGTTGCTAAGTCCTTTGACTCCTCAATCGCACATACTACATTCTCGAAGTCATCAGTGAGAGACCTCAGAATTTTCTCCACCACTCTGGCATCGGGCAGTATCTCTCCGCTTCTCTTTAATTGGTTCACCACGGTCTGAATCCGAGTAACGAAATCGGATACGCTTTCTCCTTCCTTCATCTTCATTGCCTCCAACTCTCCTCTGAGGGTTTGAAGTCTGACTTGCCTGACTCGATCGGCTCCCTTGTAGACATTCGCAAGAATGTCCCACGCCTCCTTTGACGTTGTTGCGCCTGCAATCTTCTCAAATCCGGAATCATCAACAGCTCGGAGCATCATGTATAGTGCGCCTTTGTCTTTCAACCGCATCTCCTTCAATGTTTTGTTCTGCGCCGCCGTGTATCCTGTCGTGGATTGTGGTTCTTCGAAACCATCATGGACAATCTCCCAACTATCATTAGCTCCCAACAGAGCCTTCATCTGGATACTCCAGTTCTCATAATTAGCCTTCGTAAGGCGGGGTAATGGCAGACTACTACTCGGACCACTCTCCATTCTCTCTCAGCTCTGATACCAATTTGATATCAGAAATTCACTCGTTGTGATATTTCACAGGCCCTCTCTCTGTCTCACACACTGGTGCACTCACACAAACACAAACACACAAATTTACTGGGGCGGAAACTCTCTAATATTATTGATAATAGTCTGCCAAAGCCACACAGAGCTCTTTACATAATGTGCTATTTATAAGCACCAAAACCCTAAAACAATTCAAATTTAAATCTAAACAATATCTTCTCTAATATCTTTCTATATTATCTCTTTTCATATCTTATCTTTCTTCATATCTTATCTACCCATATCTTCTCATATATCTTTCTCATATTTAAAATTCAAACTACGTAACTAACTATCTATTTAAATGTTTATCCTAACAATAATAAACATAGTGGACCTAATACATGTTGTCTGCAGTTCCGGATAGTAAATAGTTTGTACTATTGTATTGATTTTGAACTGTACTGCTGTTGGGAATAGTCCTTAGCATAAATCGCATTGTACCGTTACAAATTGAAGATGAAGGGAATTTGCTAGTGAAGCTTGTGTGCTGTCATGTCCTTTTCTGGTGTTCCACACGTCTCTGGCTGATTTCTTCTCTGAATCTAGTGGTATATACGGATCCACAAAATCCTTCTCCTTATTTATTTTACTTCTTTGTTGTCTTTTCAGTATAAAGTAATAGCAATAGAAGTAGAATCAAAGATCCTTGATACAAACCTTGCCTTACTCAAGTCTAACTAGACATATAACAACACATACAGAATCAAATAGAACACACTTATTTAAGCATCATAAACCTAGAAATTCACACTAGCTTGGAATCACCAATCCTTATTAAGGGCTCACTTGAAATAGACAAGTGAAGCAACATAATGCACATCAATTACAAGCCTAAAATAGTGACCGTTTTGATTTCTTTAAGCCGAGTAGAACTAGAAGTATTCCAAGGTAGTCTAAATTGTAAGACACCTCAAGTAGTTGATATTAAACTCAGAGAAATTGGAATAAAAAAAACTGTCTCTTCTCCTTTTTTAGAATTCTCCTTTAAATAATATGATACAATCTGGTTTCTATCCTTCAAGTTTGCTAAAAAGCTATAAATGGTAACCTACAGTTGGGTCACTAATTAAGGATATAATTACACAATTACAGCTATACAATCATGCAAGATATGCTGATTTAAAGGGCCAACAAACCTGCCCAAATAATGTCAAATAATCTGCCTATCAATTCTATTGACACCCCCCCCCTCAAATTGATGCTGGTGAATCTACAAGCATCAATTTGCTAACTAGGAAATTATGTTGTTGACGTGTCAAAGATTTGGTAAGGAAGTCAGCTAGTTGAACAAATGTTGAGACATGAGGCAGAATGATAATTCTGTGGTCATAGGCTTCCTTGATTGAATGACAATCAACCTCTATGTGCTTTGTTCTTTCATGGTATACAGGTTTTGCAGCAATCTATATGGCACTTGTATTATCAGAATACAACGGAGTTGGTGTTGCTTGTGAATAACCAAGTTCTGAAAGAAGGCCCCATAACGAAATAATCTCAGAGCATGCTGTAGAAATGGACCGATATTCTGCTTCAATGGAGGATTTAGAGACAGATTTATGTTTCTTACATTTTCAGGTGATAGGGGCATCTCCTAAAAACATAAACCAGCCAGTAGTAGACCTCCTTGTGTCAGGACATTCAGCCCAATCAACATCGTTGTATGGTTGAAGTTGTATTGTTGCACTTGTAGGAAAGAAGAGACCACGACTGGGAGTGGCCAACAAATATTTAATGATTTTGTGTACTGTTGTAAGATGCATGTGTCTATGATTTTGCATGAATTTGCTGACTGTGTGGACAACAAAAGAGATATCAAGTCTTGTGATGGTTAGGTAGATGAGACTTCCTACCAACTTTCTTTAGAAAGTTGGGTCTTGTAGGAGTTTCATAACGTCTTAACTTGACATTAACTTCCATGGGAGACACGACCGTAGTTGCAATGGTGAGACCAGCTAGCTGAATTAGATCCTGAGTATATTTGTGTTGAGTGACAAAGATGACTTTTTGTTGGAATTGTATTTCTAATCCCAAGAAACAAGTGAGTTGGTCAAGATATTTCACGTGGAAGGTTGTATGCAGCAATTGTTTAATTGTAATGATAGCTTGTTCATCAGAGCCGGTGATGATAATGTCATCTGTAACATCCCGGGCGCTGACGAGGGCGGGGAGTGATCGCCAATGCAATGAGGCATAAACAAGGAGCGACTCCTGGCAAGCTTCTAGCGGGAGGGATACATGAATGAATCAAATACACACCCGAACGAAAGGGATCCAGAGGCTGTGCAGGTATGAGACTGTACAATTGAGGATAACTTAAAAGGAAATAATAGGTACTACCTATACCAACAAGGTGCATCTACTTTTCGGTAGCCCATAACTTAAGAACTCCACAGTTAAGCGTGCTTGACTTTGAGCAGTTCTGGGATGGGTGACCTACTAGGAAGTTTCTCAGGAAGTGTGTGAGTGAGGACAATCATTGATCCTGCAAGTGGTCAAGCGTTGCATCATCCACATAAACAAGGAGGATTACAATTCCTTTTGAAGTCCTTTATAGAAAGAGAGATGGATCATAACTACTTTAGATGAAGGAAAAACTAAGTAGAGTTGTGCTAAACTTTTCAAACCACACTCTTGGTGCCTGTTTTAATCCATACAAAGAGCGTTTTAGCTTGCAAATAGAATTAGGTAATGGTGAGGGCATACTAGTAGGAAGTTTGATGTAAAATTTTTCTTTGAAGTCACCATAGGAAGCTATTTTTGACATCTAACTAGTGAATTTGCCAAGATTCAGATGCAACAATGACAATAATAGTCCTCACGGTAGTAATCTTGGCCACCGGTGCAAAGGTCTCTTCATAGTCTAGGCCAAATTCTTGCTTATTTCCAAGAACAACCAATCTAGCCTTGATCGATCTATTGATCCGTCTGAACGCAACTTTATAGTGAATACAAATATACTGCCAAGAGGTTTAACCAATGGAGGACATGGAACAATGTCCCATGTCTGACTTTCCTTTAGTGCAAGAAGTTCAGTTTCTATAGCATCCTGCCAACATTTATGTTGCATTGCTTGTTTATATGAAGAAGGAATATGAACAGATGCTAAAGTTGCTGTCAAAGATAAAGGTTCAAAAAAATCATACTTTTCCAATGCTTTACGAATGCGAGTACTACGACGTAAAATGGCTGGTTCAAGTTGAAGCGCTGGATCAACAACTAGAGAATGATTAAGAGGGAGCCTTGAAGGGATTGAAGGCTAAATTGGTGGATTAGTCCGACGTCTTTGGTAGACCTGGTAGACCAGGAAAGGAGGACGAGCTTGTTGTTCTGCAAAACTGTTAGGAACCAATGACAAAACAGATTTGGATGTAAAAGAGTGAATGTCTTGGTTAGTAACAAAAAAATATGTATCATCTTGAAAGATGACATTTCTAGAAACCCGAATCCTATGTACATAAGGATCATAGCATATAAAACCTTTTTGATGGACTGAGTAACTAAGAAAAGCACATTTAACAGATTGAGCTATGAGTTTAGTGCGTTTTGGTGGCGGAAGATGAACATAACAAACACAACAAAAGGTGCGAAGAGTGAAATAATTTGGTGTCTTACCAAATAAACTTAAGAAAGAGGAATCATTGTTTAAGGCTTGAGAGGACAACTGATTAATAAGGTTGATAGTAGTTGAAAGAGCTTCACACCAAAAATGAGAAGACACAAAGGAGTCCAACATTAAGGTATAGACAACATCAAGAAGATGACGATTTTTTCTTTTAGCTACACCATTTTGTTGGGGTGTGGAAGGACACGACCTTTAAGATAATATGTCATTTTCCTGCAAGAATTCTTGAAACAAATGAGATGTATATTCCCCACCATTGTCAGAACGTAGAGTTTTAATTTTTGATGAAAACTGAGTTTGAAAATAGGCATGAAAGAATTTGAATGCAGAGAAAGCTTCAACTTTAGATTGCAAAAAATAGACCCATGTGAAATGACTATGATCGTCAATAAAAGTGATAAAATACTTGTAATGTGCATGAGATATTACAGGTGTGATCCCCATAAATCACTGTGAATTATGTCAAAAGGCTGGTTTGCATTTGATTGATGAACTGGAAATGGTAGAATTTTACTTTTACCAAGTTTACAAGAATTGCAATCATTGAAAAACATTAAAAGATGGGGAATGTTTATTGCCAAGAACTCCAGATTTCATCAAGTCATGAAGTACATTGGAATTTGGGTGACCAAAACGCTTATGCCATAATTGGAAATTAATAGCTGCAAAATTACAAGAAATAAAAGGCAGAAAAGAACATGGTGACAACGATGAATAAAGAGGAAAAAGACGTCCAACTTTAGGCCCCTTTCATGATCATCTTCCCTGAGTGTTAATCCTGCATAAGACAACCAAATTTTGAGAATTCAACTCTGCAATCATTGTTAACTAATTGGCCAATTGAAATAAGGTTACTAGTGAGATCAGGGGAAACATAAACATTTGTAAGAGATGAGGAAATATCACCAATTGCTGTGATAGGTAAATTGTTTCCATCTGCAGTGTGTATTTTCAAATTACCAGAGTAATTTGTAACATTGGTAAGGACAACAACATTGTTGGTCATATGATTGGATGTGCCAGAGTCAAAATACCAAGGAGAGTTGGGTAAAGAAGCTTTACCTGAAAGTCCCAAAGCAGAAAATCCTGAAACGATCATTTGTTGAACCATTTCAGGGGTTAAGTTGGTACAGAAGCAAACGTATTCTAATCCATAGAAACAGGAGTAGTTTAGATTTTTATAAGTACTATATTTTTTAGGTTTTTTGGACGGTTAATCATATTTATCTAACAAAGTGTGAAGGCTGAATTGGCTTCTTCAAGTTTTTTCATTGGTGTTGTATTACTCTTTCCTATTGTAGCTTGTTGCTGAAGGAAACCTTTGCTATGAGGCTATTGAGAAAGTCATTACTAGTGTGAACTCTTTAAGGTTGGTCCCTGTGACTTCTTCCTTAGATTCTGATGTATAGCTTACTTAAGGCTAAAGGAAATTATTCTAAATTTTTGCTTGTATTCTTGATTGGACCTTTATATGTGTGTTATCAATCAAAAAGTGACTCAGTTTACTAATAAGAATGACAGACGAATAATTTGATTTAAAAATATTTGATAGGAATAGTAACTAAATTAAGGTAAATTTTAGGATGACAACATTTGAATAAATAGTTAGACTTATTTATTGTTTCATGATGACTTTTTCTAGCTAGTACACTGTAACGACTCGTCTCGTTGCTACGGTGTCACTAGCTCTAATCGTGTATGTTCCAAATTTTGATGAAAACTTCATTTATTTGATTATGAAAATGGTAGTAAATTTTTTTCGCGATAATACAATTATCATACCATATTACAATTACATAATTAGATACATATGTATGTATGTATGTATGTATGTATGTATATATATATATATATATATATTTATATATAACGCAGTACATATCATTCACATGATAGAACTTCATTTGATTTTACATATATATACATCTGAAATTGTCATATCTAACAAAAGAGTCAAGTAAACTAACTAAGAAAGAGTTTATTAACAAAACACAACTCCTGGAAACTCTCTAACAACAGGGAGGTCACCTAGAGAAACTTTGGTCTCTACTTCCATGTTAGACAATATTATGTACACTTGAGCATTTTCTTTCAAAGATGACTCAACTTGGTTGGTAGAGATAAACATCCCATTATTACTCACTTCAGGAGCACCAAACACCATAGTTTTATCAAAACAATTCAACAAAACATGGTTGGAAGATATCCAATCCATACCCAGAATAACATCAATTTGGTTGAGAGGCAAACAAATCAGATCAACACAGAATTTTCTATCAAAAATTTCTACAAGACAATTCAAACACACATTAGAAGTCAAAACAGACCCACTAGTTGGGGTCTCAACCACAAGCTCATCATTCAAAGAAGACACAAAAAGTTTAAGTTTCTCTACACACAAACGGGATATAAACGAACGGGTCGCATCGGAGTCGAAAAGCACAAGTAACAAAATCCCACTTATGAAACATTTACCTTGGATTAGATCTTTGGATTTCAAAGCTTCAGCACCACTAAGAGTAAAGACTCTTCCCGTGGCTCTCGGGTGTCCAGTTTGGTCCTTCAGGCCTCCACTATTTTGCTCTTTCTTGAGACATGGGCATCTCTTTGAAAGTGACCCTTCTGCCTACAGTTGCAGCAAAATAGGTCCTTTTGCATACAGTTTGAAGAGACATGTCTTGGCTTACCACACTTGAAACAAGTGATCTGGGTTGGAAAAGTAGTGGATCTGCTACCACTACCACCAGAAAACCCCATAACAGCAATCCTTTGATAGTTAGGACGATGACCATATTGCTTAGGAGGGATTGGGTATGGTTTTCCATGGTTCTGAGGCTCGGTCTTCTTGTTCTTCATTGGACCTGTACTCCAATAATATGCCACCCTATCTCGGGAGTCTTCATCCCATATCCTACACATGTTAACCAATAGAGGAAACTGACGAACACCTTGCTTCACCTCAGGTCGCAAGCCATTCAGAAACTTCACACACTTGGAACATTCACCATTTCTTCCTTGGTAGTGAGGAAAGTACCTCACCAACTCTTCAAACTTGGTTGAATACTCAGCCAAAGTCATGTTTCATTGCTTAAGCTCTAGGAACTCCATCTCCTTCTTGTTCCTAACATCCTCAGGAAAATACTTTTCCAGAAAATCCCTCTTAAAGGTTTCCCAGGTCACAGCTTGACCTTCAGCCTCCAAGCATTGGCGAGTGTCATCCCACCAATACTTAACTTCTTCCGTTAGAGTGTAAGTGCCAAAAGCAACCTTCTTCTCCTCCGGACATGCCATAACTTAGAAGATCTTCTCAATCTCCCATATCCAGTTCTGAGCACCATCAGGGTTGTATCCTCCATTGAAAGTAGGGGGATTGTTTCACTGAAAACGATCCAACCCTTGATACTCAGTAGCCCCAACAGCTTCTCCTCTGTTCTGATTCCCCAGAGCCTGAGCTAAGGCTTGGAGAGCATCAGCTATAGCACGATCATGCCTACTAGCCATCATTTCCTGCACACACCAAGAAGTGAAAATCTGGAAGGAATACACACAACAAAAACACAATAAAATTCTACACCCACTTAATCACCATAGAAAGTTTATGCCTCGAGAAATCACTCATCTACAACAGTTCCCCCTTGAGACATTAACACTTATCATTCACTCTTAGTATTTCTGTCTGCTTGCCATAATGTTCCTTTGCACTTCACGAACTATCCAAATGGCCAATCTGATAACTCATGACAAAGCATTGGAACTCATGGTATAACAGACATCAGAAATACAAACATGTTATATCCAACCCAAGAAATCTCCACAACTTATGCATCCCAACAATCTATGCAAGTCTCAAACACAAACACTTCAAACCACTACAAAACAATCAACTACTCCAAGCATCAAACATCCAATCAAGCAAACACAAAATACACACAAAAACACAGCAGACTCACAACTCACCTGCCGAAAGGTTTGACTTGCTCTAATACCACTAATGTAACGACCTGCCTCGTCGCTACAGTGTCACTAACTCTAATCGTGTATGTTTCAAATTTTGATGGAAACTTCATTTATTTGATTATGAAAATGGTAGTAAAATTTTTTCTCGATAATACAATTATCATACCAGATTACAATTACATAATTAGTTACATATGTGTATATATATATATATATATATATATATATATATATATATATATATATAACGTAGTACATATCATTCACATGATAGAACTTTATTTGATTTTACATGTGTATACATATGAAATTCTCATATCTAACAAAAGAGCCAAGTAAACTAACTAAGAAAGAGTTGATTAACAAAACACAACTGTTTCCTAAAAGGAAATCCAACGTCATCACGTTGGCTTGACGAATCCAACAAAAAAGAATCTCCCTCCAGAGTCACCTAAGGCTGCTCATCTGCTCACATGAGCGAAAGTTCACGATCATCACAGGTACCAAACACACGGTACAAAACAAATGGAAGGGTGTGTTTATTATATAAAATCAACAAGCATTAGATAGCAGCAGTTGGGAAAGAAACAACATTACCCGCCACAATCATTAACAAAAATCCATTATTCCAATACACACTCAAAAAACCAATCATCCAATGCATTTCACAAATCAAACAATCATGCACAGAATGATGCATGCACCTGACTCATCTATCAACATGCAATATGGTACCATCCTCATGGAAATAGTCTCTCTCAGGAAAATGATGCAATAGCTCGTTGAGGTCACCCTGTTATGCACTGGTCGCTCCCCCCATGGTGATCAGCCCTGAGTCACAAGGGAGTTCCAAACAGAGTGATGCCTCCTAGTACCCCCGTACTTACTGTCACCATTCTATTTCCATCAATGCAAATGAAGTATGAAACATAGACATCATCAATGTATGACTCGGCTAGGAACACATCTTTCATCGCAAGGGTAACCTATCACAACACCCATGTACATACATAACCCACCAATGTGGGCTCATTTGAACATTATTTCATTCAAACATCACCAATCACATAAGCATCATCTCATCTAAATCATCACAAATCACATAAGCATCATCAATCATTTCCATGGTATCTCAATTTCACTATCATCAACAACATTAGTAATAACTACACTGCATCCCATTAGTTAAAACATTATTTGCCTTGAAAACGAGCACACACAGGTACAACACACATCAATCATAAATATATCGCATCCCATTAGTTAAAAACTTAGTTTTTCTTGAAAAACCAGCACACAACAGGGACAAGCAGTTATCTTCATAGCTGGACTCCCTGGCCCCCAACTATGGTATCTAAACTATTACCAATATAATAAACTCCCCTTACATAACTAGGAGTTCTCCCTGTTACGGCGTAGTGGTGTTGTTTCGTGATGATCCTTCAAATATGCGTGCTTGTCCGAACACAGAGTTCTCAAAAAAGCCAAGAAAGAAGGATTTAGAAGCTCCTTCCCCTACCAAAACTTTGAGAAAATTTATGAAAATTCCATTCTGATTACGTGGTTCCTCTCCGTGTCGTGGGTCCGTGACAAACAATGGTGGCTCGTGGTGGTTAATGATGGTCTTGGGTGGCGAAAGGGAAGTTTCTAGGGTTTTGGGGTGATTTTAGAGAGAGAAAATGCAGAAAACACATTTCTACACAGCTGATGCGTATTTATAACCTGACAGCCTTGCTTAGCGTTCCAGCAAGTCTCGCTCAGCACAATTTCCTCTCTGTTAGGAAATTTCGTGGAATTGCGCTCAGCGCGACTTGGCTTACTTAGCGAGCCTAATTATTTTTAAGATCCCAACGGTCAAAAGATGCATAGATGGGTTGGGAAGCTAGTATCAAAATTTGAAGGCGATCCAACGGTTAAAGAATCCAGAATGGTAGTTTTACCAAAGCAGATTATGGGTCAAGCTATCACTCTCGCATTACAAAAAAAAATCAAACAAAATTCGCATAACTCAACCTTAACACCAAGAAATATCACAAGGTTAATCTACACAACCCATCAACTAATCCAAGCTTATCAAACAATCAAATAACACCACAAATACATAAAATATCTATTTTTAGTTATCGAAATTTCAGGGTGTTACAACTCTCCCACCTTTTTAGAAATTTTGTCCCCAAAATTTACCTGACTCAAACAAAGCTGGATAGGCCTCTTGCATCTAACTCTCCAGTTCCCATGTTGCATCCTCTCCTGATGTACCTCCCCAGATCACCTTGACCAAAGGAATTTCTTTCCCTCTTAGGTGCTTCGTTCGTTGATCATCGATCCTCAAAGGCAATGTTTCATATGTCAAGTTTTCCTTTACTTGAATGTCATCTAACTCGACCACATGAGAAGAATCATGGACATATTTACAGAGTTGGGACACATGGAAGACATTGTGAAGATTAGAAAGGGACAGAGGCAATGCTATTTGATAAGTTACAGGGCCGACTCTTTTAAGAATTTGGAAATGACCAATAAAATGAGATGTGAGTTTTCGGGATTTCAAAGCTCGACCAACTCCAATCCACGGAGTGACTCTCAAGAATACATGATCACCAACCTCAAATTCTAGGTCTTTCCTCCCTCTATCCTGGTAATTCTTCTGCCTACTCTAAGCAGTCCTCATTCTCTCTTGGATCAACTTGACATTCTCAGTGGTTTGTTGTACCACTTCAGGTCCTAAAATGAGGTTCTCTCCAGGTTCTAGCCAACACAAGGGTGTCCTACACCTCCTATCATACAGAGTTTCGTAGGGAGTCATGTCAATGGTAGAATGAAAACTATTGTTATAGGTAAACTGTATCAACAACAGAAAACTCTCCCAACTGCCCTTTTGTTCTAAAACAGATGCTCTCAAAAGATTCTCTAAAGACAGAATTGTCCATTCAGTCTGACCATCAGTTTGAGGGTGATAGGCTGAACTTGACCATCATTTTCGATCAACAGATTTATCATAAGTGTTTTATTTTCAAAATTATATTTATAAACTAAAACTAAAAGACTCATAACCAGCGTAAACATGCAAATTAAAAAAATTAATTCCAATTCCATAATTACTATAAGCTCTTAAAATATGAACACAACAGAATGAGATTTTAAGTGAAGACAAAGACATTTCGTCACACAACACATGAACATTTTCCAATTATGACTCGTAGGTCAATTGAGTGTGTTTCTAGACGTGTTAGAGGGACCCCACTTCTTCCCTTGCCTCCATTATTGGTTTGATTCTTTTAAACTGCAAACACCATATGTGGGATACCTTGTGCCCACTAGCTAGTAATCTTTTGCGCACGATTGACGGAAGAAAGCCTCCAGTGACTTCAATATGTCAGAAGTATGTTTAGGGTCAAATGATTATATAACTAACCAACAACTTCCCTCGCATAATAAGTAGCAATGAGTTTGGCGGAAAAAGATCTTCATTTTCTTAAACCATTTTTTCAACTACTAACTAGCGGTTTAACAGTGAATTGTGTTTTATTCATATATTTTTTGTCTATTAATTAGAAATTAAATAATAAGATAAACATCACACGCTTACCAACTAACTATATATTTAACCGTTGAATCTGTTTACACATATATATAGCTTTTGTCTATAGATAATATAAATATCACACGTTTATACTAACAGAATAATATATATCATATTAACAAATTATTCTGTTGATATAGAATGTTAATATATATTATCATGTATTAAATATCAGTATAACACATCACACTAATAATATAAACTCAATAGTGTATATTAAAAAAGTTAAATTTCTTTTAGACAATTATTATACTAATAAAGACAATCCTAAGGCTAATTGACATTTTGTCTAATGGTAAATAATTATTTGAGTTAAATATGTTTAGTTTTGTTCATAAAAATATCATGAATTTTAAATTTATTTGGTTCCTACAATTTATTTTTATTTTTAGTTTACATGCATTTACCAAAAATCATTCCGTAAAAAAAAAAAAAAGTCATTCCGGAAAAATAAAACAATAAAAAGTCACTAGAAGTTTGGATAATTTGTACAAGGTTTCTAGATAGTTCAAACTTTGTTATCACTATTGATGTAGATATAAGCTGATATTCCATTATAAATTTAGATAAATACATTTATTTGAATTCGATTAGTTGTACATTTAGATAAATACATTTATTTGAATTATAACCTTCTGTAATTATCTAGATGCAAGTTGTTAGGATTATCTGTAGGTGCATTTGAAATATTGTTACTTGCCCCCTACGAATGTACAGCCTTTGCCTCATCAATAAATATACGAGAATCACATTGTTCTCACTCTTTTAGTAGACACACAAAAAAAATCCGTTAATCGAAAATGATGTAATTTTAATCTATTTCTATGGATTAATTAAAATATGTGTTTTTGTTAAAATATAATGGTTAAAAGTAATTATAGAAACTAAAATCAAAATTTGTAATATTTTCAAGGACCAAAAGTATACTTAGCTCACAATGCAATACTTTTTTTAGTGTTAACTAACTTATCACATAAAATAAAGAAGTATATATATAGTATACGATAAAGTAATTGCTATTACTTATTCACCCAAAAAAAAGTAATTGATGTACCTAGAGTGAATTTTTTTAAAATGTGGTCCTTCTATTGTATTTGGCAATTTGCCATGAACTTTTAGAATATAATATGTTTTTATTGATTCCTTCTATGTTAATTAATGGTACCAACTTTCACTTTGATAGCTGCGCATGCAAAGAAGGAAGGACACCATTCAGCCAGTGATTAGAGAAGAAGAAACAGAAGCTGCTCCTAAAATGGATCACCAAAGCAAAAGATGCATAGTATATAGGACTTTAGTAGAAGAAGCGTGCACATTAAAAAGCACAAAAGATCATTGAATCAGACCAACACTTACTGAACTTTCCTTTCCATTGTACATGCAACTATGCAAGATTGTCATGAATGCGATCGCGCTGCTTGAAGTATATTATTAATTATAACCATTTTAAAAGAGGACTAAAAAGAGAGAGAAAGAAAACATTTCTTTTGTCACCCAAGATATCTCCGTGAGTCAGAGTCTCAAAGACTAATATCTTGAAATATCAAAATCTCATTAAGTACTTGACTTTTTCTCAATATATGTTTTTCAAACACCTGAACTTGAAAAACCTAACCTGACTGATCACATACTTGAGAAGTAATGTTATCTGTCAATTATGTCACATTATATTTATAAAGAAAAACTGTCTTTTGAAGAGCAAAAGGCAGAGGATGTATTATATATAGTTTACTGCAAGGGAAGCAAATTAAGCATAAGGTGAATTAATACATATAAATCATACATATTAATTTTTCTTTTTGCAACCCTGCAGCTATATATATTCCATTTCTTAGCTAATAATAATTAAAGTGATCATCATTAATTCATCAACCATCAGCAACGGTTGCCCTTTCTACAGGTAAGTGCACCAGAAGTGGTGGTCATGGAGCCGACAAGAGAAGAAGGTCTTGCACTGAGACTTGAAGCCCTAGCATAGCTGGAAGAGGCACCAGCACCAGATTGCCTGAAGTATGCTCCATTCAAGAACATGTCACCCTCTGACCTCCAATTCCACCCCATCCATTCACTCTGTGGAGCATCCTCATGCTTGGTTACCTCTTTGCTGAACCTGATGTCTGGGGCAAGGAACCTGTTCCCTTGGCTGTTGATGGTAGGGTTTGCACTCCCACCAATTGCATACATTTCCCAGTGGGTGTAGTCGTTGTTCACCACATGGAAATACCCGTGTCTACACCTGCAACATTAAGATAACTTTTATAATTAGTATACGTAAAAGTCACATTGATTATACTCTTAGGATAATTTTTTATAACAAATGTTAGCTAATCTTCTTAGAGCATTGGTTAAAAAATTATAAAAAAAATTATTGGGATGTGCAAAATTGTGCTATCTATAACTCTGCTCTGTGTACACTCTCTTATACTTTTTAGAATAAATACTTTCCTCTTTAATGTCCTAAATTTATTGATTGGCAAAATCTACTTTTTATTTGAATATTATGACATTTGACTTCGTTTTGATTTGTGAAACTTCTTTGATCTATATTAAAATGAACCTAATATGTACTTTTAAATTATATAAAAATAAATATAAAAAAAACTCAATTATGTTAATATTGATATTAGGCCTTTGTAAAAATTTAACAATAAAATGTGTGTATAGACTCGCTATATTTACAAACACTAACGTTATTAAACCTTTATTAGAAATTATTAAGTTATGAGCCAGGGACCCATTGATTAAGGAGGAGGCAGGAGGCCTACAAAGTTTTTGACTAATAAGAAATAGCGTATTAAATATAATATTAACATTTTTAACTTTTGTACATACCTTGGCATTCTTTGAACAAGGCCTTCACCAAAATGATTGAATGCTATAGTGACTTGCATGTCCTTGTCTTGGGTGTACGAATCACTGTGTCCCAAAAGCATAACCTTGTCATGATGGGTCATGTAATTGTTGGAGATGGTGATGGCCGTGGATCCATGAATGGCATCAATGAGACCATCACGACAATTAGACAAAGAGCAATGATCAACCCAAATATGCTTCGAATTAAAGATGGACACACCATCACCGTCCGATTGAGTCCAAAATCCAGAGTGATGTGGAGAGTCTCTAATGTTGGTGTTCCCCGTGGGCTTGCAATCATGAATATGAATACCATGAATAATAATGTTACTAACATAGTGTATAGTAATGCAGCCCCCATTAGCAATGTGAACACTAGCACCCCTTCCATCAATTGTCTTAAAGGAATTCACCAAAAGCTCTTCTTTTAGGGTGATCACCATGTCCCTCTTGAAAATGATCCACAATGGCTCGTCTTGTATGGCTGCGTACCTTAGGGTTCCTGGCCTAGGGTTCACAGCATCATCGTCGCCAGAGTCGGTGACGACATAGATTCGACCATTTTTTCCTCCAATTGCGTCCTTACCGAACCCAATTGCACAATCAGCTAGTCTTTGCCGGTTGTTCTCCCAATTGGGGTCACAACGCCAGCAATCGTCAATGGGGTTGCCTGTTCCGCATGATAAATAACCCAAGTTTCTTCTAGAGGCATTGATGCTTCTGTAGTGAGAAAAATAAAATGTTACATTTTTGTGTGCTTAATATATAGTCGTCCTAAGTTACATATTTTACCACCCAAGACCAAGAGTAAATAATACATCCATTTATTTATTGTGAAAAGATTTATTATTCTATTATTTGATTATAACTATATTTATGATATATTTGTTAATTTTTATTAATACAAATATTATTTTTAGTTGATAATGTTGACCACTCTTTTGACCCCTACTTCCTCAATTTAGCAAATTTTATATCTGAATGTGAATTTTGTCATCTTTAAATTTAACTCTACTATTTAATAAAAATAATGGCGTGACAAGCTACTACGTTATCACATGAGTACATTCTTACCAATGTGATATTATATACCATATTGCACCGTCAACTTTTTCTAAATAATGGATATTAAGTTAACAAATAGACCAAAATTGCACAATAAAATATTGAAGAGATTAAATTTAAAAAAAAAATGGAGGGTCTAAATTTGTAAAATTGAAAGAAAAAGAAGAAGAAAAGAGGTAATTAAGTCAAACTTGTACACTAACCCTGTGTCTATAAAACTCTTAATTTTATTTATTTTAGGGAATTAATTGTTTATTATCAGATTTCTAAAATGAAGTTTAGACAAAACCGTTACTTAAATAAATAAATAATATATCTATAGCTAGATGCTAAAGATAAACCTAATGAATAATGGAGATTGAGAACACAAGCACAGAATATGAAGCAAATAGTTCTTTGGTTTATTACCTTTGTACTTCTTGTACAACTAACTCAGGGTCTCTCACTGCGGAGGAGGAAACAAAACTGGGTGTCAGAAGAGAAAGAGCAAAAAGAATACTGAAGCATGAAAGGGGAGCCATTTTTGCTCTTCTCTTTGTTCTTAGTAGAGCTGTAAGGTGGGAGAGTGGGGAAGTTTGGGTGAATGGAGGGAGTTTTATAGAAAGAAAAAGTCCTTTAATCAAAGAAACAAAAATAGGAAGAAAAGCCGAGAGTAATGGCGTGATTAAATTTTTCCAAGTGGGGTCTACATTATCGTAATTTCAGCTTTTAATGCACAGGTTATTTACGCTTGGTTCTTATACAGTTAGATGTGTACTTGGTTTGAGTTGAATTAAATTTGATTTGTATAAGTAAAATCTTAGATTCCATCTTTGTAAATGAAAAAACAAAATACTTTGATTAAAGAAAGACCCTATATAAAAATGATCTGGGTAGGTTTTTTCTGACAAACAAGCTAGCATAGCTGTCATAGAAGTTGATAAATATTTTTCACATATAATGTAATAACCTTAAAAATAATACAGGTACATCGTTTGAAACCGTTATATTACCCCCCTAAGAATTTCATCTGTTTAAGCACCAAAGTCAAATTGGTTGACCTCATTGGACGGATGCATAAGGTAGACAACGAAAGGCACATGCCCCACCAAATTTTAATTTCTTGTGTTTTCATTATCATAGTATTGACTTTGATTTTTTCCCGTGTATGTTTCTAAAACTCGTTCATATTTATGTGTTCTCTATTTTATTTTTTTTCCATCAATGTTATGGCATTGTCATGTTTTAAAGTGTTGTTCTACAATACACATATCTCCTTCTTCTCCGGTTCTTATCCCCCTTAAATTGTGCCATGTTTCATTAGAGTGTGATCCACATACATGCACCATACTTAACTACATGATTTAAGGTCTTGGAATTCGGAGATTACGGTATGTACGCGCGCACATATGATGAGGCTGTGTCTAATTCATCATTTTGGCGGGCATAATTAATTTGTTATTCGTTGAATACTTTTTTTTTTCTATGCCCTTTGTGTCGTCAAAACCTTAGTTTAGTTTTTATGTATTCTTGTATAGATATCGGGATTGATTTGATCATATGCTTCTATTTTTATATAAATTGAGAATTAGGAACATATATTTTTAATATATCAACATACTTTACATGTCAAAGTTATTAAATAATGCAAGTCTCATTCTTGTCCCAATAACAAAAAAGGTACTAATATTCTTGATATATATTTTAAAAGGAAACTCTAGCAATACTACCACAGTGTGGGTACTGTTTTCTTTCTTAGTATTAATACAATGGGTATACTTTGGTCAAAAGGAAATACGATATTTTATACGATTAAGTATTAACTAATGAAAATCATTTCCTTAAAAAAGTAATTAAAAATAATTCTTATTAAATTTATCAAACATAAATTGATGGTGCATTCTAATTAAATTCTAAATTACATATTACAAATATTTTTTTTATAGATTATAGATATTTTTTCCTTTAGACAATCTTACTTGAGACAAATAAGATCATCATGAGTAATAAAACTATCTATCTGAATATTCAACGCAATGACAACTTGATCCTCATTTTTTTTTTGTGAATTTGTTCCCTCATTATTTTAGTGTGCAATTTTTATCCATATGTTAATTTGGGAAACGACTCCTCTAAAGTGCATTATATACTATTTAGAGTGTAAAGTGCAAACATCTTCATCCTTTATTATATTAATGGTCCAGATCTTTTAATCTCATTTAAGATTTTCACTCATTTAATTTAGTTTTTTTAAAAAAGGAATCTTAATATAATCAGAAAAAATAAAATATTTTATGTCTTTGTGTTGTGCTTTACATTCATGGTTTTCTTCTTGTAGAACAACTGGTTTGGCACGATGGGAAAAAGAAAGAACAAAGAAAACAAAACAAAAAAGCTAGAGAGAGAGCCTTAATATCTATTTTTCTCCTTTTATGAATATTTGAGAGATAGAACGATTGTTTCAAATCCAATCCATTATTTTCTTTAGTGTTTTTTTTTTTTTTTTTTTTACGACAAGTATGAATTATCGTCATAACCATGGTTGGTTACTTCGGAATTCCCGTCAGGGATGTCGACAAGAATAACAATGTAGATATTATAGTTAGAGTCGTCGAATGTGTGGATGCGGTGAACCCTGAGACGGTGTTTGCCACTGGTGACGCGACCGTTAGTTATGGCCAAGGACGTTGATTCTCTCAATGATGGTTGTGAGCAAAAGGAGGCAAGAGATAGTAAACACCCAACTAAAGAGGAAGACTTAAATTGTTTTTGTTAATTTGTTTAATGATATTTTCAAAAAATAAAAAACTAAATTTAAATGAGTTAGATCTCTGGATCATTAATATAATAGATGGTGAAAACGTTTGCAATTTATACTTTAGAGGAGCGTGCTATTTCGGTTAATTGGACATCAATATTTAGCAAAAAAAGATGAGTTGATAAGGTGAATAGGTGGATGATTAGTATAGAATGTTTGCATTTCCATTTGTAAGGGTACACCAAAAAGCCCACATATAACTAAATTTATAAACATCCTTATCTCTTAATTCACCAAAGTATCCATGGACAAAATGTGAAGCCCATAACAATCCAAAGTTTCATAGTTTATATGTGAATATGTGATGAGCCTAACAAATAACAATACAACAGACTGACGCTAGAAGGAGGGGTCGTGCAAGATAAAACAAACAATATATCTTGAATATATAGGGTGAGTCTAAGTGTCTAACGATGTTATTAATTATTATTTTTTAAACTTGAAGAGTTTTTGCTTTTTCGCGTAATCCTTGCCAGTAGAAAATCTAATGAATTGGCAGTACATGCGGTACCTATAATTAAACAATAACCATAACTTTATCCTTTTTGTGTGTTAGTTGGGCAACATTACCTTTATCTTGGGCCAATGGAACAACCAATTCCTATTGATTTGGGCAGTTTCTATTATTGGGACATATTTTCTCAACCCTACTTTATTATGATGGCTGTTGTTGACTTCTTTACCAAGGGATTCACTAATCCGGACAGATTGAGCATCTCATTTATAACTATGTACTCACTTGTTCACTCAATATGATAGGTTTTGTTTTATTGATTATATTCTAATATTCTAATTCTAATTAATATTTATCATCTTTATTAATTGCAAGGCCAAGTTGTAGGAGCAGCAGCATTAACCAAAATTCTCATTTTCCATTATACAAAATGATGTTACTTTTTTCCACTGACTGCGGAACACATTTGACTTACCATTGTTTCACGTCTCAATAATCAATGGTCGCAAAGAATATTGATATAAAAAAACGTGGAATTTGATTATTAAGTAGTTACATAGCACTATTAACTGATAAGAAATATTTCAGGTCTCGAGGTTGGAGAGGTTGGTGCAGAATAAATTGGAAAAGGGAATCAGAGCACATGAGCCTTACAGGAATCACTATTCATTATGTGAAAACTTCAAAGGCATAAACAGGAACTAAAGGGTGTTTTCACGTTAGAATTTTATAATGTAAGCGAAATTTATGAGAATATATAAGAAAATTTAATAGGCACAATATCAATTATAAACTTAATTATTATGTGAAAAAAGTTAAGATAAGATGCTTTGTTAAATTTAACACGAGATCACGATTCCCACGTAACAACCAAATTTTTTAGTATTGTTATTAGATTTTATTTTCCCCATGAACTGGCAAGATCTAGATAGCTAGCTCGACTATATATAGACAGCGGTATATTTTGCAACAATTTTTGCAAATGTACAAGAATGAATTAGTTTGACTTTTTCTCCCTGAAGTTTGAATGATAGATGAAATTTAAACTATATACACTTTAAAATTTAATTATCCTATCATGCTATCACCATATAATCCTATTATTAATATAATATGGCAATAGATTGAATTTTTACTAGATATATAAGTGAAAAATGTCATTTTTGGTCATTTAGTCGTAGTGCTTTTTTAGGTCCTTTAAGTTTTAAAAATCATGTTTTCTTTATATTTTTAAAAAGTTTCATTTTGGTATTTTATTCAATTTGCTATTAACATTGTCAGTTTTTTAAATTTTGAAATAATTAACTTTACATGACGACAACTAAAAATCACCATTATGTATAACTAAATCCCTAATCCATACTCATGTTTTTTAAACCAAAACTTAGAACTCCAAGCCACCACAATACCAAGTCCAAGAAACACTACCATTTGGTACTCACTCCAAAGAAGATTAGAGAAGACATAATGGAGGAAACAACAACAATGAAGTTCACCATGCACAACCAGTAGGCGAAGGTCATGATGGTGTCCTTCGTCGCCACACATTAGTCATCAAGGCACTTAAGAAACACGAGAGATAGAAAAATACGAAGAACAATAAGTGGAATGGGAGCATCTTGCATGATAACATTGTTGATATTGCGAGGGTGATGAGGTTGCGCTCCATGGCGAAGGATCTCAATAAGACCATTAAGGAGATCTTTGGGACTTGTGTATCAATTGTTTGTGCACACTACCAACTTCTTGAGGTACTTCTCCAATGACATGCTCCATTGCCTTATAAATCCTTCGTAGGTCTTCTCTAGCCAATCGAAAAGTGTCACTACGTCGAAGAACCACTGACGGACGCTAAACTCAAAGGTCACAACGTCTTGCTTCTTTTGAGAATTGGTGAAGACAATGTGGAGGTAGTTGTCAAAGTCTGATCGACATGCAATGGTGCCATCAAAGTTGTAATGCATGTAGCCTCTTGACCTTGCTCATCCAATACCAATTGTGAGTATATCAACTTTCTCTTTAGTGGACAAGTTGGAACTTCCAGACTCCTTGGTCAAGTCCCAAAGGTTTTGTTACCAGAATCATCTTGCCTTGTCTTCATATAATGTTATAATATTTCTTCATACATACCAATGATTCTCAAACATACCCAAGGACTTCTAAAATTATACCTGGGTTTTTATAAACAATTTTGGTGCTTTTGGATCTTCAATCTTCTTCCTGTTCAAGTCAATGGTGGGAAATCTAGTGCACATTCTATCAAAATAGAACTTAAATTCTATAGAATCCCTTATTTGAAGTGTTGGGGGATAAGCAACAACATGTTTTTTCACCCACCCTTTTGCCTTGAATTTTCCTGCACACTTCAAGTCTTCTTCAGAAGAATAGAAGCCTAGTTCCATCAGATAAAAAGGCTCAAACTTCAGCTTGGATGGTCTAATAATCAACTTACTTTCAGTAGAAGTGTAGGTACAAGTGACATCTTTCAAACTATTGGCAATAGCTTCTTCTAGCTCCTCCATTTCTTCATCAGATACAATCCTCCTCTTCTTCTTACCTTTGCCTTTTCTTTTGCCTTACTGATCTTTTCTTGGTTGCATGAGAGCCTTTGAACACAATGGTTAACTAACTGCCATTCTAGCATTCATTGCCTTTTTTTTTTCTTCTTCTTCTTCTAGAATCAAAGGCACCTTGTGTTGAATAATTCTAGGACATTAAATCTTGGGCATTTGTGGCTTAACAACATTGGAATATAGCCTTCTGGACCAACATTGATGACCATTAGTAATGATCACACCTTTCTTCAAAGCCTTGTACTCCTTCATGGATTGATGCACATACCATTCATATCTCTTTCATTAAGGAGTTGATGTAACTTGATACACCTTTTCAATAAATGGTTGAGGATCCCTTTCAACAATGTCATTGGGATCAACTGTGTCTAGGGAATTCTCTTTTGCCAAAAGAAGATTCCACTTCTTCTTCACATCTACCTTCTTTTATGTCTTCCCTTCAAACACTTCTTCTAAGGATATGGAACTTGGATAAGTATTTATGGTAGTCACAATAGGAATAAAGTTGGGGTTATCCAATGCATTTGTTGCTTGACTAGAAAATGTTTGATCCTAAGGCATGTGGAGGTGTATATGGTTTGGAGAGATGGTGATTTAAAGCCAAGCCATCCAAGGAGCTTCATATTGGGATTTGGTGCACCTAAGCAACCTATTTGGTAGATCTTTAGGAACTAGTTTTTGTCTTACGGGGTTTGCTTGAGAGTCCAAAATGGGATTTCCTTTCTCATCAAGCACAACTTCTCCTTCTACAATAAAGGTGAAGTTTGGTCTTAAGAACATTTCTAGTGAATGTCTTGAGATAATGGTGTTGGTTAGCTATCTAAGGTTTATGGTTTTGTTTGTTGAAGGTTCAGTTTGAGAGTGGGTTGTGTTTGGTTTATTGAAGGGTCTTATTGTGAAATGGTTTGTGTTTGGGCTTGTGGTTGAATAATGGTTGACAGGAAAATAGTAGTGATAGGTTCATTACTTGCATTTTTTGTTGGGTTTGGAGATAGAGGTAGTTGGTTATCTATTTAAAGATGAGGTTAGGGTGAATGTGATTCATGTTCATAGATAGTAACATAAGAATGAATAGGATAAGCACTTATTATTTCAAGTGATGATGAACTAAACTCACCCAAGATCAACTTATTTTTCTTATTAGCAACATGTTTCTTCCTCTTTAGATGCTATACTAAATGGATGATAGGATTTTCAATAGTTTTTTCTGTGTTTCTCCCCTTTTTAGCTTCAGTCTCCATTTCACATTCAATCTCTTTCTCTTCACTCTTTCAATTAACAATTGATTATCATAATCTAAATCAACCAGTTTGAATAGGGTTCCTTTCACCATGTTTAGAATTTTGCCAAATGATTTTCTTTTGTATAGGGTTCCTTTCACCATGTTTAGAAGTAGCTAGGACAAGGACTTTCATTATTGCATCCTTTTTTCTTTGGAGTCTCAAGCTTCTTGACCCCCTTCCTCCAATACCCTACATTTTTCTTTTTTGATCTCTTTTCATATTCTACCATCTCCTTCTCAACTTGATTCATGACTTCCGAAAAGTCACCTAGAGCAATCATTTCTCTATCAGAGTACTTCTTCAATTCTTTTTCAGTGGCAAAATCTTTTCTAGTTGTCCTCTTGGATGCATGCATCTCCATGAATTTCTAAATCCTCTTATCAATGCCCATGACACTGATAGGTTCAAAACCTTGAATGAATTAAGGATTGGACATCTTTCCCTTTCTTGTCTTATTTCTTCCTCGTTCAAGGGAGCAACTTCCATTTCCTTCAGATCAAAACCAAGCTTCATTTGATTGATGTTGGTGGGTCCAAACACTTGTTGGATTTCCTTGCACCTCCCTTTCACAATGATGGCATTTTTGGTGTTTTCGTCCACTTTATCCATGAGCTTTTTGTAAACACCTTACATCTAAAACAACTTGTTCAACAAAGCTGCATAAGTTATATCTTCTGTTTCTTCATTGCCTCTTAAATTTTTAGAAATTTTCATGTAGGTAGTGTGTGGGAGGTTGAAAGGGATGCCTTTCACTAGGTGAAATAAGACAAATCTATGGAACTCTAGGGTAGAGTTCTTAGACTCGACCTTATGCAACAAGCACCTGTTGCAAAACTGTTAGTATATCTTAACTTCTCTGCACATTTCGCCACAGATAGTTTCATTTCCAGTCTTGTCTTCATTGAAATTCTCCTTTAGTAAAGCCCTTTCCATTGTACCTTCTAGGTCAAACTCCACTGACCAGGCATTAGTAAGGTAGTAGTCTACTCGCTCACACCTAGTGGCATAAGCTGTGGTAGTAGGGGAGATGACAACCTTCATATATAGCACCACTCCAGTAATCTATATAGGTGTTGTAAATCTTGTTCTTCTACAAAACATTCTTATCAACTTAAGTTAGATGGTCTGTTGTTCATCATTTTAGTAGCCATTAATTCCAAAGTTTTGTATTCTTCTTGACATTGAGTCCCCTTTTCTCAAGCTCTTCAATGTTGAAGAAGTACCCATATTGATCTTACTTGAGTTAGTGTCAATCCTTACAACCTTTGGGCTAGTGGTGGTAGGAATTTCTGGTTGGGCATCCATGGTTGGTAAATGTTGGAATTTTAGGGTTCCAGAAAGTGTTTGGGTGAAGAATGGTTTCTACAAGGATTTTCTTATGTGAATGTAAAGTGGTTCCTATGTTGATATGATTTGGCTTAAGTGTAAGTTGAAATGATCCAAAAAGAGGTTGTCTAAGTTCTTTGAGGCTTTTAATGTTGTCACCTATGGTCTCGATGGTCTAGGAAAACTTCTCAAGATTTATTCAATATGATCAAAATTATCGTAAGTTATAGATAGAGATCTGAGCCCATTTAGTATGGTCTAGAAATGTCCAAACATACTTTGTATGTTTTCATTTTCATCCATACTAAGCATCTCATACTGATGAGTAAGAAAACTGAGTTTGTTACGTTTCACCTCATTAGAACCCTCATACATTATAGCAAGAATCTCCTACATCTATTTGACATTTTTGAAGTCGTCGACCTTTGTACATTCTTCTTCAGAGAGAGCACACATGATGGCTTTTCTTCTTTGAAGTTAAGTAAGTATCTTTGTTTTTGTTCATCAGTCCATCTTTTCATGGGGATCTCATTAATCTTCTTATCATATGGGATGTGATTCCCATTTTCAACAACATCCAATATGTCCACATGACAAGATTCAAAGAAGGCTACCATTCTTTGTTTCCAATAATTATATTTAACACCTTAAAAAAGTAGCGGCCTATTGACTGCTTATCCTTCATTTTCCATCCTTCTACAATGGATCTTTGTTCCTCTACACTAGTAAGTACTCAACCTAAGATGTTGAGCTCTAATATGAACTAAAATAAATGGAGCACAATGGAAGAGAGGTTGAATAGTTTGTTAGAGAAAACTTAAACCTTTTTTCTCAAAGATAGAAAATCTTTTCGAAATCAAATATAGCAAAGCACTTGAAAAACAAGTTGGTTGAAAGCTAATTGTTAAGAACTTGTGTGTCCAAAGGTGTGTTCAAAGATAATCAAGAGAGAACAAGATAAAACTTAGAGAAAGTAAAAACATTTGATTTATACTAGTTCCTTCAGATTTTTGAAGATGCCCGAGCGGTTAATAGGGACGGACTGTAAATTCGAGGGTTCCACTAATCAAAATATGATTACAAAGCAAGTATTCTATCCTGCCACTTTTAGCTTACACAAATATTATCTGGACCACTTTTGGCACACCCTCAATCTTCCCATAAGATTGATAAATATTAAAGTATTATTTTGATCACTAAGTCATCCTTGCTTTCCAAAACAACAGTTTGATGAAATACAATTCAAATCAAATCTCACAAAAAAAGAAGAACACATTATAAAGAAAATTGAAAAACAAAGGATTGCACACTAAGAACTTGTGTATGATCATCCAAAGACTAGTAACAAAGCAAAGGTATAATTTGATGATAAGATTTTTCCCATATTTTATAGTCTTCTTTGCTTTGCCTTCTCCATTTATAGTATTCAAGGAATGTGAATGTTGTGGAATTCTAAACCTTGAAAATATTTGTTTTCCATAACTTGTATTGATTCAAGGGAACAAATAGTATTGTCTTTTTCCAAGATGTGTTCCTTTACTTGTACTATCAATGGTTTGTAGGGAATGTGCTTTTTTTGTCCTGTCTTAGTACACACTTAAAATTCAAATGATTAGAAATTTGAAATTTATGAGGAAATAATGCATCATCCTCATGATTTGTATATGTGTACTACGTGAGCATTGGATGGTAGAAAACTTAGATATAAAACATTTGTGTAAGTTTCTTATTGCAATTTGGATGCTCAAAGTAACTCAACACTTTGGATGCTGGTTTTCACAAATTCTTAGACGCTTGTTCATCGACAATGTGTTGGATCCTAGTTATAAATACAAAGTTTAGGATTTCAATACCAAAGTTGTTTAGGACGTTAGTATTCATGTAATACTTAATGCAATTCATTTGTCCATAAAATTTTAATACATTTGTTATCGCCAAAATCATAGAAATTTTGAGGAGTTGGGCATCGTCCAATGTCTTTGGTTTTAACAATAATATTTTTGTATTTCATATTTTGTTCTTTTTAAATATAATGGCACTAAGAATTTTGTTGATTGACAAAATTGTCTCTGAAACGATTAAGATGAGGATAAGGGTTCGAGTTATCTAGTTGTGGATTAAAAAACAAAATACAATAATAATGCATATGAAAGTATTGAAGTCACATTTCTTGATGAAAAGGTAACTCATGTTTCTAACATTATATTGGGATGTTGGTTTGGGTAGGTGGTTGAAAATAAAAATGGTATACTCATGTGTGACTTTTAAATTATGTCTTATATGCTAATGCTTTGGATATACTCCTCTTAAAGAAAAGAATTGTGTTCTCTTTTTATAGAATATTTTTAAATATGCACAAATCTTAGCTGTGTTGAAATGTCCTCTTAATGGGAAAAACTAATGTTATTTTCAAATTCCTTTATAGTTATGTGTATTATGAATTTTATGATCTTTGTCTTCCAATTTGGTTTTCTATAATTATTTTTTGGATAAAATATGTTTTTGATCCCTTTAAAATTTTTCAAATTTGATTTAGTCTTTAAAATAAATGGTCATAGGCCATCCTTCTAATTTGGAAATACTCACTTTTGGTACTCAAAGTGATTACAATTAACATTTAACGACCATTATAAATCACCATAAAATACTCTTTGAGAACAAAAAATTGAGTATTTTCAAATTAAAGGGGAAAAATTGAATGATTTTTTTGGAAGACTAAATTTGGATTTAGAAAATTTTAGAAGAACCTAAAGATATTTTATTCTTAGTTTTTATAAAGGATTTTTCAATAAATAATTTGTTTATGCTCGTGATTTTGATAGGGAATTGTTACTTTACCCTTTTCTTTGGATTTTATAATCATCACTTTTTGAAAGTCTTTCACTATCAAAGTCTGTATTGAAGGATTTTAGGAGATGACTAAAGTGGACTAGTTAATTAAAAATTTCTAGGATTTGAAAGATAGATTATTGAAATTGGTCAAAACATAGAGAAAAAGACTTAAGATTTACATAAACTTGTTTACGATACTTTTCTTGATGACTACTAAGACATGAATGTTTAGCTTGGATCGTTTCTGGATTGCAAACTTCAAGACTCCATGAATTGGGATTTGAAACTCAAATAGAAAAAATGGAGAAGATTAAGGAATGATTATGAATGACGCCACGATTCGTAACGAAGCGATAAGTTGGAGGATGATTTGCCACAAAGGAAAGCTTCCTTGATAAGAATCAATTTGGTTTCACTCAAGAACCAACAAGAGGTTAAGCTCTCAATGCAAGCACAATACTTAATTTCATTAATCCAAGTTTACCAAAAATAGCAAAGTCTGAGTATTTATATGGCTAGGCCTCTAATAAACACCTAAAAACGTAAGTTTAGGCCTATTTGCGGAAATATCAAAGCCCATTACAAAAACAACAAAAATCTATAGAAGCACTACCATTTTAAAGGAAAATAATCGATTAAAATGAAGCGTAATCGATTAAAACAGAGCGTTTCAGTACTGTGTAATCGATTATAGCAACGTTGTAATCGATTAAAACAGACAAAAATGCTTGTGTAATCTATTACAGATACGTTGTAATCGATTAAAACATACATTATTTGCTATACAGATAGGATTTGCTTGTGTAATCGATTACAGATACGTTATAATCGATTAATACAGACAACACTTGCTTATTACAACAGACAATACTTTTGACTGGATCTTGAATGGTTTGGGTTCTAGCTCTTGTCATGGGTCCTTCAAAGTTCATCAAAGGAAGTGCTTCAGGCCCTCCTTCTAGACCTTTGGCTTGGAATGAACCTACATCATCAAGATCCTTAGATAGTCCTCTATCATTTCTACAATTGTTTCTAAGCATTCAACTTTTCTAGAATTGTTTTATAAGCTTTTCTACAAGAGGCAATACATGATCCCTACTAGAAGAAACACATAGCATAAATGTTGGCAAAGGAAGGGAGAACAAGTGTGCCTCAAATTTGAAGATCAAAGCAAAACTACATGAGGCATGAAGAGGAAATTCAATACACATACTGAAAACACTATGAACACACGCAATAACCAAGAGGGGGGTGAATTGGTTAATACTTGCCCTTTTAAAATCTTTAAAAAATCATAGTAATAGGATCGTATCACAATTAAACCAAGAATGCTTCAATCAATCAAACAACTCAGTTCAAGAAAACAATTACAAAAATTCATTTGTTGAGTAATAAAGACTTCACCAAAGAATCATAGATTAAGATAGCAAGAAGAGATTAAAGAAAGTAATCAACACAAGAACTTATACTGGTTCACCCCTCAACAAGAGAAGCTACATCCAGTTTCTTCTAACCAAACCTTGGCTAGAGTTTCACTATCAACAAAAAACTGTTCTTTACAAGCTTACAAAATATCACCCTTTATTAACCCTAGATAAAGAACTAAAATCTAAACACCCTCTAGACTTCTAATGATCAAGACATAGAGAAACCTTTCTCTACTCTTCCTTTTGGAGAACTCTATTCTAGACAAGCTTAAAGAAATTTTTTGTAATAACAACTAACAAGTTGAAATGTAAAAATGAATTACAATAAGAGTTTGGAAGAGAGATACAACCTGATGATCCAAAGCATGCAAATGCAAATGTTTACCACTCAGGAATCAAGTTGATAGAAAGCAAGTTTTAGACCAAGCTCTCCAACAAACTCCTTTGAAATCTTATCCAAAAAGAATTCTATCAATGATGCATGAAGATCTTAAATTATAGGACAAGAGCTTTGTTACTCAATGTATTTTCTCTCAATTCAGAAGTCTTTTGAAAAACAATGAAAATCTCGAATTGTAATAATTTTTTCAAATCAAAAGACCCAACAACTTTTTATAGAAAACTGTTGTAACTGAATGTAATCAATTAAATCATCCATGTAATCAATTATTTCCACTTATGTAATCGATTAAAGTGTTCTTGAGCTTTCTGGAAAAGATACATGAACAAAGTAATCGATTAATCCATCATGTAATCGGTTACTACAGAGATTCTTGTTTTCAAAAACATGCTCAGTAATTGATTACTGATAAATGGTAATCGATTAACACTGTCAGGTCTTGTTCTGTGTTTGCATAGTGTAATCGATTACTTAATCTTTGTAATCAATTGTTTTGTTTTTCATGGCTCAAGTAATAGATTACCATATTGTGGTAATCGATTAAGGCAGTGCAAAATTGTTTTTCCAAAACTTAAACCATAAGCACTTGGCTTTTATGCAATCATGAAAACTTAAGGTTTTTTCCATAAGATATGTGCTTTTATAAAACCATGAATGCAAGCCAATGAATGATGTTTATGCAATGCAATGGATCATAGGATGAAACTCTCATACATCCAAAGATTACATATGCCTTCAATTGAATGACATGTAAAAGCTAAAACTCATCCAAGACAAAGAGCCTCAACATCTTTATCCTCTTCAAGCTCCCCTTGTATCTAACACGTACCATATTTTGTTTTAGTTATATACTTTGTTATTTATATTCTGTCTTATATTTTTGCAAGACGATGTCAATTGAAGCATTATGTGTGACAAAAGTAGAACACTGGAAGCAAAATAATAGTAGGGTTGTGTGATAGTAAAGTTAATGCTATATTTGATTGTTTATAAAAAAAATATTACATTTGATTGATTCATTGTCAAAGGGAAATTTAGATTATAGTTATATGGTGGTTGGGATGGGCTAAGATGGTGAGGCAATTATTGTAGTAGCAAGTTTTATTCGCCAATAAGTGTTAGATGTTTTGGGTTGAATTTATTTTGGAGACACAAGATGACACGTCCCAAATAATTTGAAAGTGAAAATTTGAACATTTTGTTTTGAATTTATCACAAAAGCTAGATGTAATATGTTCTATCTTATTTATGCAATCACTATCTCTCTTTCTTTTTTTAAATGAAGCATAGTTCAAATGAACAAGGCTGGCTAGCCCTGCACCATTTCACTGGATATATATAACATCAACAAAAAAGAAAACATATACAACCATTGTTGAGTATGGCCCATACTGTGCCATCAACAGATATGCACGAGGGATCGGGGGAGTCTCCCCGGTAGGGACTAGGGGGCAGTGCCCCCAGAACTTTTTTCGAGGCCTAGTACTATTGTTGGCCTCATGTTTTATTATTTGTAGTTTGAACTTGAGCCCATGAATAACTACCGTGCTTAGGGTTTCTAAGCCTACATATTTCCTTGTAATCTGAGTGCAATTGTACGAGTGTATGAGGAAATATAATGAATAACTAGACGTAGCCCACATTGGGTGAACCAGGGTAAATTCTGTGTGTTATTTTCTTCTTCCTTTTCTTTCTTTCTCCTATCTCGATTGTTGTGTGATTGCTCAATACCCAACAACCATGGACGACCAAACCAAACTCATGCAAAAAGCATCCAAAAAAAGAGGCTCATCATCTAAACCTATAGAAAGGAAACAAGGAAGAATTCATGCTAAAATCATGAATCTAAAAATTAAGTGGGGAATCCCACCACTTAAACCCTGACCTATTCACTGAATGTAGCTTAGCTTATCTGCATAGGTATTTTCTTCCCTAAAGACATGGGATATACAAAAATCCATAAGGTTAAATGTAAACAATTTTTTCATTTATTCAAAAGATTCCAAGTAACTAGAAAAACATCAACAAAAGCCTAAACTACAAGTGTGGAATCACAGTCTAACTAGAAAGACAATCAACTGTTACTATAAGCAATTTCAATTGCTTTCATGGTAACTAATAACTTGACATGAAGAGTTGTGGAAACTCCAAAAAGATTCAGCAAAGCCCCCACAAATTGCCCAAAAGAGTTTTTGAAAATACCACCTTCCCCGAAAAGGCTTGGGAAGCCATAACAAGCCCCAATAGAATTCCACTTAATCCAACCCTCTAAGGCAGATGCCAAGTGACTGGGGTGACCGAAGAAGGCTTCAAAGGATGGCTAAAAATACCAAAAAAATGATATTAAATTCAAACCTGTCGCAACCTATCCGGCCACGACGGGGGACGGCGATGAAAAAAGAAGAACAAAGAAAAAGCTTCCCAAAAAATGGGAAAAACTTGAGATGGAGTCGCCACCAACGTTTATTTAAGGAAAACGTCGGAAAAACTGAAAAGATAAGGTATGGTCTACGGTTTTAGAGAAAAAGAGTTCGGGAGTCATTTACGCACGGGGAAGGTGTTAGCACCCTACACGTTCGTCACGAAGACGACAGCCTTTAATCGAGTGTGCTAAAAATAAAGTGACTTTTTAATTATTTGTTTTCTCTTAAAACATGACTTATGTTTCTTTTATTTTTGTTTATTTAGAAAAGAAAATCAAAATTTTTATTATTTTTTAGAAAAGAGAATATTTTATATTTTTTTTTTGTTTTTTTTAGGTCGACAAGGGGTTTGCCCTCGCTCCTACGTATCCCCAAGTGCAATGAGGAATCAGACTTACGTAGTTCTTTTTTGAAAGATTTATCTTAATTGCATGGAAAATAGTCGTTAAGGCGTTGGACCTTGAAACGACATTAAATTTGAAGAAAAAGTGGTGAAGATCGCTTAAGGTATTGGGCCTTGAAACGACGTTTAATTTTCAAAAGGAGCGGAGAGAATCGCTTAAGGTATTGAACCTTGAAACGATCTCAAGTAATATGTAAATTTGAGAAAAAAAAAAGAGACGTAAGTGATCCTTTGTTTGAGTATTTTTTGCTTTTTTAGAAAAGATTATTGATTTGCGGTAAACCCTATGAAATCAAGCGAGTCAGGGACCCAGCATGATATTCACAAAATCTATCCACGTATTATTAAAACACTACCAAGTGAGTCAGAGACCCAGCATGGAGTGCACGAAACATAAACGCGTACTAAAGATACTAATGAATAACTGACATAACATTACGTAATCAAATAAATCAAAATAGAAATAGAAAGGGACAGAATAGGAGTGGGGTGTACCTTAGTAATTAGGGAGTGCATACAGTAGGGACAGAGGTGCAATCAACAGAAATTATTTAATTACAAAAATGGGCTAGGCCCAACAAATAGGAGTGCAGTTATGAATATGGGAGGTGTAAATAGCATTATATGTACTGCCCAACAGGGCCAAGCCCAAGTGCTGAGGGGTGTGCAATTATTAAAACTCAGGTGCAAGAAGTATTACGAAATTCATAACACTATTGGGCAGGCCCAAGTGCTGAAGGTGTATACTTATTAAA
>CM023942.1:9004471-9042529 GCA_013407115.1 Glycine latifolia
TTTTTGGTTTTTTGGGTTTGGAACCGGGTCAGGGAGACCCGGCCCAACCCGGTTTTATGTCTTCTTCCCCTGCACCTGCGCGAAAGCTGCACGAAAAAAAGGTTTTGAAGCCATTTTAATGGCTTCCTAAAGCCATGGGGGTGGGATGACCACCGTGGTATGACCAGCGCATGGTGGAGGCACGGTGGTGGCGGTGGTGGCCAGCGGTGGTAGCGCGGTGGTCGTCGGAAAACTCAAAACGGAAAAGAAAAAGAAAGAAATAGAAGAGGAAAAAAAGAAAAAAAAACGCAACCATAACAGCATCAATGAAGCTATTTACAACAAACTACAAGCATTTTCTTCCTCTGCATGAAATAAACAGCAACCCACAAAAATAAAAAAAGAAAATGCAAATAAAAAGAAGAAAAAGAAGAAGAGGTGACAAGAGGTAACAAAAAAAAGAGGCTGTGAAGGGAGAATGAGACCACCTGAGTAGTCTCCCCCTTTCTCTGATGGAGTCCTTGGTCCCTCTAATTTCCTCGAGATTTGTGCCCTCTTTTTCCTTGTAATTTTTTTTCTATTGTTACCCTTTTGCTTTATACTAGGTTTTCTTAACCTAATGGCCCTTGTGGCTTTTTTTCCTTTCTTTTGACTATCTGCTGCACTATTTTTGCTTTCTGTTATCTTTTTTTCTCTTTCTTTTTTTTGTATCATTATTTTATTTTATATTTATTTTTTTTTATTTTATTTTTTTTAAAAAAAAATTTTTTATTGCTTTTTTTTTTTTTTTTTTTTTCCCCTTTTTTTTTTGCTTCCTTTTTTTACTTTTTTTTTAAATAATAATAATAATAATAATAATTTCCTTCTCTTTTTTTTTTTAAAAAAAGGGGTACCCGGACAAAATTAGGGTATGACAAAACCCTTCAAAATATTACCTAACAGAGAGGTGGTTCTAAATCTAGCGTAGATCCTAGCATACCAAATACCACAAATAACATGAGTGACTATCAAGAAAAGCACATCCTCCACTTGGTCACCCCAAGAACTCAAATAGATACGAAGAATGGACCTAATACTTCTGCAATCAAAGGAAGGTTGCAGCTGGCCAAACACATTGTTCAAAAATAAGTGAAACGAGTATTCAGAGCTAATGCCACAAACATTGCAAATGGAGGATTCGAAGCTGAGAAAGGGTGACCCATTGTCACCCTACCTCTTTATTATCTGCAAATAAGGTCTTTTTGCCCTTTTAAAATCAGCAAAGTGTTCAGGTGTTATTCATGGCATCAAGGTGTGTAAAGGAGCCCTAAACCTCTCACACCTGTTATTTGTTTTGCAGGGTTGAAGATGAGGAAGTTGATACTCTGAAAACAATTTGTGACACCTATGGCAAAGCTTTTGGCCAACTCATTAACCTCAACAAATCTAAAATCTTTTTCAACAACAATACACATCTACCCACAGACAACAAATTTCATCCTCCTTTGGTGTCACCAATCAAATTGGTAAAGGAAAGTATCTAGCCGTCCCTTCAATCATTGGAAGAAGTAAAAAACAAGTCTTTAGTTACCTAAAAGATAGAGTTTGGAACCGCATCAACCATTAATCATGCAAGCATTTGTCTAAGACAAGTAATGAAAAATTCTCATAAAATCTTGTGCAAAAGCTATTCCATCATATTGTATGAGTGTTTTCCTTTTGCCAATAACTCTAGAAGACCAAATCCAAAGAATGATGAACAAGTTCTAGTGGGGGTTCAAAAGCGGGTGGTTCAAAAGGTATCAATTGGTTGAATTTGGACAAAATGACAATGAAGAAAGAGCATGGTGGAATGGGTTTTCGAGACCTCCATGGTTTCAACCTTGCAATGCTAGGGAAGCTAGGGTTGAAATTCTTCACTAATCCTGATGCTATGGTTACTAAAACTAATATAAAATTATGTAAAATTAATTGTGTGTTTGTTGTTATTGTTATTTAATATAAAAATTAGTTTTAATTTTATGCGTAAAAATAGTATATTTTTTAAAAATTATTTTTTATTAAAAGTTTAACCTTTAAATAATTATATGAAATATAAACCCTTTTATAAAGTGTCTGAACTTGTCGCTGTTCATTTTGTGCTAACTTTGTTGTTAAGTGCTCTTAATTAACAAATCCCCTCAGTTTTCATTTGGAGATAAAATAAAAGGAATATAAATCTTACATTATTAATGTCCCATATCTGTCTTTTTACTTTCTAGTATCTTATGAGCAATGCCCCTTTAGTCCATCCTCAATACAATATATTTTCTTATTTTTTTACTCAATCACTGACATATGTATTGAATCAATCACCCTCTACAAAGTGCTTGTGTTGGATCTTTGGTTCACTTAGTTGTTGCTAAGCTTGAGGTTTTAAATAACAATATGGAAGAACCCAAAACTCGCCTAGACAAACAAAGACAAGAGTATTCACACAAGTGCCTCATTTATTAATCCTATATTAGCATTTCACTAATCCTATATTAGCATTTATATTGTATGTATACACTATCAGCTGTTTTCGAAAAGCAGTAGTAAAGTCAAATAAGCAAAATATTATTTTAAAGAGCTACCATGTAATGCTTTTTTTAGGGGAAGTAATGCTTATTCTTGAACTTATGATAAATATATTATTCAATAAGTTGAGATTTGACACTTGCTATACATGTTGATAAGTCAAGGCCATATGTTTTATTCGATAATAAGGTTTTGTTTTGTTAGTGTATAAATTAGTAATTAATCGATTTGTTGTGCATTTTGCAGGGCAGATGTTGACTGGGATTTAAGTAGGATCTTCAAGGATTTATTACTTGAGTGGTGAAGATTGTAAAAATCACATGTTAAATAGGAAAGCAATGAATTTTGCACAAGTTAAAATTACATTATTTAGCTTTATTTTTATCGTTTGAAATGTCATTTCTGAAAAAGTCATTTGTGCAAAATTTGAATTATGAGTGGATGATATTTACCTTGACAATGATTTCTTGTTAGTGTTGTGATTGTGGGTAGCTTTATGTCCCAATAATGATATTGTGTTTTCAAGTTATCAGTTATTTCTCGTGATTGTAAATTTTATTACTAGAGTGATATTATCGTAGTTAAATGGAATAATTAGTAAATGATATTATATTTTTAATAAAAAATATTAATATTTATAATTATTAAATATTAAACACTATTATTAAATATTCTCTAACATTAAAATTATTTTTGAATTGTTAAGTATTTAAGATTAGTTTTTAATTATTAAATATTTTAAAAATAACCAATATTTTCAGTAAATTTTAATGTTGAAATTTCATTTTTAAAATGTGGACTTTAAAATAAAAATTTTCATATGGAGGAATTGAATTGCCCCATCCAATTTAAGAATTTGAAATTTCAATAATTTGAATTAACTTATCTAAACAAATCATTTACAAAATGAAGAAATTTTAAATAAGTACAATTCAAATATTTGACATTTCAAATTTCTTAAAATTTTAAAATTTTTCTTCCAAACACAATGTTATACTTGTGTGTTTTGAACTTATCAAATTTTAGTTTGATAATTCCTTCTCGAATATCTTATCTGGCTAAGATTGAACTCACTAGATGAATTAAAGATTCTTTTCCAAATATATTCTTTGGCTAAGATTGAACTCACCATATCAGTTAAGAATTTCCTCTCGAATATTCTCTTCAACTAAAGTTAAACCACCATGCCATATCAATAATTAATAGTTCTCTCCCAAATACCTTCTTCAGTTAAGGTTAAACTTATCAATTTTAAACTAACAAAATTTTCCCAAATACCCTCTATTATACCTTAATTCTGTCCGGGTCCAAAAAAAAAATTGTTAGTCAAGGTCCAATGCCTTGACATCTCTTTTAAAAAAAAAAGATAAAATCAACCCAACACACAAATTATTTTCTACCAAAGAACTACATAAGTCTGATTTCCTCATTGCACTTGGGGATACGTAGGAGCGAGGACAAACCACTTATCGACCTAAAAAACTAAAAAAAATATATAAAATTTTTTTTTCTAAAAAAATTTGATTTTTTCTTTTGAATAAACAAAAATAAAAAAGATATAATTCATGTTCTTAAGGGAAGATAAATAATTAAAAAGTCACTTTATTTTTGACACACTCGATTAAAGGTTGTCGTCTTCATGACAGATGCGTGGGGTGTTAACACCTTCCCCGTGCGTAAATGACACCCGAACTCTATTTTTCTTAAATCATAGAGCATTCCTTATCTTTTGGTTTTTATTACGTTTTCCTTAAATAAATATTGGTGGCGACTCCCCTAAGTTTTCCTTTTTAGGAAGACTCTTTATCTTCTTTTTTCATTGTCATCCCGACGTGACCAGTTACGTTGCGACAGATGGCAACTCCGCTGGTACTCCCTATCGCCGCATTGTCATTACATAAGAGGATGATATCTCTAGAGGCTAGTGAGATTACATGAAACTACTATTGGAAGTTGTCCATGAATAGTGGAGTTTTAGACTCTTTCTACTAGGTTCCTAAATTAAGGACACGAAGCATACTCACCCCACCTTATTTCCTTGATCACATCATGTGTCTCTTCATAGCATCGTGATGGACATATCATTTTTGCATTCATCATTTATCACATTCATGCATCGCATTTGCATAAGGCATTGCATTTTCATACATATTCGTATAGCATATTGCTTGTCCCAGCAATTACATACATTAGGTCATCATCATTCGCATGCCACGTTCACCGATGCATGATTCTAATATATATTTGCTCATGCCTTTGCATTCTCCCCTGTGTAGCCAAAAGTCACAATCAAGTGTGAAAGCTTACACCGCATTCTTGGTTACGTGTGTAACGAGCCGCCTTGTCGCTACTGTATCATACTCTTAATCATATTTTTAATTACAATTTATAATTGAAGATCCCTTTAAGTGAATTATAAAAATAGTAGTAAATTTTTCACATGAACATAATCGATATCAAGAATTAAAACATGAATTATTCAATGATGAAATACCTCGTAATATATTTATATAAGAACATAACTTGGTGGTGATTACAAATAACCATGTCTGAAGGGTACAAAATTCTCAAAAGAAACAAATGATTAACTAAGTAAGAATGAGTTGTCACAGTACAACTCCTGGTCGGGATCTGGTCCAATGCCATCCCGGCATCAAAATACATCTATAGGCCGGGATCTAATCTAACATTATCCCGACTACTTGGCGGCTTCAACAAAAGAAAGTATCTTTGCCCGCTACTGCCCGTCTGCTCACACGAACACGGTTCGTGATCATCACAGGTACCAAAACCACATGGCACAAGAAAGCAAATGTGAGTTCATCATATAAAATAATAAATAGTAGATAACATCAGTTAAGAAAAGAAAATACGGTCATTGCAATTATACAACAATATTCAAGTATTTCTGCACACAATCAATCATGGACAACTCGTCCAACAACATATCACAACACATATTATAAGAACTAGTCATGATGCATGCCCCTGACTTTTCTCTCAGCATGCAATGTGGTACCATCTCCGGAAATAGGCCAAATCCATGGTACAAATGATAGCTGCAGTTGACGTCAGGGTCACTCTTTTGTGCACAGGACTCATCCCTTCCATGGTGATCAGCCAATAATGGGTGTTATAAGGATATCCCTACAGACGGGGTCCCCCAGTACTTCTCGTACTATTATAGTCAATCATCCTATTTCCATCATGCAAATGAAGTATGTTACATAGGCACCATCAATGTATGACCCCGGCCAGGGATCAACTTGTCCTGACTAGGATAATGTCATACACCCCCTATGTACATACATATTTCTCATGGGCACCATCAATGTATGGCCCGGCCTGGGATCAACTCGTCCTGGCTAGGATAATGCCATACAGTCCCCATGTACATATATGATAACCCATTCTCGGGCCTAATGATGCATTGACCGTGGTCCTCGTAAGGTTAACAACCCGATCCTGGCATCTCACATCTATACATAGAATATCACCACAACATCATCAATGTATGGTCTAGCCTGGGATCAACTCGTCCTGGCTAGGATCATGTCATACACCCCTGTTGGTATTTATGTATATCCAAATGCATTTAGATTATCATAGGCACCATCAATGTATGGCCCGGCTCGGGATCAACTCGTCTTGGCGTGGATAATGCCATACACCTCCATGGTATCAATGCATTTAATATCTCAAGCCATCACATAGGCTGACCTCAACGTAATCACATACGTCATTCACAAATACTACAAACAAATGAATAGGTGTAAAGTATTAGGTGTCCAGACTGGCACTTAGATATACTATCTTAAGGTAAGAATCTGAACAAGGTCGGAATCAACACTATGCAATCGATTACATAAGCGTTGTAATCAATTATAATAGATAGCGCTTGCAAGACTCAAGGTTTTCCGGGTAAGGGAACCCGGTAGTTCACAAAGAAAAGGTACGAGCTCTGCAGAGTAAGTAACCCGGTAGCTCTATTCCCGAGAAGGTACGAGCTTTGACGAGTAAGTAACCCGGTAGCTCTACTCCCGAGAAGGTACGAGCTCTGTCGAGTAAGGAACCAGGTAGCTCTCTCTCTCGAAGTAACTTGAGCTTAACAGCTCCAGAGTACAACCCCGATTAAGGAACCCGATATGCAGATGTCTTCCAACAAGGACTGACTTACGCCCTGCATGCATACATGCATGCTACATAAACCTCTCAACTCGGTTAATCCATCTCGGTAGCCAACATTACAAACAAAGGTTTGACACATATATGCAAGTCGACCAACCCTTCTCGGTAGCCGACATCACAAACAAAGGTTTGACACATATATGCAACTCGGCCAACCCTTCCCGGTAGCCGACATCACAATAAAGGTTTGACACATATATGCAACTCGGTCAACCATTCCCGGTAGCCGACATCACAACAAAGGTTTGACACATCTATGCAACTCGGCCAACCCGACTAACCCAATCCGGTAGTCGTCTTCTTCACAAACACATCACATAAAAACTTCATCACTTTATTTCACGCAAAACATCAGAACACATATACGTACTGCATCTCAACCATGATATCTAAAACCATTATTAACACAACAAAACTCCTCTTACCTGGACAAGAATTCTTTTCTTTCAAACTAACGTGAGTTTCGTTCGAACACAAGTTCTCACAGCAACCAGTAATGAAAGGGATTAAGCTCCGTTCACGAGTTCCTGTTAATGTAGAGGTTTTTCTGCTGCAACTACGGTGGTTCTTGAGAGTTAAAGGTGGTATAGAGGGTTGATGAAGAGAGGTTTCTGGGTGCAAGAGAGTTTAGAGAGAAAAGAAGAGAAACACGCACAGAAGTGAGAACGAACATGCTTCTTCTTCATGCGCTGCTATATATATAGGCGGAGCTACTAAGGCAAGTTGCCAACTTGCATGAACGGACAACTGCCATAGCCAACATAGTTGCCAAATTGCATGTACGGAGAGCTATCTTAGCAACAAAATTTGACTTACGTTCCTCAAGCACAAATATCAATACAAAACACTTTACAACAATTTGCATGAATTATTACATCCTTCAAGCACAAATACCAATGTACAGCCAATTGCAAGAATTAATTAAGCAACAAAAAATATCTATCAACTTGTAAATTTTTAGGGTGTTACAACGTGCGTTGGGTATTATGATCATATCCATAAACAAACCATGTCGGGGTTAGACACTCTTTTTTCCTGAAAATGATTGAAGATCACATGAACATGGAACCCAATGTGTTTGATAACAAGAAAGGGTGATCTTTCAGGTTTCTTGCATCAATCTCATAAATACATCTTCCATGCATAGCATAAGTATGTCCTGTTCATTCATCATATCTCCTCTATGATAGGTTGCCAAAGTATTGACGATCAAAATTTCCATTCCTTGGAACTTGAGGTTGAACCAAGCCAAGCACAGTCTTTTAAGAAAAGTTTTTATGAAGTCAAGGTCAAAAGTCTGGAAGTAGCCAGCTTGCGAAAGTTAGGGCAATGGATGGATCAAGTTTTCATAGCCTCTTTGACTACTGCCAACACATGATTGAGCTAACGACTTACATAATTAGGAATTGTTGATGTGCCCATGTTTTATTTTCATTTGTACTTTGACTCTGATAATATGTGATGAACAATATTGTTTTTAGGAAAATTAGAGTTGATTCAATCCTATGTTCTTTTGAGCATTCTATGTAAAATTCTCAATGCTTCAGCAAGTTATCTTTTACATGCATTCATGCATATTTGTTTTGCTGCATTGTTTTGCATTGCTCATTACATTCTTTCCTTGAAATCAGAAAAAAGTAATCATTGTGCTAAGAAATACAGACATGCATGCGACCTCATCTTGTCTTTCTTAAAAGTTTTGTGAATAGTGAGAGTCATTTGGATTAATCTGTCTATTGAAAATTTTTAAAACATTTCTCGCCCTTGAAAATTCTCTTTCGAGAACCTGCACAGTTTCTTTCATTTCTTCCTTTCTTTTCATTTCTTCTTGGTACAAAGGCATAACAAATGGCAACAGTGGATACCTCCAAAGCCTACATTGGGGCAATAACAGACCCCACGCAAGGCTCCAAGTGAACCTAGGGGCAAATAAGAAGTTCTCACCTGGTAGGTAAAAAATCCGAAATGGTGGCCTAGGTAAAAGTTAGGGTATGTAAAAAAAAGGAAAAATAGAAATGAATAAAAAAAGGAATAAAAGAAAAACAATCAGGAGCGTGTTTATCAAAGGTTCTATCCCAAAATTCAAACTGTAAGAGTCTCCAGTCAAGATTTGAAATGACACATGGCCATGTTTTTTCATCCCAAACACTAATTTATCCTTTGTTACCCACTCTGAGCCAAAGTATAGTTGTTATATATATATATATATATATATATATATATAGATATATATATATATATATATAGATATATATAAAACCAGAGTAGGAACCACTACCAAATTGGCAGGAAGAGCAATGAAAGCAACATAGCATAAGGTTTACTAAGCTCAAGGTTGGGCCTCAAATGATGTTAAAGAAAACAAATTCACCAAAGGCGAGCAAAGCAAAAAGAGACAAAAGTTCTCCAAATTTCACAAGGCACAAAAGTGCAATGATGGTCACTACATAAGATAAATGGAGTAAAGCCCAACCCAAAAAACTAAAATTAATAAAAGTACAAGAAAGACGCTCAAGGTTCTTACTCTATATAACCCTTAAACACTCTTTGAGCCTCTTTGACCTTTATTTCATAGCCATCTTAACCCCTGGCCACGTTACAAGCCCAATAAAGCCCGTGGATCAAGGAAGGACTAATTTCATTTTTGAGTTTGGATTCTAGAATGGAACACACACACTTGTGATTGTTAGGAGAAAAAGTAAAAAACAGAGAATCCCAAGGTTCACACTTGCACATTTGAGAAACTCATTTAAGAAGGAGCTCATGGAAGATGCCTGAAGGCAATTGTGATAGTGGGGTCCATTCAACTTCAATCGCTCATGTAATGTCCCTAGGGTTCCTTTCGAATCCAAGGGTAGTCTTTGTTGCATAAATCCTTTCGGGATCAGCCCATATCATCAAGCTTCAATGGGATTGATGGACTTATAGCATCCCTCTATGATCTTAAATTAGGAAATTTTTTCACTTGGTCATATACCAAAGTGTAACATTCCATTGCCATCCTTCAATGGTTCACGTGGTCAATCCCAAAGCCTATGTTTCCTTGCTATGCAAAGCAATCAAAGCTTAAAAAAGGAGGAGACAAACCCTGGAATTAATAAATCAGTTGATTGGTTAAACGTCAAATGGCTCCACTGCCATCTTCCAAAATTTTCAAGCAATTAGGTCAAACAAAACATACACTCTGAGGGAGTCTCTGAAGAGATCTGCAAAAGTCAGGATGAGGTTGCATGAATCATCACATCTTTTAGAAAGAAACAGTCAACATGTGTTTAAAAAAAAAAAAAGACCAGCAAAGTGTAACAAGAGAGAAAGAATGTTATAAGCGTTGCAAAATTTGAGGCTCTTCTCATCCTAGAACGTTGAAACTTGACATATCTCATTTTCATGACCCATAAACTGTTGCATTGCATTTCTGGGTACAAAATCCCACATTTACTGCATTTCAAGGGGAAGCCTGCATGTCTCTTTTCATTCATCATAATGTATTCCAAACTCATATGCTTCATATCAGGCTTTAAGTGCATAGTTTTCTCTTTAATTGTCATTTTCTCGATATCCAAGTGGGGATAAGTGGCCCTTTTAGAGAGTCAACCTCTCGCTTTCTTATAGGTTTGAGCCTTTGGGTACCAGTACCTGTTGCCAAGTTTCATAGGACTCAATGTCCCCTGTATTCATGTTTCATAGGACTTAACGTCCTCAACTTTATGTTTCACAGGATTCAACGTCCTCAGTTTTATGTTTCATAAGACTCAACGTCCTGAGCTTTTATGTTTCATAGGACTCAAAGTCCTCAGCCTTTATGTTTCATAGGACTCAACGTCCTCAACTTTATGTTTCATAGGACTCAACGTCTTCAACTTTATTTTTCAGTAGGACTCAAAGTCCTCAACTTTTATGTTTCATAGGACTCAACGTCCTCAGCTTTATGTTTCACAGGAATAAACGTCCTCCGTTTTATATTTCGTAGGACTCAACGTCCTCTGCTTTATGTTTCATAGGACTCAAAGTCCTCTGCTTTTGTTTGTAGGACTCAATCCTCTGCATTTTGTTTAACAGGACTTGTTTCAATGCTTGGTCACGTTGAACTCAAAGTTCTTTGTTTTGTTGATACACCAAATCCTATTTTTTTGAAGTTTATTATTTGTCATGTTGTGATCTTTCAAAGGATCACCCGAACAGAATTAGCGTTTCGTCTTTACTTATATTTTATTTTCAATAAAGAATAAGTAAAGAGGGCCAATTATCATACCCCAATTCTGTCCCGGTCCAAAAATAAAAAATAAATAAATAATATTTTTTAAAAATTAATTTTTAAAAAAATTAAAGAAAAAGTTATTATTCAAAAAAATTAAAAACAAAAAAAGGAAAGGGAAATGAGGAAATGGAAAGAATAGAAAAAAGGGAAATTAAAAATATTAAAACAAAAAAAAAAGAAAGCGTGATAAAAAAGGGAAAGAAAAAATATTAAAACAGAAAAAAAAAAAGAAAACGTAATAAAAAAAGGAAAGAAAAAAATATTAAAAATAGGAAAGAAAACTTAAAAGGGGAAAGAAAAATATTAAAAAGAAAAAGGAAAGAAAAAAAATAGTAAAAAGAAAAATGGAAGAAAATGTAATAAAAGAGAGATAACAGAAAAAAAAAAAGAAAGGAAGGTGATAAAATGAAAAAAAATAAAAATAAAAAAGGAAAGAATAAAGAGGAGGAAGAAGAAAGAAAAATACAAAAGGAAAGGTCTGGACACAAAAAAACACACGGAGAAAAAACTGAAGAGGCATATATCTCAAGGAGACAAAAGGAGCCAACAATATTGAATTATTTGGCACAGTAGCCAGAGAAAGAGGAAGGGTCTTCAGGTATTCTCTCATTCCTATTTTTTGCCTCTCTTATTCTTTCCTTTGCTCTTCCTTTTCCTTTATTCTATTTTTTTTCTTCTCCTCCTTGCTGTTTTCTTTTCTAAAATAAAATAATAAAAAAACTATTTATAATCTTACTTTTACATATACACCGGTAACCTTTGGGGCCTGAGTTGGCCTATTAAATAAATATTACTATTTCCACCCACATTTTCACAGATACACTCCCATAACTTTTGGGTTTCAAATAAAATAAATATTGCTAATTACACCTCTTTATTTTACACATACACCCCATTACCTTTTGGGCCTGACCTATTTTCATGTTAAGTTCAAATTAAATAAATATTGTTAGTCAAGGTCCAATTCCTTGACATCTCTTTAAAAAAAAGATAAAATCAATCCAACACACAAATTATTTTCTACCAAAGAACTACGTAAGTCTGATTTTCTCATTGCACTTGGGGATACGTAGGGGCAAAAACAAACCCCTTGTCAACCTAAAAAACTAAAAAAAAATATAAAACCTTCTCTTTTCTAAAAATTTTTTGATTTCTTCTTCTAAATAAACAAAAATAAAAAAGATATAATTCATGTTCTTAAGGGAAGACAAATAATTAAAAAGTCACTTTATTTTTAATACACTCGATTAAAGGTTGTTGTCTTCATGACGGACGTGTGGGGTGCTGACACCTTCCCCGTGCGTAAATGACTCCCGAACTGTTTTTCTCTCAAATTGTAGACCATTCTTTATCTTTTGATTTTTTTGATGTTTTGCTTAAATAAACATTGGTGGCGACTCCTTTAAGTTTTCGTTTTTAGGAAGGCTCTTTATCTTCATTTTTTCATTGTCGTCCCGTCGTGACCAGTTACATTGCGATACCCTCTTTGGTTAAAGAATGAACTTGTCAATTAACAGTTTTCTTCCTTGTATCATTTTTGGCTAAAGTTGAACTTATCAATTTCAAATTAACAAAAGCCTAGTAAATACTCTCTTTATTTAAAGAATGAACTTGCCAAGTAACAGTTACCCTTCGACTAAATTTGGACGACTTTGTCAATTTTTTATTTGATATTCCCACCCGAACATTCTCTTCGACTAAAGAGGAACTTATTCCGTGATTATTCAATCACTCCAAACTCTTCGACTATCTCTTTTTTAAAAACATAGTTCAACTTATGATGCGACGAGCAACGACATAAAAAGCAAATAACAAAAATAAGATTGAGAGATATGTTTGTCAAAGAAGAAATTTCACCATATTGCTATGGATGTTATTGGCCATGTAAAATAGGTTCCACCTAAGGTATATTATTTATTTTTTACAAGTTTTTGTTGATATATAATCCTATTTAATTGTAGAATGACTTATAGAGATGTGTTACTTATCTTATTACTCTTTGTTATAATGTCAAGATTTGTGGCATTCCTTGTTAGCTCAGTGTTTGACTTAGATGTAGATGTTTGTATTTTTAATTTATGAAGATAGATTTTAGTATTTTTAATTCTTTAATAATTTTATCTTTTTCTTAGTGTTGAACCTATATGTTCTTAGCAATGCAGTAAATCAAATTTGGATGACACTGAATTTTCCAAATTCCATTCTAACGTGAATCTAGGCTAGATGAGATGCTGATGCCATTAAACTAGCTGCCAGAACAAGTTCAAGAGATGAGGATCCAAGTAGTTCAATCACCCTCGGGGGAAAAATATTCCATTCACTTGTTTAATTGCTAAGAAGAATATCTTTTTTTGTATGGGAATTGCTTACCTTTGGTGCTTTATATTTATCTAAGTAGTAGTTGATCCCATAGAGGCAAGGGTGAATCAAGTTAGCATCCCGCCATTCATGCCATGCCTTGTCAGCTAGGCTAGTTAGTTAATTCCTTCCAAGACAATTGATTCTACGATGATGCCCGTAATCGATATCTTATTAGCTTATTCAAAAGTCATTTATAGAGGAAATCTTTATCTTCTTATCCCAAATTGGCATATTTGTCTTTTGCGCCTCTCTGTATGTATTTTTTTTTTCGAATTGCGTAAAGAAAGATGATTCATTTTTTTTATGTTCCTTTAGCCTTTCGTGGAGATCGAATCCTCTTGCCCTCTCTCCAACAATTATTCCAATAATCACATATCTGATTTGACCTATGGACAAATACGTAAGCATACCTTTCATGCTTGTTTGGGACATAGTTGGTATCACTGGCCACTGAGTTTCTTGGATGGTGATGCTATAAACTTTCAATTTACTATCATAATGATTGTAATCACATAATGCCCAAAAAATGTACAATAAATTTATTTCACTCCTCCTGCTTGTCTTCTGAAAAGGAACCCTTTTAGGAGATTTTCCAAGTTACTAATTAAGTATCTAAAATAGAGCTTAAATTGAGAACATTTGATGCAAGTTAATTTTATTATGTCTTGGACGAATGAAATAACTTATGTAAAAAAGTTTTTTTTAGATCAGTTAGTGAAATACCCGATATAAAAGGTACTCAGTTACAAAATAATTTTACATTAGTTATAAGGTAAAACTGGTATAAAAAGGATGTTGTTAAACCAATTTTGTTATTTCATATATGTTCTAGATTGGTTGTATGAGAATTGATCTTAAAAGATCACTTTTAAGATTGATTAAAGTCAATGTAAAAAGGATGGACTTTCTATATCTCTTGCATAGACATCGGCCTTATAACCGATGTAAAAAGGTCATTTTAATCGATGTAAAAAATATTTTTTCTAGTTGCGATAGTACATACAATGAAAATGCAAATTATTTTTATATTATTATTCAATCACAAATTAATATGATAAATTAACATGTATAGTAAATTTATTGATTTTTATTATAACTACTTCAAAATGCAATCAATATATTTTATATGATATCTTAACTTGGAAGACATAAAATAGGATTATCAGATATTCAGACAAATTCATGATCAACTTTACACACATACAAACACCAACGCGAATAGCAATTAAAATAGTCTAAAAACTATAATTTAACAAAGAAGACATCCATCAAACAACATGACAACCAAACAAACACATTTAAATTATCAAATGTAAATGTAAAAAAAATTAGAAAGAAATAACTAATGATTTAGCACATGGTAAAATCTAAGAGTACTACCTAATCTATTTGGCCACCCTTCAAGAATACAACATTGGAAATCATTTAATCACCCTTTAGGAACATAAATATTATTATTAACATTTAAAGAAAAAAACAATTGTTTATAGTTCCAAACTCTTATTAGAGACGATGGTAAGTAGTAGTACTGTCTCATACAGGCAGGCAGGAAAGAAGTTTGCTACTAAGATTCCAACAAGTATATATGGAGGGAAAAAACATTGGCAGGCATAATAGGTCAACAAAGAGTCATGTGGTAGAATCTAAGGAGCATGGATATAACGACTGGGTAACATCTATGATGAGGACATCATAGATACATATTGGACATGTGAACTGGGATTTAACAATAGAAATATGCATCCATGCTGGACAAAGTTCAAACATTTCTTTTAGGGCTACGAACACTTTAGTAAATCTTCAGAAGCAATCCAGGACAAATGATATAATATATTAATATTACATCATTAAACCATATAGATCAAATTTAATATATTATAAGAAAATGATGTTCAATAGATGGAGCCATTAGCCTTTTATGGTTATGTTACATATTTTAGGCATATATCTGTTAATAATAATATATAAAAACAACTTAGGGTCAATCAAACAATGCTATCTAAATCAAGCCATAGTTTTGACAATAACTCATGCAAGCAATTAAAATGACATATAAATTTCATGTAGCTATGCTATTAATTACAAGTCATAGATCACAACATTCGCTTCACTGTCAATAAAATACTTTAGAATTTTTTTCAATGTTCAAAATTAGTTCTACTACTCAAAACCAAGGGGTACCATTTGAAAAAGTAGAAGAAACTATTTGTTACTTTTGTCATGAAAAAATAATTGATTATTTCTTAATTCTAATACAAACGCACTGAAATACTCATGTTTACTTGTTTACAGTGTTCTGTGTGTCTTTTACTTTTACTATAAAAAAATACTGTATTTGTAGTTTTACACAGCACATCAAAGAAATTTAATTTTAATCTAAAATTTCCTCATATTCTTCCTCTTTTATGGAGTTAAGAGAAGGAAGGTGAGAGTATTTTAGACATGAAATTTTATTAAAAGTCATGCTACTAACATGTGCTTACTTTCTATTAAATTATTAAATAGTGTATAGGAGGGAAGGGATATGGGTATAAGGTGAGCTAAATAATTAAGAGATTTTTTTGGAGGGAGGGGATATGAGTATAAGGTGAGCCAAACAATTAAGGGGGTTTTTTTTAGGGAGGGGGGGGGGTATGAATATAAGGTGACCTAAACAATTAAAGGGTTTTTTTGGAGGGAGGGGATATGGGTATAAGGTGAGTTAAACAATTAAGGGGTTTTTTTATAGGGAGGGGATATGGTATAAGGTAAGCTAAACAATTAAAGGGTTTTTTTGGAGTGAGGGGATATGGGTATAAGGTGAGTTAAACAATTAAGGGGTTTTTTTATAGGGAGGGGATATGGTATAAGGTGAACTAAACAATTAAAGGGATTTTTTTGGAGGGAAAGGATATGGGTATAATGTGGGCTAAACAATTAAGAGATTTTTTTTGGAGAGAGAAGGTATGTGCGTACTTTCTTAATAAAAAATCTTAAAAATCAAGATAACAATCGACAATAAATTAATTGAAGCAGCACAAATTAATTTTCAAACATTGAACTCGTTTTTGTTTAATTAAATCCGAAGCCGAATAAAATCCAAGAGTAAACCTGCCGCTGAAACAAAATTGCAGTACAAGAAACAAGAAATAAGAATAAAGAAATAAAAATAAATAGTAACAGAGAAAGAGAAAACCTGACTGTGAGAGAGTTAGTGAAGGTCATTTTTCTATGACTTTTTCTGTGTCTGCAAGAGTCACTTTCTCGAGTTATGTAACAAAAAGGGTTTTGTGTAATGTGTGTGGGGGGTAATGTGTCTCCTCAAATAATAAAAGACACGAAATTAGAGTGTGGGTCGAGGAATGAAGGAAGGAATGCACAAAACGTTAGTGTGTGAGAGAGAGGATGAGGGAGGAAATTTAACCTTTTTCTTTTTCTCATTTATTTTTTGGATATGGGTATTTATATGATGAGGAAGCAAAGTTTGACTTTCACGCCTCCGTACATGGGATCAGAAATTGGAGGGAACAAACAAGGTTCTAAATTTTTTTTTTTTTAGTTTTTAAAATATTTAATTAATTATTTATATTTTTATTAGGTAATTAATTAATTATCTTTTTAGACTAACAAAAATTTCTAGTCCTTTATTACTATGTAAATCGGAGGGAACCAATCGGGGTGTAAAATTTTATTTATATTGAATTTTAAAAAGTTAATTATTTTTTATGACCAAAAATAATTTATTTTATCAAAAAAAGATAATATAATAAAATTTGTATTTTATGTTTAAATTATTTTTAATTAGTATACAAAAGTTAATATTTTATTTATCTAAATAACTAAATGTTATTTTTCACTATTTTGTTTATATGAATAAAACACTTCTTTTCTTTTTATTTGCAATTCTTTATATAATTTTCTTATGTCTCTTCAAAAATATTTGTTCAAGATTCACTTTTGACTATTACAAACATGAGAATACGAAATGAATAAAGTATGTATTTGGATTTACTTTAATGTTCCACATTTTTATTATGAATTTCCATTAAATTGTCCAAATGATTTAAATGTAATATTTCACTATTTATACAAGTGAACGCCTATATGTAACACTCTTTCAAACATACATAAATTGCAAGTCCAAGTGTTTATAATTCATTTTTTTTATATTTGTTGATTATTCTTTTATTTTAGGATTAATTATACAATTATTTCTTTAATTATATTTTAAAATTTAATTTGGTCCCTCAATTATTAAAAGGGTCAATTTGATTCTTCAATTGTTTAAAATGAAACAATTATATCTTTTTCGTGAGATTCATTAATTATTTGATAGAAATTGATACTTTTTTGTATTGGTTGTCAACACAACTAACGTAAAATGTTGTATTTCTTAAAATCAGTTATTAGACAACTAATGCAGGAGGATGTCCTCAATTTTTACCCAAATTGAGTTTTTTACATTAGTGAGTCTGATTCATAAGTACACAAAGAAAGAGAGATCAAACTAAAAATAGAATTTAAAAAAAAAGTTAAAACAACATGTTTGCAAGCTACGTGGCTCTACAAGCATACACATGTATGCCGTGCGGCTATGTAAGCATATGTATTCATGTCACGTGGCTCTACAAGCATACACAAGAATGTCGCATGGCTATGCAAGCATACGCATTCATGCCATGAGGATACACTACTAATCCCATATTCCAACATATATATTCAAAAGAAAACAATAATTAAGTATAACAAATGCTAACTAGTGTGCTTAGGATAAATTTTTTTTGAATTCATGTCATACCCTAATTCTAGCCAGGACCAAAAAAAAAAAAGAATAGTTAAAAAAAAAAGAAGAAAAATATAGGCTCCAAAGGAACCTACTGGGCTCTCAATATAAAAGCACAAAGGAAGGAGTCTGGAATGAATTACGCACAGAGGAGGCACAGATCCTGGGAAAACAAAAGTAGCCAGTAGCGTTGTGCCATTTGACACTACAACCAGGGAAAGAAGAAGGGTCTCTAGGTATCCCTCATTCCTTACCTCCCTTCTCTTCCTTTCTCCCTTTTTCTCTCCTTCACTCTTCCTCCCTTTTCTTCTCCTTTTTCATTTTTGTTTCTTTTTTTGGTATGCTATTGTTGTTTGTGTAGTTTCATCCCGCCGGTGAGCCCTTTGGCCGCTGGCGAGATCCATAGTTTTGTTTTCTATTGATATTTGTTGTGTTTTTTTTTCATTTTTCATCATCACCTTCATCACAAAGTTTTATTTTTTAACTTCGTCACCGCGAACCGCTACCACGTACTGCACTCGCCCCCGCCACGACGGCCTCACGCCGCCAGGACTAGCGCTGATGGCGTCAGCGGTCTGCCTCCTCCCTTGAGGAGAGTGGCCTCTTCCCTGCACCATTTTAGCTTATGTGCCCTGTTGCTGTTTGCGGGTTGGGTCGGGTCGTTCTGATCCCACTAAAAAAACAAAAATATCTTCATTTTAACTATTTACACCCACGGTATTAATAACTATACCCCATTTATCTGTTGGACCTAGTCCATTCTTAAACCAAATAAATAATGCTATTATCAGACTGATTTTCATAACTCCACGCCTTACTTTATAGGCCTGGCTCATTCTGAAACCAAATAAATAATGCTATTAACAGTCAGATTTTCATAACTCCACCCTTATCTTTTATGCTTGACCTATTCTGAAACAAAAGGAATAATGCTATTTACAGTCACATTTTCATAACTCCACCACTTGACCTTTTGGGCTTGCCCATTCTGAAACAAAATAATTGTTGCTAGTTGCGCCATGTTCATTAACACCAACACCCTAATACCATTTGTGCCTGGCCCATTTTGAACAAAATCATGAATACATTTTACACCCTCAGTTTTCATATCTACACTCCTTTATCTTTTGGGTCCATTTTGAAATTAAAAAATATGGCTAATGAAATGTATACAAAAGCACATCAAAACTCAACACACACGTAAGGAGAAAGAAAGACAAACCAGTGCCGTAGTTTATCTTTCTTTAGAGATTTTTGAGTGTGAGGATGATAATATAGTAAATAATCTTCTCTCTTCGTAGGTGGACAGGCCTATATATAGCAAGTTGCGAAACCTCGTTTCTTGCAAAAATCAAGATATCCAATTCGAGGATAGAAAATAAAAACATGAATAGTGAATAGAAGAAATGGAAAGGTTTTAACTTTAAGTGCTTACAATGTCGCTTAATTGATATAAATAAAGGAACCCTAGTGGAAATGCGGTCTTAATTAGCAACTAAAATTATAACATACAAATATCTCAGGGTAAACAATGTACGAAGAGCTTCTCCACTTTTAGTCACTCTTTCAGGCCTAAAATACTTGACAAAATCGAGATATGAAATGTACACATAATGCTGATTAGGATAGCCACATTTTGAGTCAAACTCCTGAACATACATTGCAAAAATGTAGACATCCACTCCTTCAATCTTCTGAAACAGAAGAATAGCCTGAAACAGAAGGAACTGTTGTAACTTCTGAATAATACATTATGCCAGAGGTATCACCGGAGAGATATTTACTCCTTAAAAAGTATATATATTCATTAATCTCTGACTTACTTTTGATGTCGAAGGAAATTGAGCAAGGTGATTCTCCTCCTCAAAAATGTCCAGAAACTACTTCTTCACTTTCAATTGTTTTTCAACGGTTAACACAACTCTAACAGAAAGACTTTCTGCTTCAAAAACCTAGCAATTTGGAGTCACAAAAGGCAAATCAGATAATATGAACTTTTTAAATTAATATCAACAAAAGTTAAAAGGAAACAGGAAGAAGTAGTTGATAAATATCAATAATAATAATAATAATAATAATAATAATAATACCATTAATAATTAGAGAAGAATAATATCTTATGTGTAAAAAGACCTAAACTACTGCCTTGTTTTAGGCTGGAGCATAGCTATTTTAACATAAACTTGTTTCTTAGTACAAAGTTCTTTAATGATAGATTACTAATTTACACCTATTTCCAATTTACTTGCTTGCATAAGAAAAAGAAAATGTTAAAAGTTAAAAAGTTTTTGCACATGCATGCTTATGCTCAAACATAGGTATTCAACATCTTTATAATTGAACAGTCTTACCTCATGAAGATTCTTATTCCCTGATTTTGCCCAATCTTCATTCTCTTGCCAGAGATGCTTAAAAAGTCTGCACTCTATGTACTCACTAAGCATGGTTCTCGGTAAGTCATTAGCACTAAACATACCAGCAGTCTTCGGTATGGGTACATGCATTCCATTTCCAATTTCCTTTAAGCGGCATATAGGACATGTATACTCAGCTCTATTGTCCAAATCTCTTTTATCGTTGTAGAGTGCACATAGTTGATGCTACCAACTTTTGCATTTATTGCATTCAACCAACTAGAAGAAACAATAGTCATAAAAAGTGAGTTCAAAGTTCTCTATATACAGGTGAGTTATACTAGTATAGAGAGATTAAACTTACCGATTCTTCAAATTCTCCATTAATTGTCATTTTATCAAGATCGGTCTTGGAAATAGATGTTCCATTGAATGTGATGTTCCCACCTTGAGAAGTCCTAAAGCAAACACTGCAAAAGCAATGCTATGTATCATCTTCTTCTCTTCTATAGTAATAACATGCTTTCCGCTTGATGCGGATGTCACAACAAAAGCAATATAATGGCACGGGGGCAAAAGAAAGTGTTCCCATTCCAATAATTGGAATGTGTAAACATCACTTCTTGATTCTTCAACCATTGTTCCCTATTAAGAGAAGCACCAGCTTGCATATGCTTGGAAAAACTTAAACCAAAACATACCAAATATAGAAATTCACGTGCTACTTCAAAAATACATCCTTGACACATTTAAATCTAGCATAAAATATTTTTTAAGCCCTAGCAAAATTATCAAACCTGATTTTAGTTCTCTAGATTTTATTTTATTTTGGTTTTGGTCTTCATAAATTTTAAATTTTCTTAAGATTGTCTTTATCACCATTTTACGATGAGATAACATTCATCTAATCTAAGGATGCATCATATGCTCCTTCAAAATGGTGACAAGGACTATTTTTAAAATTTTTGGGACCAAAATCAAAAAATAAAAACACAAACTTGAGGACCAAAAAAAAATTAAATTTAAAAATATTTACAACTCCTTCAATTCCTTCACAAGTCTTAATTATTTAATTCTTTCATTTGATATAAATGTTTCACAAACTTTGATATAACTAATAATTTTGTTTCACAAACTTGTGATTAAGTTGTTGTTTTTTTAATCAATTTTTAGATTTGAAAAATAAATCAAAATCATGCAAATATAGATTTCTGTGCTAAACATACTAATAAGAGCACTGAAACAGGTCAAGGTAATGGAAAACAATGGACAATGGTGTGCTGACCTGATGAAGTTCCTTTCTCATACTTGCCATGTGTTCTTTTATTTGATTACTTATGAAAAAATCAACTAAGGAAACAGTTAATATTGTTTCCATCTCTGAATCAACATTTATTCCATCCTGGATGAACTCGGTTTTGCCTTGTATGTCCTCTATATATGTAGTATTAAATGTTGTATTTGGGGACTTCCTTTCCTTCTCTTCATCAACCTTTGGCTCAATGACTTCTTTTGTAGCATTTATCCCGTCCTGGTTGAACCCGATTCTGGCTTGTATGTCCTTCATATCTACAGTAATTGTTGGATTTGGGGACATCATTTCCATCTCTTGATCAACTTTTGCCTCAATAACTTCTTTTGTAGCATTTATCTCATCTTGGTTCAACCCGATTCTGCCTTATATGTCCTCCATATCTGCAGTATTAGCTGTTGGATTTAGGGACATCCTTTCCATCTCTTGATCAGCTTTTGGCTCAATGACTTCTTTTGTAGCATTTTTCCCATCTTGGTTCAACCCGATTCTGCCTTCTATGTCCTCTATATCTGCAGTATCAAGTGTTGGATTTAGGGACATCATTTCCTTCTCTTGATCAACTTTTGGCTCAATGACAACATTTATCCCATCCTAGTTGAACCTGGTCATGGCTTGTATGTCCTCCATATCTTCAGTAACTATTGGATTTAGGGACATTCATTCCATCTTTTGATCAGCTTTTGGCTCAATGACCTTCTCTGTAGCATTTATCCAATCCTGGTTGAACCCAGTTCTGCCTTGTATGTCCTCTATATCTGCAGTATTAGCTGTTGGATTTGGTGACATCAATTCCATCTCTTGATCAACTTTTGGCTCTATGATAACATTTATCCCATCTTGGTTGAACCTGATTCTACCATGTATGCCTCCTACATCTGCAGGCATTGATTCTTTGCAGATAAGATGCATATTGGAATGTAAAGAAAGAGGAGATATATGATCAGATTTACACTCCATACCTTCATAAAAAAAGAAGATTTTGGTTGTTGCAAAAATTCTAAAAGGGCTTCAGAAGAACGAGGGTGAACCATTTTCTGAGTCAACCGATTCAAACTTGCATTATTAAATAAAGGGACACCAAAAGTAGGCTCCATTTTTCTTCTTTTTGTAGGTGGTAGCACAACTTCAGTATTTTCAGAAGGAGCACCACTTTTTCTTTCAAGAAAACCCATAATGATGTTATCTAGAAATTCCAAATGACCCCCAAGAATATCAGTGGGACGAATTTTCCAAAAGTGACATGTATGATAATCATCATCTTTGCAGTCATCAAAATGGCGAAAGAATCAATGTAGGGTCTCATCATTGGCTCAAATCGAATTTGAGCTCATTTATTACAACACCAGCTCCCAATGGTCTTCAACATCTCAAAATAAGCTCTCTCTTAAATCATGAAACCTCTTCTTGGAGATTGGACATTCCTCAACAACACTAGATGTCCAAGTAATAAACTTTATGCCAATTCTAAATATTATCTCACAATATGAAATAATTCAGAAGCATAGTAAGGGTGGAACGTACATTGTGAGGTCAACCTATCATCACCTTATGGGGTTTATTGCACCTTGAAATTACCTAAAAATTCCAGGAAATTGGAACCTCATTTAGAGAGAGTAAATGTCCCACCAAAGGTCATACATTTTTTTTGGAGATTACTAAGAAACTACCTCCCTACTCTAGTCAATCTTCAAACTCGTGGAGTGCCTTGCACAAGCTTGTGTGCTTACTGCAACACTAACCTAGAGAAATAATGACCTTTTTTTTTTAATGTTGTTAGACTATTGGCAAACATACTAATGTCATCGTGGGTTAGAGATTTTATAACAAAGATCATCTCCACAAAGACTAGAGTTACTCAGTTTCTCCAATTAAAAGTACACTGTTCAAAAGTCATGTACAACAAATTTAATAGAAATATCATAGGCTTAATGGAAATAACATAATTATTGCGTCAGAAATACAAAAAATTACTGAACCAACACTACTAGAAAAATGAGTTTTAACATCGCTAACTTAACATCGATTTTTATCAAAAATCGATGTTAACGAAAATGCAGTGGCAAATTCGTAATTAACAAGACCTAGTTAACATCGATTTTCTTAAAAACCGATGTTAACGTGCTTTGTTAACATCGTTTTTAAGGTTATTTTGGAAAACTGATGTTAGCAAATACATGTTAACATCGATTTTTAAGGTTAGTTTGAAAAATCGATGTTAACAGATACACGTTAACATCGGTTTTCCTAAGAACCTTGGAAAACCAATGTTAACAGAGCATGTTAACATCGATTTTTAAGAAAACCAATGTTGTTCAGGAGATAATCAACATCATTTTTTCGTTGAAAACCGGTATTGTTATTGTTATTATAAAAGTGCTAGCCCTAGCCCCCCAAATTAAGAACCCTTCACTCTTGCGCCTATCTCTGCCTCTCACTCTCAGCCTTCACTCCCCGCGTTCTCTCAACCTTCAATGCTCGCATTCTCTCAACCTTCACTGCTCACCTTCACTCTCACGGTGAACTTGGTGCTTCCACTCCCACTCTTGGTTTGCTCACAACTGACATTTCACTTTCACTCTCACTCGCGCTCAGGTACTCGCTCTCGGTCTTGGTTTCGTTGTTCCTTCATTTTTCTTTTGCTCTGATCTCTCTCAAGTACTCTTGCTCGTGATCGCGCCTCTGAATCTCTCACTCATGCTCACCCTTTGAATCTCTCGCTCGTGCTCACGCCTCACAATGAAACCCTAAATCATGTTTGCAGGCTTACATTCTTACATTAATATGCTATTGAGGTCAGTTTCTTGTTTTTCGGTTGTGTGTGTATCTAATATTTTGTAGTTTCTGTCATGATTTCAATTTATTGGGAGGTTAATTAATTGTTGTCATGTGTTTCAGATAGGAAGCCACCCAAAGCTCACCACAATGAGGTTGACTCTTGATACAAGTTCTTTCAATTTCCGTTGTTCTATTATGTTGTAGTGTTCTATTTTGGGTGATTGAATACTGAATCCTAATTTTGACCTAATTAGAGGCATTTTTTGGAAAAAAAAAAATAGTTGACCAATTCCCTCTCGGGAACTTGCTTGGGGCTTCTCCTTTGAATTTTGAGCGTTTTGACACAAGGTACACCTCAATCGGACATTTCTATCAAAATTTATGACCGTTTGACGTTTATATGTTCAACATCAAGGCCTTTAACACAACTTATTTGATTCTAACCCCTCTGTCTAATAATTCTTGTTCTCTTCACTTTCCAGGTTCCTGCCCCAACAATTGCATTGGCAATGACACGTGCCTCTCCAGTGGAATATGTGAATGTAAAACTGGTTTGCAATTCATGAAGGTTCCTAGTTTATATAGGTTATTTCCTGCTTAATGTCATAATATTGATATAGTCTGGATTCTGAATTAACTGGTCTTTTTAGTTTATTTTTGGATTGGGATAATTTAATAGAAACCTTGTTTCTTTGATTGGCTCATTGTGATTGCTCCCTATTTTTTTGGATTTTCTTCACTTGGCAAAAATTATAAGAGCTGATTGTTTAATTTTATATGTCATAATATATTTAGTTTTTGTAGTTTATTTTTATAGCTTTTGGTGGAGTTTGGACAATCTTTTAAATAAGAGTAAAAAACAAATAAAAGAATAGGCATATTTTTTTTAAAAAAATAATATTCAACATCGGTTATGTAGTAAAAAACCGACGTAGAAAAGGAACTTTCTATATCGGTTTTGTCAAAACTGATGTTGTAAGTACTATTCCACATCGGTTTTTTTAAATAACCGATGTAGAAAGTCCCTTTCTACATTGGTTTTTTGAAAAACCAATGTTGATTTTACATATTTTATGTTTTTTTTAAATTTCTTATTTGACGACATCGGTTTTCTTAAGAAAACCGATGTTGTTTAGGTATATTAACATTGGTTTTCAAAAATTGATGTTAACGTTGATACTTTCAACGTCGGTGGATTCAACATCAGTTAAAAATCGATGTTGAAAGTTCAAAATAACCGATGTAGAAAGCGATTTTTCTAGTAGTGCAAGTAAAATGAATTTAATTAATTCATGAGAAATGTATGATTGGATTTCATCGTTCATACCCTTAGTATCCAAATAATATTAATACATATGATTAATTTCTAACATCACTGATGCACACATTAAATCACTCTGAATCAATCATTCGCATTTGAGAATCCTAAGAATATTTATTGAATATCGATTCCTCACATATGAAATAAATATCTCAGCATTAAAATCATAATCTCATGCTATTTGCAATCAAAATGTTATGCTTTATTCCTAGCAACGTAACGTAAGAGTAAATTCATCCAATTCAAATTCTAAGAGTACTTTCTAGTCAAACTTAGAATCCAATTTCATGAAACTAGTCATCAAATAGAATCATAACATTACGAACTGAATGAAATCACTAGTAATGAGTAGAAAAGATTTATATATATATATATATATATATATATATATATATCAAAAGAGATACATAAGTGTATAAAGATTACATCTGATCCTTTAGAGAAACTAGCTGATCATTATGTAGAGCATAAGATCAACAGAAGAAATGATGAAGGATGCAATACACGACCACTTCTCTGCAATTCCAGCTCCACTTGTCTCTCTTCTCTATCTTCTTTCACGTTGTTCTCTTTTTTTTGGTTTGTCCACTTCTCTTGTTTTTCACCTCTTGCATGGATTTTAAATGAAACGGTCTAAGAGGTGCCAGACTAACTCGCCTAGGCGAGTTGGTTACTTAATCTGAAGTTATGTAACTCACCCAGGTAAGTGATAGCTACCCAGGATAGTTGATAACTTCATGCTGAAGGAATGTTACTAGCCCAGGCGAGTTGATTGCTAGCCTGGGTGAGTGACACTCTGAAATTCTTCAAAAATGACCCTTTTGCTCTTCATCTTGGCTTGATTTCTAGATCCAACAATTAACCATCAAAACATAAGAAATGCATGGATGAATCTTCCTTATTTAAACAAAAACATTTATAAATGTACAATATATAAAACAACTAGAATTAAGGGAAGTTTATAAGAAAACTACTAAAATCAAAAGATAAGTGCTAAAATTCTAATCCAAAAATAACTAAAATATGAGACTTATCAACTTCCCCAACCTAGAATCTTGCTTTTCCTCAAGCAAATTATAGAAAGAAAATTATGAATAACAAAAATAATATAAGTAAAATATAAAAATGCTTCAATATTTATACACCAAAAACTATTAACATGATTTGTAAAGAATCAACCTCAAAAGTGATCAAAACAAGTGTATATAATTCTCACATAGACAAGTGTTTCATCTCAATTCCAACACTGATACATCGTAAATCAACTTTGCAATTCATTTCCCATCAAATCAAAGATAAAGTACATAATCATCATAGATCAATAGGACTTTTAGGGTTGGGCCTGGCTTGAAAAAATCTTAATTTTTCTAGATATTCAAAAATACATTGAGAATAGGAGAGAAAAAAAATTAAAACAAGCTAGCAACTCAAATGAATCATTACTTCCTATCTCTTCCCCTTTTTACTAAGTCGTCAATACTTCCTATACCAACATCCCAACTTATAAAATTTACAACAACTCTGTACAGTTTAGAACATAATGTACACAATTCATACATTTATTTATTCACAAAGAACTTGTTTCCCTTTTCTTTTTCTTTTTCTTTTCTGCTTCTTTTATTCTTTTCTTTTCTATACAGTATTTAATTTACATGAATAACCACATTTTAAAACAAAGTATTTACATCACATTAGTCACCAAATGATAGAAATCCCCAACAAGACACCTTTTCTCTCCTAACCTAAGGCAGAGTACAAAAATTGTATCCTAAGTTAGTGTTCCAACAAAATATCAAGTTTTTGGCTCAAAGGGCTTGCAAATGGTAAAACAATATACATTGGGGTGACATTTTGGCCAGTGGCTTAAAATGTACAAGAAAGAAAGAAAGAATTCCTAATGTGTCCTACCAAAAAGAGGGAAACCTCTGTGTACACATATCAAAGTTCACGCATAAACCAGTCAAAATCACAAAAGCATGTAAATATCCAAGCAAAAATCCAAAATAGTAAATAAGGTAATAAAGTATTGAAGTTTAATACAAAGCATAAAGGAACATAAAGACAAGTTCACGAATTTTCGACAATCATGGTTGAGGAGCTCAGTCTCCTCCAATGTAATAATCAATAGGATTTGTCATGTCTTCATCCTCATTTGCTCTTTCTCCTCCTTGCACAAGCTTGTGTGCTCACTGCAACACTAACCTAGAGAAATAATGACACTTTGTTTTTGGATGTTGTTAGACTATTGGCAAGCATACCAACGTCGTCCCAGGTTACAGATTTTATAAAAGAGATTGTCTCCACAGGAACTTGAGTTACTCAGTTTCTTCAAATAAAATTAAATATTTCAATAGTTATGTACAACAAATTTAATCGAAAACTCATGGGTTTAATGAAAATAACATAATTAGTGTGTCAGGAATACATAAAATTAGGAAAACTAGTAAAATGAATTTAATTAATTCAAGAGAAATGTAGGATTAAATTTCATCGTTCATACCCTTAGTATCCAAATAATGTTAATACATATGAATCATTTTCTAATATCATTGATGCACACATTAAATTAACTTGAATTGATCCCTCACATTCAAGAATCCTAAAAATATTTAACGAATATCGATTCTTTGTATATGAAATAAATATCCCAACATTACAATCATAATCTCATTCTATTTTCAATCAAAACATTATACTCTATTCTTAGCAACATAAAGTAAAGAGTAAATTCATTAAGTTCAAATTCTAAGAGTACTTTCCATTCAAACTTAGAATCCAATTTCATGAAACTAGTGATCAAATAGAATCAAACATTACGAAAAGAATAAAATACCAGTAATGAGAAGAAAAGATTCATATATATATATATATATATATATATATATATATATAATATCAAAAGAGATATATAAGGATACGAAGATTACATCCTTTGGAGAAACTAGCGGATCATTGTGTAGAGCATAAGATCAACAAAAGAAATGATGAATGATGCGATCCACGGTTACTTCTTTGCAATTCTAGCTCCATTTTTCTCTCTTCTTTCTTTTCTTTCATGATGTTCTCTCTCTTCTGGTTCGTCCTCTTCTCTTGTTCTTCACCTTTTGCATGGCTTTTAAATGAAATGGTCCAAGAGGTGCCAGACCAACTCGCCTAGGCAAGTTGGTTCCTTCATGTTGAAGTTATGTAACTCACCCAGGCGAGTGATAGCTAGCTCAAACGAGTTGATAACTTCACGCTTAAGGAATACTACAAACCCATGCGAGTTGATTGCTAGCCTGGGCGAGTGACACTCTGAAATTTTTCAAAAGTGACCCTTTTGCTTTTCATCGTGGCTTGGTTTCTGGATCCAACAATTAACCATCAAAACTTAAGAGATGCATGGATGAATCTTCCATATATATATAAACATTTATAAAAGTAAAAAATATAAAACAACTAGAATTAAGGGATGTTTATATGGAAACTACTAAAATCAAAAGATAAGTGTTAGTATTCTAATCCCAAAAATAACTAAAAAAGGACATTTATCATATACGAACACGTTAACCACATCTAGCAAACTTCACAAATCTAGAATTCATAGTTGAACATGTCTTGTAGGTGGAAGATATTGTGTCTGATTTTCAAACTCCTGGAAACCTACCAAATGATATTGTAATATAAGATTTTTCATGGTCTTGTGGTGTATCTAGAACCGAAGGAATGAGAAGGTTTGGTAAGACCATGTTCTCCAATCGAGCATAACAATTGAAAACACCATGCATCTCTAGTGACTAGAGATTCATAAGAAAGGGAAAATAACTTTGACCTACACCACATCACAATAGTATCTAATCCTTGCCAAAATCCTTGTTCTAGGTTTTTACAAATGCAACGTTGACACTTCCATTTTCAAGGATGACAACAAATATGGTGTTGGAATTTGCATATGTAATGACCAGGGCATTTTGTCAAGGCTAAAACCATGCTCTTTAGCGGGACTCCACAACCATAAGAAGCAAAAGCTTGAGGACTCTACAGAGCACTTCAATGGGTATCCCTAAGTCTCATAGAGTTTGAGCTAGATTGCTAATCAGTTGTTGAGGGAGTCAAACATGTCCCTAAGATTTTCATTGTATTTTCAATAATTTTAGAATCATCATTTCTCTTTTACCAAACTCTTTGGTGAGTTTCAGCAAGAGGCAAGTTAATCTTCCAGCCCATACCTTAGCCAGGGTAGCAAGATCCCATGCTAGCATCTAGAATTTTTAGCATATACCCATTTGTATTTTGTTAATTCAAAGGACATTTATATCTTAAAGACAAATCATGACTCCTAATTATTTTTATTAGATGAAAATAAATACAAATGGTAAAATTTATGTCTTGTTGATTTGTTTAGAGCCAACAATGACTTGGTAGAATAAAATATATCGTGTTAAGTCAAGCTTGGGATAAAGTTTGCTTTCGAAAGAGCCAAAAGTAACAATGATTTGATATTTACTCTCACATTATGAATGAAATGAAGTGGTCCTATTTCTCTAAAAAAAAGTTAGACATCATTAAGTTCAAGAGCAACTTTTGACTAGTTTAAAAATGTTTTTTACAAGTTAGAAATTAAGCACGAAACAATATTTGAGAATGTTTAGGATAGTTAAACTTGTGTTTTAGCATAGCTTTAGGTTAGATTTACATTGTAAACATAGCAAACAACGAGTTTGCTTGTTTGATGTAGTTAATTTGATAATGTGAAATCATTTTATTGATATTTATTATTATTTATGAAGTAATTGCTTTAGATTGATAATAATTTGAATATAATTATATCTGTTTGTTACAAACTGCCTAGATTTTTTTGTTCTATTTGAAATTACAAGTTGGATTTGTTGTCAAAACAAAACAAATATTTAAAAAAACTACACTAATTACATCGATTTCCAGAAAACTAATATAGAATGTCTGTTTCATAGATAATTTTATACAAAATCATCTTTGAAAATACATATTTTACATATGTTTTGGAGAAACCCATCATGTAAAAGTCACTTTCCAAGATGGTTTTCATAAAATCATCTTTAAATAAGTTATTTAGGGACATTTCAAATATGTTATTTTATAACAGTTCTAAAAACCACAGTTGAAAGATCACATTTACAATGATCATTTTAACATCAATTAAAAATCATTGTCAAAGAAGTCCTTTAGAATCATGGTTAAAAGACTTTTTTGTAGTTATATGAAGGCAGCATGTCTTGGAATGCTTGTCACGCAAAAATATTCACTTAATAATTTACAAACTGTGAAAAATATAAAGAAAATTGGATAAACAATTCATGATGATACGGTGCCGTGTATCGATCTCCAACCTTTTCCAATTCATAAAGAATAAACTATACTCACATTTTCTAATGAAAGTGACAACAATTCCATCCCCTGAAGCATGCATCGGTTGCAAGCACACGGAAAATTCAAGGATTTAAACAAGAAAAACAAATGACGATATTATCTATGTCAAATGATTTACCATTATCTTTTTAGGGATTAAGGCATATCATTCAAGCTACTAATCTTATTACATTTTTAAATACACACAAATATTATATACATCCTATGATAAAAACAACTCTAATACAAAAAAATAATACTAACATGTATCAACAAATTCTTATACCAATTCGTGGAATTTAAGGACAAACTTATACATACTAATGACATGCTCATAATTTATTATTACAATTTTAAAATGGTAGGAAAGTGTGCATTTGAAGAGGATATGAACTTTCATTCATGCCCGTTACCTCAAAAGGGATCACGGATAATAAAATGAGGATGATATTTTTCTCTGCATATGCCGGATGGCTAGGAGTTTTTCACACAAAGTTATCTAATATATATATATATATATATATATATATATATATATATATATATAGAAGAGAGTTAGGACTCTTCATTTGGGCATTAAGTAAAAAGGATAAAACCCATCATAGCCTCAGATCGTAAGTTTAAATTAATAACTAATATACATAACTTAAAATACCATAATTTCAAAGTTAATATTAACAATTTAAAATTAGATAAAACATGTTTTTTGTTATTATATTTTCAGTCTAATTTTACTTCAGTTTCTATACTTTCAAATCAATTATTTTTTGGTTCTCAAACATTACAAAATATGTAAATTTAATCGTACCTTTTAACTGTGTGAGTGTTGTTAACGAAAATATTTGTTTTTGGCATATCTGTAAACTTTTACAAAAATGTACCAGTGTAATATATTGAACTCAACATTTATTGGTAGTTCTAAACCGCCATAAGTTGAAGAATATATATGGGATCCGGTGTAGCAGGGTTGTGATGTCTAGCTAGTTTATTTTTGTATAATCTTTGTGGTGGATTCCAATAAATGTTGAGTTATACATGAACGTTTTGTGGTCATTTATAGCTGCCAAAAAATTGTATTTCCGTTAACAACACTAATACTGGTAATTAAAGGGAAGAGACTAAATCCACATATATTTTTAAAGTGTGAGGATCAAAATGGTCGATCTAAATATATAAGAATTAAAACCAAATTTGTTAAATGAAAATATAAGAAAAAAAAAAGCATGTAAAATTTAATCCAATAATGAGAAAATCTACAAAATTTCAACAAAAAGCACGGCATGTATTAAGTGAGAGATGAGAGTGTAAGAAAACAAATCTTAATCATATAATCAAAATAAATTGATGAAAAAAATATTTAATTAATTAAAATAATATTTATAATTTATATATAATTGGTGCCGCTAAATTTTACTTTCTTTTATCTTACACCCTTTCTAAATTTAATTTTTTATCAACAATTTTAATTTGTTATAATATTAATTTTGTCAACATAGATAATTTAAAATGTGACCTTTATTTTTCTTTCTTCCTTAATTATTCAACTCACCTTATGTCTCTTCCATCTCTGAATGTATTTCATAGAGATGTATGTATATATATTCATAGATGTTTGTGTGTGTACACCCCATATAAGCATAATGCAAAACGACTGTCCTCTCTCCCAAAATTGTGCTTTAGTTAGTTTGCACTATTGAAAAATACAAAGGGTGAAGGAAAATCGAATCCATGTGTATATGGCACCCATTTTAACGAGGAATATTGATAACCCCTTTACTTGTTAATAACATTAATTTGTCTCTTTGGTCTACCTAATGGCTCTCACACAAGCACGAAATGTAAGAGAAATTAAATTGACTATTTAATTTGCATAAGATTGAACAGTTTGTGTGTGGTATGAATTGTTTATATGCATTTTTAAATGATAAGGATTCTGTTATTTTCTACTCTCATACGGAACGCATCTACAACCAAAAAACTTGAATAGGAATCAAGAAAAAGCCAAAAGATGAGTACAAGGATACCCTTAGCTTTCACACTGAAAAGGACAAAATACAAGGATTTTCCAATTTCTCCAAAATAGTTATGAGCAGGGAGCACGTATCCTTACTTATTATCTGCTATGACAGCTGAAGTTTGTATCCCCGTCAATCTCCAAACCATGTTTAAGATTCTCTAACTATTAGTGTACAAAAACTACTCTTAAAATCCAACTTAGTCTAGTTAAAGAATAACGCATCAAAAGTGAACATGGAGTACCATTGTCACTGTCGTGATATTTATTATTGCCATTAGAAATAAACAAGAGTCCATGCTATATCCCATCAAGTAATGTGTTTGGTTTGACGTTAGATATTTTATAAATTATAATCATGTTAAAATGTTAGGATAATTTTAGATACATGCTCATATATTTGATTTCACAATAAAAAATTAAATTTGAATCTAAAATTAATTATGAATTGAAATAATTAATTGTATGTAACTTTTGTATTTGATAAAAAAAAATACTGAATTTTGTTATTAATTTCTAGAATAAAATATCCAAATATAATTTACATCAATATAAAATCAGAGAATCACGAGATAGTTTGATGATTACGGGAGAGACATAAGGATTAAAATAATAAAAAGATTATGGATTTGAAATCCTTACACTTGTCTAACATGCTAATAATTAATATTAATTTACTTATTAAAAAATATCATTTCAAAATTAATTTTAATTAAAATAATTTTATTCAAAATTAAATTCGTCAAAGCTCGTCTAAACATAAAATAAAATGGATCAGCGCTTCACATTCAAACTTTTTGATTTATCTACACATTCGTAGCTAGCCAGTAGCCACGTATAATAAAGACAGGTTGATTTGTAAGGCAGAATGTCACTATCCAATATAATTATTTTTAACATACTCTTTATTTTCAAGTAAACTAGTATATAAAGGGTAAGTCCCACTAAATATGAACTCAGATCCATTGCCTTTAATAAGATCTACTAGTATATATAATTTTAATTTTTCAATAATAAAGAACTATGATCTACTAATATTTTTCTCAACAATATATTTTTCTCAATAATATATAAAACACATAAACACAAAATGAGACCCAAGTGTGATTTATAAATACTTCTTCAAATAATAAAAAATGGGCTGAGATGAATGTAAAAAACTATATATTAGCATTAATTTGTATTCACATAAACATTTGAACATATATATGTAGATTACAGCTATGGCACCCGGGGAAAATCCTATTTGTTGAAACTATAATTCACTCTTCTTTTTTTTATTATTTAAATGTGGAGTACCTCCCTATTGAAAGTTAAAGAAATCTTTGAAGACATTGAGATCAACTTACGAGACTAACTTTTTCTAATCAATGTTTTTCTATATACATAAATTTGAAGATTAAATTGTCAATCATATTTAAGAGACATAATTATTCGTGAATCCTTAATATAGTGTTAGACAAACTATATAAGTCACTTTAATATCTCACAAGTCACATGTGACTCAGTCAAGTCAACTGCTGAAGGTGAAGATGTGCTTTGCCTTTTCCATTTCTTTGTTAATACTACATATATTATTAACTAAACAACAAATCATGCAAACCCAGGTTAAAGGAGGAAACTGTTAAACGGAAAGATGATTGTGTGTGTGTTGGAATGCAGGGTCACAATTGCAAAACACACACAAATATGTATAAAACACAAACAACTATAGAGGTTAAAGTAACAATAAGAACTTACCAGAGAAATTTGCATGTTCAAGAAGAAAATCAAATCAAAGGCTATTCAATTCTCATGTAGAGTTAAGGAACACTAACTAGCTAGTTGGTGAGTAGTACATTGACAGAAGATCAGAAAGCACAAAACTGCTCACACACAAAGCCTTTTGGGTATGTTCACCTGTGCTCTCTATCTTCTGTCAACAAACTGTTCAAGATATTGTTCCCCTCTTCATTCACCTTGTCTGCATATATATACACATAAATATAGATAGCAACAAATTATACATATAATTAAATAACCTATATTATTCATTTGGATTAGGATGATATGAACAACCCCACATGGCAGGGAAAAAAAGTAAGGGGATAGAATATATACCTAGTTAGCAAAAGTTGTTGATGCCCTTCAAGTTTTTTCGGTCTCAAAGTGAGGAGTTGAGAAGAACTACAGTGACTGAAAAAAAAAAGTGTGTTTTTTTTTTTTTTTTTTTGTTCTGAATGGAAGAAGGAAGACGCCATAAAAAGAGATATATTTTTTGGCTATGGTAGGAAACAACTTGGAGAAGAATCGGTCTAAGTGTAGAAAAAGTAGTTGAACAATAGATAACGACAACTCGCTAGTGATCGAGATAGGAATGAGACAATTGATTGAAGACTTGTTTAGCAACAAGTGGTTCGTGTTTAATTTACACGGTGGGAATTATTTATAACTTTAGAGAACTTATTAAATTAGTTTATTTTCCTCTAATTTACTATTTTAATTTATTTGTTTCTTTAATTTTTTAGTTCAATTTGATTTTTTAATTTTTAAAATTGATTCAATTTTTTTGTCCTCAGTTTAAATTATAAAAAATTACACTTTAAATCATTACAAAATGTATATTTCCCAAAAAATGAATTCATTTTAAAAATTAAAGGATTAAATTAAAAAAAATAGATGACTATTTTAAACTTAAATAATATATTAAATGACAAAAAAGTGAGATTAATTTAACATAGAGAAATTCATAATCTTAGATTTTACAAATCTTTACTAACTAGAAAAGATCAAAAAAAGTGAGATGATTGATATAAGTAGACTTAATTTCTAATTTGGTCTTTTAAATTATTTTGAAAGTTTAATTTGGTTCCCTTATTATTAAAGGGTTTAATTAGATTTTTTAAAATTTTAAAAAGTGGTCCATTAAGTCCTTTTATTTTTAAAAATTTCAATTAGATTCTTTATTTCTTTTAAATATGATGAATTTGGTTCTATTCTTCTTTCATATGCTCATTTTTTTAAAATAAGATTATATTTAATTTTAAATAGAGCTAAATTGAGGTCATTCATAAAATAAGAGAACTAATTGAAATTTCTAAAAATTAAAGGACATAGTTGAAATACTTTTAAAATTAGAAAATCTAATTAATATTTTAATAATAAGAGGATTTAATTTAACTTAAAAAAAATTAAATGATAAAAATAGTAATAAAGCATTTTAAGTATAATAAAGAGATAAAGTTAAATATATTATAAAAAAATTCTTAAAGTATGTGTTAAGAATAAACTAACTACGTATTATAGGAATAGAATAAACTTAATGTGTGGTGTCAATATCTAATTGAGTAAGTAACTACCAGGCACTGGCTTGTTGAAGAAGGTTGACACAAAAGAGAATGGTGCTGATTTTTTGACCAAGACAATGGTTTCAAAGAAGTTTGAATAGTGTACAGCTGCATTGGAATTGAAGAAACATGCAAAGCATTCGCCAAGTGAAAGAATTAATGTTGAGTATGACTTATAGTTTGCTTTTAAAAGATAAGCACGGGGTCCCGCTCCCCGGTGAGCGGGCAGAGGTCCGGGAGAGCCGCCCCCCAAAACTTTTTTCGAGGTCTGGTATTGTTGTTGGTATTGTGTTTTATTATTTGTAGTTTTGGTTTGGGTCCATGATTAGTTACAGTGCTTAGGATTTCTAAGCCTATATATTTCTTTGTAATCTGAGTGCATGATACGAATGTATGAGGAAAATATAGATAATAGTTTGACGTAGTCCACATTGGATGAACCAGGATAAACACTATGTGTTATTTTCCTTTTCTCTCTTTCTACTATCTCGATTGTTATGTGATTGTTCGATAAGCTTTCTCCTTCTTGATGTAAATGCCCAGTTTAAGCACAAACAACTTTACCTACAAGTTCAAATGATAAAAATTAGATGATAACTACTCCCATACAAATAAAACTTAAATTTTTTAATATTTTAGAATGTTATATTTTTAAAAATATTATTTATTAAGTATTTTCTATAAAAAGGATATATATGTTAAAATTTGTTGTGATACAGAAAATTAACAATATATCGTTTGTTCATAAAGTTGATTGTAAAAATAAAAATGAACAATAATGGTGTTTTAGCCTTCGAACATGAAAAACAATTGTTTAAAGAAAGAAAGTGGAAGAGACATCTAGTGAGGGAGAAAGAATGTAAAGTGGTTATAAAAAGTCTAAGAAATTGATGTGGCAATTCGAGAACTTGCATATTTGAGAGTAAAAAGTAATTTTGAATTGTAATCAAATTAAAAAAAATAATTGATGATTGTTGGTAAGAATGAAATAGACTCTAATTTCTTAGGTAAACTTCTGGATTCCAGTTATATAAATAGAAACACATAATTAATAAAAAAATCACCAAAATTAATTTACCATTCTTATCAATAAAAAGTAACTAACCTCACTAAGAATAATTAACCATATTTGTTTAATACAAATTAGTTAACAACGTCGTTGATATTTCACATTTTTAACTTGATAACCAAAAACTAATAAAAGTAAATAGTGTCTCTCACTCTTTTATTCATAAGTGAAAACCCCTTTTAATTGTCATACTTTTTTTTATTCTTAATGGGTTTCTTATAGTATTCTCCTATACATATTTTTCAAAGTACTGTCTCTCACTCTCTTCTTCAAGAGTGAAAATCACTTTTATCATACTTTTTATTATTATTATTCTTAATGACGTTCTTATAGCATTCTCCTATACCTATTTTTCAAAGAACTGTCAAGCGCTATTACTAAAATAGATTTCCATAAAATATTCCACAAGAAAAATCACACATGAAATGTAT
>CM023942.1:9042539-9107439 GCA_013407115.1 Glycine latifolia
ATATAAGGAAAAATCTCCAAGTAGAATTATTAAATATTACATGCATTTATTTATTTAGTTTTAGCGTAGTGTGTATTTTTTTTCCATAAAATATTCCACAAGAAAAATCACACATGAAATATAAGGAAAAATCTCCAAGTAGAATTATTAAATATTACATGCATTTATTTATTTAGGTTTAGTCGTAGTGTGTATTTTTTTTTATGTTATTGATATGAAATATTTATCAATTTTATCAATGATACTTCATTAGAAAAGTGTATGTATATTTATTAATAATATAACACTATTATTTATTGTATGAAAAAAAATTCATTATATAACATTTCAACCAACAGCCAAGCCTTATTCCACTAAGATAGACTACATGGATTACATAAGACATAATTCCACTTGGTTAAATATAAAAGATTTAGCAATGTCATTTACTTATTTTCCATGGGACCCTCTTGGCATATTTTTCCAAAGTCTTTCTTGGCATCCCTTTCCTCCTCTTCGTCGGACCAAAAAGTATATATTATATTTTTATCAATGAGACCAATTAATTATTTGTACATATTTAAATTACCTTACTTATTTTTCGTTATTTTTTCTCAATTAGATTCACTTAAAAAAATGAGCAGAGACTTTTGCCTACATACATAAATTATTGTAGGTCAAAATAAAATAAAAATACTTATATCTACCTATTATTATTTAGTATAGGTAAAATTTAAAATAACTTTTACTTATAAATGCTCATTATTGATAAAATTTCAAAAATATATAAAAAAAACTTATACCTTCAATTAATCCTATAAAACTTACGTAGATAAAGTTTAAAAGTTTCTACCTGTAAATGCCTGTAAATGCATAGTGTATGTTAAACTAAAAGTTTTCCACAAAAAAAAGACCTAAAAAGAGAATAGATATTTGGTTTTCTTGGTTTCTGTGGTGGATCTGCGTTCTCACACGATAGCGTCGCAGCAACCCTCACTTGCTTCCTGGCTCCCCTCCAACAAGAAGCAGAACTCTTATCGCAACATCAAAAGTAAACTAACTAACCTCTCTCACCTTCTTTTCTCATTCATTTGGTTGATCATTCTTCTTCTTTCAGGTTACATGCAGAACCTGCAACTGCTGGAAGACTTGCGCTTCGCCACCGCCGCCAGTGCCACCAAAATCAAGGCCACTCCCGACGACGAGTACATCATTGCTTCCGACATCTATCCACCGCAAGTCAAGGTCTATGAGGTTAGGGAGCAAGGCTTGAAGTTCGAACGCCACTTAGACTCCGAGATCGTTGATTTTCAGGTACTAGCTTCAATTCTAATGAAATCAAAATTTAGATTTATAATCTCCACAAGTTGTTGAGCGAACCTCATTTTATTTATATTTACATTAGTTCATGTTTATGTGTTTGTAAGCAATCTCTTACAGAGAAGGAACTGCATAACTTCCATTGAAATAAAAAAATAATAAAAGTTAGGTTTATATTCCACGTGAATTTGTGGATGACCTCTCAAAATTGCAGGTATTTCTGTAGATTTTGTTTTTCTCATTTTCAGATTCAGCATTAATGTATAGATTCCCCTGTTTTTTGTTAAAAAAAGTGCGTAATGTTGACATCAATTCTCTCCCCGAATATAAGAAAAAAATAGTTCATGTTAATTAAAAAAGTTTGTTAATATAATATAATTTTACTTATCTCTTTCCAAAAGAAAAAATCTCTCTTAGACTATCCCTTATTGAAATTTGATATAAAAAAATTATTGAAAAAGATTCTCAATTAAATAAAAAAATATTTTGAAAGCAACTTTGTTAAATAAAATGAACTAATTAATATTTGCTTGTATTTTTAATCAATAGACATGAGTTTTCTTTTTCTTTCTATATTCAAGACCAGAAAGTAATTGTAATTCTTCATATAACATTATACAGGACATGTTCCAGCATTCTCTCCTAAGAAAGCAATAAAATTCAATGAGTGAATTGGGAGCTCCCATTAACATATTATTTGAGGAGTTTGAAGATCGGCCAATTGCTAGTGCTAGTATCGGTCAGGTGATTGAACCAAGCCCTGCTCATTGCATTGCATTTATTATTTTGGTTAAATTTAAAAATTGGTCTAATACTTGATATTTTTCATTTTGATCCGTACATTAAAAAGACTCAGAGTTTAACCCCTGCGTCAAAGCGTTTACCAATTACTTTAGAGACATTATTATTTATGGATATCAGCATAGAGTTTAAGGATTACTATTTTAGTGAATACTTTTGTTTCACTAAAAAAATATATTTGTGACAGCTAAAAAAAGTTATTTTGACAGTTAAAAGTCGCCACAAATTAATTTTTAACGGTCAGGATTGAGTGTTAAAAGTAACGATGTCAGAAATTTTTGTGACAACTTTTAGAGGAATGTTGATAAATCTGCCAAAAAATTATGACAGCCAAAAAGCTTTCACAAAATTTCATTTTCACATTTTTTTATTTTTTCATATTTTCTAATTAAAAACTGCCAGAAAGTGGCGTTTTGCTTTATTTTTTTTGCCAAAAACAATATTTTTTTACTAAAAAAAACATAATTATTTTTTTAAATAGCATACACTATGCAACCACTAAGTGCAAACTTAACAAGAAATAATATATTAACACTAAGTTAGTGATCATTTCCAATTCCCATTTCATTAAATAAAATTTTATTTAATGAAACTCAATCAAGTAAGAAACTTCATGCGGAGGTTTCTAATCAGATATAATTCAATGGATACAATAACTTCATGAGTCAAATTTTAAAGAGCACAATAAACCGACAATTGAATGGAAAACTAAAGTAGAAAGAAGATAAACAATAATAGACTAGTGAAATTTTATAACAAAAGAAAAAAGAAACATAATTTTGAGATTTTCCAATCATATAATTCATAATTCAGAAGTGGCTTCAAAATGCTTGCAATCGTTCTGTTGTTTAAACTTTAAAGCACAATTTTCTGTACATAGAATCAAACATATATAAGCGGGAAACCAAGTATAATATTATAATTTAACAGGTGAGAAGTAAATAAAATTTAAAATGCACCAAAACTAGGTTTGTTAAAGGCACAATATAATTATATACTGCTGTATGGTTAAATATTTTTACAGCAGAGACATCAAAGCTGTAAATATCTGCTTTACGTGTCAGCTGCCCCCTTATTGCATACTCTGGTAATTTCATAAAGGAGAGACAGGTACCTTTGCAACTATGCTTGCACCACTGACAACAGGGTAAAGGCTATCAGCCTTCTTTGCAACCACAAATTTGATAGATGGAAAACTATTAGACAGCTTCATTTCATATTTCCCTGCATCTCCAACGGTATCTATACAAACCTGCAAGGAACAAATTATGCACTTCTCGCCTCAGTAATTGAATTATCATCTGCTTTACTGCTTACTAGTTAATACCACACTCTATATACTTAACAGCAAGGTTTAACAGACTCTCGTTTGGTACTTAATTCCACGTAATGCCCAAGTGAAGAAATTAAGCACACTGCTCTCATTGAAAGTGAAAATCATGAATAAAAATGTGCCAGAGGCACCAGCCTTATATTGAACCTCTAATCATTTGAGCTATAGATGAATCACAGAATCAGCTTACAGTTGATATTAATTAATAATTGCATATAAGTTGGGCAAGGTTTTTACCTCAGTTAGAAGCACTCCCATTTTCAGTACCCTATCAATGAGGCCCATGGCAGAGCTATGTGAAATCTCATTCAAGTTAATCTTATTCCTGTCAAAAATTACAAGAAGAAGAGCACTCAGGAAATAGAAGAGAACCCCAATGAAACATTGAATGAGTAAGCTATATTGATTTACTTCTTGAGCATTTTAGCGGAGAGTTCCCGTGGGTCAATGACATCAACATCCCATCCAATAGAATCATTGAGTTTTAAAGTTTCGAACAATTCTTCCCTCTTCTCTTCCTTGAGTGACTTAGAATCTGCACCAACAAAATTGCAAAAGGGTGAACCACTAAGTTTCAATGGATGCACACTACGTGGAACTAGTCGAATCTCATAAAAAATCTTCCAACAATATAACATTGAGAACAAAAAAAAAAAATGTTGAGGCGGTATGGTACCTGCAAAACTCAACGTGGAAAGGATCTTCAGATAGGACTGAGTGCAATATAAGCAACCATAGACCATAGGCCCTGACACAATGACGAAAATATGTTAAAAGGAAGAAAAAAAGGGGAAAGTGGAGAATGGAAAAGGGAATGAACTTAAAACGGGGCCTCTTCCAGCTCCCCACTCTAATTTTCTTCTGCCAAACTGAAATGTGTAACCATTTACCATTATATTATTGAAAATATAGATGACAGATATATAAATGAAAATATGAAAAATAGGTCTCACATGATGAGATCTGTTTCACTGTCTATAGATAAACTGTGTAGGTTTAGTAAAGCTGTGGTTCAACGTAAAAGCTGTGTGTTTTTTTCTTTTGGTTGAACAAGCTCCAAACGTACATTAGAAGTAACAATTTGTTGCTACACATGAACCAAATGATAGGCATTTCCAGAAGGATAAAAAGTTACAAATACCAAACAACACAAAAGGCCAACACACTTCTATGAAGCCTTATCTATATCCTAAAAAAATTATAGAGCAGGCAAATTTTTCATTCAGGTTTAGCTTTATTAGCTTCACTCTTGCGTGATTATTCATTAGCAAACCCCATGTTTCAACAGGGAATGATTCCTTCCATATTTCTTCATTCAAATTGACAAATAGGTAAATGACCCTTTGTTAAACATTGCAGCAACATTATATAAGAACCCAACTTTTTTGAATCACAGATTGACAGTTCATTGGGAGGTTCGACCACAAATAACCCAAAATGATAATCAAACTGCCAACATATATAGACATGAGACAAGAATAGAGATAGAACATATAAATAAAACAATTCAAATCGAGAAAACTCTGCCAAAGTTCCAATCTGCCAAAAAAAGAAAATAGCATTCTGTCTAATTAGTTCAAACCTAGAAACTAAAATTAATGGATAAAAAAATCAATCTCTTTATTTATAATAATCTGTTTTATTATTCTTTGTACCCTAATCACATGGTCAAAGAGACCAGACTCTAGTACCATATCCTGCAAATACACTATAATTCAGATTAATAAAAGTAAACGAAATTACAACATTAGTAAATAACAAAATAAACATATGCACATATAAATAAGAAATAAAAGCATAAAAAGGAAAAGGAAAAAGAAAATGACAGCTATAGCTAGTAATTATCCTCCATTCTTAGTTTGCACCAAATAACACTTTCATCATGTCCCTGTTAATTTTTCCTCTTCTACCATGCATTGCAGAGTACCAACTAGAAATGGAAATAAACCATGAAGCTAAAAGGGGAAATTGAATCCAAATCCAAATCCTCTAAAAAAATTCAACTAACACCACATAAACTTGGAAATGGACTTAAATCAAATAAAATAGTAGGTGAAGCCGAGAGCAGCCGATCTCGGAGCTCACAACCGTGAAGTTAGCGGAGCTTATAACGGAGGGAGAGAATCTTCCATTTCTATTTCCATTATCTGGAAGTTTCAGAGGAATCAAATTGAAGGAAATTGAATACCTCGGTGGGGAACTCGGCTCAGAGACGCTGGCAGAGGATTACTATTTTATTGTTTGTTAGTCTCACAAGTTTGCATGTTTGTTATGTCCAAAAAACTTAAAGTTGATTGCAGAGTATTTTCAGAGAAGTGAAACTTTTGGTGGTCCACATAGAGATTGGATTGGAATATATGAAGAATGTAAAACGTAAGTAATAAGCATTGAAGTACATTGTTATCAATATTTCATGAAGTAAAGCATATGTTAAATTTATGTTCATTGCGTTTCACCTTCTCGTCATTACTTTAGTTTCCAATGCCTTAATTCTTATTGTGCTGCTCATGCTACTTTGAAGTATTTTGTATCAAGACATTGATTATATAAATGAAGAAAAGAACGCTGACAGGTTCCGCCGAGATTTCAGAAACATAAAGTGGGTTCAGATACCCGTATGTTTCTTGTTGCAACCTATGTAACATCGACATGTGACATGACACGATTCGACTCTTGGACATCTCAATTTTAAAAAATTATGAATTTTATCATGTTGGGACACGTTTTAATATTAAATAATATTTTAAATTTATATAGTGTATATTTCATTTAATATTTAATAATTTTTAAAAAATTAAACTAAACTAATAATATTCATCAATGTAATCCCTCCCATGCTCACCATGTGTACCCCTTCTGTTACTATGCATGCATTCCCTTTATAATTTTATATACACATTGCTACCTCATCCAAAGAAAAAAAATTAAACATCACCCTCTTTACCCACACCCTCTCTCTCTCTCAATCACTTTATAATTTTATATACACTCTGGTGCTCCCTCATCCAAAGAAAAAAAAATTAAACCCACCCTTTTTACCCACACCCTCTCTCTCTCAATCACTCTCACTCTCTGTCACGGACAGAGAAAAACTATACCCATGTTCACACTTCGCACACACCATCTCTCACTGTTCCTTCATCTTTCTCTTCTTTTTTTTTTCTTTTCTCTTAATGGAATGATGGAACACAACATCATCGCCCAACCACCGTCTTCTGCCGCTCCCATACTGCCTATCTCTCCTCCACGTGTGACGGGAGGTTCCATGTCTTGTTGACATGGCACGAGCTCGTGTGGGTGTACAAGGCATGCGAGCGCGCCCCAACGGCCTTCCTCTGCAAGGCCGACACCAACTCCCTCTGCGCCTTTGACCGTGTCCGACACGGCCAAATTCCCGTGTCGAAACCAATCAACGTATCAGAGTTTTTGACTGCGTGTCAGACTTAATACGACCTCTGTTTCAGTATGTCCGAGCTTCCTAGGCTGCAACACAATCATCCCATTATAAACTGTATAAATTTTTAACTACTCAAAGTATATGTGAGTTAATAATCTTTCTTCAAAGTGATATATTGTGTATGCCATTATGGTAGAGAGCATATTTTTTCAACTGCTCCTATCTCTAATTTTACTCCTGGGATAGGTATCAAAATCATAGTTGTCAAAACCGCTCTGATCCTTGACCCGATCAAGATAGTGGATCAGTGATTCAACCGGTGGATCAATAATCGACCGGTTTGACCTGTTCTATATTAAAAAAATTAAAATTATATTATATATAAGTATATAACTAACATTATTTGATTAAGAAAAGTATCCTAAAAAAATTCAAAATAACAATTGAAGTAGTAAAATTGATAATATAAGTAAAGTGTATTAATAATAAAAAAGAGTGTAAATAGAAACTACTTAAATTAAAACACAAGTTCAATTTTTAATTTAAAAATGAGCAAGAGGAGTACAAAATGCTAAAAATGGGGTATAGGAAGCAAATTGGTATGTGGATCTTGGCCCAAATAAACATTAACCTAATTCCTACTGATGATATATATAGCTATCTTCGTTCATCTTCTCCATTTTCGCTTCCTGCACCATTTCCGCTTCCTGCAGCTGCGCTGCGCCTCATTATGAAATAATCCCTCTAAAGCCTTTTTCGTTGTAGCGTATTGGCCTCATATTCTCCATCTTCGCTTTCCTTTCCTATATTGCGTAGTATTAAGTGCTTTAGTGCTTCTTCTTCCTCTTCCTCCGTGTTATCGAAGGTGAGGTCGGCGCGGCAAGCAGTGCGGCGATGGTTGAGTCGAGTGGTGGTGATGATGTGCATAACCCGGTCTGGGTCCTAAAATCGGCCAAGTTTCCAGTTCATCCCAAAACCGTCCAGTTTTCTCCAGACCAAACCGGGTCACATGCATGAGCGATCCGATAACCAACCTAGCCCGGTCATGCCACCAGTCCCGGTTCAACCGGTCGGGTCGAACCGGGTTTTATAACTATGATCAAAATAGACCATGTGGATACCTTAACTTCGCGTGGTTATGATCGATTACATATCTCATCATGTGCTACTTGTAACATCCTCAAATTTTTATCTTGAACTTATAGTTATTTTTAAATTAATTATGAATATGTGATGATAGTTTGATACAAGAAGGATATGATATAATTTATTTAAACACAAGCTTTCCAAAACTGTCCACACCAAAAAATAGCTACTGCCACTTGTTTTAAAAAATTCATATCTCTCTCATTTCTTACTCAAATTAGGCTTATGATATATGGAATTAAAGATCTAGATGTTAACTCTAACATATAAAAAATTTAGCAAAAATTGGATTGTTTAATGCTTGCAGTTGCAAAAACACTAAGAGATGTTATTGTTATAATTTGAGCCTATTGGCAGCTTTGGAGTTTAGTTTTTAAAATACTATATCTAGAGTTTTAGAACTCCATCTGCGGCATGTGATATCTTGTTAGAAAGCTTAGGAAGTCTAGTTTAACATACTAAAAGATGAAAATTTAATAACTTGTATATTAGTACATATTATAGGAAGAACCAACATATATGTGGTGAGTTTTTTTTTTTTTAGAAAAACATGTATGGAAGCTATCTAACATGGAAGTAAAAGATAATTTCCAGCTAACGAATCAGAATTTTATTTCTTGAAGAGTCCAAAATTCACGTGTTGCAGCCAAAGGAATATTGTTTTAATTGAAGTATGCATGGGTATGTGAATTAATAGCAATGAAAGTGTTATACAAGAGTCAATGAGAAGTCAATGAATAAAGTGAATAACACAAGCTAAATCCAAGATTCTTGAACAATCCTTTTAAGACTATCAACATGGAAGCTAATAACTTAGAAGCAAAAATAATTTCAGCCAAGAACATAAGAACCAATCAGATTTTGTCTCATGTCTAAGCCTTTCCACGTAACATACAACCAAGCTTAGGGAATCATTGATTTTTTAGAAACTACACACCAAATCCTAGGTGCAACCGTGGTATGTATGTGCAGCTGTGAATCAAATAATCAAAATCAAGCTATGTATGAAGACATCCACATGCACATGGGTAATTAATGAAGGGAATATTTGTAATGATGATTAGATAAAGAGAATGTAGATATTTTCCTTAGTTTCTAATGACTTAGTCAACCTAGGATCAAACTAGCTACTAAGTTTCATTTTAACTAATTCCTTTTCATCCTAACTAATTCATTTCCATTCTAACTAACTTAATTAATATAAATAGCTGATAAACTACAAAAAATTTGCACGTATACCTCTAGCTTCCAAGACTCACTCCCATGGCCAATAGCTTTTCACTTGGTGCTTTGCTTTCAATTCTCACTTCCTTATTTGCTTATAATCGTAGCCCCACTTCTATAGTCTCATATACTTCTATTTTCTTCTTTTCTTTCATATACACTATCCTAAGATTTCCATACTTGAGGACTTTAAAGAAGTACAACCACTTCTTGAAAAACATGGACACAACTTCAACTAAGATGGCCACCGTGATCATGTTCCTTGATGCCCTAGACCTGGGATGGTATAAAGACGAAGAGAGAAATTGTTATGTTATTACCATGCATTAAAAAAATCTAATAATGTTATCCACACTGAGATTGTGTACTAACATTTGAGTCAAGTAAACTTTACCTTAGCCGACCCTTTCAGGTATCTATAATTAATGGTGCTAAACCCCACTTGAGTGGCATGTTGTCGATAATTAATTACTTTAGAATTGGAATACATCTAATTGCACAAGGGTCAGAATCTGAGTAGTCAAGAGGGACAATATAATATACTACAACTGCACAAAATGATTTAAACAAAACCTGTATGATGAGTATGAAACAGAAACAAATGCAGAGAGATGAAAGAATCCGAGCCCAACAAGGTTGTCTCCTTAAGATAATTTGTTCCCTCTAATTGATGCCAAAGGTTGATGAACAATTGCTTCCCAGGATAGAACGGATCAACGTCTGAAGATCGGTGACACTACCAATCAACAGCCCAAACAAACAAAGAAAATGCTTGAGGAACCACACACAAAGAATGAAGAATTTATGTGATATGAAAATGCAATAGCATGTAATCAAGAAGATCAGAAAAAATTTCTATCTTTTTTCTATGTATTTTTCTGATTGTCTCTGTGTCTATATATAGACAACAAACAACCATGTTAAAGAGTTGCCGGCGACCATCGCGACTGTTGGCGGTGAACTATCGCAACTGTTCGTTATCAGAGCGATTGAGAGTAGTTATTATTTTTTGAATCATCGCGACTGCTCGATATTGGATTGGTTGGGAGTAGTTATTATTTTTTCTAACCTTTTTCCAACCACCTCTTATTCATAACCCATGGAGTTTTTTTTAAACATAAACTCCAACAATCCCCCACATGAATAAGAGATCAGCTCAACATGACTAAATGTATATGAATATGTATGCAAGTGTGATTCCTCAGCGAGAAACAATTGCATCGAGATAGGTAGGGGTTACCTTTGAACCTTCTCTAGTGTAAACCTATCAGGTATACTAGGTCAATCGGTGGTCGTGATGTCTTGAACCGTCGACCTTTATTGTGTATACCAAGACAATAGGAGACACACAATTGCTTCCCTAGCATTACTTGTCCTCATTGTTGTGTCCATTTTGGCCGTGAACACCTGCCTGGTTCTGCGAGTGTTGTAGAGAATCAACCTTTTTAAGTTCGCATTGAAGCAGCCCCCACTTCACACTAATATAGGTGATTTCTTGTGATATACCTCCACATACATCATCTGAACACATCAAATTAAAAAACCATTAAAAGTCGTTATGCTTACCCTCATATACATTGTCTTGTCATAGGAATGAGTATGAGTTTAAAACTCCACAGTGTTTAACAGTTGATCATGACTTAGTTGTCTCTTTGAACCTAGTTCGTGGGATCTCCACTCATCAAGGTAGAGTTACTGCGATGATCAACAATTGATAGGCCTTAAACCCTTTCCTTTCGACAAATTTTCAACTAACTCTTTAGGAATCCGTTTAGTTAATGGATCCGCTATGTTCTCTTTAGACCTCACATAGTCTATTGAGATGATTCCATTCTAGAGTAGTTGTCTTACGGTATCATGCCTACAATGTATATGTCTAGACTTGCCGTTATACATGACGTTCCTGGCCCTTCCAATGGTGGCTTGGCTATCACAATGTAGGCCTACAGCTGGTACTGGTTTTGGCCAACTGGGAACATCCTCAACAAAATTACGAAGCCATTAGACTTCCTCACTGGCTTTATCTAAAGCGATAAATTCTGCTTCCATAGTTGATCTTGCAATGCAAGTCTGCTTGGACGATTTCCAACATACAGCACCCCCACCAAGGGTGAACACATATTTGCTTGTGGATTTAGTGTCATTAGAACCAGTGATCCAGTTTGCATCACAATATCCTTCAATAATTGCAGGGTACTTCTTGTAATGCAAGCCAAAGTTTTGAGTGTGCTTTAGATATCCCAAAACTCTTACAATAGCTTTCCAATGATACATGTTTGGATTACTCGTAAAGCGACTCAACATGCTCACTGCATAAGCAATATCAAGTCTAGTGCAGTTCATAATATACATAAGACTACCTAATACTTGAACATTTTCCTTTTGTGCTTCAGCTTTGCCAATATTCTTCGATAGTCGAAGACTAGAGTCTATGAGGTTCTTCACAGGAGTTATATTTAAACTCTTGACTTTTTCAAGAATTTTAGCAATATAGAGAGCCTGTGATAAAGCTAACCCCCTTGATGTTCTATGGATTTTGATACCCAAAATAACATCTGCTCTTCCCAAATCTTTCATGTCAAATTTGCTGGCAAGCAATTGCTTAGTAGCTTCAATCATTTGATTATTACTACCCATTATCAACATGTCATCTACATAAAGAAAGACTATGGCAAACCCTTTCTCAGTATTTTGAATATAGAAACACTTGTCACATTCATTAATACTAACATCGTTCGATAACATAACTTTATCAAACTTCGCATGCCATTGTTTTGTAGCTTGCTTTAACTCGTAAAGGGATTTAATTAAGCGACAAACTTTCCGTTCTTGTCCTGGAACAGCAAACCCTTCAGGTTATTCCAAATAGATCTCTTCTTCTAGGTCTTCATTTAAGAAAGCTGTCTTAACATCCATATGATGTAGTTCTAACCCATTCAACGTTGCTAGCACGACTAACATCCTAATGGACGTAATCCTTGTAACAAGTGAATAGGTATTGAAGTAGTCGAGACCTTCACGTTGCCTGTAGCCTTTGACTACAAGCCTAGCTTTATATTTATCGATAGTGCCATTTGCCTTCATCTTCCTTTTGAAGACCCACTTACTTCCTAGAGGCTTAGTGCCAGGAGGAAGGTCTGCCAATTCCCAAGTGTGATTCAACAGGATGGATTCAATTTCACTATTGATAGCCTCTTCCCAGAATGGTGCCTCTGGGGACGTTACAACTTCTTTATATGTCTGAGGCTCATTTTCTAACAGATAAGTTAGAAAATCAGGTCCAAAAGATGTGGTGGTCCTTTGCCTCTTACTACGTCTAGGTTCATCCTCTACAGGATCAACACTAGTTGTAGTCTCCCGAGGTCTCACAACATTACCATTGTCATTACCACTTGGTTCATATACCTTTTTATACGGAAATATATCCTCAAAGAACCTAGCATCCCTCGATTCAATAATCGTATTAACATGTATATCTGAGACATCAGATTTATAAACCAAAATCTGACTACTATTAAGTGCATAACCAATGAATACACAATCCACAGTTTTAGGTTCGATCTTCAACCTTTTGGGTTTAGGAGCCACGACCTTAGCCAAGCACCCCCACACTTTCAAGTATTTCAAGGATGGTTGCTTTCCTTTTCATACTTCGTATGGTATGCTCTTTGTCTTCTTGTGAGGAACTCTATTAATAATATAGTTCACCGTCAAAATGGCTTCCCCCCCACAAGTTCTGTGGTAAACCAGACGTGATTAACATAGTGTTCATCATTTTTTTAATGTCCGATTTTTCCTTGCGGTGCATAAGGAGCAGTCGTTTGATGTATAATATCAGACTATATACAGAATTCCTCGAAAAGGGCCATCATATTCTCCCCCACGATCGCTCCTTATAGCCTTAATTTTCTTGTTAAGTTGATTTTCAACTTCATTTTTATATTGTCTAAAAGCCACAAGTGCTTCATCCTTACTATTAAGTAAATAAACATAACAGTATCTACTGCAATCATCAATAAAAGTAATAAAACATTTCTTATTACCCCTAGATGGTACAGATTTCATATCACATATATCAGTATGTATTAAATCTAGCAGTTCAGTTGATCTATCAACAGAAGAAAAAGGTAATTTTGAAACTTTTGATTCAACACATACTTGACATTTAGTATTAGAACATTCAAATTTAGGCAATAAATCTAAATTAAATAAACTTTTAATTGATTTAAAATTAACATGTCCTAATCTTTGATGCCATAAATTAAAAGACTCAAGCAAGTAAACAGAAGTAACATTATTATTAATACTAACACCACCACTAGTTACAGTCATAACATTCATCTTGAAAAGGCCCTCACTAAGGTATCCTTTTCCTACATACACATAATTTTTAGTAAGTACAAACTTATCAGAAACAAATACAAGTTTAAATCCATTCTTGCTCAGAAGGGATCCAAACACTAAGTTCTTGCGAATATCAGGCACATGAAGCACATCATTAAGTGTCACAACCTTGCCAGAAGTCATTTTTAAAGCCACCTTTCCAATACCTTCAACTTTTGAAGTAGAAAAGTTACCCATATAGAGTTTCTCATCATTCTTCATAGGGGTGTAGGAAGAAAACATCCACTTGGATGAACAGATATGCCTAGTAGCACCGGTATCCACCCACCACTCCTTAGTGTCCCCTACAAGGTTACACTCCAACACCACCGCTGTTAAGTTGAGATTTTCAACTTCTCCACAAGCGGTATCAACCAATCTGGCATGATTGGTCTTATTCTTCTTGGATTTTTGTGACTTTTTGCAATCCTTTGCACGATGGCCAGGATTACTGCAATTGTAGCAATTGCCTTTGAACTTTTTTCCTTTACCTTTGCCTTGTTTAGCATTTCCATTATCGGAATATTTACGCTTCTTGGACTTTGATCCCTTTTCAACAACATTAGCCCTAGAGACCATAAGATTGTTGCCAAATTTCTTTTCAGCAACCTTGTTGTCTGCTTCTATCCTCAATTTCATTATCAGATCTTCAAGTGTCATCTCCTTGCGCATATGCTTGAGATAGTTCTTGAAATCCTTCCAGGATGGTGGTAGTTTTTCAATAACCGCAACAACCTGAAATGATTCACTCAGGGTCATCCCCTCAGCATGAATTTCATGCACTAACACTTGAAGTTCCTCCACTTGACTCATCACATTCTTAGAGTCTTCCATCTTGAAGTCCAGAAATCTGCCAACAACGAATTTCTTCAAGCCAGCATCTTCTGTTTTGTATTTCTTGTCTAGACTATCCCACAATTCCTTATTAATTTTGAAAGTGCTATACACATTATACAAGGAATTGTCTAGACCATTGAGGATGTAGTTTTTGCATAGGAAATCAGAGTGCTTCCATGCATCAATCACAACAACCTTCTCTTTATCATGTTAGTCTCCTTCTTCCAACTTCAGAGCATCTTCCTTGAGAAAACGTTCCAAATATAGGGTTATCAAGTAGAACAACATTTTCTGTTGCCAACGCTTAAAATCAACCTCATTGAATTTTTCAGGCTTTTCAGTAGGAGTCAAAACAGAGGGAGCCTTGTTGTTGTTGACCAAGTTTGCACTTGTCGAAGTCATTTCTGTTACACAAACAGAAACAACGATTAATCACACAAATTAATCGTTCAAAAGTACAGAGAGTAGAGAACAGTATATAATACAGAAAGATAGAATATACTGAATCCAGATTCAAACAAATTGTCTTAAGATTGTTGTCGATAATTAAATACTTTAGAATTCGAATACATCCAATTGCATAAGGGTCAGAATCTGAGTAGTCAAGAGGGACAATATAATATACTACAACTGCACAAAACGATTTAAACAGAACCTGTATGATGAGTATGAAATAGAAACAGATGCAAAGAGATGAAAGAATTCGAGCCCAACAAGGTTGTCTCCTTAAGACAATTTGTTCCCTCCAATTGATGCCAAAGGTTGATGAACAATTGTCTCCCAGGATAGAACGGATCAACGTCTGAAGATCGGTGACACTACCAATCAATAGCCCAAACGAACAAAGCAAATGCTTGAGGAACCACACACAAAGAATGAAGAATTTATGTGATATGAAAATGTAATAGCATGTAATCAAGAAGATCAGAAAAAACTTCTATCTTTTTTCTATGTATTTTTCTGATTGCCTCTGTGTCTATATATAGACAACAAACAACCATGTTGAAGAGTTGCCGACGAACCATTGCAACTGTTGGCGATGAACTATCGCAACCGTTCGTTATCGAAGCGATTGAGAGTAATTATTATTTTTCGAATCATCGCGATTGTTCGTTATTGGAACGGTTGGGAGTAATTATTATTTTTTCTAACCTTTTTCCAACCTCCTCTTATTCATAACCCATGAAGTTTTTTAAACATAAACTCCAACATGGCATACATAGCTCAATGCCCCACAAAAAGGGACCAACCAACTTATTACTAAATGGAATGTAGCTGATAGCGCCCATCCCACTAGTGGCTGGGAGGAAGCAAAATGGCTCATTTCCTCTCTCTCCGAAGCCAAAACCAAAACTTTAGGCACCAATTCTTTTTTAGACCACCCCCCTTTTTTTTTTTTTTTTTTACTTTTGTTTCATGGGTCTTGCTATCAGACACCAAAAAGAATTGAAAGAAAAAATTATTTATCAAAAATTATATTAGAATGCATTTAAAAATTCTAGGTGGACATATTTTTGCGCATCTCAACAAAATATTTTCCTCTTTTTATTTTGTTAACCAAAGTCTGACTAGTATCGCTGTAAATGATTCATGTCTTGACACTTGATTGACCTCATAAACGATAAATTTATTTTCCACGTGAGGAGATCTGTGCAGTTTTTCCTGGACCATTTGCTAAGCCAGCAACCAGATCAGGAGCAGACCCTTTCTGCAATTGGGGAGGTTTGTTAACATTGTTATATTGGATCAATGAATTCATAATATTTGGATTGTTTGTTTCAATCGAACTAAAGGATAAGCTGAAGGTGGAGAATCATTGGTTTCTCTTGGTATCTAGAGAATCTACTCCACACTTTATTATTGATTATTGAGGGCTTTCTAGCTTGAACGAATGAGCATTTAAGTTTTCTAGCTTGTTCTGTGCAAAAATTATTGAAATCATTAAACTATTAATCTCAGTTAATATGTAAAATTTATGCATTCTGCATCAGAGGCATTGAGCATAAAAGTTTGATTGCTAAGTTCTAGTTATCATGTCAATTTTGGTGAAGTTTAACGTTAGAAGTTAATGAGCATCATTGTTTCCCTTGAGTAACATCTTGAAATGTCCTTAGTTATATTAAATATTTTTTTATTGGATATCATACAGTTATAGACAATTCATATTTAATTTTTTGAGTTGACTTTTTTCTTTATATCACTGTATTGCATATAACATAGATAATCTTTTGAATTTCTTTGTAATTGTTGTTATTTTAGTGATGTTAAGTTTTCTCTTCAGGTTTAATTGCTGAATCATGATGTTGCTTTGTATTGTTGTTAAATTACAGGATACATCAGACTTTCAAGAAGATTCTGTTCATTCACTTTTCTTTGAGGCTGAACCCGATTCCATCAGTAGCTTTGAGGAGGCAGATGCACCTAGTCCAATTTCAGTTTTGGAACCCGTATTTGGAGAGGACATTCGATTCAGCACTAAATGTTGCGATCATGCATATGGTGTGTAATAATTATGTTGAGTCATTTGCTTTGCATGTCATCCCCTTTATTTGAAGTCAATGCTTCATTTTCTAGTCTCCCTCCTTTTATTTTGGTATTAATTGGTTTGCCCAAGTAATTTCAAACTTCTATTAATTATTTGGTTTGCCCAAGTAACTTGTTTACAATTCTTTGCCTTAGCCACATTGGTTAATATATGCCTCATTACTAAAACAATTAACTGAGCAAATGAACATGGGTGGATTTTCAATATTGTCTATCTATATATCTTCTCAGTCCAGTAATTTACAATTACATGAATTTAATGTACTTCTGCAGGTTTCTTCTGCCTTGTTTTGCTTGAGGCAACACAACACATATCAAGTAAGCTACTCTGTTTTTTCATTAAAGCCCATGAATAATTTTGAAGATCCATGTGGTCAGGTCAGCTCTTCCAATTGTTTGGCTTACCACAACCAAGACTCTATATCTCAAAGTCATATAGCTGAGAGTGTTAAAAATTCTAGAAGAAAAGCAAGAACAAGCTTTAAAATATTATGTTGTAGTTAAATGTTTATTCTAGTGTTTGCTTGATTGCATCAATCTAAATACACATTTGAATTTTCAGGGGAAAGAATGATGGATTATATGAATATGGATGAACGCTCAATAGGGATGTTTTGGGTTGTGACCTACACAATGGCACAACCTGCTTGTGAAACAGTAATGAATTGGTTAAATTCTGCTGGAGTTGCTGACTTACTGCCAGGAGCAAATTTACAACAAGATGAGAGATTAACGGCTACACGAGAAGTCAGCCCACTGTCCATGTCATTGTTATCTGGATTTTCAATAAACTTATGTGTGAGGTTGTCTTATCAAATGAAAGATTCTCTATTTTATGGGCAGGTTGGATAAGGAAAGAGAGCCTGCATGTCCACAACTCTTGTAATAACTTTTCTGTTATCACTTTCAATTATTGGTATTTAGGTATATTGATATGCATTCCTAGATTATGAATTAACTTGGCTTGGTTCAAAATATCAAAATTGTTAAGTTTCATATATTATTCAATATTTAATAATTCTTTCTTTAATTATATTTTTTTCCATAAAATTTAATAATAAGAAAACAAAATATATTTAGTTTAATTTTCATCATTATACGACTTTTATATGTTAATGACTTTTAACTACGTTGTAGGCATCTGTTAATGACTTTTACTTACACATAAAATAAATTGTAAGTACTACCTATAGTAAAAGATAAATACAATCATAGGTAAATATATGTCTGTAAGTATATGTATAGATTAATAGCCATCACAATATGATCTCTTAAAATTGATGAAAAAATGTTCGTAAATAAATATCAATTATATTTTTACCTACCAATTATTAATTTATAATGACAGATTTTGTTTGTAAATATAAGTCAATTTTATTGTTGTTGTTTCACAAATCTCATCATATACGATGATTTTCTATCTTATTTTCTTGTATATAGTCTTACACATCCAACTTCACATTTTCTTTTCTACCACTCCAACCCTCTTTTCTCTTATTTCTTTAAAGTTCAACATTTACTATTATAAAGTATAGTGCTTGTTGTATAGTAGCATGATAAAACTTGTTCTTGAATTTGATAAATACTTCGTAATTATAAATAATCACAATATTTTTCTCTATTTTAGTCATCATATGTGACATCTTTATTAATTTTACTATTATTGCGTAACATGGATCTCCATTATTTAAACTTACAAGGAGAAATTAAAATTGTATTCGTGACAGCTAGTCAACATAAAAATCGCCGATTTAACACATAAGTTTACATTTCATTGTATTTAAATTCTTAAATAATTTAAGAATAATTATTAAAATTTATTAATAATGAATTAAAAATTTAATTATAACAATAATTGTTTACTATTTTTTTTAAAAATCTATTTCTATTTCTATGAAATAAAATCGTGTAAGGCTGAGTTTTGTTCTTTGTTTTTTTTTTCTTTTCTCTATTAATTGCTGGTGCACCCAAGAAAAGGTCTATGATAAAACTAGGAACAGCTTTTTGGTTACCCCGCTTCTTTATGATCCCACCACACCACCTTCATTAGGGAAGAAAGCCAGGTCAAGGAAAGTTTAGATCATATGAATTCTTAATTCTTATTACCTTTTTCCTTTTCAATGTACTTGAAAGCTTGTCCTTCATTTTGTTGTCTCATCTGAAACTGTCAGTGTTTGTGTACTGTATCTAGTTGCTACGTTTCGAATTTACATGGAACAAGGACGAATACATAGATGTGAATTCGTATTATACGACTCAGTCCCATTAAAGATTATTAATTAGGGGATGAGTTTTTTTTATTACTAATTACTAATAAAATAACTATTTATGACCATAATATTTTCAAGGTTTAAACATGTTTTATAAGTTTGAATAAATTAATAAATTTTATTTTGAGTTCTTAATAAAAAAATTCTTTTGCATTGAATTTTTAATAAAACAAATTTTACTTTTGGTTCATATTATTTTATTTTAATTCTTTAAATATATTTTTTCATTTTTATTCCTAAAATATACAGATCATTTATTAGTCCGTATCAAATAGTTTTTAAGGAGATTGATAGAAAATGAATAAAGTATTATAAGAATTAAAATGAAAAATAAGTACATTAGAATGAGTAAAACAAAATAACAAGGACAAAAACAAAAAATTTGTTTTACTAAAAATTTAACACAGAAAATAAAAAAATTCGCTAATTTTCTAGTAACCTAAAACATATTTAATTCAAATTTTACCTATATTTTAAAATAACAACATAATATAAGATAAGTATTAAAATACTTCATTATATTTTGTCGGTAATAACAATGTTAAGCTATATAGCAAAAAATATGATAACTGATAAGCTGCCTTTCTGTTTAACTTAACATTGATTTATTATTTTTTAATTTTTAAACATCTAACAAGTTAATTCTTATTTCTAGTTTTTTTTTCTTTTCTATTGAAATAATTCATTATTTAGCATCACAAAAATCCTAAATTAAATTTTACTGGAGTTAAAATATAGGGAAAAGTTGTACATTACGTGTCAACTGAAATGCAAGTTTTGATTTGTGTTGGCCTTGTACTTTAGAAATGGATAGAATGCTATTTTATGATGCATGCGTATATTTGTTGTGTAAATTAAGATGGTACGTGCAATTTACACCAAGGCAACCATGATCTAACCCAACAAATTTTAATTGATGCCGTTGTTTAACTTCCAAAGAAAAGATTGAATGTACTTACGTACTTGTGTATATCCTTTCAAAAAATGTACTTGTGTATATCTGTTTAAAAGGGTCGTTGTATGCCTTATTTTTATCCCAACTAATTTCATTATTTGCTGTTTTTTCACCGATTTTAGGTAATATTTATAAGCATTATTGCAATGGGTACATTTCAAATAAATTATTCAAATATTGCACAAGACGATTTTACTTTGAAACAATCTTGCATATGAACACAATTTTTCTTTGTGTAATTTTTTTTTCATAGAGAAGAAAAAAAATGCTTTGAATAACTATTTCAACTTTTTTATTTTATTTTAAAATTAAAACTTGAAATCGTCTTTGGGTTCACGATTTCAATTTTAATAGGTGGTGGAAATTGTGTAAAGCAGAGAAATGTCTCACATACTAGATCATTTAAATATGTAAAATCACAACCGCCCCATAAAAGTTAATGTTTTTTTTTTCAAATTAAAAAATGACTTCTTCCAAAAAAAAAAAATTAAATCATGATACTTATATTATTTCATTCATGATAATAATATCAACAACAGGTTGAAATAAATTCATTAACACGATGACTAGTATCAATTCTCAAGACTCTAATTAATTAAATAATGAGCGACTTAATTTATTTATCTTTTGATAAAATTAATCGAGGAGTTTTGAATATGTTGAATCAGATTAATACATTTCGCCAAAAAGAATCTTATTACATTGTAAAATTATATATTTTTATAAGGGGTATGGTTTTTTAGTCCTTCACATAAAGTGACTATTTTTAAACCCTCAAATTTGAAAATTCTTAGTCTCTCCATCAAAATTTGAGGGATTAAAAATACAAACTTTACTGCAAATATTTAAAAAAATCCTATTTTAAAATCAAATTATCTTTTGTTTTTAAAGATTTAAAATACTATGGGAGAAATTTCACTTGCATAACTAAAGTTCTCGAATCTCAAAGTGTTAAGTCTCGAGGGAATAAAAGTAAACGATCTTGTTATGTTATAGGTTTCGTTTTTAAACCTCTTATGCACCCTTTAACTTGGGTCCATTCTGATGTATGGGATCCATCACTAGTTCTTACAATAGGTGGATCTCGATATTATGCACCATTTATTAATGATCATACTCATACTGTTGGATTTATCTTATGAAACACCATTATGAAATTTAAATGTTTATCATATGTTTCGTCCTTTGGTTAAAACTCAACATAATATTGTTATTAAGTGTTTTGGATGTGATTTGGGGGGGTGAGCACTCTTCTGATAAATTATGTGAATTACTTACGTATGATGACACTCTTCATTAGACTTCTTGTACTTACACTCCTCAACACAATGGAGTTGCTGAAAGAAAACATAGTTAAATTGTCAAAATCGTCTGTTCTCTTCTATTGTCTGCCTTAGTTCCAAGTGAGAGGCTTTGGTCAGGAGTGCAAAAGTTTAAGTGTGAGGTATTTTGATTGAGTGTTTTTAGTTTAATATTTTTCTATTCTTCTTATCTTATTTGACTTCTCTTGGACTTTTATTTTCTCATTCTAACTCAGTTTTTGTCTTAGGCAAACAAGTTGGCTTAATTGATAATTGTTGCTTATTTTTAAATTTTTTTTATTACTTGACCTATCTTCCTTGTGCAGGACATAGAGAGTTATACATAACTCCAAATGCCGCATTTGAGTAGCCCCTAGAAACATAAGGAAAAGATCTACAATTCTGTTAGAGATAAGTCGAGGTCAATTATGTCATTTTGAGGGTCATTTTAGGCTTTGAAGTCAGAACCCATGCACTCGAGTTTTGGGCTGCAAATTGGTGTAATTAGTTATATTAGATGGCCTAATCATGGCTCATCTTTTTCTATTGACTCAGTTACTATATTTTAGTGCAATTAGTTAGTGAAGAGACACACTTCATTTGAGCAAAAACAAAATTTGTAGGTTCCTTTAGAAGTTTTCAGAATTAAAAAGTTTTTTCTCTTTTTCTCTCAACTGTTCTTCATTGTTCTTTATTTTTATTCTTCTTTTCATCTCTGTTCTTTTTTTTTTCATACAAATTTAGGTGGCTCTTACATTGATGATGATCATGGAAGGCTAAATAATCAATCAATCTAAGGATCCAGTCTGAGGAAGGAGAATTTGAGTTCTGGTTTGATATTTTAATTTCTATGTGAATGTTCATCTTCTTCTTCAATCCTCTTTTTGATTCATGATTATGAATATGTTTAGGATTGAAAACGAATTAGGTCATAGATTTATTTCCTAATTTTGAATTTTAATCATAGATTGTTTGGATGATATTTCAATCCGATTTGTGATTTCAATTTATTTAGAAGTTAATTCGATTGAATTACTTCTAATGATATTGAATGAATCTTCATAATATGATCATTATATAAGAACTATGATAATTTGTATTGCTTGGTTTGATGAATTGGATTGATATTCTTGAATCTGTTTTACAACACCTTTTATCAATTATGTTAGTTTCTGCATTTTTCTTCAATTCTTGTTTGTGTTTCTGCAATTTTTATTCATTGCCTACAAACTGTTCGATTAAAATCCCCTTATTGTTTATTAGTGAATTGAAGTTGGAATCAAAATGATCGTGTCTCTTAGTCGATCTAGGTTAATCCTATGCTACATAATTAACGTAATTTAATTATTTTGTAGCGATTCAACAGTCGTTATCATGGCCATAGATGGTACCAGAGGTATGTAAGGTGAGGACCATGGGTCATTGGGGATCAAAAATGGCATCAAGTTGTGTTACCTCAATGAGGTTAAGGACTCATGTAGCTGACTTGGCAATCCAACAATCATTGAGAGGATAACGGCTTGTGGTGAAGAGGAGCCTACTAGTAGTACCAAGGTAAAGGTATGTCTCGTACAACATCACCCAAAAAAATAAATGAAAGATGTAAGACCTCTTTGATGGAATGTCAATGAAGTGGTTAGGCTCGAGTTAGTGGAACAATATGTGTAGTAAAAGAATAGGACTACGAGAGTGAATGCATGTAGTCAAATATTAGGAATGGATATGTGAACTTAGATATGTGTTTGTGATTATGGACTTTGATCCTTTGGCATGTAGTATGATGGAGAAGTAGAGGACTTACCCATACATCTTATTTTTTAGAGGATAGTGGCACAGGAGTGGATACCTGCATTTCGCATGTTGATTCAACCATTGGATGCCCAGTGGAACCATGATCCTTAATTTGAGGAAGATCACTTTGCAGGCGATGTTAGGTTTGACATTTCATCGATGGCAAGGGAGTCGTACATTCCACCTTTTTACTTTGGCTTACTGTTGGTGTTGACTCAGTACCCGATACCCGGTTATATACATATTCTAGAGACTCCTTCTTCACCTTATCATTCTTCGTCGTAAGCAGATTCTATGGTCAACATTGCTATAATGGTAGATGAGATCTTTGCTTAACCTATTGTTAGAGAGTATGTTTCGCCATTCCCCAGTAGTGAGATTCATTTATCCGCCATATGATCCCGTCACACAGACAAGTTTTCTCTTGCCTGGACGTTTGATCGACTGGGCACCAGTTATGGAGGACTATGTTGATGATGACAGTGAAGAAGAGGATCATTTCTAGGATGCAAGTGAAGCAAAGTAGTCATCATTGATCAAGGAAGACCCATCTTAGGATTCTTCTTAGTTCCTTGAGACATGGTTTTGTTAAGGATTGGTAGTAGTTAGGATTCATCCTTTATAATTAGATTTTACTTCCTGATATATACATGGGTGGGTAGTCTAGTACAGTTATTTGGATGTAGTACCTTTTATTATCTTTCGATCAATACTTTTATTATGGTGGTTTTTAATTAACTAAGTTATCTCTGTCAAACGATTTTACTCTAATACTTTATGTAAATAAGATGTCGTTGGTACTTTAGAGATTTCGTGTTGGAGTATTGTTGTCTTTTATGAATTATCCGACTAGCATTTATTTCCGCTAAAGATGTTATCTTTTAATTAAAAAAAATCAATTACGTATTTCTGAGTAATTGTTTAATCATCGATCTAATCTTTATATTTGAGTATAGGAAGAATCTTTAAATATTTTTTGCATATTTAATTAGAAAAATCAAGGTGATCCATAAAACATTCTAGGAAACATCAACACTATGGAACGAGATTTCTAGAATATACCAACACTACAGATTTGTTATTCCATAAACACCAACATTATATATGAATCAATAGAAGCATAATGGCAATGTTAACATCACTGCGTGAAACTCTCACTCCCATTCCCTCTTTCTTCTTCCAAACCCAACCCTCACAGGCACTTCACCATCTAAGCTCAAAACCCCACCCTCTGGTTTGGACCAATCCCACCCTCTGGATCGGACCAATCCCACCATCTGATGCCTTCGAACACCACTATTTTTCTTTCATTTTTTTAACTTTTGTTAATTTGGCTTGGTTTGCATAAATGTGTTGAAACTTATGAAATGAGGATTTTATTTTCTAGACATGGATCATTGTGAGATTTACTAAGAATGGCTTTAACAGAGAAGAAATTGATTTATTCAAAGAGATGAGAAATCCATACAATTTTTGGTAATCCTCTTAAATCATATTGATATCACTATTTGTGATTTTGATGATGAACACAATTGTGTGTATGAACCTTACGGATTTGTAATTCATAAGGTTCTTATGGATTCACAATTCATACGAGTTAAAAAAATTTAAAATGATTTTTGAAATAATGGCCCAAGCAAGTATCAAACCTGTGATCTTTCGATTTCAAGCACGATGCTCTAACGAACTAAGTTACTAGACCATTTATGTTAAAAGCTAATTAAGATTGCTATATATGACATTACAAATTTTAATGCATATTTAATACACATAAATTTACATCATAATTTTTATAATAATTAATTTTTATCTAATAATATATTTTTTTACATATATAAATTTTTAAAGTATATGAACTTATGATTTTATAAAATTAAAATTTCTAATGTATGTGAACCTAATATTTTTTATTCAAACCTATGATTTTTAATTAAACCATGATTTTTATTTTAAATTTATCATTCTAAAAATGCATATATTTTATAGTTAAACCATGATTTTATCTAATAATATATTTTTTTATCTAATAATGCATATTTATAACAATAAATTTAAAATAAAAAACACGATTTAATTAAAAATCAAAGGTTTGACTAAAAGTTATTAGGTTCACATATATTAGAAATTTTAATTTTATAAAATCATAGGTTCATATACTTTAGAAATTATATATGTAAAAAAATATATTATTAGATAAAAATTAATTGTTATAAAATTATTATGTAAATTTATGTGTATTAAATATGTATTAAAATTTGTAATGTCATAATAACATTAATTAACTTTTAGCATAAATGATCTAGTAGTTTAGTTAGTTAGAGCATATCCTTGTAACTGGAAAGTCACAAGTTTAATAGGTGAAGCAAAATAACATTATTTATATTTGGTGTATTAGAAAAAAGACCGGTGTAGAAAACATTACTCTAGACAATACCATAATATATATTGACACTAAATGGAAAAGAATAGGCAAGAGAGGGCACGACCCTGCAGTAAAGAGAAAGAAAAAACAGAGGGCGTGGCCCTCGGCTAGAACGAGTAAGAATATGTTAGAAGCAACGAGAATGTTTAAAAAACATGCACCAATAGAAAAGATGGTGGAACATCAATCAAACTAAAAAATTAATAAAAAGAATACAAAAAGAAACTCCAAGAAAGTTCAAGTCCTTCACTCTTCGCCCTTAATAAAAACGTACCACACCCAAAATTTCTCCCAACAACAATCCAATTTATCCTTAGCTCCGAATTCACCAACTCAGTTTCTCTCATTTATCATCTCCTAAGTTTTTTTTTCTTCCTTTTTTTGTGTGTACTCAAATAAATAACCAACCATGTCTCTGATTCATCAACTTCTTGGTGATGAAACCTACGACCCTTTCCTATCTATGATCAACAAGTGTCCTATCCTAAGCACCCCAACGGATTGGAAAGAGACCAAAGATGTCCATCTATTCATATCTGACCTTCCGGGTCTGAACAAAGAAGATGTCAAGGTAGAAGTTGATGAGGGAAGGGTGCTTCAGATTAGTGGTGAGAGGAAGAATAATGTTGATGAAGATGACAAGAACAACAAGTGGCATCGCATTGAACGTTGCCGTGGCAAGTTCCAAAGGAAGTTTAGGCTCCCAGAGAATGCTAAGGTGGACCAAGTTAAGGCTAGCATGGAGAATGGTGTGCTTGTTGTGACTATCCCAAAGGAGGAGGTGAAGAAACCTGAAACCAAGGTGATTCAAATCGAGGGAAATTGAAGGAATTTGGGAACTCTAGTGTACGTGAAATTGAAGACCAGAATTTGTTGATGTGCATGTGAAAAGATGTGAGTGAGGAAATAAAAGGGTTGTATTGTGCTACACCCTACACGTTGTGGCATTGTTAATTGTTGTTTTAATTTGGTACTTTGATTCATGTAGTTTAATTACAAAGGTCTTAAGAGTCATTATTGTAATTTAAACTTGTGACTTGTAATATATGCTTTGTTGTTTCTTCCATCAGTTGCTTTCTTTTACGCAATTACGAGACTATTAAAATCAGGCGGAGACTAGTTAAACAAAAACTTCGAAAATCATATGCTTTGAAGTGAAACGAAAGCACTTGTATGTTTGGTAAGCCTTTTAGGAAGCCTATAAGCTAACTTATAAATTTTAAAATAAAATTATTTGATATATGGATTTATTTTTTATAAATTATTTTAAGTAGCTTATAGAAAATAAGCTAGTTTATAAGTTATTAACTTTTTTCCCCTCAATTTTATCATCAATATTTGATTTAAAATTCTATTTGACCCTGTTATTTAATTTAAAAATCCTCTTATAATTTTTAATGTCTTTAGTATATAGCTCCTTAAGGTTAGAAATTCTTTAAATTATATCAATTCTTACAATTGTTTTATAGCAATATAAGTGAAAGACATATATACCGAAGTTCTTATTGTAGAAATAAAAATGAATATTAAGAAAAAAATATAAAAAAATGCTTTTTATGTTTTGTTTTAAAATAATATTATTAATAAAGTATTTAAATGTTAAAAAATTATTTTAAAAAATATAATTCTAATAAAATTAATTTAATTTTAATTTAAAAAATGAAAAAATACCATTTTTTATAATACAAAATTTTAAAAATTATTATCCTACCTTTTAAGATGATAAATTATTAGAAATAAAATTTAAAATATTAAATATGTTATTTTACATAATTTGACATTTATCATTTAACTTATCAACTAATCTTATCAAATGCTTTCAATTAAATTAAATAACTTATAAGTTTTCAACTAATTTTCAATTTTTTAGTTCCTAGCTTGTAACTCATAAGCTTCCATTTAATTTATAAGTTTTTAACTAACTTAACCAAATATAATCTAGCTTTCTTAAAAATGTATTATATAATACAACTATGTTAATATGGGGTAAGTAAGGGGAGAAATACGGATAATTACATAACGCATTTTTATCATTTTGATATTATGAAATATATTATAAAATAATATTAAGATGAAATACATATATTTTGCCATGGTGAAATAAAGTTTCGTATAGCTTCATTTAACAGTCATAATAGGTCATATGAACTAACATTGGGTAAGTTTGTCTAAATTTATTTTATAAAAAAAAAGTTTTTAATAAAATAAAGCAACTTTTATTTGTGATCATGCATGTGCTTTTGTCAAGCCAAAATCCGTTTGCAATTCAGCGCAGGTTTGCTTTTAATTTTTCAACGTGATTAATCACATCAAAACAGAAACCATAAATACTTACTTCTGTTTAATGGGAGACTTAAAAGTGGAGAGAGAGTTTGATCCACGTTGCATTTAAGTTGTTCCAAACATAGGCTTAGGCTCTCCACCAGCTGTATAAGTGGAATCAGTGACTCTCTACGGAGCTCTCTCTTGGATCAAGGATCTCCATCTAGATAACTGCATTATTGAGTTGGACTGTAAACAAGTTGTGGATGCAATTTCTAGTTTTTGTCTAAACAATACTAAATTGGATTCTATTATTTAGTTTTTATATAAAGTAACCTTATCTATTTTTTTAAATCACTTTTTCAAAAACCACTTATTAAAATCACTTATTCTTTTTTTAAGTTAAACAAACTGATATTTATCTTATATTATAAAATAAAATGTTCACACAACCATACTCAATATGAAGAGTTAAGATGTATACAAATATATCTCGAGTAATAAAATTTTATTTTACTTTTAAAGTAGTTATTTTTTTAAAATTATGCAGCATGAAAGTGAATTAGTCAATCATTAGAAAATAGGTTGAATAGTAAGATAGTGACACAAAAACTGATTAGGTGGTTTTTGCGCAAATACACTAGCTTCTGATCAAGTTCTCTCCTTGAAAAATAAGAAGACTAACATGAGTAACATGTTTCCTTAACATGCACTTGGATAAATGAATATTTAGAGTAAAATCTCCCAAGCAATCTAGTGATTTACTACTTCAAAACCTACTCACAAAAACTACAGAATTTGTTAACTAACAGTTCCTGCCTTTTACTTTTCTTGCTCAGAGTAAGTGTTACTTTTGAATAATAAAATAGTTTTATAAAAATATTTTGATCAAAGATCAATATTAAGCTTTTCAAACACAAGTTTTTTTCTAAAATAGATTTTAATCACGCAGCAACAAATAAAACGAGAAGCAATACCTACACCAAAGAATTATTTACAACACTGAATATTCCATTTCCTTAGGTTGGTGCTGAACAAGTTTAATGTTTGTTAAATAAAACTACTAAAATGAAAATATTTCAATAAAAGATAGACCTATATAGTTTATAATTTTATAGGGAGTGGAACAATAATGTCTATAACTAAATGAAACAACTTTATAGGGATTAAAACAAGATTTTTTTAAGAGGACTAAAATGGAAATAATATCATGTTATAACAACTAAAAGGTTTATTTAAGCCATTACATAATAATATACAATGCACAACTACCCTATTTACAACACACTCAAAATAACACCTAAAAATTAGAGGGAAATTTTTTGTTATGCAATTTTTTTGCTTAACAAACATTTTCCATCTTTAATATAATGATAAATAGAGAAAATTGGATCCTTGCAAACATAGAGTTTGTTTTTGTCTTTAAAAACATTTTAGTTTTTAAAAATAAAAGAACAAAAAGATGTGTTTGATTATTATTTTCTTATTAGTTTTCAAACTATTTTTAATACATGAAATTTGAAAACTATAACACATGTAGAAACACACACACACAAAATACTGACTAGTTTTTATAGAAAGAAGTGGCAAGCAAGGGGTTTAACTTACTTGGTTAAACAGGATGTATGAATATTTTAAACCTCTAGTACCATATTCAATTCTTACGAATAAAAAAATAGAAACAGTGACAGTGACACAATTATAAATACATCAACATTCATTAATCGCAATTTTGTAAAAACAAAATGCAATCTCATCATTTGCACATTAATGGAATAAAAAACATTGATATATTGGACAGAGAACTCACCACTTTTTAAAACTTCAAATGTTGTCTAACAAACAATTTTTTCATCAATTTTGTTTTCAAAAATTGATCCTAATTAGTTTTTAAAAATAATTTTAAAAGCTAAAAATATTAACAAATCAAACATGGCCAAATTATTATTTTTTTCTTTGCTTTGGGGAATGCAATACTTCTCAGAAAGTGAGTAGGTTTCGTAAGAATTTTATACGTTGAAAGTTATTACGAAGATTATAAAGTAGACAATGCATATGTACTAGTGTAAATTAAAGGCTTAAGTATATCTAAAATTATATCAAAATTGTAGTTTCTATATTTTCTTGTTTTTTATTCATGTCATGTTCATCATCATTTCTTATGGTATTGTGTGTACTTGTACTTAACAATAATATGTTTTACATTTATGTAAATATTGTAATTTTGGTTTTAAGTTTATGGAAAATACAATGGTATTTTGTTTTTAGACCCAAAAAGTACAATTGATTATGTTTTGGTCCTAACTTTTGCATCCTTTTAAAATTCAGCAATTTTTGTTTTTAGTCTCATGACGAAGAACAAAACAAGTGACAACAAATATGATAAAACTCACTTTGCTAATTTCTATGTCTCAAAAGAAATTATTCTTCAATTATCTATTGGAAGATACCCTTAGTGGAAAAATAATAAAAATCACTTATTTTGTTGGGGTGTAAATATATATATATATATATATATATATATATATATATATATATATATATATATATATATATATATATATATATATATATATATATATACCTAAGTTAAATAACATTTTCACCTGGTAGATGACTTAGATGATTTCGAGCACCCTCATGATAGTTTTCGATAGTAAATGACTTGGACGATTCTTAGGCAATGTTAGGCTCAACTTAATTTTGGATTTTTTTTATCTCCATAAAAGTAAATTAAAGTTGGGTCATAAAGTTTTTCTATAAAAGTTGTTAAAAAATAAGTAGCATATTTATGAATTAGTAATAAAAATAAGAAGGTTTTGAAAAAATTAATTGGAGGAACTTTTAGTGGCTTTTGTAGAATTTTTTTTTTTTTACCTTACTTTGGATCTTGTCAACACATATTTCATGCTATTTGCTTATTACTTTGTTTCATACTTATATATTATTGTTATTATTATTTATGAGATTTTTTTATTACGTGATTTTCTATACCTTCATGAACATGGTCTTAAAGTTTCTTTTCTTTATTACTTTTATTTTTTAAATTCTTAATTATAACAAAAAAATTATTAATTTAAAAATATTACTAAGAAACGGTATAAAATAACTTATACATTTATAATCAATATTTACATTTCTTTGATTAATATTTTTTGTATATATGATTTGCAAGTCTTCACTAAAATATTTTTCTTTCTACATTTTTAAATTAAAAGTTTTAAATATATTTAAAAAATTCATTTATTTCTATTATCATTAAAATAATTTTACATAAAATAAATTAAATTTCCTAATGTTTGTTTCATTTTTATAAATGTACTTTTTTATTGGACAAGCTAACCAATTTCAAACAAAATAAAGTTTTAATTTTCTAACAAATAATTCTTCTTTTAAAGGTTCTTTTAAGCTACAAAAAACTTCTACTTTTATTTTTAAGATCTTATTTCTAGATTTAACTTAAAAATAGCTTTTAGGCAAAAGCAGAGTTGGGCAAAACATACTCTAGAAAATGTTTGAGTTAAGTAGGTGAGGGAGAAGAAAAATGAAAGTGGAGAAAAGAGTGAAGAATTTTATTATGAAGAAGCTTAATTAGGTTGGTGGCCTTTGTGAAGGAATAGAAGCACCAACACTTGGACAAAATTGCCTTATGTGCTTTGGGGTAGAAACAAGAAACCAAATGGGAGGCAATAATGTGCTGTATCTTGGAATTTTCCAGCAAAGAAAACCAGACCAAGGTAAGTGTAAAATGGCTAAGTTTGTGTCACCAAGCTAATATAGTGCTCATAGATCTTAGGTAATTTTCTTTGGCACAAAAATTGACTCTTAAAGATTGAATTTTATCCCTCCCTTGGTTGAAGGGGATTTAGGGTTCCAAGGTCCTTTTGAAGGATTCATAGGTGGTATGGGAAGTGTACTTGAGGGGATGGGGTTTTGTGCAAAAGTAGACAAGGGCTTGTGGTCAAAAGGTTTAGTTATATGATGACTAAAGACATTTTAAATATATTGTCCTTGACAAAATGAACTAGAAGGGTACAATCAAAAACAAGGTATAGTTAGTAAGGAGTTTTTGAAAATTTTATGACCCAAAAATTGGCACGTGAGACTTAAAAAATCAAAAAGGAAAAGAATTGAACTTTTCTTTTGGATAACAACACTTCACTAATACAAATAATTGGTGTCAATGACTTTTGTCTAATGTATTTATGACATTGGAATCAATTGGGATATTCAAACATAATTTTGAGTATTTGCATATTTTTGTTGGATTTTCAAGTTGTTCACAGTGCGAGTAATTTCAAAATTATAAGTTAAAGGTTTATAGTCACGTTATTGATTAAATTATTGAATTATTACTGCACTAAGTTGACATTGAAAACTAGTCCAAAGAAAAAAAGTTGATATTGAGAATTAAAATTTACATTATTTTTTATATTGTCTTTGGTGATATTCTTGGCTCATGCTTTGATAGATTACATTATACCATTCATTTCTTATGTAGTTTCATTCATGTTACTCTAAAACTTGACTCCTTTTTAAGCTACTTGTTCATATATGTTGAAGTTATTTATGCATTCAAATTATCAAATGTTAGCAATGTTCAAAATTATCAAGTGATTCCTAAATGACAAATAAGAACCAAAGATCCCCCCATTAACAATGCCATCCACAATCATACGGGTAAAAAAATAAGAATATATATAACACAAGGGAAACAAACTTTGTTACCTCACAAGGATATTTAATTTTTATCAACCAATATTTAGAAATGTTGGAAAAAATAGCGTTTTGAGTTTTTAAGTGGGGTTACTCCCATACAATATCATCTCAATTTTTGGAGCTTTTGTCATTATAGTTTCAAGAAACCATTTGTTATCTTGCAAGGCAAGCACACTATGATTTATACATTTAATCTTAATTTGATATGTGTCACACCTTTCCTTTTTATAATCCATTGAGAACAACCTCATCAACTTTTATTTAATCAATGACACGTCATGCAAATCTCACTTAGGTTTCAACTAACATTTTTCATGTCATCCAAGAGACACATTATTAGATTTATATTTTTTCCAGTTTTCTAAATTTGTTGTCAATTTATGTTCATATAGTTTTTCCTTGGCTAATTTGACTTTAATATACTATCTTGTAGAACTGGGCGTTAGTCGGATTTGGGCCCAAAATCCTAAATCTGTTGACAATCGACTTTCTTCAAAACTGGCCCATATCCATTCAAAACTCTCATTTGAATGGTTGGGTTTCGGGTCTTGGTTTGGCAAGTACATCGGATGGGTTATTTCGGTTACAAAATATATTCCTTGAGAGTCATGGCAGCTACCATTGCCATGATTGATGAAGACGATTGTGTAGAAGGGAGGTGACTTCAATGCCAACACAACTTAAGAAGCGTAATTCATAGACTGAGACAATAGACTCGTTGGAGCATTACTTTGACTCAGCGCATGACTAGTAGACACAACCATTTAAGAAGAAAGTGGAGTAAAGGTACATAAGAATACTGTGAATTATGAACATTAAGAATGAAGATGACACCCAAACAATATGTTTAACAAAATAATAACAAAGAAACTATACTCAAACTTGTTTTCATCTTGGATGATAAATTTAAAATAATTTCCTTTTGATTAAAAACAATTAAAATAATATTATAACATGCATTATTAAAATAAGTATCAAATAACTCATAATTATTCATCATCGCATATGAGGCCGAGTCACTTGCTCTGTTGTAGTTGCAGTCATGCACCTACTACACATGCACAATAAGCTACTTTTATGTAAAACTTGCTTTTTTAATATTTTTGTCAGTTGGATAGATTATGGATGGAATTTTTTTGGAAATCGAAATATGCCCGACATCAAACTTCTGATATTGATTTTAATTTCTTTTAACTCGAGTTCGGGTGGATCAGGATTTTGTGTCCACCCCTATTATCTTAATTTATTTAGAATTGTTTTGATTTACCAATTTAATCATTTACTAGTTAGATTTTTTTATTCATCTGCCTTTCTTCAATATGGGCTTACTCCACATCTTGAGCCTTAATTTAATCCACTAATTCTCCCCTTGGTCTTTGTTAGTGCCAATGGGTTTGAACATTCTCTTAATGAAACTCATTTGTATTCTTTTACCAAGTGGACATCTAAGTATGTTTAGACTTAATGGGCTTTTCTTGCACCCACGTGGAATATTCCCCATCAGCATTAGCATACCTTAATTAAAAAAATTATATTTTATTGTCAAATTGTGATATGCTTTCTTACTAAAGTCCATTCATTCTCATTTTTCCTTCTTAAGAAACAATGTTTATGCCAATATCAATTATTTTGCTAACGTGTTTGCAGTTTTAGGTAACGTCAAAATTCTTATTGACAATTCTAAAACCTCAAATGAAACATACAAAATCAGAGTTTAATTTTTTTTTACTGGAAAATGAGAGTTTAAATTATTCGTTACTATAATGAGAACTTAGTGATGATATTTATTATTTTATAACAAGAATAAATTTATTGTACTTATCATACTAGAGTTACTAAAATGTTTTCATTTAGTAGTAAACCTTAAGATAATTTTTTAATCTTTAAATGTAGCTCATTTGATCATATACTACATCGAGGAAACCTTCTTTGGGGGTAGGATTATAATCATTGTTTAAGGAGTAATGGTATCACTCAATTGCTTGTATGTTGTTGTGACCTTTGTGCTAAGTTCTAATATACTGATCATTACATCACATTCTTCTGAAACTCTTCCACCATCCATAGAACATTCCACTAAGATTTATCAAGTTTCAAGGCCATTGACTACATATGAAAAACATTGCGGAAGAAATTTTCTATAGTGACTTTATTGATTATCAAACAATTGGCAAACCATGTTGCTTCAACCTTGTCACTGACTTCGGATTATATTGTCATGTGGACATCACCAAATATATGGTAAAATTGCCAACATTCAAGAAAAATGAAAGTCGAATTTTGAATAGGTCTGCTATGATTTTTTATGAGTGTATGGATGTTTAGACCTTCATTTGTTTTAGCCACAAATTTTGTTATGGTGACAAACACATGTATCAATATATAACTATTCTATTTGAAAAAGAAATTTAATAAAAGTCATGTGTATGTATTTAACATAAAAGTATTGTGAAACCTACCACTTAATTTATATATATATATATATATATATATATATATATATATAATATTCTTGCACTTAATTTTCTTCTAAATGTTAACATATCCTAACCTAATAAGCAAAAATTGATGTCTTTTTAACTACAATCGACGTTGATTTGATATTTCATTCAAACAAGCGTCCACATGTTTATGATTACATTAATAATAATACAATATTTAAATACAAAATAATGTTCAAAACACTTTGTCACTCTCGTAAACACCAATTCTGTCTAGCTAAAAAAAATAAAAATACAATAATTGAGAAAATTTAGAGTCCATAAAAAATAAAAAAATAAAAAAAATTGTCCAAAGTGGATTGTGTAAGTCTAATTTCAACCAACCATGGCAACAAGAAAAATAAAAAAAGGTAAAAATATTAATTAGAAAACAAATAATAAAAATATAAATAAAAAAGTGAAAATTGATATTAAAACAAAACATATGTATGACAATCAACCTCTAATAATTTCCACTCTGGTGAAACCCAATGTTGTAGTAGTTGAGGTGATTCAAATATGATAATTTTTACAAGACAACATGAAAGACAAACTTGAAAGACAGGAAAAAAAAAGAAAATTCATGTTGATTAGCTTGAGAAGCATGATGGGTAATAGGGGTATGGATCCATGTTGGAAAATCGATGGGGATTAAACACCAGAGAGATATTTACCAATGGATCAAGAACACACTACATAAATCACATTGACACCATACTTTAACCCAAAATATTAAATCATTAGGTTTGTGGATCTTTTCACTTATATATTGTTCAACTTGTCCATTTCTACCCTATGTGAGACTTCACCTTCATACTTGTACTTCAACAATCCCCCCTCAAGTGCATGTCTTTTACACATGGTACGTAGCTCACCCTCAAGCATAATCCCATTTAATCCACAAGTATTAAATGGTGGTCCTTAGATGTTAATAGTCGTCGGCCCACCAATATGCTTTCTATCATTAGGCTTTTAAAGCTTAGAATTGGCTCCAACATACTCTGGATATTTGCATCACCGCTCCACCATTTCATAGCCATAGGAAATGATGTCTAGCCTCCATGTTACCAAGAAGAATTTTAATATTTGTATATGGACTCACTAGCAAGAAGACTTTTGATACAAGGATACTTATGCCTGGTATAGACTTCTAATTCCATTATACTCATTTGAGTCAATTACTTGGTTGAATCATCGGCTTTGATACCAATTGTTGGGAAAATGGGAAGGATTAAACATGCACCAAGGATATATCCACCAATAGGCTAAGAGTACACCATATAACACCCTGAACGAATCACACTAGAATGAGAGGGATCCTGAGACTATGTAGGTATAAGACTATATAGTTGAGGGTGACTTAAAGAAATTAATTGGTACTACCTATCACATAAGAACTCCATAGTTAAACATGCTTGACTTGGAGTAGTTATGGGATGGGTGACCTTCTAGGAAGTTTCACAAAAAGAATGTGAGTGGGACAAAACAAGTTGAAAAGTCTCATGTGAGTTTGTGGGGACAGTCATTGATCTTGAAAGCTATCGAAACAGATTTTTGAGGGCTACCTACGAAGGGTTCTGACCAATGAAGGGTTCTGACAAACAAGGAGTTGATTAAAGTGTCGTATTGTGAGAGCCGTCAAGAATACGGCAATTAAGAGCATTACACACCACACTTTAACTCAAAACCATAAGGAATTAGATTTGCAGGTCTTTCAACTTATATGTTGCTTAATTTTCTCTCACCTTTACCTTCACACTTGTACTCCAACAATCCCCAAAAATGACCTATAATTAATAGACAAAAGGACTCTTGCTTTCTTATTCAACACACTTTTGAATTCTTCTCACCTTGCATCACTTAAAAAAGGCTTAAATAGAGATATTTGGTCCCTCTATTTAAAAAATACTGCAATTTTAGTCCAATCTTTAATTTTTTATACATCAACATCAACAGTACCTTTGACCCAAGTTAATTGGGGTCGATGGTAGATGAACCCAATGATAGATATGGAAAAAAAAAGAGATACGACAAAAGAAAATAAAATAAGATAAAGAAAAAATGGGTGAAAGAATGAGGGGAAAAAAGAAAATGAAAGGACCTAAAAAGGGACCATCTGGAACATAGAGATAATAACGGGTCTAACTCTCCACCAAACTTATAGTTTTTCTCCATTCCATCCTAAGACACACCTTCTGTCAATCTATCTCCCGCTCCATTAAATCTTGTTCAATTACCTTTTCTCAGGTAAGTTTTAGTCTATCTTCACCTCTCTTTGTGACGAGCTCTTGGTAACAAACTCTTGTTCTTACATGTGCATCTAGGGAGCGTCTCGTTACGTGCCCAAACCACCTTAATTTATGTTCCCTCATCTTTTCACTCATTGATACTACTGTTACCTTTCGTCGAATATCTTCATTTCTTATCTTATCCATATTTGTATAACCACACATCCACCTTAACATCCTCTTTTCTACTATCCCTATTTTATGCTCATGTTTTCTATGTGCTGGCAAACACTCAACTCCATATAACATTGCAGGTCTTACAACTGCTCTATAAAATTTTCCTTTTAGCTTAAGGGAAATTTTGCGGTCACACAAAAACCCAAATGCACTCCGTCATTTCATCCACCCTGCTCTGATTCTATGATTTACATCCTCACCAATCTCTCCATTTTTTAGAAAAATTGATATCAAGTATCTAAAAGCATCTTTCTTAGGTACCTCTTGACCAAGTAGATGCACAGGGTCTTGATCACCATCTCTTCCCAGTGAAAACTCACACTTCATATACTCAGTCTTACTCTAACTTATCGTGAATCCTTTAGACTCCAAATTGTTTTTCCATAATTCAAGTTTCCTATTAACACCGTCTTTGGTCTCATCAATAAGCACAATATCATATGCAAAAAGCATACACCACGACACTTCTTCTTAAATATCTTTTGATAGTTAATTCATCACTAAGGCAAAGAGATAAGGACTAAGAGCCGAACCTTGGTGTACACCTACCGTGATAGGAAAATCCCTTGATGTTCCATTACAAGCTTTCACACATGTGGTAGCCCCACCATACATATCCTTGATTGCATTAACATACTTTAATGATACTTTTTTTCTTCTCAATAGTCCACCATAGGACTTTTCTTGGAACCCTATGGTATGCTTTCTCGGGATCTATAAACACCATATGTAAATCTTTCTTCTTTTCTTGATACCTTTTCATTAATTGTCACATCAAGAAAATGGCTTCCATGAAATATTTTCCTGACATAAATCCAAATTGATTTACATAAACCTTGGTCTTCCTCCTCAAGCGATGCTCAATAACTCTTTCCCACAACTTCATAGTATGACACATGAGCTTAATGCCTCTATAATTAGAACAATTCTGGATATCTCCCTAGTTTTTGTAAATAGGCACAAACATACTTTTCCTCCAAGCATTAGAGATCTTATTTGTTTGAAGAATCTTATTGAAAAGATTGGTCAACCATTTTATTGACACATCTCCAAGGCCTCTCCACACTTCAATAGGGATGTCATCGGGTCCCACAACTTTATTATTCTTCATCCTCTTTAAAGCATTCTTAACTTTATGTGTATTAATTCTACACACAAATCTTCTATTCAAATCATCATAAGCGTCCTCCAAGTCCACCTCACTTTTTCGCCATCGCCATTAACAAGTTTGTTAAAGTAGTTTAGCCATCTTTCATTTACATCTTCATCTCTTACCAAAAGTTTTTTATTTTCATCCTTGATGCATCTAACTTGGGTGAGGTTTTACTCTTATTATCCCTCATTTTTGCAAGTTTGTATATACATTTTTTACCATCCTTGCTTTCAAGATTTTTATACAAATCGTTAAAAACCTTGTCTCTAGCTTCCCGCACTATTTTCTTTGCATTTTTTCCTCGCTACTCTAAACTTTTGCAAGTTTTCTTCATTAGGACTTTTATGCAAAGATCTAAAGCATTCCTTCTTCTGTTTAATTGCCTCCTGCACCTCTCCATTCCACCACCATGTTTCCTTTGTAAGAACTTTGTTTTCTTTGCTTTCTCCCAGCACCCTCCTTCCCACATTTTGGACACACATAGCCATCTTATTCCATATTTCATTTGCTTCTCTAATAGACTCACATGGTCCTTCACGCAACATGCTTTCCTTGAACTCAAATTCTTTCATTTTATAGATTTTAAATAATTAAATTATTTCGTGATGAAACCTTAATTAAATGAATATCTTTGATCTTGGATTCAATTAGACCAAATAAAAGAAATAAAATGTAGGCAAAAATGAGGATTAAACAAATATTGTGGAATTTCTAAAATAAGATCAAATGTTTCTATTTTAAAATGGAGGGACCAAAATTATAGATTGCAAAATAAGGAACCAAAATCATACTTAAGCCAAAAACAATCATTGATTTCTTACCTCTTGATAAGCGTTTGTCGTGTCGCTTCAAAACAATTAAACTAAGCTAATTCTGTAGCACAGGATTAACCTAGGTCAACTCAAAGACACTATCAATATGGTTCTATCTTCAATTCACTACTAACAGTAAAGGGAATTTTTGTCGAACAGTTTGCAGGCGCCAACTAAAAATTGCAAAAACACAAACTTCGATTAAAGATCAATGCAAAAACTAACAGAATTGATATCAAGTAATGTAAAACAGATTAAAGAGCATCAATCCAATTCACCAAATCAAGCTATTCGAATCATCATCGTTCTCAGAAATTTATCCTATTGTGAAAGTTCATTCAATTTCATTAGAAGCAGTTCAATCGAATTAACCCCTAAATTAATTGAAACCACAACCCTAATTGAAATATCATCCAATTAATTTGTGATTTGTATTCGAAATTAGGAAATGAATCCGTAACCTAATCCGCTTTCAATCCTAAACACATTCATAATCATGAAAAATAGAATAGCAATTGAAGAAGAAAGTGAACATTCACATAGAATTCGAAATACTAAACCAAAACTCAAATTCTTCTCTTGCTTGGGTTGGATCCTTGGATTGATTGATTATTTAGCCTTCCATGATCATCATCAATGAAAGCCCCATAAAATAAGTGCACAAAAATGGAAGAAGGGAAAACGAAAATGAAGAACAATGAAGAACAAGGAAGAACAGTTGAGAGAAAATAAGAGAAAGAGTTTTGATTCTAAAAACTTAAAAAGAGAAATGTAAAACTCTTTTTGCAAAATGAAATGTAAGTTATAATTCCTCCTAATGTCACTAATATGTAGTGACTAAGTCTGAAGAAAAGAATGGGCCATGAACAACCCATCAATTCTATCTATTTATGCTATTTACACCAATAAAAGTCAAACTCGCAGCCCAAAATACAAGTGCGGTGGTTCTGACTTCAAAGTCTAAAATGACCCTCCAAATGGCAGAATTGGCCTCGGCTTATTTCTGGCAAACTTGTAGATCTTTTTGTTATCTTTCTGAGGACTACAAGAATGCTCAATTCAGAGTTTTGTAGAGCTCTGTAGGTCCTGTATAAGGCAGATACATCAAGTGAGCAAAAAATCCAAAAATATGCAACAATTACCAATTAAGCCTACTAACTTGCCTAAGACAAAAACTGAATTATAACAATATTTAGAATGGGAAAATAAAAATCCAAGAGAAGTCAAATAAGCTAGAATGATAGAAAAATATTTAACTAAAGGCACTCCATCAAAATACCCCACACTTGAACATTTGCACTCCTGGGCAAAACTACAAGAAAGACTAAGAGAAAATTTGAAACTAAAGTAAATCAAAAATTTAAAAGAGAAGTATGAACAAGGCACACGTATTTTTCAATGAATCATAACAATACACCAAAGTGAGAAAGATGAAAGACAGAAGAATGATATTACGGTAACAAACAATCCATGAAAACATGATCACAAAGTGCAAAGTGAGAAAGTAGTCAAGTTTAGAATTAAGAATGTACCAAGGTGATAGAAATCTCTCAAAGGGAAACACTCAACCTCATATAATGTGTATGCCTTTGTGTTTACACTCAAACACCACATGTAACTAGCACATCCAAGTATTGACAAGACTCTAATCATTCAACTTGAAATACACATGCATCAAAAGATCAAAAGGACTTTATAGGCTTATAATGAATGGCTTAGGTAAAGGTGGATAAGAAAAGGATATTTAGGCTAAAACTAAGAGAAAAGAGGGGCAATGGGGAGCAAGCCAACAAGTTAAAAGAGGGGTAGAAACAAAGAAATGAGATTTAAAGGAATTTACAAGGATAAAAATCAACTGTAACAACTTTTATTGCATTTTCTTTTTCTTTTTCCTTGTTTATGCATTTTTTTCTCTCTTTGAACGTTTGCTTTCTAAACTATTTCTTTTCTTTTCTATTCTTTTCTCATCATCATTTTTTTTTCAAATCAAAACAAAAGCAAATAAAAATACCCCACACTTGTTTGAAACCCACTCCCAAAACAATTCCAAAGCCCATTTCCTCCCTAAAGCTAGGATAACATGGTTTTCCATTTTTTTTTAGTTTGCAATGAGTTATATAAGAAAGAAAAGGCTAAAGCCTCAAAAAGGGTGACAATGGATATCAACACAAGGATAGGTTTATTTGGCTAGTGGCTAAAAGAAAGAAGGCCTAAATCATCTCAATCAAAGCATATGCAACAAGGACTGTCAAAAGAAACAAGGCAAAATATAGAGTAATCTAGCACAAGGGTGATTTCACACATGAAAGAACATATCCACAAAGGCTCAAAAACTCAAAAGGCATAATTCTATCACACATGATTCATCTTAAATTCTATTTCTCAAACCTACTTATCACTTCAACAATTGGAACAATGATTCACATCAAGTATGAAACCTCTCAATCCAACCATATTTTTAACATTTCTCACAATTTATGCAAGTTAGAAATCCTATGAAAAACATGAAAAAGTGCCTAAATTTAATAAAAACAGCAACAAAAACAGAAACAGAAAGAAAACAGAAACATACAGACTCAAAAACTAAAACAGACAGATAAATAGAAAACAGAATATATAAACAGAAACGTAAGCAGAAAACAGAAAAATAGACAATAACCAGAAAATAGATTTTTGGGATCCTTCACCCCCCCCCCCAACACTTGAAATGCACATTGTCCTCAATGTAAGCATGCAAAGAAATGCAAACAAAGAGACAACAAATAAAAGAAGGGAAAAGGAAACTCCCGAAATGTCATTCAAGATGCGTCATCACACAAAATTAGCAAGACCAAAGAGATGTCCGCCACAAGCTCCTCCTCCACTTAAGGGCTCTCATGAAATACTTTGAGGTCGTGACCATTGACCTTGAAGACTTTGCCGGTAACTTCATTTTTAATCTCAACTGCACCATGGGGAAAAACATTAGTAAAACAAAAGGTCATCCCATCTAGATCGAAGTTTACCAGAAATAAGCTTAAGGCAAGAATTAAACAAAAGCACTTTTTGGTCACTATGGAACTCCTTTCTAAGAATCCTAGAGTCATGAAATCTCTTCATTCTCTCTTTGTAAATCTTGGAATTCTCATAGGCTTCTAAGCGGATCTCTTCAAGTTCTTGCAACTGAAACTTCCTTTCCATACCCACTTCATCAAATGCCATGTTACAACTCTTCACCGCCCAATAAGCACGGTGCTCAATCTCCACCGGTATGTGGCATGCCTTACCAAAAACCACCCTATAGGGAGACATCCCCAAAGGTGTTCGATAAGCGGTCCTGTGAACCCATAAAGCATCCTCAAGTAGCTTGCTCCAATCCTTCCTGTTTGGTTGCACCACCTTCTGTAACACTTGCTTAATCTCTCTATTAAAAACCTCTACTTGCCCATTAGTTTAGGGATGATAAGTTGTAGCAATTCTATGCACAACCCCATACTTCTGAAGCAAGGATGTCAATGACCGGTTACAGAAATGGCTCCCCTGGTCACTAATAATGGCTCTAGGCACACCAAACCTGCAGAAAATGTTGGATCTCACAAAATCCACAACAACTTTAGAATCATTAGTTCTAGTGGCCTTAGCCTTAACCCATCTAGAAACATAATCAACAGCAAGCAAAATATATGGAAAACCATGAGAAACAGGAAATGGACCCATAAAATCAATACCCCAGACATCAAAAATCTCACAAAAAATAATGGGTTGCTGAGGCATCTCATGTCTATGTGTAATGGTTCCTCCTGCTCTCTGACACTGCTCACAAGTGGTGGTAAAGTGATGAGCATCTTTAAACAGGGTGGGCCAAAAGAACCCACAGTCTAATACCCTCCTAATGGTCCTCTGAGGACCAAAATGACCTCCGGTAGGTGTGCCATGACAAAACTGAAGAATAGACTGAATCTCATGATTAAGCACATACCTTCGGATCACTTGGTCACTACCAAATCTCCACAAATAAGGATCATCCCAAACATAGTATTTAACATCACTCTTAAGTTTATCTATTTGGGACCTAGATGCATGAGGTGGAACAACAGATGCAACAATGAAATTAACAATGTCAGCAAACCAAGGTGTGACATGTGATGAATGCAAATGCATCAAATGCTCATTAGGGAAATTATCACGAATGGGAAAAGACTCAAGAGGTCCTTCAATCTTGCTCAAGTGATCAACAACCAAGTTTTCTGCACCACTTCTGTCCTTAATCTCGAGGTCAAACTCCTGAAGAAGAAGCATCCACCTGATCAATCTAGGTTTAGCATCAGGCTTCTTCAACAGGCACTTCAAAGCTACATGGTCAGTAAAGACAGTGATGTGGGAGAAAAGCAAATAAGATCTAAATTTATCTAAAGCAAAAACAATAGCTAAAAGCTCCTTCTCAGTGGTGGTGTAGTTAACCTGGACTGCATCTAAAGTGCGTAAAGCATAAGCAATGACATGGGAGAGTTTACCAACTCTCTGTGACAACACAGCACCAAGTGCATAATTAGAGGCGTCACACATCAGCTCAAAGGGAAGCTCCCAATCTGGTGGCTGCATGATGGGAGAGGTAGTCAGCTTCTTCCTCAATCCCTCAAATGCCTCTTTGCAAGGTTGGTCAAATGTAAAGTTTACGTCCTTTTGGAGAAGCTTGGACAATGACAATGCAATCTTACTGAAATCCTGAATGAATCTCCTATAAAAATCTGCATGTCCAAGAAAAGAACATACTTCCCGCATAGAAGCGGGGTAAGGCAAAGAAGTAATCACATCAATCTTGGACTTATCGACCTCGAGCCTCTACTAGAGACCAAATGCCCTAAGACTATACCCTTATGCACCATAAAATGGCATTTCTCAAAGTTAAGAACAAGGTTAGTCTTAATACATCGGTCAAGCACTCTAGAGAGACTATCCAAACATGCATCAAAAGAGGAACCATAAACAGTGAAATCATCCATAAACACCTCCATGCAACTCTCTAATAAATCAGAAAAGATGCTTACCATGCACCTTTGGAAGGTGCCAGGTGTGTTGCATAGGCCAAAAGGCATCCGGGTGTAAGCAAATATGCCAAATGGGCAGGTAATGTGGTCTTGTGTTGATCCTCTAGTGCAATATGAATCTACATGTAACCAGAAAAACCATCAAGAAAGCAATAATGTGATTTACCTGCCAACCTCTCTAAAACTTGATCAATGAAGGGAAGGGGGAAATGGCCCTTGCGAGTGGCCTGGTTGAGTCTCCTGTAATCAATGCAAACTCGCCCAATGTTGGCCACTCTGGTCGGAATCAGCTCATTATCTTAATTCTTCACAACTGTGAGACCTGACTTCTTATGAACCACTTGGACAGGTGAAACCCAAGTGCTATCTGAGATGGGTTAGATGATCCCTACCGCTTGTAGCTTTGTCACTTCCTTCTTCACCACATCCAAAATAGTGGGATTCAGCCTCCTCTGTGGCTGCCTCAGTGGCCTAGAATCATCCTCCAAAAGTATTCAATGCATGCATATAAAAGGATTAATGCCAGGAAGGTCAGCAAGGGTCCATCCAATGGCCTTTTTGTGGCCTCTCAAAACATGCAATAGCTTCTCTTCATGCTCAAGTGACAGACTACTAGATATGATGACTGGAAGCTTTTGAGCATCATCTAAATATGCATATTTGAGGTGCTCAGGTAATGACTTCAACTCCAAGGAAGGTGGCTGAATGGTGGAAGGCAAGGAAAGACTGGGGGCTGAGGGAAGTGGGATAGTAGGCTCAGAACCTATATCTGTACCTGCAACACAATCAGAGTGAAGTGCGAAGGAAATCTCTGCACAAATACTACATGCAACAGCAGAATTATCACAGGTACAATTACAAGAACCAAGATCAAAATTAGAAAAATCAGAAGAATCAGAAAAATCAAAAAGTAAATCAGAAATATCTACACTATCCACTGCAGCATCAATGATATCAAGAAGAAGGACAGAATGTTCCTCTACAGGATGTCTCATGGCCTCAAAAATGTTAAACTGGACAACGTCATCACCAAACTCCATAGACAAAGTTCCTACATACACATCAATTTTGGTCCTGGATGTCATCAAGAATGGTCTCCCTAGGATCAATGTGGAACCATGGTTGTAAGACTCATTTTCCATGTCTAAAATATAAAAATCAGCAGGGAAAATCAAATTATTAACTCATACCAACACATCTTCAATAAGTCCAAGTGGAAGCGCAACACTCCTGTTGGCCAAGTGAATGACAACACCAGTGGGTTTCAACTCACCAAGGTGTAGTGATCTGCAAACTGATGTGGGCATGACATTAATGGAGGCTCCAAGATCACACATGGCATCTGCAAAAGTAATACCTCCAATGGTGCACGGAACAGTGAAAGTGCCAGGATCCTCGCACTTCTATGACAAGGTGGATAGTGGCATGGAATCAACAGTCTTGCCCTGTATGAGTGCAAATACATTCCTGCCCATCTTCACTTGCTCATCTCCCTTCAGCTTCCTCTTATGAGTGCACAAATCCTTCAAAAACTTTGTATATTTTGGAATCTGTTTGATGGCATCCAATAGGGGAATGTTGACTTCAACCCTCCTGAAAATATCAAGCAAATCATAACCACATTTCACTTTCTTTGCAGAAATGGATCTAGAAGGAAAATGTAGAGGAATTAGAGGAGTATGCTTTGGTGCAGAATCTGATTTAGCACCAACAACTGTTGAATCTGAAAGCTCTTTGCCACTCCTCAAGGTAATGGCATTCACACTCTTTGGATTAATCACTGGTTGTGTTGGAATGTTGCCAGAACCTTGCTGCTGTATCTGGTTGACAGTTGTAGCTAACTGTCCAATCTGAGTCTGGAGGTCTTGGATGGTGGCACTGACATTCTGTTGAAACTGAAGGTTGGTGATGGCCATTTGCTTCATCAAGTCCTCCAAAGAAGGTCCAGAACTGGTCTGCACAGGTTGTGTAGGTGTAGGTGCAGGCTGCTGGAACTGTGGCTGTTGTTTGAATGAGGGAGGTTGGTATTTGGTGGTGGCAGGCTGGAAGTGCTGCTGTGGAGGTCTGAAGGGCTGCTGCTGTTGTGGTGGACTAGGACCATACCTCAAATTTGGATGATCTCTCCAACCAGAATTATAAGTGCTGGAGTAAGGATTATACTGTTGTTGAGGCCTAACTGGTTGTCCAGGTTGCATGGCAGAAACTTCAGCCAGCTTGTTCTGTCTCTTGGAGAGTGAGACATGCATCTGTTGGATGATTAGGCGCACAACAGATACCACAAGGTCTTGATTGGTTGGCTGCCATCACATTCTGTTGTTGACCAATAGCAAGCTGCCTCACAAGGGATGTCAACTCTATCAATTTGTTCTCCAACCTCTAGTTATCAACAACCATAGAAACAGAAACTTCATTTGCAGCCTTGGATGTAGCAACACCTCTAGTACCAAATTGTTGATAATTGGCTGCCATGTTAGAAATCAACTGCCTTGCAGCGAGAGGGGTTTTGTCCATCAAAGCGCCTCCACTAGTTGCATCTATCATACTCCTGTCCATCAACATCAAACCTTCATAAAAATACTGAATTAATAATTGCTCACTGATTTGATGGTGAGGGCATGTAGCACACAGCTTGTTGAATCTCTCCTAGTACTCATACAATGTCTCCCCAGCTAGTTGTCTTATACCACAAATCTCCTTCCGGATAGATGTTGTTCTGGATGCTGGAAAGAATTTCGCCAGAAATCTTCTCTTCATATCTGTCCAAGTGTTGATAGGATCTGGTTGAAGGTACAACCAGTCCTTGGCCACACCATCTAGTGAAAAAGGAAATGCCTTCATCTTGACATAATCCTCATGAATGTCATGTGGTCGCATGATGGAACACACTACATGAAACTCCTTAAGATGCTTGTGTGGATCTTCACCTGCAAGACCATGAAACTTTGGAAGCAAATGGATCAGTCCAGATTTTAGCTCATAACTGACCTCAGTCTTAGGATATTGAATACACCAAGGTTGGTAAACAACATCAGGTGTAGCCAATTTCTTAAGAGTTAGGTTGTTATCAGCCATTGTATCAAGATGTTCAGAAGTAGAAGGATTAGAAGTAAATTCAGAATCAAAGTCAGAAGACACTATGCTACTGTCTAAAACTATACTATCAAAGTCATCTAAACTAATATTATGTCTGTTTAATCTGTGAAATGTCTTATCTATCTCAGGATCATATGCATGTAATTCGCTTGATGTGGACCTAGTCATACACAATTCAGCTCATAAGGAACAATAAACACAGAAATGTCAGACAGTTACTCTACCAGGACACTACTCACTATATATGCTGAAATGAAATAGAAATTGGAAAATTGCCCTAATTTTTTTTAAAAAAATCTAGAAAAATAACAGTGAATGTCTAAAAATCATGATTGATTTTTGTGATTTTTTTGGTGATTTTTAAAAATCATGAAAATAGAAAATCGCCTCAAAAATGGCCTAAATGAAGGAATTTCGCGATTTGGACCCCTCCTGACCATGTTCATCCTTCATAGGTTCATCTTGATGTATTAATTTTCTTCACATTCGGGGAAAATTTCAGCCCATTCCGAGATAGTTTGCTATGAAATGACCAGAATGTCCCTACGCAAATTGTAAAAACGGTGTTAACACTCCTACTTAGAGGTCAAATTTTCCAATTTTAACCCAGACCCAACCCCTAAAGGGGTTGCTTTTGTTTAAAATGGGGGATAAACTTTGGAAAACAAATTGCAAAGCAAAACTGCACAAGCCTGAAAAATTTTGAACAGTAAAATGACACTACAAACACAACTACACTACACAAATTCTCATCCTACTACTCCTCTATTTTTTTGCTCTGTTTTTCCTTGTTTTTCTCTGTTTTTTTTTACAGCACACATGAAACTACATCATCCACACTTCATAATGAACAAGAACAATCATGCAATTATGTAACAAAGTGCGGTTGTGCAGCAAAATGTAAATATGCAGTGAATGTAACTTTAGGTTGATGTCCCTGTGATAGATTGAGGTAAGGTCCGGGTAGATGACCCAGACTGGGTAGATGACCCAGATTTTGATTGATTTTTGGAGTCTTCTTCCTGATTGGATGAAGATCCAGCCCCTGCAGATCCTACATGGGAAGTCAAACCAGCAACAGCTAGTCTCGGTTTAGTGACTGTAACTTTTCCTTTCCCCTTTCCTTGTGAGGAGGAATATTTCACTGAGTTGGGCATGAACTTACCGATCTCTCCCCTGTAAATATTCACGAGTAAGGTAATCAGGTAAGGAGTTTAAAGTACCTTTGAGAAATTCAATTTTGAAATCAAAACTACTTAAGATAGCTTGCCATCGGGCAAAAATTTGTTTAGATGCAAGGTTTTTAACATCCTTTTGTAAAATCTCTTTTGCAGACTTACAATCGACACGAATTAAAAACCTTTGGTTAAGCAAATCAGATTGAAATTTAGAAATGCATAAAACAATTGCCAAAACTTCATTTTTAACTGTGGAATAGTTCTGCTGAGCAGGATTCCAATGCTTAGAAGTAAATGCAATTATTTGTTCTTTGCCATTAATGGACTGCTTGAGAATACCACCATAACCTATGTCAGAGGCATCAGTTTCTACAATCTTTTTGGCTGAAGGATTGGGAAGATAAAGGCAAGGAAGGTTTTGGACTTGAGATTTGATTTGTTTAACAATGTCAGTATGGGTATTTGTCCAAGGAGGAGGAGCCTTCTTGAGACGGTCATACAGAGGTTTAGCAAGGTTACTCAGCTGAGGGAAGAAGTCAGCTACATAATTTAGACAACCGAGAAAACGCTGGAGTTGGGTTTTTTCGATAATCTGATCTGGGATTATAGTTCCTTGATGAATGTTGTGACCAAGGAAACAAATCTTTGTTTGAAAAAGGTTGATTTTAGTTTTAGATAAAGCAAGATCATTTTTCTTGATTACCTGAATGAAAATGTTGATGTGTTTAAAATGCTGGTCAACAGATTGAGAAAACACAAGAACATCATCAATATAGACAATATAATAAAAGAGGAATATGGATTAAAGATGACATTCATAATATTTTGAAATTCTGAAGGAGCATTCTTTAGTCCAAACGACATCACTCTTCATTCATATTGTCTGAAAGGAACGGTAAAAGTAGTTTTGTAACAATCCCTTTCATTAATTTGAATTTGCCAAAATCCTGATTTCATGTCAAATTTTGAAAAGATTTTAGTAGAGAAAAGGTGGTTTAAAAGATCCTTCTTATTGGGAATCGAATATCGGATCCATTGAGGGCTTGGTTAAGGGGTTTGTAGTTGATGACCAATCGGGGAGATCCTCTTTCAATTTCTGCTGGTTTGTTGACATAGAATGCCGAACAAGACCAAAGGCTCTTGCTTTTCCTGATCAGTCCTTTCTGCAGAAGATCTTGGATTTCCTGTTGGCAATGAACCAGGAGATCTTGGCTCATCTGGATTGGTCTGGCTTTGGTTGGGATTTGTCGATCATTAAAATCCTTTTCATAAGGAAGATCAACAATATGCTGTTTGCGTTGCCAGAAAGCGTTGGGAAGATCGGCACAAATAGATTTTTGGATTTGATTAGACAAAAACTTGATTTTATTAATGATGATTGGTTGGTTAAGCAAATTATCAATTTTCTTATAAGAAATTTCTTCTTGAAGATAATTAATTTGGTGTTTTGCTTAAAAAGGATTGGATTTAAATCTCTAACGATTGGGTCCTTGAGAAACCTAAAAGTAATTGATTTGTTTAAATAAGTTGTAGAAATGCCTTTATCAGAAATAGTTATGGGAAAGATTGATTTGATAAAAGGCGTTCCTAAAATAACAGCATTTTTCAGATTTTTAACCAAAAGGAAAGAGGTTTTAATTTTCAAATCTTCCTTTTCAATTAATGCATCTGAAAGTTTGTAATTGACTCGAAGTTTAGAACCACTAGCGGTGCTAAGGCGTTCGGAGGTTTGGAATTAAACCTTCTTGAATGCAGTTTGAATCTGCCCCTGTGTCAAACAGAGCTTCAATTTCAAGGATAAAAGTTCCAACAATAATTTTGACCTTAATAAAAAACTTTTGGATTGTTAATTGATTAATTAATTCAAAAATGTTTGGAGGAACTATAGGAATAACTGAATCATTTGGAGAATCATTATCAGAGGGTTGGTTATTCTGATCATGATTTTCCTCATCAGTGTGATCACCAAATTGTAGAACAGACAGAATATTCTGATGAACATTTTGTTGTTCTTTAATAAGGCAAATTTCAGCTTTTAGTTGATTAACCTCATGCTGAAGATCCTGTATAGTTACTGGTTTAACAACACTCTTTTCAAATCTCTTAAGGGTATTATTAAGATTAAACTTGTTAGTTGTTAACAAATTATTAGCTTTAGCAGATGAAGAAGAAGATGGTTCATTTAAAGATTGTTTGAGTTTTAATAAAAGATTTTTCTTCTCTTCAGGGTCTGAAATAGAATTAATCACCTCAAAAAGAAGATCTTACTCCCGGGTTAGGACATTGATTTGGGATGAAGAAGGACAGTCTTCATCAGTCGAAGATAGATCATCCTCTTGAATTTGATTCAGATTTTCTGAAGATTGATCCTCAGAAGTTTCTTTATCAGATTCATCTTCGAAGGAGGATTCTTCTAAGAGCTGATTAATCTGTTCTTCAACAGCGGGTTCTAAGTTTAGATTCCTAAGCTTCTTCTTAAGCCTACAATACTGACTTTTATGGCCGGGTTTGCCATAAGTCCAACAAACTACAGGCTTCTTAGGGATGTTGACCTTATCAAAGGGAGGTTTGGTCTGGAACTCTCTTCTAATCTTCCTAGGAGGGGTTCCTGATTTGTGACGATGGTAAACAGACTTTCTAGGCTTCTGTTTCTTTGGTTTATGGGTATGCTTCTTGGACTTCCTAGGCTTAGAACAAGGAAGGCCAAATTGTTCACAGAAATTTCCCAAATCTCTGCGCTCCCGAGCCTTTTCTTTGGCAAGCTGATGCTGAATCTTATCATCTTGACAAATCTTTAAGGCTACTTTCTGGATATAAGCAATAAGTTGTCCATAACTCAATTGCTTATAAGGGATCTCATTATTAGGGTGTTGACTACGGATCTTATCCCTAACCTTATCCCTCAAGGAGTTTGGAAGACCAACGAGGAACTTTTCTTTCCAGAAAGCTTCTTGGCTGTCTTCATGGGTAAAAACTCTAGTAAGGAAGGTATCCTTATACCACCTAAAGTCAGCTAAAGTCTTACACCCAAGGTTGGAAAGTAGTTCGGCAGATCTGTCTTTCCAAAGATTGGAATCACCTATGAAATGCTGAACTATGGTAAAGATTAACTGGTTGACCGAATCAGGAATGGGTTTGAGGACTCTGGATACAGCATGAGTTCATTACCTTGTATTGAACTCGATAGATGATATTGACCGGAATAGATCCAACCTTCATATCAAGGCCATGAAGCTGGACGTCTAAGGTCAAGACATCTAAGATGTTGGCATCCTCAAGGCTGACAGTCCTATCAGGGTAACAGTTGTAAAAGATAGGAACACTTCACACTTAACCAAGAGGGGGGGTGAATTGGTTAGGCTTGGTAAATTAAAATTCTTTTAACAAAATCAGAGTTTTCTTTTAGGATCTTTATCACTTTGAGACCAAAAATACTTATTCAATCTCAAGCTCAGCCCAAGGCATGCAATTGTTCAAAGTTAAATTGATAAACAAGACAATTCAATTAATATATATAGAAAATAAGCAAGCACGAATTTAATCACAAGACTCAAGAGATTTATACTGGTTCACTTCAAACACTATAAAGCTACATCCAGTTTTCTTCTATTCAACACTAGAATGGAGTTCCACTATTGTAATTTTTTGTCTTACAAGTAATTACACAAATCTCTCTTTATCAACCCTAGATAAAGTTCAGAAACCTAAAACACTATTAGGTTTTTAGAGATCAACCCACTGAGAATCCACTCAGCACACCTCTAGAGAAACCCTTCCTCTAGATTACATGCAAGAACCTTAATTACAATAGAAATTTAATTACAAATAAAAACAGAGTACACCTTCAAAGCTAAGGAAAGATATCACCTGATGATCCAATGAATAATGATGCATATGAATGAGTGAATCAGGTTTAAGAATCAACACAAGACTCAGAAAAGCACATTCCTTAAGCTTTGACAAGAACTTTCTTGCTTCAAGACACAATCAATAACCCATATGTATTTTGATGTAAGCAAGAACACCCAGAACCCAGAAAACCCCAAGAAAGTATTTAGAATGCTTTATGTTAGCTCAGAATTCGAAATTGACAAGTTACTCATCAAGCACAGAATGAGTTCTATTTATAACAAATATTTCTAACTGCCAGTAATCGATTAAACGCGCCTAATAATCAATTATTTATCATATGTAATCGATTATTTATCATATGTAATCGATTAATATGTTCTATAGGCTCCTGGGTTTTGGCAACGAACCAATCAATCGATTATTCCGTATCGTAATCGATTATCACAGTGAGCTTTAGAAAAACTTGAAGTTCAGAATGCAACTGAAAAGCATTGTGTAATCGATTACGGTTTTGTGTAATCGATTATGGCAGAGAGCTTCATAAATCAGGAGTCAGCCAAATACACTATGTAATCGATTACTGATTTTGGTAATCGATTATTGTTTAACAAATAGTGAAGCAGTAGTGTATAATGTAATCGATTACAAGTATTGGTAATCGATTAAGGCAGTGAGCTATGGTTTTCTATTTGGCCTTTGTAATCGATTATAGTCACTTGGTAATCGATTAAAATGTTTCTCAATGTTGTTTTATAAGTAAGCTAAGGTCAAATAATCGATTAATCCGATATGTAATCGATTACATTGTTCTTGATAAGTTTTCCAGAAATAGCTAAGAACAAAGTAATCGATTATTATGCCTAAGTAATTGATTAAATAGTATAAAACAGTATTTTTCCAAAAACCTTAGTTTCAATTTAAACACTGAATCAAATTATCAAAGCCTTGCTAATTCTATGACTCTAATTAAGAATCTAAATGAATGATATGAATGCAATGCACTTGGATCACCACGGATGCTTCTTCCTTTACAATCAATTTACAATTTATTCTTCAAGTCTTCAAGGCATGTTGAAAGCTTCAAAACCAAGCTTGATCTCTTGTCCATTCTTCAAGTGCTTTCTTTGAAACCAACAACAGTTGAAGTAGATGGGTCCATTACTAAGGCTGGTCTCTACAGTGCCTAAGATGGAGTCAGTGAACTGATTGTGACGGGAGTCTCTTAAACACAAGAGAATTGAGGTGTTTAATCCTTCGATCCCTAAAGGTTTAGCAGCAACTTGGACACATCCAATATGCAAAAAATGATAATTTTGTTTATGTTGTTTTAAAGAATTGTTTGAAAGCAGTTTTATTTCATCAAAATCAGTTTTAAGGCGGATATTGGTTTCAACAGTCCGAATAATAAAGTCAGATTTTCGGAAATATTGGCCGTCGGGTTTATAAAGCTCATTATCTGGAATTCTGGGTATCTTCCAGTCATCCAGATCCTGATTAATATCTTCAAAAGAAACTTCTTCTTTGAAAATATTATGGTTTGAGTTGGATAAAGCGTTATAGGTTTGAGAAGGGTCAAAAGAGGAAGAGGAAGGTTGTGAAGATTTAAAAGAAAGGCGAGAGGAGAAAGAGCGGAAAAGAGAAGACATGGAAGAAAATCATAAAATAGTCCCCTGATATCGTCGCCATCCTTTGGTTCAATAAAAACATAAAGATAGATCCAAGTTAAATTTTACCTACTGAGCTATATTCCAGACTCTTGTTTTTTAATCTTTTATTTCTTAACTAAAGCCAACGAATTTCAAACAAAAGGTTCGGATCTGTCGTTCCAATAATTTGTAGGATTTACTACCCTAAACTCAGCGGGACTTACTACCCCAGCAACAGCAGATCGGAACATTCTCTGAGTATCATGCTTACTAGTTAAGACATAAAAGCATTCATGTTATGTACAAAAGCATTTAAAGAAACTAAAACATTCTGTCTGGATAATAGTTTAGAGAAGTAAAAGACAACTCAGATCTAGCCATATATTCCTACTTCCCCATCAGGCTCTGATACCATATGGGGTGGAAGCGAGGACTAGGGAAGAGAAATCAGAACAACCAATGCATATGGAAAGCAGGAATAGAATACGGAATTCACATGGCTATGAACGATACCAAACACAGATAATGAAAAACTTAAAACATAAAATTAAACTCTCAAGTGCGGCAGAGCCAACGAGATGAGAGGGAGTAGGTGAGAAGAGAAGATTCAGTTAAGGAAAATAATAAACATGCAGAACTAGAAAACAGAGGATGAGAAAACACTTGTTTATTTCTCAGAGATTAAAGATTACAATGGTTACAAACTCAGAGTTTACCTAAGGGGAACACTCTGAATCCTGAAGACACTCGAAAATACAACTAAAAATGGAACCTCCTTGTAAAATGAGGGACGCAGCCCTTATAAAGACACAAAATTTCCTGTTTCTACAGTTTCGGTAGACTAAACTGGAAAACCTACCGCTATAGTAAAGACTAAACAGTAGACTGCCGCAGGAAAAGATGATGTCATGCTGAGGTTGGTGATGATGTCGTCCATTGCGAAGGAGCTACCACCATAATGCTGCCGATGTCTGAGATCTTCAGTCATCGCCGCCTAGATTGATACCGAAGCAATCGTCTTCATTCTGGTAGAAATCATCCGATGATTCTGATGAGGCTTCAGCAGGTTGCTTGGATGAGGAGCAGGCGTCTTGGTTCTCCTTTTCCATAAGATTAAAGATCATTCTTATGTTTTCTGCAAGCTTTTCTTTGGAGGAAGAAGCTGCCAGAGCTGATAACACTTGTGACCTTTGGTTGAGAAATTTGCAGGCTTCTGGGTCTGCAGCTTTGGTGAATGTTGGATGTTGTTTAAACCAAAGCGAAATCTGATCAGAACTGGTTCTTGCATGGTCAAACTGGGGCCACCACTTTACCAGAGCTTGTCATTTGAGTATTGGTAATTGTCCTTTGATGGGAGTATTACCATAGGTATATCACCATTGGAAGATCCAGGCGAGAGAAAGTTTGCTGAAGAAGTGGAGATCCACCGGGAATGGGTCATTGCTTGGATGCTCGAACTTCTTCGTGAAGGTTGTCAATCCAGATACCACCTCAGAAGGGAGTATCTCAAGAGTTGGTCCAAAGAAATCCCACCACTGTAAGAACCATTGAGGGAACTTATACTGGACATTCTGTTTGAAGTAAATATGCCAGGAATGCATAAAATCTTTATTTTGAAAATAAAAAACATTATTCCAGGCAGTTTGATAATCCCAGTATGAAAAACCAATGGGATCATAATTTTGCAAAAAATGTTTGATCTTATTCATGTCTGCAAATTCTCTAGGTGTTAAGACCTTAAGAATTTGCAGAGTTGAATAAGCGATTTGCTCGGAGTCCCTGTTTTTATGATGTTTAATCTGGACTGAGTTGGTGTCTACCAGAATAAACTCATAAAAATGCCTTGTCTTGAGCATAGAGGTCGGCACATAATGGAATTGATTACCCTGGATATCTTTGGAAAAGATTTTCAAGGAAACTTTGTTTGGTTTAAAATCCCAAAATTCAGGTTCTACTTGGACAACCTCCTGACATTTAGGCTTTGGGACATATTGTGTTTGGGGTTTTGGTTTTTGGACTGCCAAGGGTTCTGGTTGCTGAACTATGGCTTTGCCTTTGTGAAGGATTATGGGAGTTTGAGACATGGTCTTGATCATGTCTATGATGGTTTGGTTTCTATCTTCTTCCGAAGTAACATCAGCCCATGATTTAGATGGAAGGCCTCTCGGAAGATGGGAAAGACCCTGTTCATGGAGGGCCAAAAGGGTTTGGATAGGCATGGCATAATCTGTCGTGGTTTGTGATTGAGGTTTAGGTTTCTGTTGATGTCCCTGTGATAGATTGAGGTAAGGTCCGGGAAGATGACCCAAACTGGGTAGATGACCCAGATTTTGATTGATTTTTGGAGTCCTCTTCCTGATTGGATGAAGATCCAGCCCCTACAGATCCTACATGGGAAGTCAAACCAGCAACAGCTAGTCTCGGTTTAGTGACTGTAACTTATATATATTACTACTACTATGAACTAATTACAGTGAATTAAAACTAGCACACAATGAACTGTGTCCCCAGCAACGACGCTAGTTTTGATAAGCGTTTGTCATGTCGCTTTAAAACAATTAAACTAAGCTAATTCTATAGCACATGATTAACCTAGATCGACTCAAAGACACTATCAATATGGTTCTATCTTCAATTCACTACTAACAGTAAAGGGGATTTTTGTCGAACAGTTTGCAGGCGCGAACTAAAAATTGCAAAAACACAAACTTCGATTAAAGATCAATGCAAAAACTAACAGAATTGATAACAAGTAATGTAAAACAGATTAAAGAGAATCAATCCAATTCACCAAACCAAGCTATTCGAATCATCATCGTTCTAAGAAATTTATCCTATTGTGAAAGTTCATTCAATTTCATTAGAAGCAGTTCAATCAAATTAACCCCTAAATTAATTGAAACCACAACCCTAATTGAAATATCATCCAATTAATCTGTGATTTGTATTCAAAATTAGGAATTGATTCCATAACCTAATCCGCTTTCAATCCTAAACGCATTCATAATCATGAAAACAGAATAGCAATTGAAGAAGAAAGTGAACATTCACACAGAATTCGAAATACTAAACCAGAACTCAAATTCTTCTCTTGCTTGGGTTGGATCCTTGGATTGATTGATTATTTAGCCTTCCATGATCATCATCAATGAAAGCCCCATGAAATAAGTGCACGAAAATGGAAGAAGGGAAAATGAAAATGAAAAACAATGAAGAACAAGGAAGAACAGTTGAGAGAAAATAAGAGAAAGGGTTTTATTCTAAAAACTTAAAAAGAGAAATGTAAAACTGTTTTTGTAAAATGAAATGTAAGTTATAATTCCTCCTAATGTCACTAATATGTAGTGACTAAGTCTGAAGAAAAGAATGGGCCATGAACAACCCATCAATTCTAATTATTTATGCTATTTACACCAATAAAAGTCCAACTCGCAGCCCAAAATACAAGTGCAGTGGTTCTAACTTCAAAGCCTAAAATGACCCTCCAAATGGAAGAATTGGCCTTGGCTTATTTCTTTCAAACTTGTATATCTTTTTGTTATCTTTCCAAGGACTACAAGAACACTCAATTCGGAGTTCCGTAGAGCTCTATAGGTCCTATACAAGGCAGATACATCAAGTGAAAAAAAATCCAAAAATACGCAACAATTAGCAATTAAGCCCATTAACTTGCCTAAGACAAAAACTGAATTAGAATGGGAAAATAAAAGTCCAAGAGAAGTAAATAAGATAAGAAGGATAGAAAAATATTTAACTAAAGGGACTCCATCACCTCTCAATAAATGATGCACTCATACAACATAAAGGGGATTGACTTCTTTCATGGCAAAACCATGGTAATAGTCATCTTTAAACCCAAATGAATCCCTTCTAAACCACAACACTTGTTCTCCCTTGCTACAATTTTGTTCTTTTGTATAACTTAATATCACTTTGGTCATAAAAATACAACTTAATATCAAATTGGTTCTTGAACATTATAATGTAATGATAAAATAGTCCTACAAAACTTAACAACATGAAATAATTATCCCACTTTTCACACATTCATAAAAAAATTTGTTTTTTCATGAATTAAATTGTCATCACTTTACATTTTAAGAGACCAAAATGGTCATTTACAAAAAAGACCAAAAACATATCCTTCACATCTCAATAAATCATGAACCCATACAACATAAAGGGATGTGAGCATTTCTTTCACAGTAACAATAAAAAACCTCTTCCTTTATTGACACCTCAATGACTTATACTCTGTGACACTTCACACGGTGACACTTCACACGGTGACACTTCACTCAATATCCTTATTAGTTAGAATCTTCCACTGGTCATAAACCTCCATAAGTAACCCTTTCGAGACCTCGACAATCAACTTTGGCTACTTCCAGGATCAATGATTGTCCCCAAAAGCAAACACTAAACTTTTCAAAGTGTTTTGTCCTTACTCGAACACTTTCTAAAAAATTCCCAAAAGATCATCCATCTCATAACTGCTCCAAGCTAAATATGTTTAAGTATGCAGTTCTTAAGTGATAAACTATGGAAAAGTATATGCATTTTGTTGGTATACGTAGTACTAATTAATTCTTTTAAGTCATCATTAACTATACCGTCTCATACATATACAGCCTCAAGATCCCTCTAATTCTAAGACGATTCGCTTTAGGTGTTACACCAAGTACAGGAGTCCATATATGCATGTATGCTATGTAAACATAGGAAAACATATTATATATCAAGTTGCATGAAGGATCTCTCATAAAGTTATAGTCTTTGTCATGACATAATATTTTCCTTTTTCTACTTTTCAACTATCTGAAAACAAATTATTCTTCAATGTTGTTGGCTACTATTGTTATAAAAAATAAATTAGTGAGCAACATAATTTATTCTAATTCAGTATATTTATTAACATAATAAGAACTTTCGTAAAAAAAATAATGTTTAACATAGCTATCATTTTTTACTATAAATTCATTAGAGTTCTTGGTGACATATGAAGGTGATTGTCATTTGTAATATTGTGTCTTTTAAAAAATTAATTAATTTATCTTCTAGGTAAATATATTCTCTATTATATGTTCTTAAATGAATTTGGAAAACACATAATTAAATACATAATAAAATATGAAACTTGATGCTAATTAATATATTTATTGAAAAATTTTGAATCTCTACACACGAACCCCTCACTCTCATGTCCTTCACTTTGTCACGACCTACTAGAACCATATTTGCTTCACTCTACCACACTCTGCATCACTCTCGTCCCACCGTGACAACGCTTCCCTCCATTGTTTGGTCAGTACTCAACTTTGCTTTGCTTTGCTTGAATGATTGGTAGGTAGGTGTAGTTGAGCAATATTATTGATGTTTTTAAGTGAAGATACTAATACTAGTTTAGAACATGAAGGGAAAAGTTAGTTTTTCATGTTTCTAGGTAGAGTTTGTTTGACTTGATAACCTAGTTTCTAGCTCTAGATTGTGAAATTGTGATTGGGTTATTGATTACATTTTGTTTGGTTAGAGTGTTGCAATAAATTAATAAATAAGTTCCTGATCTTGCTTATGTAAATCACAAGGGAGCTAAAGATGATGAACTGGTATGTTATTTATATTTGATTGAGAAATGATCATTATATCACAAATAATCATTTGGAAAAATAAATATGGTTGGTACGTTTATGAAGGGGGGTCACTGATGTAATAGGAGCAAATATGGTTAAAACTAGTTGAAGAGTAAGATTCATTTGTAGTTGGCATGATAGACAATGATTAGAAAGTAGAAATTAGAATTATTTATGTGTATTTAGGAGATGATGTTACATAGTTATAGACTATCTCTTCTTTTATTATGTTTTATCATAAAATTTGAGTAAGATATTTAGTTACCGTCCATTAATCCATTTGCAGTCACTTTCCTTTTTATTATTAATTACATATGATGTATGCATACATGATTTTGAGTCATTGGGTTGGCTAAAGCTTCCTACATTCATAATGTAATTACATTCTGGATTACCCTTTTCACAATACAAAGGGAGTGTTGCTTGATTTTTTATGAAGTGTAGGTAGAAACATCCGACTAGGTTGAGTTCAAATTTTCAACATTTGTGTTGGGTTAAGTAGAGAAACAATATATTGAAACTGTTCGTGTAAGGAAACAAAATTTAACTAAACATACAAATGCCAAGTAACTAGCCAATAACCATACAACCACTTCACAAGGTATAATTCATCACAATATTTGGCTTTTAATTAACTTCAACACAATATTTTGTTTGCATATCAGTGGGCTTTTTCCAAAACCCTGAAATTCAATGATCAATTTCTGCCAAATAAGATCAAAACCTATAAGAAATGTATATATCATTCATATACAACAGTTTAGAAGATAATTAAAAAAAATATTTTCATTAATAAAAAATGCTTTTTTGTATGGATAAGTTTTTAACAGCCATGGTCCAATTCATGCATCTTATAAAATTTGTACATGTTATATACAAGTATGAAGTTTCATTATTTCCGTTCTAGGCAACTTAATTCATAGCAAACCAAGCTATAGATAAAAATTTTTGTGCTACGGGAGCAAAACCAGAAGAAAACAATCAAATTTGACATTTTGATACTAAGATTAATTTTCACCAACAAAAGAATGTAGTCAGTCATCAGGTGTTGTGAACTGGTCGTAAAAACATTTATATTTATGAGATGAACCATTATGATATTTCATTGGGCGTATCTTTCATAACGACTCATCACATTGGACCTCGAGTGTAGTGAAAAATGGGCTAGGACCCTTGCCACAAGGCAAGGCGCTACATCGGACCCGAGATGTGGTGATAAATGAGCTTGCCTCAAGGCAAGGCACCAAGTCTTCACCCAAATTTGGTGACAAGTAGGTCAGGGTCCCAACACGCAAATGGGAGAGTGTGGTGGGACCATTTCCTAGGGATTAAGGATGCAACTAGGAAGATGGAACATAAGAACCTTAACGGGTAAATTGAGGGAGTTAGCATATGTTTTTGCTAGAAGAAAAGTGAACATTGTTTGCTTGCAAGAAACTAAGTGGGTTGGAGAAAAGGCCAAGGAAGTGGATGGCACCGGTTTCAAGTTGTGGTATACAAGTATAAACAAGATTCGAAATGGTATTGGAATTATGATTGATAGAAGTTTTAGAGATAAAGTCATTGATGTCAAAAGGAAAGGCAACAAAATTATGCTGATTAAGCTTGTAGTGGGGATTTAATTTTAAATATCTTCAGTGTGTATGCACCCTGAGTTGGACTACAATCAAATGATAAGAACCAATTTTTGGAAGACTTTGAGGAGGTTTTGAGAGGGATACCATAAGAGGAGAAGATTTTCCTATGAGATCTACATTGTCATGTTGGTAAAAGCAGTGGATGTTTTGATAGAATTCATGGAGGTTTTGTCTATAGGACAAAAAATGAGATTGAAGAAGATATCTTGAACTTTGCAGTAGCCTACAATTTGATGCTAGCGAACGCATTTTTTCAAAAAAAAAGAGTTTTTATCTTATCGCTTACCATAGTGGCCAAAATCGTAGTCAAAATAATTTTTTTATGGTTAGAAGAGAAGATAGAGATTCTTGTATCGACTACAAGGTCTACCCTAGAGAGTGTGTCATAATGCAACATAAACTGATAGTTCTAGAGGTTTAGTTCAACAAAATACTTAATATGAGGAAGAGGGCTCAAAACCCAAAGTTAAGATGGTAGAAGCTAAAGGGGAAAAAACAAATAGAGTTTAAGGAAAATATGTTGGATGAATGATTGTGGGAGTCTGTTGAAGAAGCAAATGAAATATGGAATGAGATGACTATGTGTATCCAAAATGTGGGAAAAAGGATGCTGGGAGAAAGCAAATAAAACAAATTTCTTACAAAGGAAACATGGTGGTGGAATGGAGAGGTGCAGGAGGCAATTAAACAAAAGAATGAATGTTATAAATCTTTGCATAAAAGTCTCAATGATGAGAACTTGCAAAAGTTTATATTAGCGAGAAAAATGCAAAGAAAACGGTGCAGAAAGCTAGAGGCAAGGTTTTCGCCGATTTGTTTAAAAATCTTAGGAGCAAGGATGGTGAAAAAGGTATATACAAACTTACAAAAATGGGGATAAGAAGAGTAAAGACATCACTCAAGTTAGATGCATCAAGGATGAAAATTAAAAACTTTTGGTAAGAGATGAAGATGTAAATGAAAGATGGATGAACTACTTTAACAAACTTTTTAATGGGGATGGTGAATTCCCTTTTTTTCAATTATGTACACAATTTACATGTTTTACAATGATAAAATTCCTGATAAAATTTTCATATTCATCCAAGTACCTTAAAGTAAGGAGGAAATCCCTTGGTTGCTTGTTGCATTTGTACTGCAGAGTAAGCGAGTGTAAATGGCATTTCTGATGTAGTTCATGCTATGGCCCTTTGAAAAAAGCCATGAAACGTGTGGTTATAGATCAAATGCATCTCTTTGGTTCAACAAGGGAATAATTTCTACAGATTTACTAGCTAGAACTTTTTCAACGTATTTTGCTATTATATTTTCTTGTAGTAACTAGTAAAGAATATTACTGCCTCATAAATTCATTATTTCCTTCAGTCAATTGTAGAGGAACAAAAGTGGTACAATTAGATTGACTGAAGATGACAAGTTTATTGTAAACATTACAATCAGTTAATAATTTATTGATAATTATTAGAGCAAAAACAATTTAGTAATATTTTATTATAACCTGTTTGGGTCTGGATGACTGAAATTGCACACTTGGTTTGATGCAAAACAAAATAAACATTAAAAAACAAACAAAAAAAACATCGGTTTTAGAAAAACCATCTTAGAATCCTGACATTCTATGGATTCTAAAACGATTTTTTGGTAAATTGTCTTACAATATGGAGTTTCTAAGATGATTTTCCAAAAAACTGTCTTAGAATATTGATATTTTAAACATTTTTTAAACAGTAAATAAAATTATCTAAGATAATTTCTAAATGAACCGATGTAGAAACTGACATACTAAGATGGTTGAAAAACTGTTGTGGAAAGTGTTCGTTTTCCACGACGACGGCTTCAAAGGCAATTTTAGAAGCATCGTAGAATGTGCTATAAAACCGACTTTACGTTTTCTAGTAGTGTGAACATGTTTTACTATCTTAAAGTGGTAAAGAATAACAAATATATGATGTGATGAGAAAGAAAAAGAGAAATTGAAAGAAAAAAAATGAAGAGATAAAATTGCATTGAAAAGTTCTAATTGTGTATATTTTTTCTTTTAGATATGACCTTACCCTGAGAAAAATGCAATTTAGCGACTGAAAATAGGGACCAAAAACATTTGGTCACATTTCGCGACCGAAATACCTACAGAAATGTTTCGGTCGCCATTTGCGACCAAAATTTAACATGGTGGCCTACTTGTGTCAGCGACTGAATTAACAACCGAATCGAAAGGACACTGAAATATTCGGTCGCAACTCGGTGACTATATAGCTACTATTACAAAATTATTATAGTGACCGACTTAGCGACGTGAAGTTAGCTATTGAGTATTGTTCGGTCCCTATATTATGACGATTGTGACCAAATTTGTTTTAGTCGCTATTATATTACCATCTTTAGATATGCGACAAAGTTTGCGACCGAATGTATTTTTCTAAAATTAGAAACTAAATTTTTAACTTAGTTTAAATTGTATAAATCATAATAAATATCTAATATTTTTAATTATACTATGATAATTTTTAATATATTTAACAAACCAATATTTACATTTTTTATTAAGATAAATAAATCATACTTATCATGTGTTTTGTACAAAATAATTGTTTATTTTATATAATTATTTAAAAATTATAATAAATAAATACCCTTTATATTATGAAAATATGTCATAATTAAATTTTGTAAAATTATGTATTTTAAAATATAAGACTAAGTGTAACACTAATTATTCATTAAGATTCAATTTGGTGTAAGTGAGATTTATGCATTGATGAAGATCCAATTTGACTTTAGTACAATATTGTACTAAGTAAGGACCAATTAGATGCAATGAGTAACTTATGCAATCACTAAAAGCTCAAATTGACTTTAATTTAATGTTTAATTGCAAATTTGTCCCTTATTTTTCATATTTTACGAAATCGGTTCACCTATTTTTAATTCACTATATGAGTCTCCCTATATTTCAAAATTCACTAGCTAAGTCCCCAAAATTATTTATTGTTCAATTTTAAACATTGATTTAAAAATGAGAATTTTAAAAATGTTTGAGCAATGACTAGAACCATGGTCCTTAGAATGAGAAACACACTCCTTTATCACTACAAACAAGTGCACATTTGATTATTTAGTGCAAAATATATTATTAATGTAAGTTTTATGAAAAATAGTTCAAAATTCAAAATTTATTCTTTTTTAATTTATTAGATTTTTATAATCTTCTATATTATCTTTTAAAATAAGATTAAATTCTAT
>CM023942.1:9107539-9134720 GCA_013407115.1 Glycine latifolia
TTTTACTATATAATTTAATTTTTAAAAAAACTATACAGCAGATTAAATAAAGTTAAATATAATAAAATTACTATTATAATAAATAACAAAAATATCTTAATATTGGTAACAAATATTATCATTAAATCACATATTTAAATATTTTAAAAGAAATAAAATACTGTAATTTATGAAATTACAATTTATATAAAAAAATATGCATTAAAAATAAAATTTATATTATATATTTACTGTATAAAGTAAGTTTTGAATAGTGTGATAAAAATACATAACATTAGAAAAATTTAATATATAAAATAAAAATAAAGCTTATATAAGTATACATATTCTAATTTATGCGAAAATAGAATTTAATCCTATATGTTATATTTTAAAAGATAATATATACGATTATAAAATATAAAAATTTAAAAAGAATAAGTTTGAATTTTAAACTATATTTCCATAAAACTTATATTAATAATATATTTTGTACCAAATATCTAAATGGGCTCGTATGTGTAGTGATAAAGGAGTATGTCACTTACTTTAAAGATAATGGTTCTTATATTTCTCAAGTATTTTTTTTAAGTTGATATTTCTTAAGAAAATATGGGTAATTTTCTAATCTATTCAACGTTTAAAATTTAATGGTCAACGTTTAACATCAGACTCTGATAGTGAAATTTCCTTATTATATGGGGACTCAGATAGTGAATTTTGAAATATAGGGGGATAAATTTTGCAATTAAACTTTAATTTAACATATTCACTTACTAATGTTCAATAATAATTTATTAAGGTTCCATGTGTAACTTATGTATTCACGACTTTCCATTATGACTTTAGTGTAACATATGCACTAATGATTAATTAAATCCAATAAGGCCTAATACTACATGTTAAGCTCCTTTTAAATTATCTTGTATAAAAATAATTATTAAATATTCTATTAATAAAGTTATAAAAATTTAAGAAAAAATAATAAAGATAATTGGGTTATAATTAAGTTAGGAAAAATTAATAAAAATAATTAAATTTTACCCACACATATTACCCAGGAATATGCATCCATGAAAAATGCAAATTTTACCTATGGATATTGTCTACGAATAGAGGAGTGCCAATCCACTACGAGCCAGTTAATTTTTGGGTCGGGCCAGACTATGCCAATTTTGAGGCAAGCCATTATTTTCATAGCCCAACCCAATCCTCTATGGGCCAAATAGGCCGGCCCATGGGCTCATTCATTTTTTAAAAAAATGTACAAAATAAAATTATTATATTTTAAATTTTTTATTCTTTTTCATATTTTAATATATTTAAATTGAGCTAAAAAAAGTAACTACTAAAATGCTTAATTTACCTTTTAATTATTAAATTCAATCATTTTTTTATTTATTTTAACTTTTCATTTTAAATATTTTTGAGCCTTTTTTTATTAAGAAAAATAATATATTACCATCCCGCAATTATGTTCGAGCTATTCGGGTTAGCCCATTAGGCCTGGCCATTTTTGGCGGCTCTACCAACGGATTATGCATCCATCTAAAAGTATTAAATTGATTATCTGAGTCCCCAGAGCTGATTTTGTGGCACACTTCTTTATCCCTGCACCCAAATGCTCATTTAAATATTTAGTATAAAGTATAGTATTAATATAAGTTTTAAATTTTAAACTTTATTCTTTTCTAATTTATTATATTTTTATAATCTTATTTATTGTTTTAAAATATTATATATAAGATTAAATTCTATTTTCACATAAATTAAAGTATTTATACTTATATAAGTTTTATTTTTATTTTATTTATTATATTTATCTTAGATATTGAATTTTAAAATATAGAGGGACTCAATCCCGCAAAGGATTGTTCATGGAACTACTATCGAGATTCTTCAGATAGTGAATTAAAAAAATGGGACTAATTTGGTGAAATAAACAAAATAGAGAAATCAATTTTGCAATTTAGCCACACTTGTATATATAAATTAGATAATTATCTCATAGTAGAGTATTTTTAAATATTTTTCTTTAACGAGAATGTTGTTTTAAATTTTCTCAACTTCTTATCTTCTTTAATATGTTATTTTCATTTTTATTTCTAAATTACTTTGAATATATTTTTAAATAAGTTATCAATAGTTAAAATAATTTTATATCACAATATGAAGTATTTTACATAAATGTAAAAGATAATTTATATTTAAACATATTTATTATCTCAAATTTTATGCATTAATTTTTCATTCAAAGAATTTAATGCTTTAATACTAAATATGATGTTAGTAAATCATACATTTTTTAGAAAAAAAATATTTATTATATTTTCTCTCTCATCCCACTGTTTGTTTCTTCTCAACTCAAGGAAGATTCTTGCCCAAGTCCTTGCTTTTGTGATCAGGGAGTTTTTGTGTCTCTCACTTGTCACTTTTGTTTTTTTTTATGCTTTAGAAATTCCACATTTTTTATTTATTTCATGACTCTTGTCATTTTCCTTTATAGTTGCAACAGATGATGTGGAACCATTTCTCCCCGTAAAGTATATTACTTTCCGCTTGTGATTTTAGTTACTATTTGTTGTAATAAAGTGAACAACCTAAAAAAGGGGAAGTGAATAGAGAAAAAATAGAATCTCCATATCTTAATTTTATATTTTGTTTCTCATTTTTATTTTAATTAGTAAATATTTCTCAACAATATTTTCCAGAAGAGATTGTGGAGTTGATGCAATAAGTTAATTTTTTTTCCAGAATTATATGCTAAGGAAAAATCACGTAAATGGAAAGATTTTTTTCTTTTTTTTTGTTGGTGCCTATTTCCCCCTTTTCTTTTATTTTTATTTGTTAAAAATATGCATTTTCTATTTTTTATGTTTTTTTTTTGTTCTATCGGTGTGGGCATAGCATGATTGGTACCTATAAGATAAGATATTAATTTAACTACAATTTGAAGTCAAAATTAAGAACTCATTGTTTAAATTTAACTACTATTGGTGTGGACTAACATTGTATTATTTAAATTTATGTTAAGGCTGGATAGATATTATAAATATAGTGTTTTTCTTCGCTTTGTTTCAAATCAAGAAAAATAGCTGTTATTGGAGGATGTTGTGTGGAGCCCCATATTTGCTGCCATATCAATTTTAAAAATTGTCAGTATATGAACTCTTTTTCATTTACCCTTTGATCCCTCGTGCTGAATTCTCCACCAATTTATTCTTATGTAGCTTCATTTCCTAATTTCCAAATTGCCACCATTCATTACCCTATTAATTTTTTTCCTTTAATATCATAGATCAACTAGCTAGCCCATGCACATTGATTGATTATGAGTGCAAAATATTTTTTTAGTCATTGTCATTATTTTCAGGTTTATTGACATTACTTAACTAAGATGACGATGTAAACGCACTTCCAGTATGCTCTTATTTGTGTCCTTTTTGTATAGTAAGATACTAATTTTTCTCATTTATTGAATGTAGTCATTGATTTTATCATTGGACTAATTTTAACAAACCTGACCCATGACAACAGCATAATTATGATTTCAGTGATACATGTTCTTAATAAAAGCACATTTTTCCAGTTTAATGTTTTTTCTTTTCTGAATTATCCCCAAAAATGTATAAAATAAAATTTAGTAGTTTGTGTTTGACATGTTTTTCTTGAAATGTGAGAAATCATTAAATTATTTTATTAAATTTTTCATGTGTGTTTAGCTTGTTAAAAAGGCAAAAACACACTAGAAATTGAAAAATATTGTGGCCTCGAGACAAAGGTCACAATCCAAGCAAATTTTGCAGATATAGCATCATAGCAAATTTCACACATATAAGAAAAAGAAATGAAACTTGTTTAGATCATGACACATGGTGTAAGGACTAAGGTCATATTTTTTTTTTTAGTATGTTTCTTTAGCAGCAAAAAATATCTAGCTAACACGAGACAAAGATAATCACAAATAGGTATAATATATTTTGCATTTTTTGGGTAAATAATTTAAACAAATTTAAATCATTCACTTCATGTCTATAATTGTCTTTATGTATGTTGTAGTTATTTTTAACAATGTTTTAATTGTAGTTTCTTAAACTGAGTTTTTTAAATTGTAGTTAACATTAAGGAAACCGACACATTTTTGTTATTGTATAGTTTTTTAATGATTTATCACCATTAAAGAAGTTTTTCTAATTGTTTTATCTAGCCAAAAAATGTTGCCATATATTTGTGAGAGACTATATGGACAAATGTATATTTTTATAAGCAAAGAATGGATTATACGGGCAAATGATGAGTGAGAGACTAAAATTTATGTTTTACATGAAAATTAACATTTAAAATAAAAAATAATATTCTATATAATATGCATATTAAAATACTACTTGTTAATGGAAAAATTGAAAATTCTAATTGTTTTATTATTTAGGAAAGATAAATAAAAGAAAAAAGAGCTCACCCATCCGTTCCGGTGTTCCAGATTTACAATAATATCACAAAACCAAGGAACGTGAAGCAATTCAAATTAGGAAAACAAGTTAGTTAAAGTTATATTCTTCTATTTATGGTTAGTTGAGATAAATTTCTTCATAGGCACTAAGTAACATGGTCCTTAGAGTCAAAAACTACACTCCTTTACTACTACACCCAAGTGTTCATCTAAATATTTTGTTCATCTAAATATTTTGTGCAAAATATATTATTAATATAAGTTTTATGCTTTCAAATATTAATCTTTTTTAATTTTTTTATATTTTTATAATATTATATATTATCTTTTAAAATATAATATATAAGATTAAATTCTATTTTCACATAAATTAGAATTATGTATATTTATATAAGTTTTATTTTATTTTTATTTTATATATTATATTTATCTTTTAAAATAATGCTTGTGATTTAGTGACAATATTTTTTTTATCTATATTAACATATTCATGTTATTTATTGTAATATAGATAAAAAAATACTGTCAATAAATCACATACATAAATATTTTATAAAAATTACATACCAGATTATATAAATTTAAATATTTATATAAATACTATCATGTCCAACTTTTTTGTTATGGTGATATAGGTTTTTTTCTTCTTCTGATTAGGCTTGTTTTTCTATTTAGTGGTGAGTTTTTGGTTTTTGCCCCCTAAAGATATAGGTTTGTCTTAGTTTGATTATCATTTGCCCTTTGTACGGTAAAAAGAGCTTCTAATAGCATTTAATAATAGTAATTGGCATAGTTACAAAGTGGAGCTTCAATCAGTGTAAAGAAATTCTACGAGGACATCCTAGTTGAGTTTATGTACTCTATCATATCATCAAAAGAGTGCAGGCTCAAGACGGGTGAGATATGTAAAATGAATTTTGTGTTTCTTAATAAAATTACACCAAGTTGAGACATTCAGGATAGACTAAGTAAGAGTTCCTCCGACAAGGTAATTCGTTGCTTGATGTTTACATAACATCAATTAGTTAACCTTGTTTTATGAATGAAACCATGAATGAATTTATTTACTTAAACTAAAATTTAAATTTACATGCACTAATTAGTGAACTAAATTTTCTCTCATAATGTGTATTAATGATTTCTTTTCCCATTGATTATGCAGGACCTTCATTGACAACTCAAGAGAAGAGGCAATTTATAATTTTTCTGTATTTGATTTATTTATGTTGTGATCTCTTTTGTAAACATGCACAAGTTACATAAACTTATTGATTTCAAAACTAGAACTTACGGTTTCTTGTTTAATTTATCCTACACACCATATCATTCAATAAATTCTTCACTAAAAAGAAAAAGTTTCCAACCATATATATTATTCCCAAGGGAGAAAAGGAAGTATGACTCAACAACTAGTAGAATTGGGTGACACCAGAGTGGATTTCAACTAGTTTTTAAACTTGGGCTACATGGCATACCTTTGCTTGGAAGATAATTTGGATTTTCATATGTATATGATGGAAAGTCTAGATTTCTATACAAAGTAGTTGAATTGCAATAGTGACTTTCTGGTCAGTTTTAAGTTTTGTATCAAGGTAGGGAGTCAACATTATAAGGGGTCAAGGTAGGGAGTCCCTTTAGCTCTATTCCCCTTTGCTTTTGCATAAAAAACTGAAGGCTAATGAAAAAGAAATGTAGTAAGGAAGCAAATTCTTTTAGTAGTAGAAAGCTTGAGACATTTGACGATATGCCAATTTTTTCTATTGTGACCTTGCATGAGTTACCCAATTTTTAAAAGATTCAAATTCATATATTAGCCCTACAATAATGAGCTTTCATGTGAAGATATGCGAATATAATATAGTTTTCAAATTCACGAGAGATGTCTTGTCTTACCATGCATCATTTGTTTACAGGGAGCTAATCATCCACAATGTGAGGTGGGTTTGGTTATGTATAATGACAACTCTGACCTAGGTATTTCATTTATCTTTTGCACATTTTCGGTAAAAGATATTCCTTTTTTATTGAATTCAATATATATCAACCTAATTTTTACCTTTAATTTTATGCAACAGTGTTAATTATTTGATCCATTCATTTAGTAATCACACACATTCTATATAGGAAATGCCTAGTCCTCAATAAAATTGATATTTTAAAGTAAAAATAATAAGTTTTTTTCTTTTTGTTCCTTATGCAAGGTCAAACGTCCAATATATCCACTGGACAAGAGATGTGGATTCTTTTTAGGTATCCTAACATGTATAGTTTTCAAAGGGGATAGTTTAAATCAACATACCATGGTGACCGAATTAAGAATTATATTTACCGTCGATAATTTCTAGTTTTTATAAGTTTGATTTTTTTATGTTAGTTATTATTGGGAATGTTTTATATGTTTGATTATACAATTTAATTAACAATTAAGAATTATACTTATAGTCGATAATTATTAAGCAGGTCAAAATATAATAAATGAAAAATAAACATACAATCTTTGTTTAGCGATTGAATCTGCGACCGATTTATTTTATTTTAAAATTAATTACTAAATAGCAATCAAATTTTATTTTGAATTTATTTTATACTTAAAAAAATACATTAAATAGAGACCAAATTAGCGACCGAAATATTCAGTCGCTAAGAGCTTAGCAACTTGAATTTTTGCGACGTACAGCCTTCGGTCGCCAGTTCAGTCACTAAAACTTTTTAGCAGAAATTACACTATTTAGCGACCGATTTAGTCGGTTGGTTGCTAAAAAGTGTTTTTTTTTGTGTGTATATGTATGTGTGTGTGTGTGTGTGTGGATGTAATTTTTACTGTGATTTTTATCATAAATATTTGCGTGCATGTAATTTTTAGGGTGACACAAATTGTTATACACCTATTGTTGAGATTTGTTAAAACCATATTATTTGTTTAATGTAATCAAATGTATCATTTTTAATGAAATTATGTGTCCATTTTTAGACATAATGTATTTACATGTCAAATACTTCTATATAAGTGGAATTAGGCTCGAACCCCTTAAGTATCATTTCGAGTTCAAGCATTGTGAATGAAGAAAACGTGATTGCAAGAGAATATCTCATTAAATGTGATTAGTTAGGTTTCTTAGCAAAAATTATTTCAACAAAACTAGCGAATACTTCACACAAACAATATGGTTAACAAAAATAAATTAGGGTTTTGCTAACCCCTTAGGTTATTGGATTAGAAACTAAAAGAAGAAAGTATTTATGATAAAAATCATAGGAAAGCGTAAAAAAGTCATTAACAATATAATTTTAAAAATCCCAATAAAAGTATTTCTTATATAAATGCATTAACTAATGCCCTAAAAATACAAATTAAAATTTGCTAAAAAAAATATAAAAATCCTTATCTATTATTTCGCTTACAGCCCCAAGCAGCCCAACACATTATTACCCTGCACATTCTTATGTTGATGAAAGTTATATATTAAACATGTTAAAATGCAGTCATAATCATTCATAATAGAGAGATGTAAGGAGAAATTGAAGAACAAATTGAAATCAATTCATACCACAATGGATAATCAATACATACTAAGATACCATAATGTTACTAAACTATTTGTCATTTATAAATTGGTCCTGAATTATTATTTTTTTCAATTGAGTATATGACTTATACTTATTTTTTAATCAGATCCTTGTTAAACCTTATTTAAAAGTCAATATAAAATCAGGAATTCAATTAAAATATAATTTTTTTAAAAAAATCTAATTAAAAATTTAATTAAAATTCATAATCTACATATTATTAATTAAACCATCTTTTAATTACATTATCTCCCTCTTCTTCGTTCTCTGGTCACGGAAAAAAGTTTGGTGAGATTTTTAGCATTTAGAAACAACCAAAACAAAGTGGATGATCAGTACCCAAAAATGATTGTGCTGAATTCCATTGAAGTTGCTTCCCAAATAAGAGAACTCCATGCCTGTCACGGACCTCTTTTGCCTCCCACTTTGAGCACAATCATAAAATTCATAGGCAATGCTATTAAGATATTAATTAAGGAATTAAAAAAACGTATTTATGATAAAATTCATAGGCAAGCATAAAAAACATCATATACAATCTAATTTTTCTATCTTCCAATAAAAATATTTATATTTTAAATTCTTTAATCAATACCCTAAAGTTACTACTAATTAACATTTGTCTTTTAAGAAATAAACCGTAAACCCTTCATTGAATACTATCTTTGGCCCAAACATCTTGAACTTTATAACCCATGAGATGCCATTTTTTCAGAGATATTGTCCCAACCATAGCAAAGCTTCCACCATACTTTCAGCATTGTTAATCTTTTTTTTGTTTCGGCGTGCAAACATGGGTTGATATAATTGAATAATAGGACAGAAACCATCACAATAAAAAAATGTACAATACTAGAGGAATCAACACTTCAATTAATAGAGCAAACTCTGGAAAATGACATGGCATTGCATCATCCTACACATTTTTAAATAGAGGGAGAGGGTTATACCCACAGGATAAGTACATAATTAATTAAGTTTCTATTCGAAGACAAACAAAAGTGAAGAAAGACCCCATCATTACATATTAAACTTTACTTCACTTTTTTTTCTTCTTTTCTCGTTAGTACTAATTAATTAATTAATTAACTAGTTTGATCAAATTAAAGGGTCATGCACTGATGGTACAACAAGTATTGTTAATGGGTTGGCCTCTTGCCATGCCAATAAGCTTCATTTCCTTGATTGCCGGATCCTCTAGCAGCAGCACCTTGTCCTTGTCCCTAACCCCAACCATGTGAAGGAACTCATTGTCCTCTTTCTCTTTGCCCCTGAAGAGAAGCCTCTGCTCTCTGGGCTCCAAACTTGTCACCAGTGATAAAATCATTTTTAATTCCCCTGCAAGTTATCATTCATTCACAAATTAGTAAAACACACACTTGAGGTTTATCTCTATGTTCTCTATATAACATTGTAAAAGAAAAATGAAAGGATAAAAGAGTGTTTTTAGTTCCTGAAAAAAAATCAATTTTAGTTTCTGTCTCTGACTTTTTAAAATAGTATTAGTTTTAGTCACTATTTTTTGAAGTACCTAACTTGACCCCTTTAGGAAGGGAAAAAAAATAGTACCTCTCAGGATTAAATTTTGAATGCTTTTAAGAAAATACAGGGAATAAAACTATCAATTTTTAAAGTCAGCAATAAAAATAAAAATTTGAAAGTTTTTAAGGACTTAAAAATGGAACATCTGTGTATGATGACTAATTGAATCAATTGATTGCTCAGAATGTTAAGAAAAGAAAAGGGTTTAATTTCTAACCAAAATTAGATAGATTCATCAACAAGGTTAAACATCTGGGTATGAATGACCAATTGAGTTAATTGATTGCTCAGAATGTTAAGAAAAAAAGGGTTTAATTTCTAACAAAAATTAGATAGATTCATTAACAAGAGAAATAGATGGGGTGGGACTCACCAAAAGTTGAAGTGGCATCAATGGAAATGTCATGCCACTGTGACACAGTTGACACTCTAATAGTGATCACCCCTTCCTCAGAACTTTGGTTACTCTCCCTTTTCTGAACAAGCATGCCACCAGGCCTAAGTTCCCACTTGATTTCACCAATACTTTTGCAATCCTTTTCTGGGGATGACGCTGCTGCTTTGCTCCCATTGTTTCCAGGCTTGGAGCTGCTTCTTGAAAACCTCTTTGACCTCAACTTAATCATCTTTCTCACTACCTTTCTTTCTTTCTTTCTTTCTTTCTTGTTTTCTTTTAAGCTTGGTTGTGTTTCTTGGAAGAACTTAAAGTGAAGGAGAAATTGAAGTTGATATGGTTATTAGGGCCTTATATAATAGAGGAAAAGGTGTGTAAAGGGACAAAGCAAAGCATGAATGAAGCCGCCCTAGTGTTGCAAAAAAGTAAGACTTGAGGGAACAGGAATGAGAATGAGGGTAGCAACACATGGGGGACATTGGACAATATATATGGGCAAATTGTCTTTTCTAGTGATATTTTTGGGAAGGGCTAAGGCACATGGGGAGTGGGTGATTAAGAACAAAATTAAATTGCTTGATTGGCGGGACAAAATCAATGGGTGCTAATTAGGTCGGTTTTTTTCTTCTTAATTCAAAAGCAATCAATACCTTAATTAATACTGAACAATAAAGTCTCATAAGTGCTCTAACTGCACACCTCTTAAAGAATTAGAATGACGGCTTTGCTAACATTTATTAGTCATGTAATCAATCAATAATTTATTTTATACTACAAGTCAAAATGAGAATGTATTAAATAATTAAATGTTTTTAGTTTTTGGTTCTCGCTAAGGGGTGCTTTAACGATACTAATTAAGAAATTTTAAAAACGCTTTTAATGAAAAATTATATTAAACATAAAAAATATAGATAATATAATTTTATGCATTCCAATAAAAAATATTTAAGGTACTAATTAACATTTGTCTTAACTTTTTTTATGTACTCATTTTGAGCAAAAATACTTAATTTTACATTTGTAATAATGTTAATATAATTAAGTTCATATAAAAAAATTACATTTCTTAAACTACTCTTAATCATATTTATTAGATATGATACTCACGTTTAAATTAACTAAAAGATATTTTTGGAATAATGACATTAAATATAATTAAATTTGTAAGGATTTGGATGTTCAGGTTGACACTTTGATATAATAATAATATTATGCTTAGGAGGTAGTTGTGATTATAACGACCTTGTAACAGATCCGAGTTCGCGTTCCTTAAGTGAGTGTAACAAGGAACCCGGATTCTTGTGACCGGGTTGACACTTCGGAGAGTAAATAGAACCATTCTGGGACAGTGCTGATGTGGAGTAAGGAATCTGGATAAGGGCAGAAGTTTGGATTTTACGAAGCGCCGAGGTAGGAACCCGGATGAGGGTGAAACCTTGAATTTATAAAGTGCCGATGTAGGAATCCAGACGAGGTGGAACCTTGGATTTTATAAAGTGCTGAGGTAGGAACCCAGATGAGGGCAAAACCTTAGATTTTATAAAAGTGCCGAGGTAGGAACTCGGATGAGGGCGGAACCTTGGATTTTATAAAGTGCCGAGGTAGGAACCCGGATGAGGACAGAACCTTGGATTTTATAAAGTGTCGAGGTAGGAACCCGGATGAGGGCGAACCTTAGACTTACCAAAGAAGCTTTTGGGCTTTGTATTAGTGCCATGAACTTGGACAAGGTTGTATGGGTTGTGCATACCGAGTTGTACAAGGTGTTCCGGGTTGTACATGCCGATCTAGACAATGTAGACTTCTAGGGAATAAATGTGAGCCCGAAAGCTTTTGTGATAAGAAAGTAAGCACGGCAACATAAGTAGAAATGAAGTAAACCCGGCAATTGGCACCTACTCAAACTCACCTTACGTAGGTGAGCTGAGTTGACTATCAGGTTACTTAAGTGATGCGTGTGGACTCACAAGGTATTTAAGCGACGTGCGCTTGGGTCATTACTTGAGTGACTCATTTCTTTTACTTTTTGGCAAAAACACTATCATCTTCTTCCTGTCTCCGTTTCCTCCATTTTTCAAGAGAGAGAAACTTTGTAACCGCTCACCCTTAACCAAAACCCTTTTGCATGCAACTGGAAAGTTGAAAGGAACCACCCCATAACTAGATTCTAACCTCAATTTCTTCTAAAAACATCAAACGGGGAGATCGTCCCCCAAAGACCTTCACCTAGTTTCATTTTTAGGGGGGAAGAATAGCGTTTCTTTGCATGCAACGGTTGAAGACCATTACTGATTGCTTGTATATCCCTGTGTAGGGCGTGATACATAGGATACTGGTGGCTGTGACCACGAGACCGTGAAGGCTAGTGTAACACCTAAAGCAGGTAAGTTCTCTGTTCTTGAGAGTTTTTCCCTTGACTGTGTTCCACCATACTCCGAGGGAGTGATGGTTATTGTATGTCATAATACATGTAGTATTGAAATTGTGTGGTACTGCCTTTTTATTGAGAACCTGTATATGATGTACACTGTGATGATATGTTGTATGATTGATGAGATTCTCTGGCCAGTAGAATGGACTAAATATGGACATCCCTTAGAGCCAAAGTTATATGGAACAGCTCTAAGTGGTCAATATATGTATATAAAATAAAACCTGAGAGGAATGTGCCCTTAAGTGGATGATCTTCTCTCGGAAGTGCCATATATGTCCAAGTAGGTCCTGAGGGAATGTGCCCTTCAGTTGATGATCTTCCTCAGGCAATGATACGTGTCCTTAAATGGATGATCTTTCTTAGGAAATGCGATATATATATATGTGTGTGTGTGTGTGTGTGTGTGTGTGTGTGTGTGTTATATCTGTATTGTGATATACATGTGATGCATTTTTATGACAGCCGGGATGGCTAGATTATGTGATGCCGTTTTTGATGCTGTGTGTCATGGAAGTGAACCAGGGAGAGGTGAAATCTCCAAGGACCCTGAGTTTACTGAGATTGTATCTCACCCCGATTGGGGATTATTTTTTTTTACAGGTAATGTTTTGAGACTGAATGGTGGATCCCGGGGCAAGAGGCCCGAGAAGGAAGATGGTTCTGTGTGAACCTTAGGCAGATTATTTGAGAGCATGTTGGCTCATGTGGTTTTATTATGTATTTATATTTTGTAATCCCTGAGAGGGGGATGCATGATAGATGTACATTGTGGTATATTATTTTTTTGGGAGTTCACCATACATGATGTAAATACAAGATTGTTGACGACGCATGATGATGTCATTTTATTAATTGCTTCCATAATGATTAGTTTTTATTATTAATTGTTGCGCTTAATGACCATAATTGAATGTTAATGAACCAGATGCATACGTGGCATTACATTTTTATGGTATCAGAGCGGTTTCCTAGGAAAGCATTATGTATGGTGATTTGTGAGTGATTCACAGCTATTTTCGGTGTTCGTCATGACTATTGCATGTGTGATCACTAAGTGTGGGCCTGATCAACTCACCCTTTGTGTGACATATGCAGTGCCATGGTGAGAACCCAAAACAACAGTGTGACGGCGAACGCCGATGCACACCCTGACCCAGTGGTAGCCGCCTTGGCAGCTATGCAGCGTGAGATGGCTGCAAGCAGACAGGCGAATGAGGTCTTGTTGAAGGCCAATGAGAATTTAAGGGCAGAGTTGAGGTCTCTGCGGAGAGAGGATAGAGCACCCTCTCCACCACCTGCATACGAGGGCGAGGGTAGTCGCCACCAGGGTGGAGGTAACCATCAATCGAAGGGACCTAGCCACCATAGAGGGGACCGGTTGTCCCAAGCCGATGTTGAGGAGGATACAGTTGCTAGAGGGAAAATGCTCATTGCTTTTCACAAGTATGACCCTCCAGCTTTTCATGGGGGATACGATCCCATTACTGTCGCCAAATGGCTGCAAGCCCTAAAGAAGATCTTTACAGTGATGGAGTGCCCAGACCATCAGAGACTTCTCTATGCTACCTATCTATTACAAGGGGATGAACATGAGTGGTGGGTCACCACTTTGTAGTTGCTGAGAGGCCAGGGTGAGGTTATCACCTGGCAGACTTTTGAGGCCTAGTTCCTGGACAGATACTTTCCCAGGGATGCTAGAGAGCAGAAGCAGGCCGAGTTTGAGGGCCTTGTCCAAGGGCGGATGTCAGTGGACAAGTACTTAGCCAAGTTCAATGAGTTGGCTAAGTATGCGCATTTCAGGAGAGTTTTACCTGATGCAGAGGTTCTTGCTGCTAAGTTCCAGAGAGGACTTAGAGAGAGCATTGAGGAGAAGATTGCGGGTAGTGGATCCCGAGATTTGAGCAGCTTGGTGAGACAGTGTTGCCAGGTGGAGGATATGATCAGGAGGCGCAGTGGCAACCATCCTATTTCCTCCATGAGATAGGAGATGAGGAGGCCAAGTGATTTAGGCCCAGCCAGGAAGGGCAAAGGCAGAGAGATCTGAGGGTTTATTCTCCAGCAGACCGATTCAAGAAGGAGCCCGGCCAAAGAGGAGTGATACAGAGACCACCGCCACACCTTCCAAGTGTGCTACTTGTGGGAGAAACCATTAGGGAGCGTGCCCCACTGGTTAGTTTGTATGCTATAGATGTGGCAAGCATGGCCACTATGCGAGACATTGCCCGCAGGCAGGCGGTCGAGCTTTAGCTGCTCCAGTGACTTCAGACCGGATCTACACAGTGGATGCCAGGGAGGCAGCCCGAGCTCCTGACTTGATCCGTGGTACGATTTTGATAAATGATTATGATGTGAGAGTCTTGTTTGACTCTAGAGCTACCCACTCCTTCATTAATGATAGTACTGCATTAGGGCTAAACCTTCAGGTGTTCAGATTTGCCCCTTCTATGGAGGTTACCACCGCTTCTTGGGAGCAATGTCGCATTGATATGTACTACTGAGACATGCAGTTTCAGTTTGAGGGCAAGGAATACAGTGTTGATCTGTACTGCCTTGCGATGCCTACCATTGAGATTATTCTTGGGATGGATTGGTTGGCCAAGTGTGGCATTATGTTGGATTGCTGCAATAAGAAGGTCGTGGTACCTTCAGACGGAGTAAGCCCGGGTTCCACTTCATTTGTCATGGTCTTGCAGGCTCGCAAAGCAATGAAGGGAAGAGCTCAGAGCTATCTTTTATTGAGTACAGCAGAGGAAAGGCAGGGGGTAGACCTGTCAAAGATCCCGGTGGTAAGCGAGTTTGTGGACATATTCCTGTAGGAGATTACACAACTTCCACCTGAGAGGGAGATAGAATTCTCCATCGATTTGATTCCGGGTATATGACCCATATCTATAGCTCCTTATCATATGGCTCCTTTGGAATTAAAAGAGCTAAAGGCACAACTTGAGGACTTGTTGTCCAAAGAGTTTATAAGGCCGAGTGTGTCGCCATGGGGAGTACCGGTTATCTTCGTGAAGAAAAAGGATGGGAGTATGCGGTTGTGTGTGGATTACAGGCAGTTGAATAAGGTTACTATAAAGAATAAGTATCATTTGCCTCAGATTGATGATTTGCTAGATCAATTGAGGGGAGCTTGTGTGTTCTCCAAGATAGACCTGCGATTCGGGTACCACCAGATTCAGATTAAGCTTGAGGACATACCGAAGACTGCATTCAGGTCTAGGTATGGCCATTATGAGTATCAGGTTATCCCGTTCGGCTTCACGAATACCCCGGCCGTGTTCATGGACTATATGAACTGGGTGTTCAGACCTTTCTTAGATTAGTTCATAGTGGTATTCGTTGACGACATACTGATCTACTCTAGGAGTGAAGAGGAGCATGTCGAGCACCTCCGGACTATTCTTCGGACGTTGAAGAACGACCGGTTCTATGCCAAACTGTCGAAATGTGAGTTTTGGCTATCAGAGGTGAAATTCCTTGGCCATGTGATCTCGAAAGTCGAGGTAGCAATTGACCCCAATAAGGTAGAGATCGTGATAACTTGGGAGAGGCCCAAGAGTGTTTTCGAGATCTAGAGCTTCCTTGGACTGGCCGGGTAATACCGTAGGTTCATTCAGGGGTTCTCACAGATGGTTTCCCTTGACCCGCCTTACCAGGAAGGGTACTCCATTTATCTGGACTCATGAATACGAGGAGTGCTTCCAAGGATTGAAGAAAAGGTTGACCACGACTCTAGTGTTGACTCTTCCTGATCCTGAAGGAAGTTTTGAGGTCTATTGTGATGCTTCCAAGTAGGGTCTTGGATGTGTTCTGATGCAGGAGAAAAACATGGTTGCCTATGCATCCCGGCAGCTGAAGCCACATGATGAGAACTACCCTACACATGATTTAGAGCTAGCAGCAGTGGTCTTTGCTCTAAAGATGTGGAGGCACTACCTGTATGGTGTCAAGTTAGTGGTGTTCAGTGACCACAAGAGTCTCAAGTACTTGTTTGATCAAAAGGAGTTGAATATGAGACAGAGGCAATGGATGAAATTCCTCAAGGATTATGACTTTGAGTTGAGATACCATCCCGGGAAGGCCAATGTAGTGGCGGACACATTAAGTAGGAAGCACATGAGTATAACTTGCATGATGATTGCGGACTGCAAGCTGATAGAGGACTTATGAGATATGCACCTATCCATGATTGAGGGTGACCGAGGTCTCGAGTTGAGAGGAACCAAGGTTGATAACGAGTTAATTAGGAGGATTCGAGAAGCCCAAGAACGTGATGACAATGTGAATTCCCTGACTGGACAGAAAGGCGTTTCTCAGGAGACCCACGACTTGGAGTTATACCAAGAGAGAATTGTGGTGCCCAAGGGCGAGTTGGTGGATGTAGTTCTGTCTAAGGCTTATAAGGGCCGGTTTAGCATTCATCCCGGTGCCACCAAAATGTATCAAGACCTTAAGAGGAACTTCTGGTGGCCGGGGATGAAGAGAGACATCACTGAACATGTGGCTAAGTGTCTAGTATGTCAAAAAGTGAAGATCGAGCATTAGAGACCGTCAGGCCTACTGCAGCCTTTGCAGATTCCAGAGTGGAAATGAGATAGCATTTCCATGGACTTTGTAGTTGGACTACCGAGGACTCAACCCGGATGCGATTCCATCTAAGTGATTGTTGATAGGCTGACAAAGTTGGCTCACTTCTTACCTGTTTGGACTGACTATACCATAGAGGGGTTGGCCCAGCTATATGTCAAAGAGATTGTCAGATTGCATGGTGTCCTAGAGAGCATTGTCAGTGATAGAGATCCGAAATTCACCTCTAGGTTTTGGGGTGCTCTTCAGGAGGCTTTGGGGACCTAGTTGAGACTTAGCACGACCTATCATCCACAAACTCTGAAGGATATGTTGAGAGTTTGTGCTTTGGAGCAGGGAACTAGTTGGGATAGATACCTACCACTGGTGAAGTTCTCGTATAATAACAACTTCCATGCTAGTTTGGGCATGACACCTTATAAGGCATTGTATGGTCGAAGGTGTCAGACTCCTACTTGTTGGACTGAGGTAGGGGAAAGACAGCTTCTTGGACTCGAGATGGTACGGGATACTTCTGAGCAGATCCACATGATTAGAGATAAGCTGTTGCGAGCTCAGAGCCGGTAGAAAAGTTATTATGATAGCAAGCATCGCCCATTACAGTTTGATGAAGGCGATCATGTGTTCCTGAAGTTATTTCCAGTTACAAGGGTTGGACGGGCATTAGGCATGAGGAAGCTCAGCCCTAGATTCATTGGTCCTTACCAGATTCTCCAGAGGATAGGACCAGTAGCCTACAGACTAGCCTTGCCTCCCCAATTGTCCAGGCTGCATGATGTTTTCCACGTATCCTAGTTGAGGAGATATGTGCCAGACCCTTTGCACGTAGTGGAGCCGGACACCGTTCAGATTGGGGAGAATCTGACTTGTCCTACACGGCCATTCCGGATTCTTGACAGGATGGAGAAAAAGATTCAGAGTAAGACTATTCCCATAGTCAAGATACAGTGGTAAGGGAGAACACTTGAGGAGGCAACTTGGGAGCGGGAGCAAGAACTCTTGCAGCTGTACCCCGAGCTACTTGGCGGGGAGAAATTTTGAATTTTGCGGTCAAAATTCTTAAAAAGGTGGGGTCAATGTAAGGATTTGGATGTCCATGTTGGCACTTTGATATAATAATAATATTATGCTTATGAGGTAGTTGTGATTATAACGACCTTGTAACAGATCCGAGTTCGCGTTCCTTAAGTGAGTGTAACAAGGAACCCGGATTCTTGTGACCGGGTTGACACTTCGGAGAGTAAATAGAACCATTATGGGACAGTGCTGACGTGGAGTAAGGAACCCGAATAAGGGCGGAAGCTTGGATTTTATAAAGTGCCGAGGTAGGAACCCGGATGAGGGCAGAACCTTGGATTTTATAAAGTGCCGAGGTAGGAATTTGGATGAGGGCGAAACCTTGGATTTTATAAAGTGCCGAGGTAGGAACCCGGATGAGGTCGAAACCTTGGATTTTATAAAAGTGCCAAGGTAGGAATCTGGATGAGGGTGGAACCTTGGATTTTATAAAGTGCCGAGGTAGGAATCCGGATGCGGGTGGAACATTGGATTTTATAAAGTGCCGAGGTAGGAACCCAGATGAGGGCGGACCTTGGACTTACCAAAGAAGCTCTTGGGCTTTGTATTAGTGCCATGAACCTGGACAAGGTTGTCTAGGTTGTGCAGACCGAATTGGACAAGGTGATCTGAGTTGTACATGCCGAGCTGGACAATGTAGACTTCTAGGAAATAAATGTGGGCCTGACAGCTTTTGCGATAAGAAAGTAAGCACGACAACATAAGTAGAAATGAAGTAAACCCGACAGTTGGCACTTACTCAAACTCACTTTACGTAGGTGAGCTGAGTTAACTACCAGGTTACTTAAGTGACGCGTGTGGACTCACAGGGTATTTAAGCGACGTGCGCTTGGGTCATTACTTGAGTGACTCATTTCTTTTACTTCTTAGAAAAAATACTATCATCTTCTTCCTGTCTCCATTTCCTCCATTTTCCAAGAGAGCGAAACTTCGTAACCGCTCACCCTTACCCATAACCCTTTTGCATGCAACTGGAAAGTTGAAAGGAACCACCCCATAGCTAGATTCCAACCTCGGTTTCTTCTGAAAACCATTAAACGCGGAGGTCGTTCTCCAAAGACCTTCACCTAGTTTCATTTTTAGGGGGGAAAAGACTAGTGTTTCTTTGCATGCAACGGTTGAAGACTGTTACTGATTGCTTGTATATCCCTGTGTAGGGCATGATACAGAGGATACTGATGGTTATGACCATGAGACCGTGAAGGCCAGTGTAACACCTAGAGTAGGTAAGCTCTCTATTCTTGGGAGTTTTTCCCTTGACTGTGTTCCACCATACTCCGAGGGAGTGATGGTTATTGTATGTCATGATACATGTAGTATTGAAATTGTGTGTTACTGCCTTTTTATTGAGAACATGTATATGATATACATTGTGATTATATGTTGTATGATTGATGAGATTCTCTGGCCAGTAGAATGGACTAAATATGGACATCCCTTAGAGCCAAAGTCATGTGGAACAACTCTAAGTGGTCAATATATGTATATAAAATAAAACCTTAGAGGAATGTGCCCTTAAGTGGATGATCTTCTCTCGAAAGTGCCATATATGTCCGAGTAAGTCCTGAGGGAATGTGCCCTTCAGTGGATGATCTTCCTCAGGCAATGATACGTGGAGTCCTGGGAGAATGTGCCCTTAAGTGGATGATCTTTCTCAGGCGATGATACGTAAAGTCCTGAGAGAATATGCTCTTAAGTGAATGATCTTTCTTAGTGAATGTTATATATATATATATATATATATATATATATATATATATATATATACATATGAGTAAGTCCTGGGAGAATTTGCCCTTAAGTGGATGATCTTTCTTAGGCAATGCGATATATATATATATATATATATATATATATATATATGTTGTATCTGTGTTGTGATATACATGTGATGCGTTTTTATGACAGCTAGGATGACTAGATTATGTGATGCCATTTTTTATGCTGTGTCGTGGAAGTGAACCAGGGGGAGGTGAAATCTCCAAGGACCCTGAGTTTACTGAAATTGTATCTCACCCCGGTTGGGGATTATTTTTTTTGCAGGTAATGTCTGGAGACCGGATGATGGATCCTGGGGCAAGAGGCCCGAGAGGGAAGATGGTTCTGCGTGAACCTTAGGCAGATTATTTGAGAGCATGTTGGCTCATGTGGTTTTATTATGCCTTTATATTTTGCAATCCCTGAGAGAAAGGATGCACGATTGATGTACACTTTGGTTTTTTTTTTTAAAGTTCACCATACAGGATGTAAATATAGGATTGTTGACGATGCATGTTGATGTCGTTTTATTAATTGCTTCCGTAATGATTAGTTTTTATCATTAATTGTTGTACTTAACGACCATAATTGAATGTTAATGAACTGGATGCATATGGGACGTTACAAAATTAATTAAAATTTACTTATATTTTTTTCATAAAAAAATTTAGTTATATCTTACTTCACCATACTTAGGCATTTTTTATGCTTACATTTGAGTCCAGGGAACATCATTTTCTTTTTGTGTATTTTTTACATGTATCTTTCTTAATGTTTTGTTTAGATTAAGAATAAAATATGAAGGAAAGAAATACAAAGGATAAAATAAAAGTAAAAAAATGTGTTGTTAAATAAATAGAAATAAGAAAAAGATAAAAATATTTTGTCCACTGTTTTGGATGACTGGACAGCGGAGTGGAAATAAATAAATTATAAAACAATATTTTTGTATAAAATGATATTTTACTCTATTACTTTTTAACAAACAGTATTCATTATTATTTGAAGAAATTTATTTTAGAAAAATTATTTGATTTTTAAGCAACACAATGTGTACACTTTTCATCCAAAATCATGGATAAAGAGACAGAAAATACCATGGGTGAGACCCATAGATTTTTACAACTTCTTCCTTATTCATTTTTAAACAAAAAAAAATGCTCAATATTTCTCCTAAATTCGTCCTTCTTAGATCTCTCTCCTAAATTACTCAAAACAAACACACTATTAGTAACAACCCTATTCAAATCACCATTGAACATTAGATAAGAGCATCTCTCTTAATGAGAGTTCAAAATCTTAATTTGTAGCATTATATTTTATAGGATTAAATATGGTTTGGTCCTCCAAATATTATTCCATATTGGTTTTAGTCCTTTAAAAATAATTTTATTGTATTTGATCTTAATTTTGAAATTTTCAGAGTTCCTATTTTAAATCTTTTATTTAACTCATTAATTTTTTCTTTTAAGATTTTCCACTAGTAGTTGTTCCATCATTAAAGATGACATTAATTGATAACTTTTAATTATAGTCTTATATGTTTACAGTTCTCAAGAAAAAAAATAAAATAAATGAATACTATATAAGAGGGTTAAAGATATTTTAAAAAATATAAATAACTTTGATATAAATGAGAATATTAATCATATTTTTAATTTGTGCATTATATATAATCTTAAATGGAAAATAAAAGAAAATGACATTAGTATTTGATAAATAGAGCATTTAATACACTAAAAAATTAAATTATACTTTTATTCATTATTTATTTATTTTAAATGTAAAACTAGTCTTATAATTATGTGATGCATGAGATTTTGTTTTTATGTTAGACGTAGATTATAATAATTGGTGAAAATTATAATTGATAGTTAATTTCTATCTTTTGCATATATTTTAAAATTAAATTTTGGAAATAAATATAGTTTATAGAGGTTATAAAAGTAATTCTTTAATTTTTATATTTCTAAAATATTTAATTATCTAAATTGACTATCTTTAGTTTGGTAAAATGTGAAAAATATTCATTATTTTTGGAATTACCATAATATTAGTGAAAAATATCCATCAATTTATCAATGCCTAATAGTCGTCAAAAAAACTTGACTAACCAACGTCTTTTCTTCCGATAACATTTTTTTTCTTCCACAAATTTTGAACTTAAGACTAAATTTAAGGAAATTTGAGTCTATGTTTACTTAAACCAATCAACATATCCGTTATTTTCATAATGTATGTATGTTAGTATCCATAATTATATATTTGGTTCTCACCTCCAATCATTTTCTCTCATCTTCCTTGTCTCACTTAATTTAATGTTTATATTTTTTAAAATTAAAATTAAAAATATATAGGAAGAGGAGAGAGAAATAAATAATTTTTAAAAATATAAACATTAAAATATCATATTAATCCTAAATAAATTTATTATCACAAAAAAGTAATTAAGTTTTGGTCCAAATAATTTGGTATAGGTTATTAAAATATCTAACACGAGAGTAGGTTAGTAAATCTATATATAATATAATATAATATAATTCAACTTTGATTGCTTTTTAAATACTTATAAATTAGTAATTTTGGTTTATATTTTATCTTTTCGCATTTGATATTATTATTTTTAAAAATTAAAATTTATAAATATGATAAAAGAATACATAATAATCAATAAAAAATGAATACCTAATAATGATAATATTAAAATCCACTATCTTTTCTAATATCTAGTAATAAAAAATGAAAAATAAATTATTTTATAAAGTTTGCATTAAAAATTTACTCTTTAGTAAATGTCACACAAATTAATTCAATTTATTAAATAAAATAACTAAAAATATCTAAATATCTCTTATTTGGAGGAAAGAATGCTCAAAGTTTCCTTTATTTTATGAAAAACAAGTTCATAAAACGTTAGTTAGCTAGCCTTCTCTGATTTCTTCTTTCTATATAAACTATATATTAAGTGATAATATAGTAAACTACTTAGAATTTCTTCTCATTTTGTCCTTTCCCGTTTTTTCTTAATCGTATTCTAAACTTCTCTTTATTATTATTTTTTATAACAAAAATCCTTTATATAACCAAAGCACATGCCAATCCCAAGCAGCAGTCAAATTATTATCTGTACAAAAGAAAACTCTATGACATCTGTATGACAGCCGAAAAAGTTTATTACTTATTTATTTATATGCATAATTTTATATTAACCGCGTTAAGTTAACATTAGAAAAATCATGTTCCATAGCATCCCCCGAGATTTCGATTAGTGCTTAATCTTCAATGTATGAGAAGTTGATTTTCATCCAGTTATATAAATTATCTTTTTGTTGTCGATCTATACATGATAAATTAACGTGCAATAATATAAAAGCCGACTCCAATTGATTGAATTAGTTTAAAAGATTCCGATAAGATCATGCATTCTTATCTGTATGTAGCCTATTTTTGTATCCATTCATTTATCTATGTATTTATACATTATTATATAAAAGAGAGTCAATGAGATCATATGTTAAATCATATATAAAATCTTCTCCCTAATTTCACTTATATATAACACTTCGATCGATAATAATAATAATAGTTCCATCAAATAAGATATCTCTATATTTTAACGGTAGCTAGTATATATTGCTTATCGAGGTATTATAAGGAATTCAACTATGATTTTATTTCGTCTAGTATAATCTGCTAATGCTTATTGAGAACAATTATTTACCATGACGGCTAATTTAGCCGATGCCATCGACTGATGTAGTCCTTATGATTAGCGCTGAAAGTGGCAAATGATTAAATTAGTCATTTTTTTATGACTAATGACTAAAATAAATATTCATGATAACTAATAACTGTTTCTAATAGTTAGTTAAAATAGCCATTTTTAAACGGTTGGTGTGAGCTCTACATATTTTGGCTTAATAGTGGCCTTCAATAGGTTCATTCTGGGAAATGATAGAGAGTAAATATGAATATGAAGTTTCATATTGGATAGAAATAAAAAAATTGAATAATATATAAGTGAGAAAATCTCACAAATCTAATATTTTAAGATTTTGAATTGAATGTGGTGTCAAATTTACCTTTAATTTGTAGTGTGCTAGCTTGTGATCCACTAGTAAAGATCTCTTCAATATGTTTACTTTCCTTAAATTTTTCAACAAGTGTTATCATAGTTGATGGTTCAACTTGGTGACCAATTCAGACGAGCATCATGACTAAGCTCTAAGGATCATCATTAAATACTCATGGATCAAAAAAAGGCTTTTGCTTGAAAAAGAACTACCATGTGGAAGAGACTTATACTTGAGGACAAGATTGTAGCATTTCAAGTCTCAATATGAAACCCCATGTATGATATAAATGGGTAAGTTGAATAACATATAAGTGAGAAAGATAGACAAACCTAATGTCTTAAGATTTTGGGTTGAATGTGGTGTTAAGTTCATTTGTATAGTGTACTTGTGATCCATTGGTAAAGATATATCTTCGATGTTTTACCCCACTCGAATTTTCCAATAGGGAATACCAAGCTAGAAAGAAAATTTTAATATGTGAGTAGTTGGAAGTAGTTTTTCCCAAATCTGGATCCATGAAGCCATGATTTCCTAAATAGAAAAAAAAGAATAAGAAGTGAGTAATGGAAAATAGAAATTGTTTGTCTGCACATGGACTGCATAATCAAAGGTCAAACACGTGGGAAAATGTTCAAGGACAATTTCCATGATGGAAGCATGCACATATAACTTCCAAACACGGGTAGTTATTGGAAAAATGATTGTTGTACTCATAAAATTATTGATGCTTGTAATTCTTTAGAAGACATTATAATTAGCAAAAAACACATGATGTAAAATAGGTTTTCAATCAAATCAATTAAATTTATCTTTTATTTATTGCTGTATTTACAACTTTTTTAATTTCTTTTTTTTACTGCAATTTCATAAGAGTAATAATGTAGCATAGAAACTTCTTTAAAAATCTTTGAAAAAAGCACTTTCAAAGGGGACTAGCTAGGAACAAAATTAAGAAATAGAATCCATTCCTTGAGTCGGTCGCCTAAAGAAAATCAACTCGTTAGTAATTAACCATTTTCCAAAGCTAATTAATTGTAATTTTCTCACCGACAAACTCTTAAAAGCTTTTTCCTTAATGTAATTATCTAGATTCAAATTAGTACATTAAAGCTCAAAGTGGCTTTCAAATAGTGAGTTTTAAACAAAACAAATAATATATTGATTACTCTCACTTTCTAAATTTAAAATTGTATCTGCACATGTTAAAATTGTATCACAAAATAAATAGTTTTAAACAAAACAAATAACTTCCTCTTTGCTTGCTTCTTTTCTAAGGTCTTCTCTCTTCACTATCTAGTGTTAGATAGTACGAAGGGTGAGGTACTTGTTAAAGGTACTCCAACACTCAAATAAGGCATTGGTCAAGAGCAATAAATGAAAGTATTACATGAGCATGAACAATCTCTTACCTCGATATTTTCATAACTATATATGCATACCTTAGTGGGCCTTGGATCTATAGGCCCTTATGCATTGTTACCCTATTAGGTAATGTATCCTTAATCATTATTAAGAGTTTTAAGACATTCTTTAACAATTTTCCAAGATAATCTTGGTGACGTGTATATCAAGGATAAACATTAATCAAATTGTCTTCCATGTTAGTGATCAAGGTGTTCAGGCCAGGGCGAACACGCAAGCACTGAGGGAACATTTAGTGTTGTAAGATATTTTAAGGGAGCTTAGGTGTTCAGCTAGGCCGAATAGCAAAGTACTTCTATTTGGAGGGGTCACCTTTATTTTTAAGGTATTAGGGGTACTCAAGTATTTGGCCAAGCCAAATACCTGAGCACTTCCAAAGAAGAGATATCTTGGTACTAAGACGTTGAAGAAGGGGCAAGATGTTGTGAGAGCTCAGATATTCGACATGATTGAGTACCTGAGCACCTTATGAAGGAGAGTTATGCTTCAATATCTTAAAGGTTATTGGGGTATATTCAAATATTTAGTCTTGTTGAATACCCGTCTGGTATAAAAAAATTAATTCAATTAATTATACTTATTATATAATTCTTTATCTTATTACACGGGTATTGAATAAAATCTACTATATTTATATATTTATATTATGATTAAAAATAATCATTTTGATTGAAATTAGAAAAAACAAAATATCATCATGGTTTGAGATTGTACTAATTTGTCTACAATATGCCATAAATTTCCTTAAACCTAATGCCATAAGTTTTTCAAAACATATGTTCCAACCTCAAATCCTCAAGTATCATAAGGTTCCCTTGTATTCAAGGTATTATCCATTTAGGTGTTCAGTCAACCATCATGATTTTGTCATTGTAAGAGATGCATTAGTGGGTTAAAAGGAAGAGTGTTTATAAATGACCCATGGCATTGAATCTTAAACAATATGAGACTTTGTGGCTACCAGAGCATGCTCCCCAATCAAAGGCTAAGGGGCAATAGTGGCCTACCCTCTTTCTAGCACCAATGTTCCAAGCTCAAACCCACACATGCATCGTCAGGATCGCCTATATCAAAGACATTGTCTGCTTAGGTGATCCGTCGATTGTTACATCTTTCTGCTTGTAGAAAGAACCTTGGTGGATTGATTGAAAATGATGTTTATAAATGATCTGTCACCTCAACTTCTAACAGTGTGGGACTTTGTGGCTATTGTAATAACATAAAACTTGATTAGTGATTATACATGGTCTCATCAAGAAATCCATGCAATTGGCAGTTAAATAAGGATGGTATTAACCATTAAATGTTGTTGACAAATGTGAAAATATTTCCAATTTTTTCCAGTGCAAACCCACATGTGAAGCCCAACCTATGTTGAGAAAAATGGATTTGGATAAGGTGGAATTAAGAGCAGTTTTAGGTCTATTCTTTTTTTGCTACAAAAAATTTAGGGGGAATGGATGACGCCCTAGTACAAGGCAACGAAAGCCTTTGAGCTCAAAGAGTACTTACATTTACCTTACCCTAAGAAGACAAGTGAGGGCTTGAACCTACGATCGTTAGATGTGAGACCCTATCTTGCTCCACTTGACCAACTCCTTGGAATTGCATTTTCATGTCCCATGCCCGAACTAACAATATTTCTCAAATCAACCCTGTAAAGAACTACGAGGCCATCACACAAGTGAACTTGACACTGTAATGATCCACTGTCGTTACATGAAGCTAATAACTAACTCAAGTGAAAGATTTTATTTTAATTCATTTAAAACTCTTCTATTTATTTGATTATGAAAATACTTTTAATTTTTCGCGTTTTAAAGGTCCAAAAGCTAAAAAGCAAGATATCAAAATTATATATATATATATATATATATATATATATATATATA
>CM023942.1:9134820-9230138 GCA_013407115.1 Glycine latifolia
TATATATATATATATATATATATATATATATATATATATGAAAATACTATGTACTCTGTGGTACTCCAGCAACTCCAACATAACATGATCATATACAACATCAGAGTCATCCAAACCTCTCCTTAGAACATGCATATAAACAAAAGCAACTTTCTAAGGAAAACTACACAGACTGTGAGTTTGTCAATCCTATACATAACACTAAAGATGAAACATAAATGGATAACACACCTTCACATCCAAGTATGCATACCCATGAAGTCTCTGAAGACATGTGGCCACCTCCTAGCCATTTGCTCCCCGTGTGCATTAGATATGAGATAATCACGACACGAACCACACACACAAATGTGCAAGGGTAAGCTTACCAAAAACAACTATACTAAAATAGGATAGAACTAACAATTAAACATAATCTATTACTATCATAATAGAATGTAACATGCAATAATCATACATGAAGAAATAAATCTTAAAATCCACATAACAGAGCATCTCATAATGACCATTAATTCATCAACCATTACATCAAGATTTAATCATCATACACCATCATTCATATGTTCAACACACTCATGAACTCACTTATAGTTCAACAAGCATAACAAGATACTCCAACACCTTGAATTTTTGCACACAACTCAGCAAAAAATCATATAAATGTGAATCTCTTTATCTCAACATAAAGTCAACTCTAATAATAAAGCAACATCATCTCAACTACATCCAATATCATCATCAATAAATCAACCAACACATCTCAAGACATTCATCAATTAACATATTTATTTCATCATCAATATAATATTATCAACAACATGATAAATTAACAACAATAAAATCATAGACCAAACCATGCATCATAAATATGCATCACTTTATTGTTTATAACAACTATATACTCATAAGTTTTGGATTACTATCTTCTTCATTTTCTATCATGCACGTATGACCTTCATAACTTATAAACATGATAAATAAATATATACTAACTCAATTATGTTGGTTTTTGTCTCATTTGAAAATTAAGAAGATTATCTTTAACTTTTATGTTTATTCAAAGACCTAATGTAAAACATATTATGTCTAAAATTACAATTTATATGAAACTTATTGCTGACAACTTTTTTTATTCGTTAATTTGATAATTTCTAGAGTTATACACAAAGGCATCATTCATTGATTTAAGAAGTAGAAATTAAGCTTTTATTTTTTGGGTTAGAAGTGTAACCTTAAAGTCCCTTTTCCAATATTGGATCGGTTTAATAGGAAGATACTTGCATATTTCCTGAGTTCAAAGATTATTATTGTAAAAAGAGAGTATCTTTCCAATACTCCCACAAATACTTTTATTGGAAACTGCACATGTTTTGTGGGGGCAACGATGCAAGCATCCAAAATTGCAGGTGCAGTCTTTTTTTTTCTTTTTTTTCTTGTTTGCCACACAGGCAACATCCATCCCCCCATTTGGCATGGGCTAACATTATAGCCACTTATAGGTTAATTGTAGACTTGTCCCAATTTTTTAAAATCAAACATCACATTATTTCATTTTCAGGTTCTTGTTGGTATACAATATCATACCTGATTTTCACATGTAGTGTTTAAATGGACGAACCTGCGGTGCAATTATAACAATGCTACATACCGACATTCTAAAACATAAATTTCAATTCTACGACTATAATACTAAGAATAAAACGCAGCAAAAAATGATTATCCCCTTTTAAACGAATTCAGGTGGAGGGTTATATTTATGTCATGGGTTCTCATATTAGAATATGCACGAATCAAATAATAGTGTTGTACCCATAGATATTATTCCTTTTTTTAATATAAATAACGCAGCGTGCATATGCGATTCAGTTAGACAATTAAATGGATATTCATAATCATAATTGCACGCTCTTTTTTAATGCATAATTATATACATGATTCTGTGCAAAAACCAAAACTAGGCTCCATTAAAGGCACATGTATTAAAAAAGAAAATGAAAGTATATATATGTATATATATTCCAAAACTATCACATATTCATCATTCTAATGAATTACTGTTGTGACTCTTTAGTAACTACAGTAAGAATTAACACATTTATCATATATATAAATAATTTATGATTAAATAATAATATAAAAATATTTAACATTATTAATACATAACTTACTTTTTCAAAAACCTTTTATATTATTAATCATGTATTATTTATTCATAACAATTTTAACTTTAATACTTTGTTAGTGTAAAGAATTTTACACTATTGATTAATTAAAAATAATTCTATATATAACTTTTAAAATAATTTATTGATACTTTTATTATACCTAACAATCCATAATTAAATTAACAGTATAAAAACATTTATACTATTACCATATTTTAATTAAATTCATATAAAATACGTATTTGTACGTTCTAATATAACGAACATAAGATTGAAACTATAAAAACTAAAAGCCAATGACAGTTAAGGAATCAATTTGAAAAATAAAAGTTGCAAAGGGATAACATTGAGTTACAGTTTGGGTAATCGGGTACATGGTTCAGTTTTTTGATGACTGTTTCATGGCCTACCCTTTTGCAACTTTAAACTAGATATGGATATCATGTAGTTGCTCTTTCTCTATGTCTGAGGATGATGATGTTGCTATTGAACAATAACGATAAAAGATGGGGGTTCAACTTTCGTTCACACACATGCATGTTATAACAACATGAGAAGACATCATACCTAGCCTCCTAGCCACCTAGAACTAGAAGCACTGAAGTCATGTGTCCCAATTGCCCATGCAATCTCTCCTTTCAACCCATTGGACTTTGGACAGATACAATTTAATTACAAAGATCAATGCAACCCAAGTTTGATCTTCCTGACGCATCCCACAAGATTTGCTTCTTATTGTAATATATAGTCACAAGATGCAAAGATACCCTACATGGATTTTATGCGCACCTTTCTGATTGCTTCTTCAAAAATAACAATTATTTTGCTTCTTATCGTTTATTTCTACCTGTCAAATGGGAGCAAGTGGCATGTCTCGTTATGATATGGAACTTGGATCTATGTATGATTTTTTTCTTATTCTAGTCCACTGCTGTCTTCTATAAATAATATTTCTAATATAGTTTTTAAAAGGGTATTTTGTCATGAATGGCTCGCATAGTAATAAATAAAAAAATGAATAGATGTAAGTAAACAAAACCCACAACAATTCATGAGAGCATTTTTTTACTGTGAGCTTGTAAATCAATGTGCTGTTTTATTATTGCTTGGTTTTTTTTTTCTTTTACTAACTTGTTGAAGAGCTTTTATTAGTTTCTATGCTTACCCTGAAAAAGAATCCTTTTATGAAGCCCATTAATTTGTTCACAACGAAAAAACGAGAAGGAACAAATAGAAAATAAAGAGAAAAATGTTTGGTTTAGAAAATATTTTATGTTTCATTTTGTGTTTATAATTTTAATTACAAAAAGTTATTTTATTTTCACTTTAGAAATTTATATAACAGTAAAAAATAATAGAAAAATATTTTTCTATTGTATACAAATATTTTAAAAAAAAATTAAAAAATAAGATTTTTATAGTTAAAATTAAAAAGGTAGTTTTATCTCTTAATATAGTATAGTTTATCATGATGTTATCGTTTTCTTCCCATATTGATTTGAGACATTTTTTCCCTCGATAATATCCCCAATCCCTCTAATTAATTATAATGAGTGTAACTTTGGTCTCTCAATTTTTTTACCAAATTAATATCTTTATTTTTAAAGTAAACTATTTTTATTAATTATCTTTTATAAAAAAATTACCTTCAAAATTTTAGTTTCTATCAACATAGTTGGGATTTTTTTAAGAATTTAGGATATGATTTTTTTATATAAAAAAAGTTAGAAACTTAGTATAAATTTAGCATTTTTTTTAAGTTGAAGGATTTGATTGAAATTTGGTATTTTGATTGAAGTGTTTTGCAATTTGGCCTGGTGTTCATGCTCGTATTTAGCTGGTATAACATTCAATGGATCATTCGTAATGGTATTTCAGTCTCTTTTTGGCATGATCATTGGCTAGGCAAACCTTGTTGAATCTAGATTCCTAATTTTAATCATGACAACCCATTAGTAATGCAAATTGAAAGAATGATGAGTTTAAGTGATGACTAATATTTCGCTTATGTGTTTCGGTGTTTAATGTTTTAAGAAGACATGTTCATTCATATATTATGTCGAAATGAACATCAAAATGATGCTCAGAAATGTTTTTTCAGAACAACTATCAAGATTTGAGAATTCATAAGACTTTTTGAAACTTATTTGCATGATGAAGAATGTTTTCCTTTTGAGTACTTGTTTTGTTTTTGAAAACATTGAACAACGATGCCTTACATAAGAGACTTATCAAATGATACATGAAGAGCATCCATAATCAAAATGAAGTTGTGTTAGAGTCTACATTAGAATGATGAAAATCTTGACTCTTAAGAACTAAACATCATAATGGTTCAGAATGACTCATAATGCATCACAAGGACAACATCAGATCTTCCATATGATGCCACACAAACAGATCGAACACATTAGAAGATTGGAGTTGACAACATTTTTTACTTTCCTCATGCTATCACATACATTGAGGGCACATCAAAAAGTGAATGATAACTAAATTAAAAGATGCCAACTTCTTGAAAGCTAAATTTGTTTGTGAGTAGCAATGATTATAAGCACTAGCATAGAAGACTGTAGATACTACACAGTCCGACCTTGGACAAAACACTAACACACAAACAACTAAACCTTCACTTAATGTTTATGAAGCAATCTACTTTAGAATGCTTGGAGTTGTGAATAAGTGTTAAGTTTGATGAAGTTGTGATACTTTAGAATGGAATATCAGTTTGACCTTCATTAACAAAATCTATCATGTATGTTTTTTTCATGTTTGTGTAGTAGGTGCACATCCTCCACTTTCTGTTAGACTTCTTTACCATGCATTACGATGTTAGCTAGCCACATGGTGTATTGCACTTCTCTAATGAACCCCGCATTTAGCAACTTCTTTGCTTATTTATACACAAACTTCCCCTTTTGGGGTCGAGTTTTGTAACGCCTTAAATTCTTTTTTCAAAATTTTACTATAGTGGAATACGCATCATTAACTTTTAATTTCTCTTTCTAAGTTGGCAAAATATCTCATCAATTTCTTTTTTTTATTTATAAATAAGATGAAATAAAATAAAGTAAAATAAGCGCATTACTTGGAAAGTGTTAAGTTTTCACATTGCAATTAAAGTAATTAATTGAATGCAGATTTATAATACAAAGTCTTTATACATAAATAAAGCAAATAAATAGTGTCACGGTAGAAGAAATTTGGATACAACCCAAAGTATAAAGTAGTGAAACAATCAATACACATCCACTACATAAAAAAAAAAAAGAAACATTTTCAGTGAAGATCCCTCCCCTCAAAATACATCAAAATATCAAAAAGGATCTAGGATTAGAGCAGATCATTACTCGACTAAAAAGTACTAAACTAAGCGTAAAGTATACACACAAGAAGGTAATCAATTCTCCTCCTCAGATGCAATGTTGGTGTGATCTCCCCGGTCCTCAATGACCTGCACGAGACATACTAACTCGAATCTCCAACTCAGGACATTACTTCTCGCATCAAACATCACTAGGGTCACTAAAAATTCGTGAGCATTGTGGGGCACTTCCATGCCTCGATAATAACTAATGTCTTCAAACCACTCTAGTTGTTGGCTAGACGTAAATCCCCAAGGAATGTAGCAATATCGATTGTGATCAATGGTGATGAGCGTGGCATCTGGTCTATCTACTAGCACCATGTGCACCAGAGTATGACACATGTAAACTGATGTGCATGTCTCCTGACACGACCACACTTTTTCTATCTGCCTACTATGCCAGACTCGCAGAGGGCGCAACTTCCTTGACATCTCCTGAACCTAAAAGTTGTTGGTTGTGGGGTGAGTCCTCTGCTCCTCAAACAACAAAAAACAACACACAAAGCATACAACTTATGTAACTATGGCATATGGTTTTTCTAGGCAAACAACACTCTCGATGCCCTAGAGCGCATAACTATCACACTTGATAAAAATGACTATAATACTTAAGACCACTGACTGTCACTCTTGATACAGTCAAATACTACACTTAACATCATTGATAATCACACTGGACAACTGATTGTCACACTCCACACATAACAGGGCCCAACAATGACACCAAGCCTCCCAAGTATTGGTGGTCTTACACAACCACACGGATGACAATTAGGAGTGATTGTCACAAACGGGTACAACGTATACCAATCCCCAAGCTCCCAACTCCAAAAAGTATAGTCTTAGAGCTCGTCAAGAGTATCAAAGTAAGGCCTATGAGTTCCCTGCACGAAATGAGTTCATCAAATTCTGGGTGGTCACCACTCATTAATTCCCCCAAGTTCTTTGAATCTCTCTGCCCATTATACCTTTTTGTACCTTGTAAATCATCCATTTCTCAACATAAACCTCACCATCTCATAGATGGAACATAACCACATACCTCACCATTTTACAGATAGACCATAAAACACGTCATCTCACAGATAGGACAAAACTAACAATTCCTTACTCTTCAATCTTTTTGCATATTTTCATTGCATTGCGTGCGTAGCCCTTATGCCGTGTACATCACACAAAACAAACATTCACACACACACACACACACACACACACACACAAAGAGACGAGGCTCAAGCTTACGTACTACTCTTAGGGAATCAATTATGGTCCCTTAAGCGATAGAACCACTTGTCAAACACAAACAACCAAATATCATAACGGTTGTAATTATAGCCATCTAAATAAACATAAAAAATTTGTTGAGGGTTAGACACTCTCGGATCCAAACCACAACACATACAGATAAAATGACAATACATTGATATATATATAACAAAATATAAATCCCCACGTCACAAATATAATTGTCAGAATGCACACTTTGTTGGTATTATCATTCAACAACAATAATAATAATATACAAACATTTCATAAAATGTATCAGCAGAAAAATCATCACAATTTTAGAGCATGCATCAGTCATTAGAGTTTGCAGTTTATCTCAACAATCATATAACAATTAAATCAATAGCTCCAAAAATAAATAATTCTAAGGTAATTTTATCCAGAGACACGCTTTCCAATGTTAAGCTATCTATTGTCTAAAATTACTCTGTCGCTCAGCTTTACAAAGTTTCGCTCTTAACTTATTCTCAATGCTCATAAAAAAAGGAAACATTTCAGCACACAGATCCAAAACAGGGCAACAAGCACAAAAATTTCAAGACAACATGTTCAAGGAAGTTTAACAACAAGTATAGGGTTCAAGAGTTGGAGAGACCCCCCTTACCTCTTGTAGTCTCCACAAAATTTAGAAGGAATAATGAGGGAGTTTAGATTCGAGTTCCAACCTTCAAGAGTGCAAAAATAAGGTTTTGAAATTACAAGTGAGAATAAAGCAAGAGAATGAACTAGAAATCAAGCTTAGAGTTGAAATAAAGGTCATTTACCTAAGCTTGATAGAAGAAGGGCTCAAGAACACTTGGGAAACTTGGAAGAAGACTAAAAATGATGTCTCCTTCGCTCTTTGATAAGCTTTTGTCGTGTCGCTTCAAAATAATTAAACTACGCTAATTCTGTAGCATAGGATTAACCTAGGTCGACTCAAAGATACTATCAATATGGTTATATCTTCAATTCACTACTAACAGTAAAGGGGATTTTTGTCGAACAGTTTGCAAGTGCGAAGAAAAAATTGTAAAAACACAAACTACGATTAAAGATCAATGCAGAAACTAACAAAATTGATAACAAGTAATGTAAAACAGATTAAAGAGCATCAATCAAATTCACCAAACCAAGCTATTCGAATCATCATCGTTCTCAGAAATTTATCCTATTGTGAAAGTTCATTCAATTTCATTAGAAGCAGCTCAATCGAATTAACCCCTAAATTAATTGAAACCACAACCCTAATTGAAATATCATCCAATTAATCTATGATTTATATTCAAAATTAGGAAATGAATACATAACCTAATCCGCTTTCAATCCTAAACGTATTCATAATCATGAAAACATAATAGCAATTGAAGAAGAAAGTGAACATTCACACAGAATTTGAAATACCAAACCAGAACTCAAATTCTTCTCTTGCTTGGGTTGGATCCTTGGATTGACTGATTATTTAGCCTTCCATGATCATCATCAATGAAATCCCCATGAAATAAGTGCACGAAAATGGAAGAAGGGAAAACGAAAATGAAGAACAATGAAGAACAAGGAAGAACAGTTGAGAGAAAATAAGAGAAAGAGTTTTGATTCTAAAAACTTAAAAAGAGAAATGTAAAACTGTTTTTTTGCAAAATGAAATGTAAAGTATTAATTCCTCCTAATATCACTAATATATAGTGACTAATTCTGAAGAAAAGAATGGGCCATGAACAACCCATCAATTCTAATTATTTATGCTATTTACACCAATAAAAGTCCAACTCGCAGCCTAAAATACAAGTGCAGTGGTTCTGACTTCAAAGCCTAAAATGACCCTCTAAATAGCAGAATTGGCCTCGGCTTATTTTTGGTAAACTTGTAGATCTTTTCGTTATCTTTCCAAGGACTACAAGAACGCTCAATTCGGAGTTCCATAGAGCTCTGTAGGTCCTGTACAAGGAAGATACGTCAAGTGAGCATAAAATCCGAAAATACGCAACAATTAGCAATTAAGCCCACTAACTTGCCTAAGACAAAAACTGAATTAGAATGGGAAAATGAAAGTCCAAGAGAAGTCAAATAAGCTAAGAATGAGAGAAAAATATTTAACTAAAGGCACTCCATCACTCTTGACAAGCTTGTGAAACTGGAGGAAGAATGAACAAATTTGGTTAGTTTTGGAGTTTAAATAAACTTGTAGAAGAAGCTTAGATTATGGTCCATTGGATTAGTGTTGGCTTGTCTTAATCACTCGATTTTAACTTATGAATGACCCTTGTGCAGCCATGGAAAATGTGTACATCACTACCAAATGTGGCGTGCTTCCCTTTTGAAATTTTTACCTAAAAAGGCTAAAGTTTAGTTTTTCCAAAAATGGGTGTTATTGCTTTTTAACCAAAATTAGTCAATTCTATCCTAAACACCTTGATTATTGTGCTAACCTCCCTTGGGGTATGTGTACTCAGAGTGAACCTTGCTTAGAGTCCACTCACATAGAGTCAAATTACACACACACACACACACAACACTAAATTCTATGATTAAAAACATATAACTATTGAAATTAAATTCATAATGCACAAATGACACAATACAAAGTTTTCTCTGTTAGTCTAAGTTGTAATTTTTCAGTGTGTTACAACTCTAACTTATTTTAATTATTCTACATCATATAATTAGGCACTTCAATTAATCACCAACTAATTAAACTAAAATTATATTTTTAAACTAGTTGTATAGTCATTTACAAAAATGTCCTTCACTTTAAACTCTTATGACTTAATTATCCCTTTTCTAATTCTATGAAATCTATATCACCATTACTCAACCTTAAGTATCCCCACTTAATTTATAACCTTACTTATATTAATTAGTAATTTCCTTCCTTCAAACTTCTAATTTCTATTTCTAGACCAAAATCTAATTATTGACATCTAGGCCATTAATGAGTTGAACAATGAATTTTCTCTGAGTTATCTTTATTCCTTCTAGACTTTAGCTTAAAACTTAAGAGCTTAACCATGCTAAGGATAAATGGCTAGCTTGTGACAGTGGAACTTAGGGTCGATTCTTGGCATATTTGATTTTGACCGTATAAAAAGCTTGGCATTTGTTGTCAACACTTGGGCTATGGATTCTTCTACTTTTGTACTCATTTGACATTCGACTTTGGTGCACTGAGATGGTTCTTTGCTGAGTTGGAGGGGCTTAACCTCTTCATTGGGATCTGCTCTCAATTTTGCCTCTCTTGGATCGAGTTTGGCTTCGCCCAAGTTGCTATTGAGGAAGGTGCATGCCACAAATTGTGACTTGGGCTCTGTCACCTTTTTCCCCTTGCCAATCCTCAAGCTTGCAGTGTAACATTCTCTTGCTATTATCTGGTTCACTGCCACATAAATGATTTTTTCCATTTTCACTCGGGAAATTCATCGTCAGATGGGGAGTTGAAATAATGGCGTTTGGCTTGTTGAGCAAAGAACGCCCTATAAGTATGTTGTAGGAGGTGCATACGTTGATTAGGAGGTACTTGATCATGATGGACTTTGACCATTTCTCATCTCTGAAAGTGGTCAACAAATGGACGTATCCTATTGTATCAGTTATCTCTCATGCAAGGCCTATGAGCTGCTCTGGGAAAGGATTGATTTGGCTTTTGGGAACGCCCAATTGCTTAATGGCGAACCTATATAGGACATTTGTTGAGCACTCATTATCGAGTAGCACTTTGCACACTACGAAGTTGGCCACTCTATCTTGACAACCATGGGATCATTGTGACATTGTTCAATGTTCTAGAAGTCTTTGTCTATGAAAGTGATAGGGGGCATGCTTCTGATCACCTTTCTTCCAACTTCTACCAAGTTCACAGTCTTGAGACTATAGACATAGCATTTCTATGTTGAGTTTGAACTTTCTCCTCACACTACTAAAAAAAAGCTTTTAACATTGTCAATTTAACACCGATTTTATAAAAATCGATGTTACCAAAAATGTGATGACGTTTTCGTAAATAAAATGTCATTGTTAACATCGATTTTTTCAAAATCGATGTTAATAGAACAATTTTAACATCGATTTTTAAAAAATAATGTTTTCTAAGCACTCACCACATCAATTTTTTAAAAATTGATGTTAAGAGTCTCATTTCAATAGAAAAAAGAAATAGACGTTTTCCCTTAGAAATTGGAATAACTAATTGTCCCTACAAATTGTCCCTGCAGATCGCGTACTCGCTCATAGAGTCGCAAGAACATGGAAAGAAGGAAAACGACTACATCTCCACCGCCGACCTTCTCATATCTCTGTGTTATTGCGACGAAGCCTCAATCCTAAAAAGGAACACCTAGTCTTGGAGAGATAGACCGTTGACCGAGCATAAGTTGAATGTTGTTGCTGTTGAGTGAGAAATATTTATGGTATCTTGAGATTTATGGTGGCTTGTATTATCGGCGTTTCTGCGAGAATGTTGAGGATTTGCCACCTCTGGCTCCGGAAGTTCCGGAAGTGCTGAAATATGAGAACAAAATGGGACCAGAGGAAGAAAGGATTTGGGTGTTGGATATTCCAGTGGGAAGGTGGGCGAGAGAAGTTATTGGGGACGGAGGGATAGCAATTAGGAATCTTAGGAAGGCCAGTGATGCAGAAATTCACATTTTTGAAAGGCCACCAGATGACCAAGCCTTCATCATCAAAACAATTAAGGAGGCCAAGAAAGCCATGGCTATGGTACGTGGTGTCTGGGTACATTCCAAAATGAGTTAGTTACCTTACCTTCTCTTTCAACCTAACTTTTCTATTGCTTTCTAATTCATGATGATACACAAACAAGTTCATCCCTGTGTGTGGATGATACACAGCCCAATTGGCTTCCACAATATGTTGTTGCTGCTAGTTTGTTTTTTGATTTTGTTGATGAGTCAACAATACACATGTGATGTGACATACGTAGGATTCAAAGTTTAATTCAATCAGTGACTCATCCTCATCTTGTTGAATGTTTGCAAAAGCTACTATAGTCAAATGATGCGGTATGCTCATTGCATATTAAGCTCCAAAACATGCAATAAGGGTTGCAAAAGAGTATATTGAGTTTCTCGGTAGGTGAGCGTACCAATGGAGCACTACACCTTTCACGGTTGTTGGGAACACTCAACACATGATCACGTCATCATCTGTGAAAAAAATTCATCTATGTAACGAATGTGTCCACATGTTCAGCCGGGTTCGAGAGTCCATCACAACGATTTATGGTCAGTGTCTTCCATTCGAGTGGCAATTCTGCTTCCATAATCCCATCAACAAAAGGGATGAAGCTGGCTTTTGATGTTTACCACTCTTTGGATTGGTTGAGTGACCTACGGGGTTCCTTTCGCTACATGTCATGTCAGCTTTATCGGTCTTGGCTAGGTGAGTCCGATGAGTAGCAACTGCCAAGATCAAATTTTCATTCTGGCCTTCTTAAAGCTTTAGGTATTGTTCCCTCAGGGTGGCATTTTCCTTATGGAGGTTTTTCATCTCCTAGGAGCTTTTCTGCTTCAAGATATTCATATCCCTTTATAGGGTGACTAGCAAAGCATGATCGTCAAGCACCTAACACGGGGTATTCACCACAGTTACTGGGCTCCCGTTTTTAGGGACTCCCATGACATGCATTCCAAGCATAGTGGATGCATGTTCCTGTGGTTGTCTTTTTTGGTTGACTATGTTGGCATTGTAACTGTTTGTTGCCATTGATGGTGTAATGGTCAAAGGAGAAGTTTTCCCTCGCCCCACAGTGGGCACCAAATGTTCTTACTGGATTTGACAGAATCTTCTCACAACGGTGTTCCTTCATGAGCTCCCCCATGAACGGTGGTGGGGTGTACCTGCAATGTCACTTTGACGCTTAAGTTAGAGGTGTAGAGATAGACAAATGTCAATATATATATATATATATATAGGTTGGAATTCTATTGGTTTACATGAATCGTGATGATCCCCTTTTATAGAAGTGAGATTGGATCGTTAGATCTCAACCTTCCTTCTTAAATAATGTTAATAGGGGAAAATGTGATCTTATCATATCTTTCCTCAAATAATAGATAGTTTTCGGTATTGGGGATTTATATTTATCTTTCTACTAGAAGATAAAGTTTTCATCTTTCCTTATTTAAATTGTTGGATCCTCTGAATCCGAATAGACTACTCGATCGACCACCGAATATGGAGCTTGCCATGCCCGAGTAGTAGATAATATATTCTCATTTTATTTATGCATAAACTTTTAATTTGTTCCATTTTCAGCACATAAACAATAAATTAAGGAATTAATAGAATTTCATCAAATACAAAAAGAAATTAATAATAATTTATTATAAATATACAGGTTTTTCATGCTGTCATCAAATAAAAAATTATCTTATATGATAAAATTATTAACTTTTCTAATAAATATTTTAAAATTATACATTTGACACTGTCTTTTAACATAATTTTTAATTGATTAACAATATATAAAATCTTTGCACTCCCAATGTATTAAAGTAAAACTCTTTTATAATGGAATTATAAATCATTTATTTATTATAAAATAATAAAAGATAGTAAATATTCGTTAATTAGTTTCTAACCTATGACCGGAACAAGTTATTGGTAAGAAAAAAAGAGTATTAATTAAATTGATAAAGGAAGACAAAGAAGAGGAAAAAAAAAACTTTGGGAGGAGGAAGTGAGGATTGATTAGAATTCTATGGGGTCCATGTTTCCGTGCAGTTCCCATAGTGGATCCCATGTCAACCATTCCAAAGAGCACACACAGTAACCCGATGGAGCTAGAACATAAACTTTATGAACAAAAGAAAAACTTCCAAAAAAAGAATAGGTCAAGGGTGAAAGTACGGGTCTATCTATGAGAGATTTTGGATTGGAATGAAATCGGTGATTGCCCCTCATAACTGACCAGTGTCCGTAACAATAATGCACAATATTCATTTTTCAGTCAAATAAGGGAGCAATAAATTAAAGGACGAGTCAAAAGGATCCAACCTGATGCACATGCGCTCCTAAGTGACAAAATGAACTCTGAAACAGTTGAAGAGTAATTATGCTTAGCATACATGCACTCCTAAGTGACAAAATAAACTCCTAAATAGTTGGCAAAATGCACAAGCAGCAGACAATCTGAATCCAATGTTTAGTAATTCTACTTTAGGGAGTGTATTAGGTATTTCTGAACAACTATCTGGTTATTAACTCTTTTTTCATAAATTAATTCTTTTTCATAACACATAGTCAAGTGTTATTAATTTTTATTTTTATAAATTAAAAAATTAAATGCATGTCATAATGTCACATAGAGATTCTTCGGAATTATGAATAAATAATGTTCAAGACCACTTAATATGCCATATTAATTCACTTAAGGTATGTTGTGCGGTTAAGAGAGGTTAACACTGTTTAGGGAAAATTCTTCCATGAATATACGGTGAAGCTTGGTTTTAAATCTTGTTGAAACTACGGTGAATTGATATGTATGTTAAGAATGAATGTTTAATATGAGATTCGGGTTTTTGAAAGTCTTCCTTGACAAAATAATGTCATGTACAAAATACAATGTTATGCCTGCTGGATTGCTTGCAGAAAACACGGAATGTTGTAGAAGGACATTGAACAATACGAATTTTAGAAATTAATTTTATATATTTTGAGAATGATTTTCGGTCATCTTAATTCGATTTAGTATTTTATATTATTTTTAAAAATTATACATAAATAATAAAATTTTTCTTAATTTAATGGATTATATTTTATATAACGTAACCTGATATTATATTTATATTTATATTGATATAGTTATTGAAAATTATATCGTAATTATAATTAGTTTTGTAATTTTTAAATATTACAATTTATTTATGCATAAAATTAACATCGATATGCTATGTAAATAATCAAGTAGACCAGATGTTGTAATTATATAATAATTAAGGTTTTAATCGACTCAAGTTAAAGTTTAAATTAATAATTTTATCAAAGTTTCAAATTGGATACGAACATCAATAAACTCACTTCAACTTGTTTCATGAACTGTCCTAATATTTTTTTGTTAGATGCAACAGGAATAGAGGTTCTTAAAGTTTAGATTCTCTTGCATATTTAAGGCTTGTGGTGGTGTTGGATATTTTAAGGTTGGAAAGCGAATTCATGCTCAAGTTTGTAAACAAAATCTTCAGTGTGACGAGTTCATTGGCAGTCCACGAGTATGCCGTTTTTGGGTTAACTGAAGATGGGCTAACGTGCTTCAACACAAATCATAAATTGGATGTTGTGTCAATGTTACAAGGGAGTTACTATTGAACTCTACATGTTTTGCTATTGGCCTTTACCTGAAGGTGAAAAGACTATTCTGATCCCCATTTCTGGGCTTAGCTGTCTTTATTTATCAATTACGAGTTATGAATTGTTTTTTTACTTGACAGTAATTCAATAGGTATTATAGTGGACTTAACCCAGTGGAATTGTTATAGTGGATGAAACCAACTGTGATGGGCAATGAAGGTTTGCAGTTGGTAAAACCCATTCTAATTAAGAAACCTAAGAACCTAAAATCATCACTCCCTCACAGCCTCACTCCTTCAACTTAATTCCAACTTTTTCTTCTTCGTCTTAGATTCCAATATATTTTTTAAAGGTCTAACAAAGCTACTAATTTTGCTTTCATTGTGTTTTTTTCTTTTCCGCAACTTTATGTAGCCAAATGAAGTGTGAATAAAATAAGAGGTTAAGTTAGGCAGTTGGTGATGTCCATGTAAATTTTAATTTGTTGAATCTTATGACTACTACTAAGTAAGGAAGTAATTTTATTGCGCTGTAATTTCTGCTTTTTAGGCCTGGAGTTTCGGGAAATGAAGGTTGCTTGGTGTAGCAAAATCACTTCACTTGAAACATTCATTGTCAAAATATTCTGTCGGAAATGTTTGGTGTAGCGATAGATTTTTCCGATAGAAAATATTATGTCGAAATTTTTTTAATTTCTGACAAATTTTATAGAGTGGAAAATATTTTTTTTTGAATTTTTTGAGTTAGCAAAATTTTTTTCCAATGGAATCCAATCTATCAATAATATTTGAATTAGCGACAGATTTTTCTAATGGAATCCAATCCACCGGACATATATAAAATATATGTGAAACTTTTTTTTTTGCATTTAAAGTTCTTTACTTTACATTTATTTGATCATGCATGTTTTATTATTTTATTGATATTTTTAATATTTTGTATAAATAAAATTATTTGAAAATGTAAAATGATTTTGTAAATTAAATATTTAAACTAATTCTAATTTTTTTAATAAAATCATTCTAAGATGTCCATTGTTAAGTGAATGAGTAGCATTCCATTTAACAAAAAACAAAATATATTTACTTGCACACTTGTCAAATTCTAATGAAATATTCTATTTCATTGTCCTCCTGGTAGAAAAACTTTTTAGACCTAAAACTAAGTACAATAGAGCTTTCCAACATAGCGTGACATATGTTACATTATGAAATTATTTTAAATATAATTATGCTAGAAATAAACTTCCTTACACACTATTTTAAACATACCATAACGAACATAAGCACATATTTTATAATTCGTTAAAATTTATTAAAATATAAAATTATGATAAAGAATTAATCATTAAATATGATATGAAATCTATCAAACTTACCAAACTTCTCTTTACATGAATTGCCAATTTACATTGTGCATCACAAAAACATTTCACTAGTACGTAATCACTTAAATACTTTGCATCAAACTAATAAACTTTTAACTAATTAATTTATCTATATATCTCTAATTAATACCTTAGACCAATATGTTTGAAATATAGTTTAATATATTTCATTGAGTCATTAACCCTCGTTTTGTTTTCCTAATTTTTAACTAATAAAACTATTCATTAAAGTTTTATAATTAAGTAACTAGTACGTAACATTTTAAAAAAATGTGGAGATGATGCAAACAATTACAGGTATTTTCAATAATGTTTTATAAGTAATATAATGAATCTTTTGATATAATTTAATTTTTCTAATGAGTAAAGAGATCAGGAGGGAGACAATAGCAATTTAGTGATAAGAAATAATAGAAAGTTACAAAGTTGTAAAATTGCAACTTAGTTTATGTAAATATAAAAAAATCATTTAATTAATAGAATAACGTTTTTCTTTAATCCACAATGACTGTATTATATACACACACACACATATATATATATATATATATATATATATATATATATATATATATGCACCAGAGAACGTTTTACCTAGCGACGTGTAAACATTTTATTTGTGTGATGTTGATTGAAAAAAAATATAAAATTAAACATATTTAATTAAAAAATATTTAAAAATGTTTTTTTTTTTAATTTGATGCGAATTTCAACAAATATGTGTTGCTGGTTTAAAGCACCAAAACAGACAGCTTAATTTGTACAATTGAGCTAATTACAATGAGCTCTATACTTAACTGGTTGATAAAGCTAGGTTGTCAAAATACAAGTATAATAATAATAATCATAAAAGCTTCTCTGATGAGTCTCAAAACATATGTAGTTTGATGCTAATTTTCATTATGACTATGCTAACATTTGGCTAATTAATTGAGGATTCGCTTCTTTACAAATTCAACTCAATAACTTTGTGATTTGTGTGATCACTTTTCCAGCTGTTCTTAGTCAATCGTTGATTTTGAATTTTTGCCTAAAGGGTAAATAATTGAGCATTGATTACAATTCTGAAGATTATCCTTTTATTTACTCTTAATTGGTGAGATCAAGTTGTATTCCAACAAAATTCTATTTGATTGTCATTGGCAAAATTGCATAAGATGGGTGTTGTTTTGTTGTTGAAAACAACGATGTATAACTGAATAGCTATTGAATTAATCTTGGATCAATAACTCTCTCCAAGATATCTATAAGGAAGATGTCTCTAAGTCCAACAGATCATCGTACATAACAATCTTGGGAGTGGTGTGTGTGTACAATGATAACATATATTAGGGTTAGAGAGAGCCTCCCTATACCTGTGAGTGTACCTCTTATTTATAAGGATGTTACCTCTAGGTTAATTGTTGTCACTTCTTGATTAGATAAAATATAATCTTTTAATTAGATAAGATATGTCCCTCATGGTTGGGATTATGATATCTGTTGATCTCCTTTGATAGCTATTATGCCACGTTGTTGAGATCTCCCTAACTATTGTTGAGATTTTGAGCTGATAGACCTTTAATGGGCCTTATGGCAATGGGACACTTTATTAGCCCCATATGTTGGGTCCATAATAGGTGTTATGATAGGCTTCCTCCATGAGTGGGATTTCAAATAACATGATCACCAACGGTCAAAATACCACCAATGAAACCTTCAATTTCTAACAAATTTTATTATGCTAATTCAAATGGTACGGTGTGCAAAAAGGCTCTATGAATTTCTCACGTTAGTCGTCATGTTAAATTATGCTAAATTAAATATTTTAAAATAATTACAATTTTTTTTAAAATCAATTTAAATGAATTCTTTCACACTAGAGACGAATCCATAAATACGTAAGTAAACCGTTAAAAAGTAAATAAATGTATTTTTCTCATCATTAGTCAAGATGTAAAAAATAAAAAATATTACTAACAAGTATTTGATATATAACGATTGATTGGAACCTAATAAGACTAAATATGACTTTAGAGTAACATATACACTAATAATTTATTGAAACCCAATAAGGTCCAATATCATTCTTGAGTAACATATACACTAACCAAAACTAAATAATTAATTAAAAGCTACTAGAGTGTTCTCGTGTGATGCACTGATTGATAAATTATTATTTTTTATTTTATAAAAATTAATTTAAGATTAAATATATTTTCTTAAAAAAAGTAAAATGAATTATATTATAAAAAAAAGTCATGCACTGAGATTCTGCTTTGTGTATTATACTCTACTTTTTTAATACCACTTTTATGTTAAGATATCACTATCACTTGATTATATAAAATAGTCAAAGAAAAGTTTTTTTTTTTTAATTTCATATCTTTCATTTTAAGCTCTTTTTTAATTATCTTGTATAAGCACAATTATTAAATATTATATTGATAAAGTTATAAAATAAATTTAACAAATTATTTAATCTAATCGAGTTATAATTATGTTAGGAAAAATTAATAAAAATAATTAAATTAGAAAATTCATAATAAAAAAAATTCATATGTCTACTAAGTAAAGAAAAAAGAAAAGAAAATGTTTCTGCTTTACTCTTCTAGTTCTATAATAATCAAAATTAAAAAATAAAATGTTGGGTGATTGAATCTTAAATCCAAGTTTTTACTTAAAATGAGTAATCTTGCATATTATAATTGTATAAAATATTTGAAAGTTTTTATCTTTTATCAACGAACATTTTTAAATTTTTTTTAAAAAAAGGTGAGGAAAAAAAATTACGATTAAATTGTATTGCAAAAAATTTTAAAATTATTTATTATTTTTGAGTAAATATCTATGAATATTAAAAATAATAACTTAACTAATGCTTAATAGACCTCATGCTAGTACATAACGATCACATGATGGATATTTATATGGCGATATCTGATAATTAATCCATAGCTAATCGGTGTTCGTCCTATCACATTGTCATCTCTTAGAGAATATAATTATAAGAATGATATTTTAATTATTTTTAATATATATATATATATATATATATATATATTCGGTCAACAATTAAAATATATCATTTTTTATAATAATGAGGTTTATGATTTTATATATATATATATATATATATATATATATATATATATATATATTATTCCTACTCTATCTATTAACTTACTGAAAAATATTCTTCTCCTAAAAAAAATTTAATGTTCTAGAATAAATCCAATTATTTTTATAATAAACATACAAATATTAATTCCCCATCTCATATTCTAAAAAATATACACAATGTAAAAATCTTTAAAATATAATATTGTATTAAGATTAAGATAACTAGAAAGAATTGGATAAAAATAATTTAAAAAAGAAAATATAATACTCAAAAGAAAGAGTTTTGAAGAAAATTGAAACAGATTTAGCATGTGAAGTACTCTTTCTTCACAATTGACATAAATTGTTCCTTTCCCACTTTTTCTCAAACTCTACCTCTCTTTCCCTTTTTTTTTTTTTCTTCTGAAACCATACCTCTCTTTCCCCTTCTTTGTGTCGTTTTTCCACCAGTGATTCCTCTCCTTCAGCAGTTCCTTTGGTTTCACGTGAATTATAAACTTCACTCACTACATTGAATGAATTTAATCTATAGATTCTGTTACGGATAGACCCATTCAAATGTTCAAACTGTGCAACAACCAAGAGATAAAAGATATAACAAATATTGCAACAGAAAGATAAAGAGAATATTTCAATATCTTGATCAAAGATGACGGGCTTTAACCAGCAGGATCCAGGTATTGCCTTATAAATACAGTAGCAATCATGGTGAAAGGTACACAACAATTCTGACTCTCTCTTTTCCATTCACACTGCACACACAGCACACCACTTGTGTTGTTCCGACAGTGATCATCTTCTTGAGGGTGCTTCATCTCTATAAGCATCATCGTTGAGGGAGAGTTTGATCCCATAGCGAATCCCAGCAAACCTCGCTGGGTACATTCTGTTTCTCATAAGCAGAACAGATTCGCTATTGGAATTCCTTGCATTTACGGTTGACGCGACTCATAAATCTTGCAAGGTAACTTTTTTTTTCATTCTATGCCTGTCCATCAATTTGTTTTCGCTTTCTGACTCTCTTGTAATGAATTGTATTGTATTGATTTCCATTTTTCAAAATTATTCGAAAAGGATTCTACCAAACCAAAAACGTCGAGCATAAAAGACATGTTTCCTTGCACTCTCTCCTTTTCACTACTGCATGCTTCTACCAACTTTTGTTTCAGTCACTACTACAAATGTAGGCTTTTACGACACCGATTCTACGACGGTTGTGCGAAACCCGTCGTTGTTTGATAGGCGATGGTAATTTTGTAAATAATGGGAAAATAAAGGAATAAATGAAGTCGGTTATAAGAAGACCGTCGTCGTTTCATTAGATTCAAAGACGGTTTCGCACAACCGTCGTCGTTTTGGACGCTTCAAAGACGATTATAATTGATAACCGTCTTTGTTCCTTTTTGTACCAATTTTGAAATTGGGTTTTATTTTGCGTGCCCTAGAGTGTCGACATCAACACACTCTCATCTTCACCTTCTTTGCTCCGGCCACATACAACCTCCACAACGAGGTGGCTCTGGTCATAAAGCGCGTTTATTTACTCCGACACTGACGAAATAGAAGGTTTCCTATCACAAGGACGACCTTCGTGAAATTATTGCCTATTGAAAGCCTAAAATCCTTGGCTGTATTGACTATTGAGTTGAGCGTTGCATAGGGGTTTTGGCTGGGTTCAGAGTGACGGAGGCGCAGACAGTGTTGTTGAGCGACTATGGGAGCTCTCACTTCATTCGCCCCTTGGATTTCCCAGGATGATCTTCTTCTCAAGAACGCCATTGAGGTTCTTCCCTTCTCCCTTTCACTTTCCGATTTATTTCTTTGATCATTCTGTTGTGCTACTTTTCTATATTCGTCTCTCTTGTTTCAATTTAAACCTCTCTTTAGCTTATAACTTTTTGTTGTCTGATACCAACACACTCCATATTTCTCTTACCGTGGAACTCAATAGTAATACTTGCCGCCTACATTATCAAGTTTTATTTGATTCAACTTGTATTAGAGAATTAATAATCACTTATTTTTAAGGGAAAAAATTTGTTTACCAACATGCTGAATATTGAATAGATCTATATTGTTCTAGGGTTTATACTTTACTGCTTTTTGTTCCTCTCTTATGAAATTGTGAGAGTTAATATTTTGTGTGTTTTTCTTTTGATCAGGGAAGAGGTCGATAACGAATCATCTTTTCCACACAAGTTTCAGGGAGATGGATGTTTTCAGGGGAAGGTTCGGTTCTGAAATTATTGGGCTATTGTTTTAGGCAGAGAAAACTGAATGTCTTTTTGACATTCTTGCTGGCTGTTATGTTTTAGTTTAGTATGTTGAACTTGTTATTGAGTATCGTATTGTTGCAGATCTGAAATGACCAAGGGCATTTGGATAGCCAAGTGTGTTGGGATTGAGCCAAGCACAATTGCTATGGATTTAGAGGGCACTGATGGAAGGGAGAGGGGTGAGGTAATCAATTCTAGATTAGAAGTTTTTTTAATTTTTCGTCATTTAATGAAATGAGGCTTTTGTTGTTATTTTTCACAGAACTAGTTTTTGCCTCTGTACAAAACCTGTAAAGTTCATAATGATAATTTATTTACTAAGAAAAGTTGTTGTTTTGGGACCTTAATGCAGGAACTGCTAGTATTTGGAGAATAGCTGCTATTAATGAAGCTGGTGGGTGGAAAGACAGAACAACAGTGGAAGATATGGACCTTGCTATTCGTGCTAGTCTTAGGGGATGGAAATTTTTGTACCTTGGAGACCTCCAAGTTAATCAATTTTAAGAGGTCGGATGTTGGTCCACTGGAATTAGGGGATTTCCTAGGTATTTTACTTGTCAATCTCATCTACCTTAGCAACCTCTCATTCGATTTTTGACTCTAATTTATGATAATTTCTAGCAACTGGTGCAATATTTGCTGCAACATAGTTCAGAACCAAAGCAAAACGGTGGCAGCGGCGACCCCTTCTCCAAGCTTCTCTTCTATTTTCTTCTCTCCATCTTCTTCTCTGCTCAGTCTCGTAATCTTCACCTTCATTTGGATCATGGCAACCCTTGCTCCATCCTTTGACACTGCAAGTAAGTATCCTTTCTCATCTCTCTCTTTGACTCAAGTTTCGGTCTTTTATGTTAAAAAAAACTTGTACTTGTATTGGTTTCATTTAGTTATGCTCTCTGTTTCTGATTAACTTGTCTATAGTGTGTTTGTGATGGTTATGAATAGCTCACCTCTGTGTGTGTGGTGTAGGGAATTGGTTGAAAAGTGTATATATATATATATATATACACTTTTGGATTAATTGAAAATTATTTCATTTATGTACATGAAGAGTATCATTGTGTTTTTGAAAATAAAAACTAATTCACATGCTTTTTTATTTATTGTTGTCGATTTTTGTAAAATTTGACAGAATACTCTAGGTAATGATGAATAGTTGTAATTCAGTGGTTATATTAATAGAAATTGCATTTTTATTTGAATAGAGTAACAGGGTTCTGACTTGTACTAATGAAATAGTCTGTTAGTTGACCTGCTCAAATTTTTCTCTTTTTTCCCCCCTATCTTTTAATTTCAGTTATTTTGTATGTGTCTTTTTTATGCTTATGAAAGGGTTATTTCTATGGCAAATGTCTCTCTTTCTCCCTTTTTTTGTTTTGTTTATTTTAACTGTATTTCTTATGCTTGATATACTGTTCTTTCAATGATGAATTCCTTTTACCATTTTAATATGGAAAGCATATTTATAGCAGAATATGTCCTTGGATTCCAAGTCCAAGACAGTTCCTAAGCCTGCAAAGAAGGTGAGTATTTTTTACTATAGCATCAACGCATTTGGAACTTTGGATTTGTGGTGTGATAACTAATAGCCAATTCTTATAGTCTACTTCTATACAGAATGGACATGGTCCACCTAAGGGGGTGACCAAGCCATTTAACCCGAATGCAAGCTTCACTCCATTAGTTTTCTGATTTTTACTTTACATGACCATTAGGCCAAGGCTATCATGTTAATGGCTGGAAATGGTTCTACTCCAACTATGGTAATTGTCTCTCTCTAAATGTTAGTGGATCTGATTTTTTAGAATGCTGGTTTGAACCAACCCAATTTTGGAGAGAAACAAAAACTTAGAACTAAGATTAGCAGGGCATCCAATCATTCAGTTTTAATTTTCATACTATTTTAAGTCTTTCTTAATTAATCGTGTTTTAAGTCTTTTAGTTTATTGTACTCATGTGGAATCAAGTTGATAGTTAAAGAAATATTTGGTTCTAGTAAATTATTTTTTGTTTTCCTTTCTTTGAATAATTAGGGGACTAGCTAATAGCAATATCTTAAGAAAAAAATAATGAAATTGGTTATGTGCTTGATTTAATTAATTGAGCATAATTGCTACGTCAAGGTCAAGTGCGCATGTGTTAATTAATGTTAACGTGTTAATTATTTTTAGCTTAAGAAAATAAAAAAAATAGATACTGATATATACTATAAGTTTAAGCCTCGTCACACATACAGTGCGCATTTGATCTTTTGAAACAATCTCTGCCATGCTTAATATATTTTAGATTACTTGCAATTTTTTATGTAAAGAATCTATACTTTCTTCTTTAACTATATTTTCTGAAAATTGAAAATAATATGAAAATCATCATTGATGTAAGATAATTTTATATATATATATATATATATATATATATATATATATATTAAAATATTAGTATATATATTATTGAAAAATATTTAATTAATAAATAATTTAGATTCATTTATTGTTTATATATTAAAATTTTAAATTTAATCCAATGGTTTCTATGATTATTCAGTCCATGTGCTATACTATTATTGGACACATGGTGTTTTTTTTTCTTGTGTGCGTTGATTTGATTCTTAAAAAATTGATATTTAATTACTTTGGTAGATTCTTATGGTTCCTTGCAGCCCTATCATTCACCTTATAGGTTCTTTGCATAACAAAATCTGCTCTACTATATTTGTTTTTTTCACATTAGTTATTTCTAAATAATCAATTAATTGAGCTTGCCTTATTATGCATGCAGGACCTACATAAATGGAATGAAGGAAGTCCCATTGATGTAAAGGGCTCTGCTGGAAGTCTTTTGACTTTGGTTAGCTGGTTGTGTTCTTCGATTGTATCATACGCTTTTAACTTCCTCATGAGTTGGACTTCAGCAGGCAGGTTCACATTTACTCTCAATTCCTTGTGTTTGGTTGAATCTGTGCTCCTAGATTTTGTCATTATGTTCCCTCTCCCTTTTGGTTGAACCTGTGTTTGGTTGAAAAATAACTGGCAATAATGTAATTATGAAACAACATGGATATTGTTTGGACATTTACAAGTACCATATATTTTGTTAGAGTGGAAGGAATACCCTTCACCATCTTTGCCAATTGATTTCAATCCCAATAAACTTGTCATACTAAAATTTCCTTATAGTTGCTTAATGTCTCTTGATGTGCTCAAGTCAAAGAAGGTAACCATACAATTTCTGTTCTTTACTTCTATATCAATAAATTCTTTTAATCAACTATCAATTTAGCAGCAGAAAAATCTTATTTTCTCTCACTGATATTTTTACATTTGACCAGGTTTGAATGGGATTTCTAAATCTGGTAAGCTGGATGGTGGAAGAGTTCTTGGTGTTGAGCCTGCCACATGCACACTATCCCCGGAAACTCTTTGGTCAGACTTATTTATGCCTATTTATTTCATTTATTTTTGTCAGACTTTGCTCTCTTTTTTATATAATTTTCCTATCAAATATATTAAGAATGACTAGTTGATTAACTGATTATGACTCACATATATCTCATTTAGAGAAAAACGAGTTGCGAGGTTATGTAGGACCCCTGGCTCATGAAGGTATGCTAGCTTCGCCATGTCATCAACTCCTGCAGGTTGTGCCTCTGTATCTTTCGGGTATATGCTTGAAATTTCTGCCACCACCTAAAATTGAGGACATTGCTAAGGTTTTATATGCTTATTTATGCTTGTACTTCAAGTAACAAGATTATGAGTATGGTGATATGTGCTGGGAGGGGGATTGTTGACTTTAGGCCAACATTCTGGCTAGAGAAGGCTGAGATGTTTCAGAATACAATCAAATTATGATTCTTAAGCTTACGAGCTTAAGTAAAAAATAAAAATGTTGAAGAAGTTGACTTGACTATGAAGTACAAGAAAAGCTTGTGGTCTAGTGATAAGCACTTGATTTAATATGTGGGTGTTTGGTTTTACGTGGAAACTATACAACGCACCAAAAATATGTGATTAATAATAAGCTTCAAAGAGTTGCTTCTTTATCATCTACCAAAACTGAATCAATTCTACTAAAATCACAGTGTGACCAAACATACTGATAATTAAACTATATAGGTTTCTCATTTAAGTAACTAGCTAATGCTTAATTATATTGTATTTGGATATCATTTAAGATAAATATGTTAGGAATATTATCATTTTTTTTTGTCTCAATAAGAATGTGTTGTGACTTAAATTCCTATTGATTCTAAATTGGTGATGAGGTTGAAAATTGTGGCTGTAGCTTTTGTGCTGAAGTTTCACCTTGGTGTTGTATTGTAGTGCTAAAGTCTCAAACATTTATTTCATTTGGTTGTTAATTTGAAGGCTTTTGGTATCTTTCAGGGTTTAAATGGTATTGTAGGAGATGAGATGGGACTTGGAAAGACCATTCAGGCCATTGCTTTTTTGGCCCAAAGGATCTTTACCGTAGGTAAATTATGTTTCTTTTCCTTTTTTTTTTTACCTTGATAGGCTCAGTTACAGTAATGGCTTTCTACATAGGGTTAATGTTTGACAAAAAGGATCTTCTTTTAATCAAATGTCATTAACCATACAAAGATATTTGTCAACATATAAATTTTGTTTGTGGAATGCATAAGCCAGACTATAGTGTATTAGATATAACTTTAATCATAAGCCTTGACTTAAGCAATTGAAAGAATTAATTTGTACAGTGTGATTTACTAATTATGGATTCTATATTATTGCGTTATGAGAGCAGCCCATCGTGTAATCACTGTTAACAAACCAGCTAAATCGATGCTCACAACATCTCTGATTTAGTATTTGCTATCTTCACAGGTTTATGGAGCTGAGGCAACAATATTATAAAAGACTAGTGCAACTAGCCAATCCAATGCATAACTACTATTGCTTAATTATCCATTTTTAGGTCGATCATTCCTTTTTTGACCGTAAGGTTCATCGCTACTTTGAACTGATAATTGATTCTTGGTTCCCTTTTGAACTCTCAGGATTCTTAACTCTGGTGAGTTACAACATAGGATGTTATAAGTGGTCAGCAGTGTTTTGTATTTTCTAGCATTTTGTTAACATAGTCTTGGTACAATAATCTAGAAGTTGTAATGGTTTTAGGTGATGTGATGCTGTAATTCCAATAGAAAGTGTTAAATGCTTTTAATATATGATGTGGTTTTAATGGTTGTATGTTATGCATTTGTAGGTATAAAATAATTTTAAAAAATTTATAAACAAACAAAGACGATTATTAACAAAAAATCGTGTTCATAAATGTTGAGATTGCAAAAAAAAAAATTAATAAACATACAAACGAAGACGGTTAATAAGGAAAACCGTCATCGTAGGTTGACATACGATGACGGTTTTTTCTTAATAACCGTCTTGGTAGGTTTTTAATTTTAAAAAAATTAAATTGAAATTAAAAGCAAACGAAGACGGTTATTAAGAAAAAACCGTCACCGTATGTCAACCTACGATGACGATTTTCCTTATTAACCGTCTTTGTTTGTATTTTATTTTAAAAAAATTAAATTGAAATTAAATGCAAACGAAGACGGTTATTAAGAAAAAATCGTCATTGTATGTCAACCTACGATGACGATTTTTCTTATTAACCGTCTTCGTTTGTATTTTATTTTAAAATATTAAATTGAAATTAAATACAAACGAAGACGGTTATTAACGAAAAACAGTCATCGTATGTTCACAAACGATGACGGTTTTTCCTTAATAACCGTCTTCGTAGTTTTTAATTTAAAAAAAAATAAATTGAAATTAAATGCAAACAAAGACGGTTATTAAGAAAAAACCGACATCGTATGCTGACATACGATGACGATTTTCTGTAATAACCGTATTCGTTTGTATTTTAAATTAAAAAATAAATAAATAAAAAATTAGAAACGAGGATGGTTTTTAGAACCGTCGTCGAAAGCACCCCATTTTCAACGACACGCACAACAATGATGGTTCAACAACCGTCATCGTATGGCCTAAATAACCGTTGTCGTAGGCCTTCTGTGTAATAGTGAGTATTTGTGTTAAATTGAACTTTTAGTCACTAATCAAGTTTGCAAATCAGGATCAACAAAGTGCTTGGGCATTCTTGGCATGCCCCTCACTCTCCTTCATGTGGTTCAAGTCATAAGCCTCTACAACAACTCCTTATCTAATATTTTTACTATCTTAGAAATTGTTTGTTAAGATGTATTTTTTTTTTATTTCCTTGTATTTCACGATTTGTCTCCTTGTTTAGTTAGAAATTAGAATTATGATATAATATTAGAATTATGCTTGTTTAGTTAGCATATAGTTACATTCACATTTTCTTTTATAAAAATATTAGTTGAAAGATATATTGAACATGAAACTGAATAATTTGTTCAATATTTCCTTATATAGAAATAAACATATTACTTGGGTTTATCCCATCTATGTTGGGAGAGTCCATTGGTGCTTTAATGGTTAGCCCTTTTATTATTATGTTACTGAAGATATATATAAAGCCTTAAAAGAAAATTTTAAAACATTTTAAAAAAAGAATGCACCGATGTTAAGAAAGTTGAACAAAGAAGCCTTGTCAAACTTGTTGTATACTAGATGGACAAACCATGTTGGGAAGTTGAGCAAAGTGAGAAATGATATTTGGATTTGATCAGAGTACATGATCTCTATCAAATATGGCCTAGTGAGAGTCAATTGACCCCCTTGGAACTTGTTCCACCAATAAGCTCATTGCCCATCAATTAGACCATTGTTACCTAATGATTAAATTCAAATAGGTCAAATTTAAAAAAAAAAAGAGTTATAACAACATCTGTGAGGTGAGTTCCAAAAATTAGACTGCTAAATCTTCCACCAGGAGCAAAAAAAAGACTTGTTATTAATTTTTATAAACCAACAAGGCATCATATCTTAACAAAAAGTACACATATGTTGATGAGGTTAACCTATTATACAACTAGGTAGTTTCATTAAAAAAATATGATCTTATAATATGGTTTAAATCACCCTGTATGGGAGTAAATGCATCTAACTAAAAAGGCAGAATTTTGAAATGCATATGACTAAGAGCAACATATACTCTGAAAATTTCATTTCTGAAAGAAGGAGAGTGTATATACTTGATATGCAAGAATAACAACACCAAAGTCGAGAAAAAGAGTGAAATGGCTTGTGAGTTAAAGGGTTCAGTTAGCCATTTCCCAGGTGGTACAACAAGCATTGCACCTCCATCAGATGCATATTGGATGAGTTTGCCTATTGCAAATTGAAAGGCCTTTGTGTTGGATGTTATGCCATCACCTACCCCACCAAAATCTGTCAAAACTACACTATGCTTTATTATTTATTACAACTAGTTGAAAAATAGAGACTTTGTGTGGTATGTTTTCACTGTCTATTTTTTAGTTAGATGTTATTATAATAACTGTCATGTTGAAAAATTATGTGCAAGAAATTATAAGTAGTTGAAAAAGAGAGACTCTGCTATGCACATTAATTATGCATGTGACATGCTTTAGTAATTCTCTATTTTAGGGAATATATTATTTTATGGTAATGACAACAAAGATAGAGCTTAAGTAAATTTATTCTAATATTTCTTATCACTAGACTGACCATAATAGATAATCCAAAATTTATTTAGAATGCTACTTGCATGCCTATTTCAACCTTAGGCATATAAAATCTAATTTTGGTTTTGCATATTCTAATTCTTATAACCATGTTACATTTTTTTATGTCTTTATTTTCTATAATCATTACCTATGATGAATTTTTCTTTTAAAAATGTCAAACAAAGATGTTGTACCCATCCAGGGAATTAATATGTTTTTTTTGTCTTTCATTGGCTCAAATAATGTGAGTAAAAAACAAGGCAATAAAAAAAATATAGTGAAAGGATGATGTAAACAAGTACAAGTATTGCCTTTTTATTTGTAAAGATGAGGAGATCTTCACGTTATTTATAGAAACTTCAATGAAATTTCATCTAGATGCATGAATCATATGTATCAATTCTGTACATAACCTCAATTTGCTACAACCTTAAATTTAATCAATCATAGGTACAAATTATGCACATAACCTCAATTTGATATAACCTTAGATACAATGCATTTCCGTTGATTAAGACATTCATATCATTCAAGGTCTATTCTATATATGGAGAGAGACAAAGGTATCAAATAAGGTTTATTTTTTTATAAAAATGAAAAACATAAATTTATATATGTGTATGTGTGTGTGTGTATAATTATCCCTTCGGCCTTTAGTAAACACAATCCTAGATATCATCAAGTATTGAATTTAGCTTTATCAGGATTGTAAGAAACAAATATGACCCTTTCATTATCTAACAGTGCTAAACTTTTATACAAATACAGGTTGATCCATGGTAGATTTCTTAGCATTTAATATTCAAGGGAGTAAAGAGCTCATTCAATAGTTGGTTGCATTGAAATAATAAGTAATTAAGTACCAAGAAAAGTAGGATAATCCAGGTAAGAATATATACATGTTGCCAGATAACAATTATGCAACATGCATGTGACAATGGATAAAAGAACTAAGAATGCTAGATGGTTATTGTTCTAACTTGGCGAGATGTGCCAATAATGCTATGGGAACCATGCATGGGATGAAAGGCCATGATTGTCATGTATTCATGGAGTGTTTACTTCCTATTGCTTTTAGCTCATTCCCGCCACATGTTTTAAATCTGGTTATTGAAATAAGTTATTTCTTCAAAGATTTGTGTTGGACAACTTTGATGAAGGATGACCCGAGTAGAATGGAACAAAATATTCCATTGATTTTGTGCAAGTTGGAGAGAATCCCCCCCCCCCTTCGACCTGATTTTTTCGATTCAATGGAACATTTGCCTGTTCATCTGGCATATGAAGTTAGACTTGGTGGAACAGTCCAATATAGATGGATGTATCCATTTGAAAGGTAATTTATTCATCGATATATTTTACTTAAAATTCATTTGTGTAATGCTCATCAATGATCACTTTGTTATGAAAATTTTGTAGATTCATGGACAATTCTAAATGAGCAATGAAAAATAAGGTCAGGATTGAAGGATCCATTTGTGAGTCTTACTTAAATCGTGAGACAACTCATTTTTGTTTACATTATTTCAACAACTTTATGTTGTCGTCGCACAATATTAGGAATCAAAGTGCAATTGAAACTGAAAGGTGTCCACCAATGTTATCAGTGTTTGATCAGCAAGGTTGTCCTTCTAGGAAGGAGTTGGTTCATTGGTTAGTTCATGAAAAGAAAGACTTAGCTCATGTTCATGTGTTGATTAATTGTGCCGAAGTTAAGTCATACATTGAGTAAATTGTTGGGTTTTAATAATTGTTGTTGTCAATTGCACTCCAAATATTGATCACTAATACATTATATTTTGACAATTCATTCTTGCAATCCCAACAAATAACTGAACCAAATGGCTATACTCGTAATGTTCATGCAGATTTTCTCACTTGGTTTCAGGAACATGTATGTTATAGTTTAGTTAATTGTTGTATTTTATTCTATATAAAATATAACTTTTCATTGTTTTTATATCCGTAGGTTCTAAATTCGGGTATAAATGTGACAAACCAACACTTAAAGGATTTATCATATGGTCCTATGAGTTACGTTAAAGAATGACACACATACTTTGTCAATGGGTACAAATTCTATAGTCAAGCATGGACTAAGGCAAAGAAAATGATAAATAGTGAGGTTCATGTAAAATGCCTTACAAAAGGAGGAGTAGATGATTTTTATTGTGGCTAGTTTGACCCAACCAGTAGAGGAACAAGAATGGATCCAAAATATGGCACTGTGGAAATTCAAATGGATAAAATATATAATCTGTTTGACGCATTCATTAGTTTACATAATGTAATACAAGTGTATTATGTGTCATATCCAGCAATAAGAAGGGACAAGCGTAGTTGGTGTGTTGCAATTAAAACGAAGCGTAGGGGTTACATAGAATCCAATAATGTAGCAAATGAGGTGTCTTACCAAGTAGAGGAAATGTCATATGTCAACGAAGTCATTAAAGTTGAAAGTATTTTTTGGATTGCAAGATTTAAGAGTTGTTGTTGAAGAAGTGGACCCTGCTAATATCTTCATAGATGAAGGTCAATCAAATAATTTGAATGAAGAATCAAATAATTCTGAAGATGACAACGAAGGGGAATTAGAAGATGACTTTAAGGTTTACAATTCTGAAGAGGATTAGACATGATCTTCACATTATTCTACATAGTCTTAACTTGTATCATACAACTCTATATTTTAGTTTTTGGCATGTGAAGTTCCACCACTTTGAATAATTAAATAGCTAGGTAAAATATTTGGTGATGATTTGCATGCGTAAATGTTTTGTAATGACCGTGATGATTAATCCATACGTTGTAGATTCAATCTATGCAGTTTACCTCTAATATTTCATATTTAATTATCAATTTGTTTTGTTAAATGTTGATGGTTATTTATACAATAATCTGGCTAATTCATTTGTTGAATTTGTATTATACAAAAATTTATAATGATCCTTTTTGGAAACAAAAGATAATTAAAGACAGTATGGATGCTAAGAAAGTTGAAGACTCTTTAGATGTAGAGACAATTGATGACTCTTTAGATTTAGAAGACTCTATGGATGCTGACATAGTTGAAGACTATTTAGATTTATAAGATTCTATGGGTGCTGAGAGAATTGAAGAATCTTTAGATTTAGAAGACTCTATCAATGCTGAGAGAGTTGAAGACTCTTTAGATTTACAAGACTATATGGATGAAAAAGCTAAGACTGAACCTATGTCTGTTAGATCAGAGACGGAAGAGAGGGAGATCCAGAAAGTAATTAGAGACATGTTAAAGATTTATCTTCTGTATTAGTATAATCTTTGTTTTGTTGTAATGGAAAACACTTTATTAGTGTACTTTATTTTTTTGTGTAAAAGAGAATTATGTTACTTATGTAATTTGGATTGATCCCATACTATTTGATTCATTATTTGTAAAATTATTTTTTGTATATATAGACATGTCATTAGGTGGTGTTGATCCTTCTCGACCCCTATCACATGACAATAGTGGGAAATAGACAAGTGAGAAGAAAAAAACCATGTGGTTAGACTACCACCTAGAGTTAGTCTACCATCAAGTACTTCAACCCTCTCTAGTGTATCTATGGCAATTAGATTTGCGGATGTTGTACTTACACCATCTCCATCTCCGACTGAAGTTATACCATCTCCATCTCCAATTAATGCAACCGAACTGTCCCCGGTGCCTACATCCACACCATCCCCATCCATGGCTGTAGGGAACATGGCTACTGATGAAGACGTTCCGAATTTGGCTATGGAAGACCCCCCTCAATGACCGTCCTATGATTACACTGATTAATGGAGTGTAAGTATTACAATTTTATATAATTATCATTATATATCATACATCATTTTATCTTTTAACTTTTCATGCATTATTTTTTCTATTAAGGTTTCATCCATCTAATGTTGCGGCAAAAACTGTCACAATATCCATTGGAGCAATTCGAAAAGATCATCAAAATTTTTTTCCAGAGTTTTTAGGTAACTTATTTACCTCTTAATGAATTACTTCAATACCTGAAATGGATAGGTCATGATTTAAGATTTTTTTTATTTGTAAATTTACTAATGGTTTTTTTGTGTTCTAAAAAAATATTGTATTAATTTGTGCTCTATATTTAATATCCTTCATTTGGGGTCTTAAAACCAGTTCCAATTAATGATTTTTTTTTCATTTAATTTAATCAAATTGGTATTTTGCTAACTGTGAAACATTTTTAGAGAAAATTGGTATGCAGACTGGAGGAAGAGGATGAAATTAAAAAAAACTTTTAACTCGAAAGCCTCTCATAGAATTTCTGAGATTTTTAGGGATTCCTGAAATGAAAATAAAATGCCATATATCTGTTATCAAATTGGAATGCATTTGAGTATCGTTCCAAGTTTCATAACTTTATAATATTGTCATTTTTTGTAATGTTTGTAAATAGTTTGAGGAGTTTGGTCGATCTGCATACGTTGATGAGGTTTTTCAACAAACTCATTAATGAAAAGATATTGGTCAATTTGTCGATGACAGATCTAGGCAAACACATGTGAGACCATTATCTGGCATGCTATTTTATTTTTCACAATGTTCATTATATTGTTATCATAATAATTGTTTATGAATGACAGGAAAATTTTGAGGCTAGACTATCTCAAGCTAGGTATGATGTTGCATCAAGTGTTCGTGAATCAGAAACGAGCCCTTTAGACCTTTCTGAAGAACAAAGACTTAAGACTCGATGTTGGGTTGCAGTTGCATGACCAAAGCATAAGGGGTGTATTTACGGTACTGGAGGTCTTGCTCATAGTTATAAATGTGGAGTTGCATGTATTTTAGTCAGTTGTACTTAAGTTTCTACTCCAGAAGCGCGAAACATTATTCAACAACATCAACAACCTGTTGGCAATAGCCCGAACAACAACAACACAATGACCAACCACATGACAAACAACAACAAGACAATGACCAACAACAACAACATGATGACCAACAGAGGCACTCTGCAATGACTATTTGATTACTGACTTAGGAACACAAAATTACTAGTAACATATTATACATTATGCTTTATTTTAGATTTATTTTGAATTTTAGATAATTTATTTTAACATATGTTTTCGATTTATGAATTTGAATATTTCATTAATTACATGTATGTAATAATTTCAATATTGAAGTTAAATAATATAAATGAAAAAAAAATATATTCATAAATAACCAACATAAAATAATAGTAATAAAAAAATTCAATACAAAAATATAGAAAAAACGTTACCGACAGATTTTCCAACAGAAATATTCATCGCTAATGTCTCAGATGTATTTCCGACAGAAAAATCTGTCGGTAATTTCAGACGGATATATCTGTGGAAAATTATCGATGGATGGCTTTGTCGAAATTTTTGACAAATGGATCCGTCGAAAATTTCTGACAGATAGACCCATGAGAAATTAGCAATGGATCACTACATCGGAAATTAACTATTGAAGATTACCGACAGACGAATAAAATCCGTTGGCATCTATGACCATTTTTCCTATGGATTTGTGTCATGTCCATTGGAAATCTGTTAGAAATATCATATTATTGACCGATTTTTTATTTTAGCGACGAATTGTGGCCATCGGAAAAACATGTTTTTTTTGTCATGTTTATTTACTTATTCATGATATTATTAAGAAAATGCTTAGTTTCTCAATTGGTCATTTTTCAGGGTATATTGATGGTCTAGTTGATGTTGAAAAGGGACTTGTGAAGGTTGTTGGTGTTTCAAACTATGGTGGTAATTCTTTAGGACTATTATCTGTCTTGAAGTCTTTAATATTATGCAAAACCATATATCACTTCTACCAAAAAAAAGGTGATTCCCTTAATGTATAACATCTTAATGTGCCTGAAGGAATGCTTGATATAAAAGTCTGAGCATTTGTTGGTAAGCATATAGACTGATGATTATTAAGGTGTATCAAGGGAAGGATATATAGATAATAAGATAACTGGTTGGTAAGGATCCTAGCCCTTAAGTTGCCTGAGATAATTTATATATATTTCCTATTTTAATGTTGTTGATGTAGAGAGAGTGAGGAAGAGTTCTATTATTTCTGTTCAAACCTGGTATTGTTATTGGTATACACTATACCTATAGCATAACTTCAGTAATAAAGTGATATTGATTATTTGGTTAGTTCTGCATGTGATGAACTTGGGATTACAATAATTGCATATTCACCGATTGCTCAAGGTGAACTCCTTTTCATTATTGGATATTTTTAGTATATCTATTTTATAACTTTTTTTTTAATTTGCATTGTCCATGTATGCCAAAACCAGAGGAATAACAAAAAAAAATTATGAATAACAAAATAAATTTGGTTTATAGAAATTTGAGACAAGGAAACCTTTGATATGAAACATAGGCACTTTATCTTTTATGCTTGAAATAATGCAACACCCTTCTTAAACAAGTGTTCTAATACTTACCTAATATTTTCCAACTCCACACAATGAAATTTGCTATAAATATTTATGCAATTTCCTTATCTTAAACAAGTGCTCTCACTAAAAAGTACACTCGGTAGAATATCATGTTAGTCTTGTTATCTTTATTGGAGATTTTGACTTTTCTCTTTATAGAATCGTTCTCTAGTATTGATGCTAGCTTAATGATTAGTATGTTGTGTTTTGCTTCCATAGGCAGGACTGACGCAAGCCTTTGCTTGCTTAATGATCAATATGTTATGTTTTGCTTCCATAGGCAGGATTGACACAAGCCTTCACCTTTTTTGTGAATTGTGTTTCTTTCTATCTTGTTAATGTTGCAATTTTACTCTTTTAACATTCTATTTTAGGTTTTGTTCTTTGTGGAATTTATAACTACTTAATTAGTATTTTTTTGTCTTCAATATATTGGTAACTTTGTTAATGAGCTTACATTGATAAAGTGAGTGCTTTGTTTGCCGGTATGTGAGTTATAACAAAATGAATTTCTAGTATGTTGACAAATTTTCCAATATCTTACCATGTTTTGGGTTTCTTCACTTTCTTGTATAAGCTATACCTTAGTTGTACTTTTGTCTCAAATAGAATTGTTATATAGGGTCGGTTTTGATATTTTGTTGGCCCATGGCAAAATAATAGAGAAAGATCCCTATATTTATAGAAATTTTAATAAGTAAACATCTATCCAATAAAAAAAACGCATATAATTTCATTAAAAATAACAAATATTTTATGTTTTGCAATTTTTCTTTGATCAACTCCTATGTCATCCTCCATCATCATGCCTTGGTTGCCCCACTTATGACCTACAAAACAAAATACACATTATTGTAAAAAATGGTTTCTTTGAGTATTTCGAGATGCAAAATCATTAACAATAACATCAACATCAATATTTTCCTGCATATCTTTTTCAATAGATAACATTGCCAAACCAGTCAATCTTTCTTGTGACATTGACAACTTTTTATTAATTTCAATTGAAAAACTTTTTTCAGTTGATGCTACAATCATGGTCATAATTAATAATATTCTTTAAGCAAGTGACACATTTGGATAACAATATGTGACTTTGACAAACTCAAGAATTTCAATGGCAGACATTAAGTTATCAAGCAAAGTCATTTGTAACACTTTCAATTTGGAGAAAAATCTTCTAAATCAACATCTGATAAATTGTCATGGGAAAAGGTAAAATGAACTAGAGCACAACATTCTCTCAAATTATCATCATCTAATAACTTTAACTTCTTTGAAGCAAACAAAAATCCAAAAATTATTCCAAATGTTTTTAATTGTTCAAATATGTTCTTTAAAGAATTAATTCTCATGTCTAAAACAGTAATTAACTCTAAATGACTCATCAGCTAACTAAATTTCTTCACCCTAATAATTCCCATCAAATTGTTTTTTCTTAATAACCCGATGTTTTGTTGGAAAAATAGGTTTTACATCCATCTAAAGTGTAACACTTTTAGCACCTATACTAGATGTGAAACCTTCATTTCTATACTTTTCAAAAACAATAAAACACTTTCTATTTGCTTTATGGAATTGTCAATGCACATAGACTTAGATTGCAATTTCTTACTCATCATATTAATAACAAATAAGATGTCATACCAAACAATCATACTAAGCAAAAAATCAAAACTCCGGATTGTATTAACTAAACACTCTGCTTCACTATTTGACTTAGCATCATCACAAGATTTATACAATTTAAACAAAGACAATCTTAATTGATGACCTTGAAATCCAATAGCTTTAACACTTTTAATTCAACTTTCCCAATGAGTATTAGACAAAGATTTTACAGTTAAACCAATAACATTATCAAGCAAGATTTCCATCTTTTTTGGAGAACTAGAAAATAATGAATATATTCAATTAAGTATGTGTCCCCCTTTTGCGCCCACTGTAATAGCGAACTTTCTTATAGTGTCCCCCTTTTGCGAACTTCTAATTTGGTATTTTTTTAGCCATTTTATATTCAATGAAATCATGATTCCTTTGTAGATATGTCTACAATAGAATCACGATTCCATTTTTTTAAATAAAAAAACAACACACAGCAATTATGTATTTTTTTATTTTTTGAATATCACAACGAAATCTTGATTTTGTTGTGTATGGACAAAGACTACAATGAAAATCGTGATTTTTCTATGTGTTTCAATGTTTTTCTATTATTATTATTATTTTTATACTAATGTAATGTTTATAATTTTATTTTCTTTACACGAAGCAAACATTGTACATTGTTGGACGTAACCTCCCCCCCTCATGATGGCCCTTCGCCTGATGCAGAAGATTCAGCAAAGAAGCATCATAGAGTGACTGTGTCAACGCGTGAGTCGTGAGAATGAGCGACGACAACATGCGGCAACGACAAAGCTAGCTACAGAGGCAGTGGTTGAGATGGTGTTGGCTGCTGATAGGATCATTGGGCCACAATTTGGAGGAGGTCTGGTTGGTTAGACACTTCTTTAGTCCTACAAAGACCATTGTTTTGGGTACGCTTGGATTTTCTAAGAGCAAAAGTACCTGAAGCTTGTTGGCCATGGTGCCCAAGTGTTACCCTACCCTACCCAATCATCTGCAAGTTAAGGCTTATATGGACTGGTTGGGGCTAGTACGCCTTGTTAATGCGTGGTATCCTACCAAAAATAAGGGCTATGTGAATGCCTTTCTGGAGAGGTTGTACCAGAAAACATCTTCCTTCCACCTGTCTATTAGAGAGATGACCATCACTCTAGATGATGTGTTTTGTCTATTGCACTTGCCTGTGACAGATAGGCTCATTGATTATGTCTCTTGACCTTTGATAGAGACACAGTGAAGGTCCTACTGATGACTCATCTCAACATTCCGACAAAGACAAAGGCTGCAGCAGTAGCAAACATAGGTGTAAAGGAAAGCTTCACATGGCTGGAAGATCTATATGAGCAATATGTTGAATCAAGTTCCTATGTTTGGGTTACCACAAGTTTTCTCTTGCACTTGATTGACAATACAATATTTGCCTACAACAGCTCGACTCATGTCCATGTCGCCTACCTCTAATACCTCAACAACTTGAATGTTTGCCATAAGTACACATGGAGAGTAGTTGCATTGGTGTACCTCTATGAAAATCTCTCCTATGCGAGCTAGTATGTCAACAAGCATTGTGGAGTTATTTTAATATTGTAATTTTTTTATTAATATTTTTTTATTGGTTACTTAAACAAAATTTAATTTTTACAAGCATGGTTGTTATAGCATCTACTTAGTGTTGGTTACTCAGAGCTAAAGGATTACATTGATAAGGACTCGCTAGGCACTAGATGGAAGCCATTGAGAGTTACTGGGTGTGCGCTTTCAATCAGGGAGAGACTGAATGAGCTATTGATGGATGTTGTCATCTGGTGTCCTATTAGGATTATAGGCGTGTAAGGTCCTTTGTCGAGCATACCCTTTTCTTTGGCTTCATCAGATGTAGGAATGATGTGAGCCTAAGAGAGTACTAAGGCAGTTTGGCCATGTACAGACGATTCCACGGCAAAAACCTCCCCATCCTACAATAGCATATCATTCCTCTAGGCAATGTTTTGCCACCTAGGGGTCCTTGGGCTTGCACCTGTGACTATCTGCCTTGGTTTTATAAACATTCACACCCTTATGTCATTTCATCGGCGAAAGGACAAGCACCATGTAGTCCTGTGCATTTATCCCTCTTCCCATGACATCAATAGTTTGGGAAGCCATTGGCAGACTATGTACCAAGTGGAGAGTACTCTTGCCAGGTAATGAAAATTGAATTTTGTTGATTTTTTCCTAAATTGTCATTGGAAAAATAGTTATTAATTGTAACTATTGTTATTGTAGGATCATTTCTAGATGGTGTTAGGAGCTATGTGAAGTGGAAAAAACATCTGAAGAAATGGGGGTTGAATTATGTTTTCACAAACTCTAATTCCTTTTTGAAAATAAAAAAAAGTTCTTATATGAGTTCAGAAAGAGACAGTTCAGAATGAAGAACTGTTCTGAGCTCAGAACAAAAATGCAAGAATTTTTGGAAAAGATGTTTTCATAGTTCAGAACATTATTTCAAAAAGATGTTTGGTTGAAAAGACTTTGATAAAAAGCTTTAGTTTTAAGTGTGTTTATAAAAGGTTTTTCACCCTTTAATCTTATAAAAAAACTAGTAAGTAAATCAACAACACAATCAGTCCAAAGAGAGAAAAAGTAAGAAGATGATGCGTAATGATTTTTATACTGGTTCACCCCAACCTTGGGCTATGTCCCTTCCTCACCCTTCAAGATGAGATTTCACTAACACAACTAGCCACTGTTGGACCAACAGACCATTGGATTTCAACAACCTTCCAGTAACCCCATTGGACTTCACACCTAGCCATAGGTAGACTAGTTACACCACTAGTTACAACCTTTGCTTACTAGTTGTTGGACTTTCAACAACAAAGGGTCTCTGTGTTTTGAATGCACAAATATAGATTTCTCCTCACAAGAGGGTTTCCACTAGACTTTTATCTTAGATCTATCACAATTCCTAAACTTTTACAGAACTGGGTTACTCTCTAAAGAAAGGCTTAAAGCAACAATGTCGATTTCTCACCTAGAGACCTTGGCTTGAGTTTCACTCACTTGCAAGGCATCAACCTTTCTTCATGGTGCTCCTTGATGACCTCTTAAAGCTCTAAATCAGATCAGACCGTTGAAGTGGATCCCACTTAACTGACAAACTTCTAGAGTAAGTAGACAGAGATGACTACTGCCATGTCATGGAAACTAGCAAGGTCATTTCGAGGTTCCCATTTTGAGGAACCATTCTAATGAGCATTCTGAAGTAACATCAGAATAGTTAGGAAATTATCCATACTTGAAGTAGATCCTTTTGATGAATTTCATTTGTTATGTCTTTTTGAAGTAGAACAACTTCATCAACCTAAACACATCTTCACAACACAAAGCATTATGAAATAGATTGCTTCATAAGATCAATGTTACAATACAATTTCTTGTGTGTTAGTGTTTTGTTCAAGGTTAGGCTACATAATATATTTGGTCTTCATTTATGATGTTTGATAAGTGCCATATTTAAGTTAAAATCATGTTTCAAATGCTCGCACTTATCTTTCGATTTCAATAACTTTGTCTATAAACTTACCCTAAAACCTAGTTACATAGTATTTATTACTTGTATGAATGTTGTTTTTATATTTCGGAAGATTAATCCAATCATATTTTGTATTTTGATAGGTTCCAAGACTTTCGAACAAGCAAAGCAAGCAAGAAGGGCTTAAAAGATCAAACCTGGGAGGTGTTACAAGCAAACAAGCCCACAATTGGTCCAGGCCTAGAAGGATTCTTCAGCACTAAGCAATTAACTCACCCAGGCGAGCTCCTCTAGTTCATTTGGCTCGCCCAGGCAAGCACCAAGTTCCAAAAAGATAAAGTTAAGCTCGCCCAGGCGAGCAAACATAGGCAAAATCACTCGCCTGGGCGAGTGAAGCTGGCAGGAGGCAAAATGCTATAAATAGGGGACGAATTTGGAAGAGAAGGCATCCCATTTTCTTCATTCCTTGCTTCTTAGCTGGTTCCTTAGTTAAGTAGGTTAAATATTAGTAGTAGGTAGGTTAGGAAAGTGAGAGAAGTGAGGATTAGTGTGGAAACTTTGCTGGAAAGAAGCGGTGATGGTTCCTTTCATCAATTCTTCTCTTGAGGAGGTTCTCTCCATGCTTGGCTAGCTTCTCTAAGGATTGGATGTAATCTTCTTATCCCTATGTATCTCTTTTAATATTTATTTATGCATGAATCTTCTACTCTTTGTTGGTAATTTCATTCTATGCTTAATGCCTGATTCTACTTGATCACTAGTTTCATGAATTAAAATCCTAAGCTTGACTGGAAAGTGCCCTTAGGGTTTGAACTGAATGATATTACTCATTACGTTAAGTTGCTAGGAATAGGGCATAACGTTTTGATTGCATAAAGCACGCGATTATGAATTTAATGTTGGGGTATTTACTTCATATGGGAGGGATCGATATTCGGTAGATATCCTTAGAACTCAAATGTGAGAGATCGATTCGGGGTAAAATAGTGTGCATCAGTAAAGATAGAAATTGATTTATGCATGATAAAAGTTAATTGAATACTAAGGGTAAGAATGATGAAACCCAATCCCATTTTCTCATAAATATATTTCAATTTACTAAGTTCCGTAATTTCTTAATTAAATGAAATTCCGCTTATCCTTCTTGTACATTACTATTGAACTGTTAAATTCTCTTTGGATTAACTGAGTAGCTCAAGTCCCTATGGAGACAAACTTTATAAATTTTTGTAACTTACAACGACAAATCGGTATGCTTGCCAAGAGTCATTATCAATGTTCCACATCAAGTCTTCTAATGGACAAATTCAACTTTGAACTTGATTGCATCTTCTAATGCAGTTAAGATTCACTTTCTGATGTGCCCTCAGTATGTGAGGCAGCATATAGATAGTGAGATGTTGTCCTTGAGGAGTAGAGGAGAACCATTTTGAAGTTTAGACTTGATGAAAACTCTGATACGTTTTCATTTTAATGCTTGATGCTCTATTTGAAGACTCTTATGTATCTTCTATTTAAGCATCATAGATTGCATGAACATATTTGCTTCCTAATAAATTTAACACTGAAACTCTTAAGCAAAATGTTAGTCATCACATAAAACCCATCATCTTTACAATTTGCATTGCTAATAGTTTGTCATAATTAAAACAAAGGATATGGATTCAACACTATGTAGAGCTTGCTGGACCTCAAAGTTGTACCAAAGCGTACATGTCATCATTAACTTGTACAAGAAGCTTTGCAATTGTTGCGGGAGGGTTTAGCAGTTGGGTGCAACTCAAACACACAGAGACCCAGGAAAAGGGTGGCAAAGGCGGTTAATCATTGTATTGCACATATATTATTATTATTATTATTATTATTATTATTATTGTTATGTACATTTTTATTTATGTTTTGAATTTTTTTTTTCAGTTTATGTTGTGGTTGAATTACTTTTTTTGTGTTCATAAACTGTTTAAACAACACATGTCTAGCAATGTAACAAAAACGATATCTTCTTTTAATTCATAAAGCAAACATCAACAACTAAAGAAGCATTGATACAAATTTTCCTTTGAAAAACAATCAGCTTACACTTTAAAAAAAGTAAAAACACTAGTACACATATTTATCACACATCAAAGCAATGATCTCACCAACAGATCTTGATTTCTTTGGTTTATGCACCAGGACAAGGATTTTACTGGAGATTGGCCAAACGTTGGATGCACCTTAATAAGAAATTTGCTACTAAATTCTGAAAAGATGAAAAAAAATTTCTCACATCAACATCGCATTTAAGCTCCATACACTCGAATTCAACACAACCATCAACTACATAAATAGGTTTACGGTAAAAAAAAGTCAAGTAAAATTATGCTACCTCTGGTGGTGTCCAAAATTGTTTTCTTTAAAGCATCAAGTGACATGTCCTCACTTATTCTAACAACTTTAGGACCACTAGGAAAATCAAACAATACCCCTTCAGATGATGAAATCATATCACCATCGCAATGCAGAACAACATATACATTTTTTATGTTTTTTAGCAATATGGTGAATATCAACCAAATGTGTTAAGTTGCATCAAACCCTTACTACCATTATATTAGATGATCTATTGTTCTCTCATGAACCTTACCAAGGGTTGAGATCACATAAAAAAAATAAACAATTTAGACTGCGTCTTTATTTAATACAATTAGTATGTGGGTCAGAAAAAACATAATGTCTAATCAACACATATTAGAAAAAAATAGTGTTCAGTCAATTATTGTAGTGCTCTATCAATAAAAAGCACCAAATTTTTATTTAATTAAAAAATTACAATGAAATAATGATTATATTGATCAAAACACATCGAAATCATGATTATGTTGCACTATATGGAGATGACCAAAAAAAGGCAACAAAATCAAGATTCTGTTGTGCTATTTGGGGGTGCCAAAAATACAACAATGAATTCAGGACTCGTAGTGTTGTTTGGGGGTGCCAAAAATGCAACAATGGAATTGTGATTTCGTTGCTTTATTTGGGGTGCCTAAAAAATGTAAAATGGAATCGTGATTTTATTGAACACAACACAACAGAATCACGATTTTGTTGTGTTAAGGGAGGTGCAAGTAATGTTATGCAAAAAAGTCATGATTTTTTTGTGCATGACCTACAACTAAGGGTGGCAAATGGATGGATCAGATCAATCCAAATCTGCATACTAATGGATAGGATCAAAATATTTCATTAATTCATTGTGATCCATTAAAAATTATTTAATGTATCCAATCCGATCCAATCCAGTTGATAAAAAAATCATCTAACTTATCCATTAACACTTTTTTCATGGATAGATATCCAATTCATCCATAAAAATAATATTTTTAAATCTCAATTTCTTAAAAATACTCTTTCTCTCAATGACAATACGACTTTTCTTATTTTTGGTCCACAAACGGTTTACTAACCAAACTCAATAAAAGTAACATTAGTTTTTTATATATGAAAAAATATTTGCTATGAATTAGTTGATATGTATTTTTAATCATCAAATTAGTTGATATTGTAACATTAATGTCATCCTTACAGTAATTATATTTAATTAAATACGATAGTGCAACATTTTTCATTATAAAAATTATTATTCATGAACAAATACAAAAGTATTCTTCAATAATTATTTGAAATTTTCAATCAATCTAGTCAACTTGATTTTTTTTACGCATAATTATTAGGTTTTATTTCACGTTAGATTCAATTTATAGGTCAAGTGTAACACAATCATGATGTGGTAACTGAACTATCGTCCAGGTCATCTGTCAAAGGAATAAATGAGGGATTTCATGTAATTATTTAACTAAGAACTAGGTTTTTGTATTTTGTTTTGTGATTGTCACAAAGTAAATAACATAAAATAAATTGAAATAAAAATTAAATGACAATAAAATAATTAAGTAAAGATAGAAATACTAGACTTGATGATGACAATGACCTTGATGTTTTGGACTTGAAATTCGCTCAATCTACTGTAACTTCACAATTCTCTACTCATCTCTCTTGCTCATCCCCAATTCACTGATGTATTTTACTCCATCTCTCGCATGTCGCCGATTCTAAATTACTTGCCTGAAACCCAATCCCTTGAACATACCGACACAAGCAATCAACATTAATGGTCAAGAATTAGTAAGGCTTAACCAAGATTATTATATCCCTAGAGATAATCTCAATTAAGTACTTGGTTCATGTTCGGATTTCAACAAGACTCGTCAAAGCGCAAGCCAATCCTGAATTCATCTATAAGATGACAAATCAAATAAAAACATTTAAGTGTGAAAACAAATAAAGAACTCAAGATGAAATATTGAATTGATAGAATTAAAGCGAAACAAGGTTCATCATTTCCTCTCCTAGGTGGAAGGAATTGCACTTATAAAAATAATACAATGAAATCTAGGGTGTCTAATGGAATAATGGAGGCGCTTAGTATGTGAAAGTCTAAAATATAATTTTAAGAACTGCTCGGGACTTCTCCACTATTACAATGAATGCCTAGCATCTTATTATAAAATTGTATACAATGACCTTGCGATAATCCGGGTTCGTACGATCGGGTTGTCGCATAAGGGGGTGTATTTTGGAACTCGGATAAGAAGGGGGTGTGGATAGCATCTCTTCAAAACCAGGTTCATGTGACCGGGTTGTCACAGAAGGGGGGTGTATACTGGAACTCAGAAAAAAAGGGTGTAGATAGCACTTTTTCAAATCCGGGGTTGTGTGGTATGGTAGTATTATAGGAAGACCGGGTTGGTGTATGACTGGGTTATTGCCACGTAAGTGGTATATACATATACATAGCACTTTTGAGAATAACACTGTTGTATAAAAGGAACCCGGACAAGGAGGGAAAGAGTGATCGGGTAACGAACTCGACTGAGCTCGTATATTCCTGTTTCCTGGAGAGACCGAGTAGTGATCTCGGTGGAGCTCGTGTCTTCCTTTTCTTTGAGGTTCGAGTTTTGATCTTGGATAAGCTCAGGTGATCTCAGATGTATTATCAATTTGTAATCTCGGATAAGTTTGTGTGATCTCAGATGAGCAATCGGGTAGTTATCTCGGTTGAGCTCGGGTGAGCTTAGAGGAGCTCGTATGTGGTTGACTTGTAAGAGCTACCGAGTAGAGAGACCGGAAGAGCTCGTAACCCCTTTTAATAGAATTACCGAGTTGAGGACTAGAAGAGGTTGGCGATAAACCTTGGGCTTGTGAAGTACCAAGGTTGGGAGGAACCTTAGATTTATGAAGTACTAAGTTAGGAACTTGGATTAGGTCGGATGAACTCGGATGAGGTCGGAGAAAGGCGGAACCTTGAACCTATTATTGTATCAAGGATGGGTTCTTATGCAATCGATTTCATAGACATTCGTAATTGATTAAATAGTCAGTACTTGTTGTTTAACCCGGACTTAGCTTTGTGGTTGGAATGAGTGCACAGGAACCCGGGATGTGGTAGTAAGGTTGCACTCAATATATATATATATATATATATATATATATATTTAAATCCAACCCGGTAGCGTTTGTAATAGGATGAGAACCCGACAACGTCAGTAGGGTTAGAGAACCCGGGTAGTCACACGTAACATGTATATGAGATATAACACATTGACTTGCTAAACAGTAGATCCAACCCGACAGTCAAATATCTCTGCATAGTCACTTTATACAGGTGATACGCGTTGACTCTTCGCTGGTGTTTTGATGCGGGAATGTTCTCATTACTATATGACGCGTGTCAACTTTTAGGCTAAATAAGATATGCATGAGTGAGATATTTTGTAGTAACCTAATTCCCACCGCCTCTGCTAAAAACACTTTCTCTCTCATATCTTATTTCCTCCATTGTTGTAGTGAGAAAAGCTTCCTAGATAACATTTTCTTAACTTAAAAACCTTCACATTCAACGTAAGGATTGAAGAGTATCACCATATAGACTAGTTTCCACCCTTTGTTAGTGGTGAAAACCATCAGGCGAGGAAATCATTTCTCCAAAGGAAGTTAAAGTTTCAACCTTTAAGAGATAGAAGGCACGTTAAGGATATCTAAGCTTGGAAAAGTGGTCCTCTAGTCTTCCTTGTTGTTTTTAAGGTAAGATATGTTAATTTCACCGTATCTTTTAAGTTTGGGGTTTTAAAGGAAAAATGGCCCATATGAGTTAGGATTGGTTTTGGGTGTTATTTCTTTGGAAAACATGCTTAGAAGGTTGATGTGATGAAAGTTCAACCTTGAAAACTAACTTTTCTAGGTTTTGGGAATTTTTTTTTGCCAGTTAGATCTTGTGGGGTTTACAAGTCATTGGGTGATTGTATATGGTTGAGCTTTAGAAAAAAAAACTGGGTTCTTTTCATGAAACAATTGAGAACCATTCTTGATATCTTTCTTGCCTGGTGTAGGGCTTAATAAAGAAGATATCGGTGGCGGTAAACACGCGACTGAGAGGATAGGTACTAGAATCAGAGAAGGTAAGCTCTCTGTTCTTGGGAGTTGGTTCCCTTGATTGTGTTCCACCATACTCCAGGAAGTGATGGTTTTTGGATATCATGGTGCGTGTATTTACATTGTGTGTTATTGCTTTTAATTGAAAACATACATGTAATGGAGATGTGCACTGGTTGGCTAAGTTGTATATTTGTTTATACATCTGTGCATGTTTGTGCTAGAAGGGCACATTGATGGAATTATCACGTGGAGTCCAGGGTCTGGGACCTCAGGCTGGGATACATGATGTGTACGTGGAGTACACTGGAAGATATACAAGACTGCACTAAAGGTGTATTGGCTGTCTAACTTGTATATATTATATGCAATTGTGTATGATATCTGCACTGGCTGGCTAAATTGCATATTGGTGATGGAATGGTATGTTGATGTGGTTATGTACATGTATTATTTTATTAAAGGCCGGGTTGGCTATGTTATTTATAATGCCAATATAGATGCTATGTACTGTGGAAGTGAACCAGGGGGAGGTGAGTATCCAAGAATCTTGAGTTTACTGAGATTGTATCTCACCCCGATTGGGGATTATATTTATTGTAGGTGATAGCCAAAGAGCGGGGGGACGAGGTCCGGGGTAAGAGACCCGAGTAGGGTTGTTCGGTGGATCTCAATTGATAGGCCGGGTAGGCCGAGGCCAAGTTGGCTACTAATTGAGGATCCCGGACAAGAGGACGAGGCCAGGTTCAAGGAAGCAGATTTTTTTGGAAGGCGGTCTTTTGAGAGTCTGTGGACTCAATTTTTGTTATACTTTTGTAACCCGGTATGGGTTTGTACTGTGATGTATCTTTTTGTTGTGCTTATTACCATATTATAATGTTAATGAACCAGATGCATACGAGATCGTTACATTGTAGCTAGGTTTAATTAAGGAGATAATAATAAGAAATTACAAACAACTAATATTAATTAATTCAAGTAATTATCTTCTTTTTCTTCTTCAGCTGATTTATCTTTGCAAAATATTTTGCTCTTGATTTCCTAACTTTTATTTTCAATTTTTGCAATTTCTCCTTCCAAAACATTATGCTAATTTTGGGCCTTTTGAGATTTAGCGCTTAAGCGAGCTCTTTCCAGAATGACCTATTTTTGCTGAAGAACTATTAAAAATTCATTAAAAATAACTGAAACATAAAATTCTACCTAAGACAAAATGAAAACTAAATTTAAAGCTAATTTGGTTCAAAACAAGGCCTAAAGTTAACTAAAATGTCAAATAAACATCTCAAAATGTATATGAAAATCCGATAAATTTGACGTTTATCAGTAATCCAACAAACTTGATTTTCAATTACAAAAGATAAAATTGTAATTTTAAATTGTGAAAGGAATATATAAAATCATTACAATTTTTTATATTAAGAAGTACCATAAAGACCAAAGTGTTAATTTTTCCATCACTCTTAATTATATTATTATTTTACATAAAACTTTTAAGAACTTGAAATAAGTCTCACAGGAAACTCAACTTATTTACATTATTTTGTTGATTGTAACAAAATCTTAAACTTATGGCTAAAAGAATACATGGTGATTAATAAAAAATTTAAATTATAATTTCTACTGCAATTCAATGAAACTGATAACATATAAATCAAGTGTCCGGTGCATCAAAGCTCCTAATGCAAATATGTCATTACATGCATTAGACAAAAAATGGAACATGAAACAAGAGTTCGAGATAAATGGCAAACTCCAAATGCAAATTTGTTGGAATGCCTTGCAAAATCTCTCCACTTCTTCTGCAATCACCCACAGTCCCATCTATTAGAAAATTAGAATTTAGAACCATTGAACTAAGTCTCATTCAAAGCATGCTTGACAAATTATTTAATATTCACAAGTAAATGCCGTGTATACTCAATAACATCACCATCAAAGTCATAAGCTTATAACATAAATAGTCTGACATAACCCATTCTATCTTTTGTCACTATTGTTAGCACTTAGCAAAGATTGTGATAGTTTAAGAATTCAGAGTAAACTATAGCTCTCATAAGCAAGTTTGCCATTAGTTTTCATCTAAAATATTGAGGGATGAATAAAATATAAATTTAAACTTCAATCATTAGGTTTTTGTATAGACAGAGTTGAAAATTCTTCAAAAAGTTCTTGATTATTAAGATCCAATGCAACTACAAAAGAGAAGGAAAGTTAAAAAAATAATTAAACAACAATAACTAAAAAAGGCTCAAATTAAATAAAATGATTAAGAATAACAAGTTAAGTGGATACTAACCTAGAGTTCCATGAAGCCAATGATTTAAACTAATGCTTCAACATTTTCAGGCAAAAGAGAACTTCGATACTTGTTAAGTATACGTCCACTAATGCTAAATGCTAATTCTGATGCAATTGTAGTAATCGGTATACTCAAAACATCTCGTGCCATCAAAGAAAGTTCAGGATATGTCCTTTCATTTGATTTCCAATACTCCAAAAACATCCAAATCAACATACTACTTATGGTCAAGTTTATCTTGAAGCAAATAAGCTTCCAAATCAAATTCTTTCCTTGATGATGCACACAACTTGCTTTGAAAGCTTCCAAAACTCTCCAAATGTCTTGATGAGATACTACTTGGACTACCTCTACTAGATCTTTATGAACATGACAAATTTGCCTCATTTGGTGAGGAATTAAGATACTCTTGAAATAAAACCTCCAGCCTTTCATAAACCTTTTTTGCCAATCTCACATCCTCTTCATTTCCATACAACTTCAAATAACAATATTCAACAAATTGCACCTTATATCAAGGATCTAAGATGACATCAAAGGATAAACTAACATTGTAAGAATCCCAATAGTTTTTGAATTTTACCTTCATTTTCCTAGTCATGCAACAAATTTTATTTTCATTTTCAAACTCACTATGAAAAAAGCATGCAACTTCATTAATATTAATCTGAAACTCAACACACCATAAAAATAGAGGTTGACGGTCGGATAAGTGCTACCTGAGAAAAAAGTGGTGATATCATAAAATGGCTTAGAAAACATTGTTAATTTTTCTACTTTAACCCATTCCTCTTCTAATAAACAATTATCAAAATAGGGATCCATATTTATTAGGATGGTAAATGCTTCACAAAAACCTACAACACTTTCAAGCATGAGATATGTGGAATTCCATCTTGTAGGCACATCTTGATGAACTTGCTCAGATGTCATGTGTCAAAGTTGCTCTATACATGATGCAAACTTTGAGGTTTGGGAATCTTAACCCCTAATATATTTCACACGCTCTCGAATTTTAACCAAAGAACCATCGATCACCTTCAAACCCTCGTGAACAATCAAATTTAGAATGTGCCCCAAATTTAATATGAAATAACCTCCATTAGCAACCATTCCTAACCTAAATGATGGATGTTTCTTCAATATCTTCACCATTGCTTAGAACCATTATCTAAAGTAATTATGAATATCTTTTTATTGATACCCCACTCTTTTAAAAGGCTCAATTGTTAGAGTTAAGAGAGCAACATGAAGATTAAGCTTTGAAGTTTGAAGAGTTTTGTCTTTTTACATGCTCAATTCATTGAGTGACATTTGTATTGATTGTTGCATCTTAGTCTTAATCTATTCATATGTACATCATGCATCATCATGTAGAGATAGGAAGATTGTTTCTAAAGTTAGAAACTTCTTCAGTGCATAAACTCTTTGTTTTACTTGATTACCAACTATCTGTAATCAATTATGAAAGTCCTTTGAGAAGCTTGTAGAGAGATCTTTGTTCTGTTTTAATCGATTATTAGTTATCTATAACCGATTACACAGTTCTGTTGAGACCATGTCTAGTTTTCATGAGTCTATGCTTTAATCGATTATCAGGTGATTATAATCGATTACATCATTTTTGAAAGTGTTTTAAGGAGAGATCAAGAACACTTTGATCGATTAAATCAAGAATCTAATCGATTACATTGTTCTTGAATGTTTTTTAGTTTTTGGGAATTTGATTTGACGCCTTTTTAAAATTAAGAGGGGTGCAGATAGTAATTTTTTGGTTGCTATGATATTAGTATGGATGATCTACCACTTTTATCGATGATTAATCTCCGTCAAAGAACCTAATTGTCCACCTTTATTGGACTTCTTCTCTCCCAACTACGTTTTTTCCACAAAGTTTGACTCCAAGATCTTATTTAAGGGGACAAAATCCAATATCACTCGAACAAATAACTTATTGTAGGTAAGTATATAGGGTTTAGGAAGAAACACTAGGTTGATTTATCCCAAATACTCTACTTTCTTAGCTCCCAAAATGCATTTATTCTTGGAGAGTTATTTCATGCACCTCTGGTTTTATTTTCTATACCCATTTTGGAAATGCATTTTCAAAAAAACCAACATGCATTTCGGAAAACACATTTTCAGAAATATGTTATCGTAATTATGGAAATGAATTTTTAGATTGGATGTTGGTATTCAACTATCTAGAAATATGTGGTAATTGAAGGGAAAACAAACTCATTTCACCTGAAATATATGTTACTTTTACACCTCGAGAGTCTATCAACAAAGGAGAAAGGAGAAATAATGTAGAAAGGAAGTTAGATGAAGGGAAAGTGCAAATAGAGAAAAAAATGGAATGCTGGAAGGCAAACCCTTATTCTTGTTACTAGTGGATTCTGTCCAACCACTAATAGAAAAATCGCTTTCCACATCGGTTTTTTTGAACTTTCAACATAGGTTAAAAATCGATGTTGAAAGTATCAACGTTAACATCGATTTTTGAAATCCGATGTTAACATAACTACACACACTACTACAAAAAGTACTTTTAACATCGCTAAGTTAACATCAGCTATCTGGAAAATCGATGTTAACGAAAATGCGGTGGCAAATTCGTAATTAAAATAACATGATTAACATCGGTTTTGTTAAAAACCTGAAAAATCGATGTTAAGTTATTGCCGTTAACATCGGTTTTGTTAAAAATCTGGAAAAACCGATGTTAACGTCTTCCTGTTAACATCGGTTTTCCAGGTTTTTAACAAAAACCGATGTTAACAGGGAGACATTAACATTGGTTTTCCAGATTTTTAACAAAACCAATGTTAACGGCTTCATGTTAACATCGATTTTACAGGTTTTTAAGAAAAATGATGTTAACATGAAGATCTTAACATCGGTTTTTCAATGAAAACCGATGTTGTTGTTATTATAAGATTTGACCACCCAAATTAAACGTCTATCATTCTTCACTCTCGCGCGCGCCTATCTCTATTCTCTCTGTCGCACTTCACTGCGCCTACGACGGTCACGGTCACGACGACGCTTCCATTGTCAGTCTCGGGTTCCATTGTCGCCGCCTCCATTGTCGGTGTCGCGGCTCCCATAAGGTCTGTGCACTTTCACGGCGCTTGTTTTTCTTTTTTTTCTTCTGCCTTTGTCTACTTCTTCTTCTGAGCTTTTTTTTGTCTTGTGTAGCTTGTTTTCCACTGTTGGTGTAACTTCTTTTGCTCTTTACTACCAAGAAAAATTGTGAGGTAAGGGAAGAAAGACAACAAAATCGTGAGCTTATTATACCTTTTCTTTTGTGTTGAAAGTTCTTATAATATAATGGACATGCTTTTGCTGTCTGTAGATTGATTTTTTTACATGTTTTTGAGATGTTTTGAGTGTCTGTAGATTGGTGATAATTTGGGTAATTGATTTCTGAGTTTTTTTGGTTGTTGCGGCTTCACAATGAGTCTGAATGCAAAGTTGGTTGCCATTGCTCAAGAGTTGCAGATTGCGTGGGATAAGGGTGTTAGAAACATCATTTATGAATATGACTCCAAGGTTGTTATGGAGATGATTTCCCTTGGAGTGAGTTGTTGTCATATTTATGCTCCTCTGGTCAACAATATTAGGCATTAGTCCCTTGTTGTGGACATTCCAATGAAGTGAACTGATTCAGCTGATTTTGTCTCCTGTTATGTATTGGTTACATGCATGAACTGAAAATATTTGCTTATTTTTAGCCCTTAGCCAGAATAACAAGTTGACAAACGTGAACTATGAGGGCATTTGTTTAAAAGGAAGCATATAGTACATATGATGTAGGTTAAGAGAAAATCGGTAAATAATGTGGTAATATGCATACTAGTTGTTGGTTTTTTGACGGAAATTGGAAAGTCGGAAGTGGATAAGTTGGGTATTGACTAGCTATTCCATTGAGGAAACAAAAGTTTTGGATTTGGCCCATTAACTTCCCTTATTCTGTATTTAATTAACTTTTTTTACTTGATATCATCACCAAGCAAATTCCCTTTTATTGGTAATTCTTACATGTTGTAAAGGTTGGCATGTATCATTCCAGTGCATGTGAGAAATTTCTTAGCCTTACATGCTTAGTTCACTATGTAGGGAGGATATACATATATATATATATATATATATATATGTATATATATAATATTCTTTTTTTGTTGTATTAAATGTTCCTATAAAAGTAGTTCTTCAGTTGATCCATAATCTAGATAAGGAATTCATACTAAACATAAATGAAGTTTCTTCTCATATATTCTCAAGTGAACACTTCCACAACATAACATGTATTTTTTGTGTTAAATTTGTGGTCCTTCATCTATATACACTATTGTGTTGAATTAGCAAACCATTATACCACTCTGTCACACATATAATAGTCAAATGTAACATATAGATAAGGCATAGCATGAAAATGCAACACAAGTTGTGTATTTCCTTTATACAACACAAGGTTTTTTTCTCAGTATTCTATTCTTTTTATATCCTGAGCCAGTTTCTATGAGTGTATCTAGCTGACTTGTGCCGTTGTTAATGCCCTGCTAGTCAACTGGTTTTTGTTTGTGGTTTTTGGTATAGGTAAAGAATTTTGTTTTTGTTTATGTTTGACAAATTAATTAGTGTATTATTTGAAGCTGATCTGGGTATTTTTCTATTTTTAAGCTTATCTGGACCTAACTTACTCTCACGGTGCTTCCAGTGTTGGTGTCATTCTCGGAGGTGGTTCTCTCGCTTATCTATGTCCGGCGGCTCCCACAAGGTTAGCAACTTCCATTGACTTTGTATTTGGTGATTTTGTAACTTGTTTTATTATGTTATTAATGATGATTGGTCTATATAGAATTAAAGTTCATTATGAGTGAACCTTAGTTTCCCGTTTGAGATTCATTACATTGATTCTTCCAGACAGTTTGGATTAATCATTGTATTGATTCTTGAATTTTCTGTTTGGACAGTTTGGAAAGACTCATTTTTTTATAGTATATTCATATGTATATGTTGAGTTTATTTTCTTCAATTTGATGAAATTTCGGTACAATGTATTTCACTTTGTTCTCTGGGTGCAAACTTGACTGTGGTGAAACTCATGTCACTGTTTTCATGTCGTGTACTTGGAGACTAAAGTGAAATGCTGCCGAAATTTTGTCAAATTTAAGATAAGAAACTCAACCTATACATATGAATATACTATAAAATATGTCTTCCTGAATAGGATAGGGCCACACCTTCAATGAAAAAAATGAGGTTTTCATGCATGGAATAACTTTGTGAGTATCACAGAGTTATTAATTAGATGGATCGAAGTTAGATGAATGCAAATAGCATGACGGTTGAGTGTAAGGAAGGCATTGAACATTTCTTGCAATTTGCCTCCGAAAGAAGTCGACTAGATGGGGATGGAAAATATTTTTGTCCCTGTATCAATTGTTTGAATAGAAGACGCCAAGCACTGGACGACATATGGGACCATCTTCTATGTGATGGGATTAAGAAGAATTATACCACATGGATATGGCATGGTGAATTGACAGACACGCTGGGTCTCGCAAACTCAATCGGTTAATGTTGACATCCGAGATCGATTAGAGGATATGATTCGTGATCTGGGACATGAGTCTTTTCAGCAAGCACATGCCACTATGTATGATCCATTGGAAAGTGAATTGAAGAAGCCATTGTATTCGGGATGCAAAGAGTCATTGACACTATTGTCAGCGGAGTTAAATCTGCTTAATGTCAAGGCCAGATATTGGTGGAGTGACAAAAGCTTCAGTTCACTGCTTGAGGTAGTTCAGGACATGCTTCCAGATGAAAACACGTTGCCAAGAAATTACTATCAGGCGAAAAAGATTCTTTGTCCAATGGGTATGGAGTATCAGAAAATTCATGTCTGTCCTAATGATTGCATATTGTACAGAAATGCATAAATGCCCCAGGTGTGGGGTATCATGGTACAAACTGAAGGCCGATGACGGCTGTAGCATTGATGAAAGCACAAAAAAAGCCCCCCCCCCCCCCCCCCCCCCCCCCGAAGGTGTTGTGGTATCTTCCGATCATTACAAGGTTTAAGCATTTTTTTGCTAATGAAGATGGCGCAAAAGACCTTACATGGCATGCAGATGGGAGAAACTGTGATGGAATGCTCCGCCATCTAGCAGATTCCTCCCAGTGGAAGAAGATTGACCATTTGTATCCGGAATTCAGGAAAGACCCAAGAAATCTTAGGCTTGCACTTGCCAATGATGGAATAAATCCCTACGGCAGTTTAAGTATTCAGCATAGTTCTTGGCCTGTTTTGCTAGTCATTTACAACCTGTCTCCTTGGTTATGCATGAAGTGAAAATACATGATGTTGTCTATGATGATATCGGGCCCAAGACAGCCAGGAAATGACATTGATGTTTATTTTAGTCCCTTGATTGAAGACTTGGCAAAGTTGTGGGATGAGGGGGTTGTCATGTTTGATGGGTATCGTAAGGAGACATTTTTGTTGCGTGCAATGCTATTTTGTACCATTAATGATTTTCCTGCGTACAGGAATTTGAGTGGATATAGTGTTAAGGGCCATCGTGCATGCCCTATCTGTGAGCAAGACACGAGTTACTTGCAACTTAAACATGGAAGAGAAAAAGTTTACACTCGCCATCGATGTTTTCTTAAACCTTATCACCCTTATCGCCGATTGAAAAAAGCATTCAATGGAAGTCAAAAGCATGAAACTGCACTAATTCCGTTAACCGGTGAGCAAGTTCTTGAGCAGTTTGAGGACATTTATACTGTATCTGGAAAGACCCAAAAGAAGATCAAAGGTAATACTTGCATATGGAAGAAGAGGTCGATATTGTTTGATCTTCCATACTGGTCTGATCTAGATGTTAGACATTGTATCGATGTTATGCATGTGGAGAAAAATGTGTGTGACAGTGTCATCGGCACGTTGCTTAACATTCAAGGCAAGACAAAGGATGGTTTGAACACTTATCAAGATCTTGCTGAGATGGGTATACGTGAATAGTTACATCCTAGGTCCGATGGTAAGAAAATTTACTTGCCTCCAGCATGTCACACTTTGTCAAGAAAGGAGAAGATAAGTTTCTATCAGTGTCAGCGCTGAGTGAAAGTGCCATAGGGATACTCTTCAAATATTAAGAGCCTTGTACAGATGAAAGATATAAAACTAGTTGGCTTAAAGTCTCATGATTGCCACGTGTTGATGCAACAACTGTTAGCCGTGGCGATTCGAGACATTTTACCTAGCAAAGTGAGGCATGCTATCACTCACCTGTGCTTTTTCTTTAATGCCATTTGTATGAAAGTCGTGGACCCTGTAAAGTGAGATGACTTGGAAGAAGAGGCGGCAATTATCTTGTGTCACTTGGAGATGTATTTTTCTCCTTCATTTTTCGACATAATGGTTCACTTACTTGTTTATTTGGTGAGGTGAATTAAATTGTGTGGTCCCGTTTATCTACGGTGGATGTACCCGATCGAGCAATACATGAAGATCTTGAAAGGGTATACAAAAAACCTACACCGTTCTGAAGCATCCATAGTTGAAAGGTACATCGCCGAAGAAGCTGTAGAATTTTGTTCATAGTACCTTGAAAAAGAAAAACCTGTTGGTCTTCCCGAGTCGTGACATGATGAGAGAGTGGGAGGAAAGGGTACACGAGGGCTACCTGTTATAACGCCTGCTTTGCAGGAATTGCACAAGCTCATTTGTATGTCCTCAATAATAGTAATGAAGTCTTACCCTACATGGTTCGTCACCAGACATTACTCAAGGAAAGTAATCCAAGAATGACGAAGAATAGGCTGTTGAAAGAGCATAACAAGACTTTCCTGAATTGGTTTAAAGATACAATACTTAGTGATGAATCTGCATCTGAAACAATGAGGAAGTTAGTAGATGGGCCAAAAAGAAATGTTAGAAGTTGACAAGGGTACGATATCAACAAGTACTCCTTCTACACCAAACAACAAGATGAGAAGAGCACAATGCAAAACAGTGGGGTTATCCTAAGAGCTGAGTCACAGCACTTCGCTATTGTGCATGACCACAATCCACGTTTGACGTGCTTGCCTTACTTTGGAGTCATTAATGACATCTAGGAGCTTAATTATGTTACTTTCACTGTGTGTTTTTTCAAGTGCAAGTGGGTTGATATCAATAGCGGTGTGAGAACCGAGGACTTCGGATTTACTTTAGTAGATCTTAACAAGCTAGCTTATCAAGATGAACCATTCATCATGGCAGAACAAGCTAATGGCTGGTGTCACTCAATTCTCGACACCAATGGCTGACGTCAACAGAGAAGATGTTCTTGACGACGTTCATGCAAATTGTAATGATCATGATGAAGGAGAATTAATTAACATCACTTAATGTAATTTTTTTAATAACTTTTTTCGACTTTTACAATTTAATATGTAACCTTACTTGTCACTTAACTTTACTTATATTTGTTTTTGTTTTTAACAGGATCATGACTACACCACTAACCTCATCTCCTCGTCCTGAGTCACCACCTCCTCCTCCTGAGTCAGCACCTCCTCGTCCTGAGTCACCACTTCCTCATCCTGAGTCACCACCACCTCCTACTGAGTCAGGACCTTCAGCGTGCACAGGGAAGAAGACTAGGAAAGCAACACGGTTGCATTCACTGGCTACTAGACCTGCTGGTGCTGACAAACCAGTGGTTCATGTCGATCCTGCCACTGGGAAGTCTGATGGTCCTCAGGCGAAGAAATTGAGGACATACCTAGGGATCGTTGCGAGAGACAAGATGGATGTCACCGTTGCCTACTGGAAGGAAGTTTCTGCTGCGTAGAAGGAGTTGATCTGGGAGGACATTCAGGTATTACAATTAAATCTCCAATGTGATTGGTTGTAGTGATACAATTTATATTTTATTCTAACTGTTAAACCCACTTCATTATAATGCTGGCTGAATTTCATATACTTGAAGCGTCCGACCAACGGACTAAGAAGAAAATTCTGCAGACAGTAGGAGAGCGATGGAGGCACTTCAAGTCAGACCTGACCAGGAAATGGGTTTTGGCACAAGGAAAAGATGATGATGCCGATGCTGTCTGCGAGAAATACGAAATCAGTAAGGAAAAATGGCACCAATTCTGTGAGACACGTAGAGCTGCTTCCTGGAAGGTTAACTGAGTTACATTGTTTTACAATTTCACAACTTTGAAGACCAACAAGCGCTTTTTTTTAACCCTATATGTGTAATTCTTACAGGATGTTAGAAAGAAGACCCAGGCCATCCAGCAGCTGAACACTGCCTCTCACGTGTTGTCTCGCGAGGGTTACGACTTGTTAGAGAAGAGATTGATGGATGAAAAACAAAAGAAACAATTGGAGGAAGTAACCCGTGCTGATAGCACCGAGACCATCATTCACCCTCCGTCCCCTGTGAGACGACACGTTAAGTGGAAGCTGACTCGCACGAAAAAAATCGGGGAAATGACTTCTGAGGCAGCACATGAGATTGCTGAGAGGATTGTAGGTCAAACAACAATCTCATACACATTTAATGAATTTTTGCATCACAAATGAAAAAACTAATGTTCTACTTATTTTCATTGGAGGATTCCCTGGATGAGCAATCCACACAGGGTACTTTTGTCACCAGTGGACGTCAGGATGTCCTGACTGCTGCCATTGGACGACCAGAGCACCTCGACCGTGTCCATGGTGTTGGAGTCGGTGTTATCATCACACAATACTTCGGACCAGCTCCATCAACCTCTCACAAGTCGAAGTCAATGGCGCCTGAAGACTTGGATCGCCTGAAAGACAACATCAGGGTAGAGCTGGAGCAGTCGATTACTGAAAGAGTTACGCAACAAGTGATGATGAGCTTCAGCCAGTTGCAGACCCAAATGCAGTCTTAGGGTGCCATGCAACCTCCAGAGGTTCAGTCATGTCCTATTAGTGCCCGTGTCAGCACCAAGGGAAGCTGTGTCGATCCCTCGGGGAATGACCCAGACACGGGTGCATCTGACAGGCGTGGGTTGTATGTCGATGACAATCCTCCCCTCCTTGTTGCCCTTGGTAGAGTTTATGAGGGATCGACGACCATGCACAGCGTCCCTCTTGCCACTGATCAGGTAAAGGTGAGTGTTGAGGAAGTACGAGATGCTAATGCTTGCGTCCCTGTACCCACTGACGAGGACTATATGAAGAAATGGATGCAGAGTTCACAAAAACATGTCTACCTTGCACCGTATTTGAATGGGTAAGTATAAATGAGTATCACAATTTAATTAATCTATGCAATATAATAACTTGTTTTTCGACAAAGTAGTGCACATTGGCAACTGGTCGTTATATGTCCTAAGGCCAATGTAGTCGTCTGGTTCTGGTCATTATATAACAAGCCTGATAACTACCTTAAAGGAATTATTAACAGGTAGGTTGTAATTTGTAACACATTTATGTTATTTCTATGGCATGAATATGTTAATTGTACATTATGCATGCATGTTTCTCTTAAGCAGTGCTTTGAAGGGAGTCCATGACAATCAAGGAAATAAATCAAATGCTACTACTAAATGGATTGCACTTAAAGTAAGTCTTCTAATAAATCATGGTTTATGTATTGAAAATAATTTTTATTACTATTTAACACTAATTGCCATTTAACTTTGACTATGTTATTCAATTTAGTGTAATAAGCAAAAAGAAAGCACTGAGTGTGGCTATTATGTCATGCATTGGATGTCGACAATAGTCCAAGGAGGCTTCATAGATAACTGGGACATGATAATTAATTGTCTAATTCAAAACTATTTTTTTTACTTGTTTTTGTTTTGTACTTATTAAATTATGTTTTCTTATGTCATGCAGTATTTCACTGATGAAAGACCACTGGAAGCCAATACCTTGAAGGCTATTAGGGTTCAATGGGCGAAGTTTTATCTTAAAATTAGACATGACATATTAGTAGATTAGGTGGTTATTGGATTTTCAAAACAATTGTATAAACATTAGGTTAGGAAATTCTTTTATGTACATTGACACTATTGAATTTTATTTGTTATTGAAATATTAATTTATTTTAATGTATTATAAAATTGGCTGGATGTCTGGTATTTAATTTACATGTTGAAGTTGCTACAATTTAAAAAACAGACAAAATATTAAAAAAACAACATCGATTTTAAGAAAACCGATGTTAACTTAGACTACAACATCGGTTTTCAGGGAAAACCGATGTTAACTTAAACTACAACATCAGTTTTTGTTAAAAACCGATGTTGTGGTGTTCCTTAACATCGGTTACATATTTTACATATTTTTACGTTTTTATTTATCAGATATCGACATTGGTTATTGCTGAAAAACCGATGTTGCTTAATTTCGTTAACATCAGTTTTGAAAACTGATGTTAACTTGCACATTTTCAACGTCGCCTGATTCAACATCGGTTCAAAACCGATGTGGAATGTTAAAAATAATCAATGTTGAAGGCTGTTTTTCTAGTAGTGACAACATCGATTTTCTTAAGAAAATCGATGTCGCCAAATAAGAAATTTATAAAAAAAAATATAAAATATATAAAATCAACATCGATTTTTGTAAAAACCGATGTTGAATTATGCATATCAACATCAGTTCTTACAAAAACCGATGTTATTATGAAGCACAAAACCGATGTAGAAAAAGGACTTTCTACATCAGTTATTTAAAAACTGATGTGGAATAGTACTTACAACATCGATTTTGTCTAAAACCGATGTAGAAAGTTCCTTTTCTACATTGGTTTTTTAAAAAATTGATGTAGAATGTTATTTTTTTTAAAAAAATATGACCTATTTTTTTCATTTGTTCTAACCCTTATTTAAAAGATTGCCCAAACTCCACCAAAAGATATAAAAATAAATTACGAAAACTAAATATATTATGACATATATAAAATTAAACAATCAGCTCTTACAATTTTAGTCGAGTGAAGAAAATCCAAAAAAATAAGGAGCAATCACAATGAGTCAATCAAAGAAGCAAGTCTCTATTAAATTATCTCAATCTTAGGTCTAGAAATAAACTAAAAAGATCAGTGAACTCAAAATCCACACTATATCAATATTTTGACATTAAGCATGAAAATAACCTATATAAACTAGGAACTTTCATGAATTGCATAGCCAATTTTACATTCACATATTCCATTGGAGAGGCACGTGCCATTGTCAATGCAATTGTTGGGGCAGGAACCTGGAAAGTGAAGAGAACAAGAATTAATAGAAGGAAAAGTAAAAATTATATTGTGCCACTAGACAGAGAGTTAAAATCAAATAAGTTGTCTTAAAGGCCTTGATGTTGAACATATAAATTTCAAATAGTCATAACTTTTGATAGAAATGTCTGTTTGAGGCGTACGATATGTCAAAACTCTCAAAATTAAGAGAAGAAGCCCTGGCAAATTTCGAAGGGGATTTGGTCAGCTAGTTTTGCCTAAAAATGCCTCTAACTAGGTGAAAATTAGGATTCGGGATTCAACCACCCAAAAACAAACAAACATGGCAACCTTTAATTTTGATTATAGAACTAGAACACTACAATAGAACAGCCAAAATTGAAAAAACAAACAAAAAGATAAATGAATGAAAAGGATAGAAAGAACCTATATCAAGAGTCAACCTTAATTAACATCATTATGGTGAGCTTTGAGTGGCTTCCTGTCTGAAACACATGGCAACAATTAATTAACCTCCTAATAAATTGAAATCATGACAAAAACTACAAAATATCATATACACACACAAGTCAGGGGTTAGAAGCGAAAAACAAGAAACCGACCTCAATAGCATATTAATGTAAGAGCTGAAGCCACAACAAACAAACATAAACATGATCAAAATTAATGTTACGACAATACTAAAAATAATCATAAAACAGAGGAATTTGCCAGATGTTGGGAACATCATAAAGAATTTTGTGCCTGCAAACATGCAACTTCAGTAGAGAAAACTCTTGAAGCAAACACAACTACTAGCAGAGCAGAAATTACTCACCTTATAACCAAGTACCAAAATTGGCATAAAAAAATCCATATGTGTCAGTTCCTGCTCGTCATCAAGCTTTTTGCGGAACTCAATGTCGTCTTCTTCTTCGGAGTCGGGGTTTCAGTTACCATTTTCGCCGGTCACTTTTGGATGCTTCAATTCATTGAGGGTGGTTCTACAAAAAAAATGATTTAGGGTTTCATTGTGAGGCGTGGCACAAGCGAAAGACTTAGAGTATAGTGATAACTAAGAAGCCGCGAATGAACTAACGTTAACACCTAGTACCTTTATGAGACTTAGGCGCGAACAAAATAAACCCTAAATCCTTTTTAGTAAAATTTTTTAGTTAAAGACACAACATTGGTTTTTTTATAAAATCGATGTTAACTTAGTCATCTTAATTATGAATATGCCATCGCATTTTTACTAACATTGATTTTATAAAAAATCGATGTTAACTGGGCGATGTTATATCCCCATTTTGTAGTAGTGAACCCATTAAAAACTTCTCCAAATGCAAATGATATTTTAGGCTTTTTTAAAATTACTTATCCTTATCTAATGATTTCAAATTTATATTACTTGAATTAATTACGGATTTCCTTTTTTAGGAATTATGGATTTCTTTTATAATTTAATTTTAAAATTTTGCCCAAATTTAGATAGATATTCATAGAACATACAACATGGAGTCCGCAAGCACGTGCATCTACATCTAAGACCCAATAGGAGGATTTGCATACAAATTTTTTTGTTCACTCGCAGTGATGAATATGACACAATATCGGAAAGTAAAACCACTACATGCTTATGTCCAATAACCAAAAGCATATGCACGAGCATGATTCTCTCCGTTCATTATTAATGCCAACGCTTTCATATTAGAGCATAAGGTATATAGTATCAACATCTGCCACAAACACTGCGTAATGAAGATTATCTCTACTTAAAGATATCATGTATTCTATCCAAACTTGTGCTAAAATAACTTAGGGAACTGATACCTCCGTTTCTGAATATAAGAATTTGTTTAACTAATTTATATTCTTAAAAAAGATAGTTAATATAATTAATAATATTAAATTCATTAATAATTTATATACTTAATTAATTTTCACCTAATTAATTAATATGTTAGTTTTTATATTTAATCCTTGTAAGAGAGATAATACATTTATCCTTTTAATACATGACATTTATTATAAAGTAATTGAAGGTATTTAGATCAAAATAATTAATGCAAATGCAACTTGAAAAGAGTCTTATAAAAAAAATTAAAAAAAAAGTCTTATATTTAGAGATAGAAGTGGTATTAGATATCGTTTAAACATTATCACACCAATCATCTATATGTTAAGGGGATCTAGTCCAATTAATTGAATATGGTGAGTAAGTTATTATAAATTTCTTGTTTTTGATTTCCATGGATAAAGAAAACATCAACCATTTATACATGCTTCACCCGGAAAGGAGATTTTGAATTTGTTTTAGGTCATGAGAAAAATTGATTTTGTATTTCATGATTGTACATGGGCAAACAAATATGTTTAGATTGAATATTGGAAATGAATGAATATGTTGAAGTCCAATGAAAGCAATATAGCTTATGGTAAGAACCCTCTGATTTTTGTTGTGTCTATTTCTCTTGTATGTTTTACTTAATCTTTTTTGTATTCTTTCTTCTTTTTTAATTACTTTTTACCACTTGCCCCCCCCCCCTCCCCCTTCTTTTATCACTTTCTTCACCACAACCATCTCATTTCTCGTAAAATTTTGTGAGACAACCATTACTGTTAATTTTGTACCTTTGATATATCACATATTTAGTATAACAAAATATAATTAAAATAAAATAAATAATTATTTTTGTCCTTCAATTTGTAAACCGATGACAATTTAATATTCTAACTTAGTCTCTTAATGTGTAAAAATGCAATAGTTTTGTTCAATCCTTTAAATTTGTAAAACTATCTTGTCATTAATCTATAATGTTTAAAGACTAATTGATTTGTCATTGAATTATATGTATAATGTAATTATCACAGTTTTTAAGATATAACATTTAGAAAAATATATGATTAATATATACTCAAAATTTAAGATATAAGAGAGAAAAGAGAATGAAATAAAATAAAGAGAAAATAAAAAAATGTTATCAATTATATAATGTAATTAAAAAGAACAATAGAACATAATAGAGGTCAAAAATACTAACACGAATATTATTGTAATATTTAAGATTGCTTGTCTTATGATATCTTTTAACACACTTTTTGTTAAATCTTTTTGGGTGTGGTGCATGTATTGTTTGTTTGCACTAGCTAGAGACGTGAGTACTGTTACTTATTTGATAATGACCTTATTGCATAACACTTGGCCATTGTTGTTCCTATTCCAATGTCCTCAAAGCATAATGCAAATGGAGCTGATTAATCTTGAACCTGCATGGATGACATTTAGCGATCATGCATAATGATTTATATACTCTGCCAATAGTGTCAGTGTCGTCCACCCAATTTAAAATTTAAAACTTTTATATTCTTGATAATTTAGAAAGTTGCTAAGCCAATGACCAATCACAATAAAAACCAAAGTTTTATTCCTTGTCTTTTTATTCTAAGCTTGAAAATAAAATAAAATATTTAATGAGAAGTAATCAATTTTATTAATTATTCATTAATTCATATAGGGAATTAGTGGCCTCAATCCGAAACAAATATGTCCTTTGATATTAAGCACCTTACTCTAAATGGACGTGAGATAAGTGCCTTGGTTACTTTGCATAGTGTACATGACTGCGGCCATGCAATAAATGAATGAAATCTTGTCAGTAAAATGATTTCCTTCAAAATTATTAAGGTATTTAGTTTAATTGATTAAATATGATATATAAAATGTTATAGTTTTTTAATATTTATCTTCAATTTAAAAAAAAAATGATACATTAATTAAGTTAAGCAAGTGCATACACATATACATATAGACATTCTTTGTTATTTTAAGGAAAGAAAATGAGAGACTTGGTGATGCAGTCCAAGCAATGGTGGTGGCAGTAGAGTCCAACGACGATCGAGGGAAGCCAGGCCAAAAAAAACCCTAAGGGTACAATCAGTGTCATTAATGATGAAGAGGGGGACCTTCATGGTGATTGGCTAACAATTACAAAGCATAAAAGGAAACAAAAGTTGGGGTGAATGATGGGCGCATAAATAAAAGCAATCATGGAGGGAATAAAAGTCATAATGAGGGACATGGTTATCAAACTCGCGATTTAAATCGTAGAATCGTTCGATTTTACGATTCCATGGACCATTCACGAGTTAAACCGCATGCAGACTCATTTTTGGAGTAGAATCGCACGATTCTACATAGAATCGCTCGATTCTACATAGAATCGCTCGATTCTGATTCTACTACGTTTTCGCGAGTTTGGTAGGTTTAGGAATGACGTCGTTTTGAATTGAAATTTTTTCTTTCTTCTTCTTCATTCCTCCGCGTGTGTTGTGCCGTTTTCTGCATCCAATATTGCTACTATGCTATGTGGCGCATGGCCTCTGCCTTCGTCGAAGTAGAAAGCAGCATCATCTCCGAGATTGACCTCGGCCTTCTCATCCTTGTCGGAATCCATGACTCCCGACGCCAATTACAACTTGTTAATGGTTGAGTTTGATTCCCCAACTCTTCAATGTGTGCACTACTATGGCCATGTATCAAGTAGAATAAGATTCCAGGCGTCGCAATTGAGTGAGGCCTTGTTCAATTTTGTGCATGTTGGGTCTAGAAGGTTTTTGCAGGCTTTTGTGCTGGAAAACCTAGTTTGTGATATCCCCAATGTCACAGTTCTTACAGCTTCAGTCCTTATTCCTGAGGTATATATGTATTATTTACTTCTAGTTTATTCTTTCTCGGTTTATTCAATCTTCTTTTGGTTGATAATCTATAACCTATTTTTAACATGCTAGCATTAACCGAGATAGTGAGTTCAATTCATTAGGATTGGTGTTGCTATATAGATAAGCAATTGTGCCCTGCTACAGTGCCATTTTTCCTACACGAGAACAAACTGAATCCAACTTCTATGCATTACTGTTGTTTATTTTATTGTTTCTTTGTCTATTTTCCTACTAAGTTCAATTCAATTCATCGTTGATTGGCTCTACAGCATGTGATTTTCTTTGTTTGTTTTCCTACTGAGTATAAAACTGATTCTCTTGGTTTCACATTAGTTTCAATAGATGTATGTCACAACTCACAATGATTTTGAAGTTTTGAAACATATGTAATTTAAATTATATATCAAGAGCTTGGCTCTGTACCTAGGTCTTAAATTTGTTCCATGGCATATTATGACCCAATTAGTATGATAGTGTGTGTGTACACAACGCAATTAGTATGTTGTAACTTGATGTATACACAACACAATTAGCGAGATTGTGAGAATATGTGAGTTTTCTACCTACTTTTGTATGCACAACACAATTGGTATGTTGTACCATTTTTTTTCTATTTTATATCTTAAAGTGAATTGTTAGTTAAAATGAGTTAATGACCAATAAATAGGAAGTGCCCTCTACTTCTTGCAGGTGAGTTGTCTTTGTTGCATTGTTGTTCTATCTTTTTGCACATTTCCCTTTGTATCATTTTATGAATTTATGTTTCATATTTATATATAGGTAATTTACTTTTTTTTGTCTGAAGTAGACTCTTACGATTCTACGATTTGATTCTATAAGGCCTTCATGAGTTTACGTAGAATCGCGATTCTGACAACCATGATGAGGGGAGAAATAAATTTGCTATCTTGCGGGATAACAGAGAAGATATTAGAGGAGATATGAGTGGGGAAAAGGAAGTTACAGGGGACACTAATTAAAATGGGGGAAGATTTGGAGGATATTGTTGTTGGGATTAATCAAAATAATAAGAAATAAATGGCGAGGCCCTTTCCAAGGAAATTGGAGGGAAAAATAAAAGAAAGTTATCATTAAAACTGGGAAAAAATTGACCTATTGAGTGATGTAATTACTTACCAAAACCCACGTGCTGAAGATTTGGCCATGGTTGATGGATTGGATAATGTTATGGAGAGTGAAAACTTGCTTGGGGAGGTCGCACTTCTAGAGGAGCCACCAGACCTAAGTTTTTCTGAAAGGGCATGGATTTCAAATTCAAATTTGGAGAATAGTGTGTCTGAGCTGAATCAAACTGAGTTAGTTGATGATATTATGGAGGGTGTTTTGGCCAATCCTATTGTTTGTTGAGTTGCTGGGTTTGCAGTCTCTCTTTTTCTCTTTCCATATAGTTATCATGATTTGTTTCTAAGATTTGAATATCTTAGCTTGGAATGTGAGAGGCGTGGTAGGGAGAAGGAACCAACTTCACCTGAAAGATGTTGTTGGGAAACATAAGCTCGACATGTTAAATTTAGTTGAAGTTCATACTTAGTTTAACCACACCCAGAAGCTTTGGGATGGTTTGAATTACCAACCTGTGGCTATTCAGGAAGCTCGAGGACATAATGGAGGGGTTTGGGCTTTTACAAGTAAGAATTCAACCTTTTCTTTTGTTGTGCATGATGTTCATGACCAGGTGGTTTCATTATCTATTTCTTGTCAAGCCCATTCTTGGTTTTTCTCAAGTGTCTACGCCTATCCTAGAGCTGTTGAAAGGAGGTCGTTGAAAGGATCATTTGAAGCATGCTAAGAATAGTATTGATGGTCCTTAGCTACCACTAGGCAACTTTAATGATAATTTGCTCCCTTCGGATCAGAGAGGAAGGATTTTTTATTACTCTAGAGCTGTGATTTTTTGCCAGAATATTGAGGACTGCAATTTGATTAATCTGGATCATGTTGGGGCTCATTTTACTTGGCATAGGAACATGTCGGGTATGAATTTCATTCACAAAAGTCTTGATAGGACTCTATGTAACAGTTGTTGAAAAATTAATTCCTAAATCCTTATGATGAAATCTATCATCCAATAAAACTCAAACATCATACTGGACCAGCAAGAGATCTAAAACAAATAAAGCGTACTTGTTTTCATTGCAGCAGTGATTTATCATATTGTTCTTGTAGCCTTTTAGCTTTTTCTTATGAGCTTTAGTCTTCTTCAGTCAAATAACTCCTTAGAAGATATTCTCTCTAGATGGGAAGGAAAGAAAGAAAGAAAACTTGATTTGAGCTATTGGGAACCGTAACCCTATATATAGTGTTTTTCTTTATTGTTGGACAAGTAAGCTCCCATTAAACCTATTTGGTCCAATACTGGTATCCACCCATTTATCCCATATTTACTTAGGAATCTATTTGAGCATATTTAATTGATCACTTTAATTTACCCAATATATATTAAATAACATAATATAATTATTAATACAATATATAGCACATAATAACGTCAGGAAATTTAATTTCCTAACAATCTCCCACTTGGGCTACATTTGACCTGAGATAATTATATCATATATCCTTAGTGCACAACTATATGCTATCTGTCCTTAGATTCCTCCACATATACAATCTGGTCCATCTCCTATATTAAACCTTCCATGGTCATCACACCAATATATTCAACGACATAGATCAAGTATGGATGAGTGGCATGAAAGTTACATGCAATGTGATATCCACCATGCCTATTTCCAACTGGTCATTTTTTAGTCCTTATGAGATTAATTATTAATTTTCTGCATACACAAAGCAGAAACACAAGCACAAAATTTACATATTCAGAGGGAAAATAACATCAAAATATTTATTCTGCAAAAAATAAACATATAAATGTTTTTACATAGAACATCAACATAAAGAACTCCTACTAAACCATAGTGTCATCAAACAAAATAACACTCATATAAGCAATATTAGGCACTAAGCCTGTAGTAAGCGGGTCCGCAAGTATGAAGTTTGTCCCTATGTGTTCTATGAAAATCTGACCGCTCTAAACTCTTTCTTTAACAACCAGAAACTTTATATCGATGTGCTTCAATTTTGAAGAATTTCTATTATTGTTGGAGTACAACACTGCTGAGTTATTGTCACAATAAATCTTTAGTGGTCTTTCAACACCACTTACTATACCCAGCCCCGTGACAAAATTTTGCAACTATACCTCATGGTCAGAAGCCTCAAAACAAGCTACAAATTCAGGGACCATAGTAGAGGAAGCTACAAGTGTCTGGTTAACACTCTTCCAAGAAATAGCTCCTCCATCCAACATGTAGACATAACTTGATGTGGATCTTTTACTATCTTGGCATATAGCAAAAATCAGAGTGAGTATACCCAATGATCTCTAATTCATTTGATCTCCGATATGTGAGCATGTAATCCTTTGTTCTCTTCAAATAATGCATAACCCTTTTAGCTGCTTTCCAATGATCTATCCCTAGGTTACTCAAGTTTCTGCCAAATACTCCCACTATGAATGCTATGTCAGGACGAGTGCAAACTTAAGCATACATTAGACTTCCTACAGTTGATGTATAGGGAATCTTCCATTTCCATTGTCTCAAGTTTATTCTTTAGGGATTGTTTGAGATTAAACTTATCTCTTTTAGGTATGAGAGTATCTCCTGATGCACAATCTTTCATGCCAAATCTTTCTAAAATCTTTTCAATATAGTTTTTTTGTGACAACCCAAGAATACCTCGAGAATGATCTCAGAGCATCTATATTCCTAATACAAAAGAGGTGTCACTAAGATCTTTCATCTCAAAATTCTTAGTGAGAAATTTCTTAGTTTCGTGCAATAAGCCTATATCGCTTCTAGTAAGTACTATATCATCGACCTATAAAATCAGGAAGATAAATTTACTCACACTAAATTTATGATATACACAATCTTCCACTATGTTCACCTTGAAACCATAAGAGATTATAATTTGATGAAACTTGTGATACCAGTGGTGAGAAGCTTGTTTGAGACCCTAAATGGATTTCTTTAACTTACAAACCATAGACTTTGGATCTCAAAAAACAATTTTTTTTTGGCTGTTATATAAATGGTCTCATCAATGTTGTCATTGAGAAACACTATCTTAACATCCATCTGATATAGCTCTAAGTCAAAATGAGCCACAAGTGCCATAATTGTCCTTAAAGAGTCTTTCCAAGAAACAGGAGAGAAAGTCTCTTTATAGTCTATGTCTTCCTTTTGAATGAAACCCTTAGCGATGAGATGAACCTTATATCTTTCAATATTACCTTTTGAATCCCTTTTGGTCTTAAATATCCATTTACAACCAATAGGTTTCACACATTCAGGTAACTCGACAAGATCCCAAATGTCATTGTCTTTCATGGATTTCATCTCATCCTTCATGGCATCAATCCACTTATGAGCATTATAATTGTCTAAGACTTGTTAGAAGTTTATTGAGTCATATTCCGTTAATCCTAAAATATTATCATGCTCTTGGAGAAAAACAATATAATCATCTGAAATTGCACTTCTCCTATCTCTAGTGGATCTTCTTAATGACATTTCTTGAGGTTGATGACTTTGTTCCATAGGTACTATTGGGAAATTTTAATTGTTGTCTTGTTCTGGAATGATGTCAGGAATAAGAGTCTGATCATTAATTGTTTGTACTGGAGTTGCATCTTGAATGACGACAATGTCAGGAATGATTACAACATTAGGAAAAGAAACAAAATTCTCTTCCTCAAAGACAACATTTCTTACTTTGTCTTCTCCTTCAGTGTCAACATCCTCAAGGAATCTCACATTTCCTGTTTCAAGAATTGATCTAGTAGTGAGATTGTAAAACTTGAAGCCCCGAGAGTGTTCAACATATCCAACAAAATAGCAATTAATAGTTCTTGAGTCCAACTTCCTTTACTAGGCTTATAAGGCCTTGCTTCAGCTGGACAACCCCAAATATGTAAATGTCTTATGCTAGGTTTCTTTCTTGTCCATAGCTCATAGGGGGTTTTGGTCATTGCCTTAGTTGGAACCCTATTAAGGATATAAACTACAGTCTTTAATGCTTCTCTCCAAAGTGACTCAGGTAAAGAAGAATGACTGATCATGTTTCTCACCATATCCTTAAGAGTCTTATTCCTTCTCTCCGCATCACCATTCATGCTAGTTTTCCTGACATTGTATATTGCAGGACAATTCTACATTCCTTTAGGAAGTTAGCATAGGGTCCTGGACGTTGTTCTCCTGATCCATCAGATCTACCATAATACTAACCACCACGGTCATATCTAATAGCCTTAATTTTCTTGCCTAGTTGAAGCTCAACTTCGGATTTATATTGTTTGAACATATCCAGAGATTGTGACTTCTCATGAATCAAGTATAGATAACCATATCTTGAGTAATCGTCTATGAACATAATAAAATATTGTTGACCATTCCAAGAGGAAGTAGGGAATGACCCACAAATATCCGTATGAATTAGTTCTAAGACGTTAGTGGCTCTAATGGCACCTACTTTCTTTGTGTTTGTCTGTTTCCCCTTAATACATTCAATACAAACTTGAAAATCATTCATATCAAGGGATCCAAGAATTCCATCATCCATAAGCTTCTTAATTCTCAATTTAGAGATATAACCTAGGCGCTTGTGCCAAAGAGTAGCAAAATTCTCATTTTATTTTTGCTTTGTACCTCGCGCACTAGTATGCAAAATTTCGTTATCAAAAGTAATATTATCAAGCATATAAAAATTATCAATTAAAGAACCAGTACCAATAACATTTGAATTTAGAGAAAGACTAACTTTATTATTACCAAAGGAACAAAAATAACCATATTTGTCAAAATTAGAAATAGAAATCAAATTCCGTCTAAATGATGGTGCAACATAAGTCTCAATCAAATCCAAATAAACATCAGTTTTTAATAATGATCTGAATTTTCCAATAGCTTCTACTAAATCTTTCTTGCCATTGTCCACAAAGATGTATCTTTCAGAGTCATTTGGCGGTCGACTCCACAGATAACCCTGCATAGACATACTTATGTGGGTAGTAGCACTAGAATCTACCCACCAAGTATCTTTATGTACAGAAGCTAAATTAACTTCAAAACAAACAAAGGTGAAAGTCTTACCCTTCTTTTCACACCATGCAGCATACTTGGAACATTGTTTCTTCATGTGTCCACTCTTCTTGCAAAAATAGTTGGTAAATTTCTTATCCTGCTTCTTTAGCATGGGTGATTCATCTGCAGTGTCCTTAGCTCTCTTCTTTTTCTTATTATGAGAGGTTGATGCCAAGTAAGCAGTATCAGTCTTTTCTTGCTGAAGCCTTTCTTCCTGTTGCACACAGTGAACAATTAGCTCATTAAGAGTCCATATATCCTTTTGGGTATTGTAACTCACTACAAAATTGTTGTATTGAGCAAGAAGAGAAATGAGAAACAAGTGCACAAGCAAATCATCAGATAACTCTAACTTTAGTGCCTTGAGTCTTCCAGCAAGATTAGACATCTCAATAATGTACTCCCTTATGTTCCCCTTCCCTTTATATATACTTCATGATTACTAGTTTTGCTAATGTGTTACTCGTTTCCACTTTTTTATTTTTAGCAAAATATTGATCAATTTCTTTGGGGAACTTCCTAGCATCAATGCTCTCAGTAATAGAGCCTCTAAACATCTCTGGAATGGAGTGTTTCATGATCATCAGACTCATGCAGTTAGAGCGCTCTCACTTCTCTATGTAATCCAAATTTGGATTTTCCAGAGTGGAAGTGGGTTTCTCCATCTATACCGCAAGGTCTAGATCCATGCAACCAAGAACAATTTCCACATTCTCTTTCCATAGTTTAAAGTTCATCCTGTTTAACATAAGGATCATGTTCACTTGAGCAGCATAATTAAATTAACAGTAGTAGCAAAAATTGTATAAAGAATAAATAAGATAACATATTTAACATCCATGTCATACCAAATGCATAATTAAAACAAAATGCATATCCATGACATTAACAAACACTCCAAACCAATGTAGGTCCATTTACAAGACACCTAGCACAACATTAACATTTGATCTTTGGACTAAAATATCAATTTCTAAGTGGTACTCTCAATGTAGTAATCAAACATTGACAATAAATCTTGTCAAGCTATAGTCTTCCTTTGAGCCGACTACTGCTTACATGAAAATCTTTATAATCGTCACATATTAATCACCACATGTATATATATTATTTGGCCAAATAATAATCTTCCTTTGGGCCGATGATTATCCGCATAAATACCAAATATACTCATCTGTATACTTCACAATAAGGAATTATCCACAACAGAGGTTACTTTGGCAACAATATTGTTTCAATCAATTTATTATGAAATATAAGACAATTAAAAGCAATAATAATTAAATAAAACAAACATAAACTAAAGATTTGTTTTATTTAATTAAATACCTAAGTTCTTTAATTTTATTGCTCTCAATTTTTTGAATGAGATTATTATAAAATTACCCAAACTTTATCATAATGGATTGAATGTCATTACTGATAACAAATTATCATTTAATTGTTGACAATAATATTTTTAAATAAAAAAATCATTTTAACTTTCAAAATACCAATTCATCATCATCAATTGAAGGCATATATGATAACAAATGTTATCATCAAGAAGAAAGACAATAACCAAAACAGTATCTTTATAAAACTGTAAGTGTTTTGTATTTTCATAAAGTGAAGACACATTTTCATTATAATATATATACATATAACCAAAACGTGTATGTCTACTACACCTTTTCACTGTTTCCGCAAATGCACATTAAGATTAACAAAGAATTAATAACATACCCCACAAAAAAAAATATAGGTATGAAAGAAAATTCACGTTCACAAAAAACAAGGGTTAAATTTACGAACTTGCTTACGCATACCGCATAATGAATGCAAGAAACCCACGAAGTAGAGTTCAAATAAATTTTTTTACAAATCATTAATTTCTTGATAATTCAATGTGATAGGGCTTTGATACCAATTGTTGAAAAATTAATTCCTAAATCCTTATGGTGAACATCACCCAATAAAATCCCATAAACATCATATTGGACCATCAAGAGATCTAAAACAAATAAAGTGTACATGTTTCTATTGCAGCAATGATTTATCATTTTGTTCTTATAGCATTTTAGTCTTTCTTTATGAACTTTAGTCTTCCTCAATCAAATCACTCCTTAGAGGTTATTCTCTCTAAGATGAGAAAGAAAGAAAGAAAGAAAACTTGATTTGACCTATTAGGGACCATAACTCTATATATAGTGTTTTTTTTATTGTTGGACCAATAAACTCCCATTAAACATAATTGGCCTAACACTAGTATTTACCTATTTATCTCATATTTACTTAAGAATCTATTTAGACATATTTAATTGATCACTTTAATTTACCCAATATATTAAATAGTATAATATATTTATTAATACAATATGTAGCTCATAATAACATCAAAAAATTTAATTTACTAACAAGAGTTCCTGGAGATTGAACTTCCTAGGGGTGTGCATGCCACCAGCCCAAACTAGGTTGGTAACTTGTGTTAGAAACAATGCTAGTCAAGTGATTGACGCTACATGTTGATGGGAATTGCCTTACGAATCCAGGGCTTGTTGGTTATTGTGGTCTGGTGCAGCACTCCAATGGCAAATTCACGTGTGGTTTCTTCAGTGATATTGGCGTGGCGGATATATTGAAAGCGGAGCTTGTAGCCATTCTTGAAGGTTTGAAAGAGGATGTTTTTTGCATCTGTAATTCCTTGAATGTCGTTAACATGGTCAAGGAGGGTGTGCCTGATTGCCATCGATATGCTTCCATTGTTCTTAGCTAGAATAAGAAATTTCTTAAAGGAGGAGTGGAGTTTGGAGTTTAGGCACTCGTTGCGTGAGGGCAACTTCTGCGCATATTTTTTGGGCTATGAAGGGTCCATATGCTGGAGTTTGGTTTATGGAGGTGAAGTGCCCTCCCGTGGAATTGCATCAGTATCTGCTGTTGATGCTTTAAGCATTCCTTTCTTGCGTTTGCAGTTTGCTGGTTTTGTTTTCCATTTTTCTTTATATCTCATTACCAAAAAAATAATTTCATGTTCATTCTCTCCAAAATTATTATTAAATAACATATAGCAATTCAATTATTTTTTAAAATAAATATTATTCTATTATATTAGGTAAACATATTTTATTTTGTTATTCATTTTATTCTATTAGGACATTATTTAACTATTACTCTATTTCTATAAATAACTATCTTATTATAATTTAGTGTAACATATTCATTATTAAAATGACTTGTAAATAAATTATTAAAAAATATAATATGTTGCGCTGCGTACTCTAATTGTTATATAGTATATTATAATTAATTTTTATTAATAAATAAAAATCTTATATAATTGATTAGTAAAATATATGTTTGATTGATTAATTCAATTATTAATTAATAATTATTATAATTGATTAATTCATATTTTAATAGATTGGTAATTGATTATAGTAATTATAATTATAATTATTTCTAAAGGAAATAGAATTTGGTAACTGATTATGTTAGTTGATAACAAATCAAATTATTAAATTTTAAAATGATTTTTTACCATAATAAATAAAAAAATATTTTCATCAATAATTTATGACACGTGAACAAATATAAAGATTTAAATCATAATGACTTGATCAATAATAATAATTTAATTATTATATATTATCATGTAAATTTGGTTATTATGACTTCTTCAGTATCACAGTTTCTATACATTCAGATTCTAATTAAAGGAAAATTCACACAATACTCTCTCTCCCTTTCTCTTTGTTTTCCATTTTTACATGTACACTTCTTCTTTCTCTTCTTCACTCTTTTTGCTAACTTTACTATATGCTGACATTTCATATTCCTATGATCCATCATCTTTAAGACTTTAAAAAATCTTGCATGATTCGAGTTTCAATTATAAATACTTGAGTGTATATTGTTATTTTCAAATTTGTTGTTATTTTTCTCTTTTAGAATAGCTAATTGTTGACACTTTATTCCTTTAGTTTTATTGAATTTCAATGGAAAGATCGATTAATACAAACAAGAAACATAAATACATCAACATTTTAATTAATATCCTTTTCAATTTTATTTTGATGTTTTTTTTTACAATTGTTTAATATTTAGTATTGAAAATTTATTTTTTAATGTTATTTTACATTTTCTTACTTTCAACCTATTATTATTTCCAATTTCATTGTTATTATTGTCATTTTAAATATTTAATTACTGACACTTTTTATTTTATTCAGTTTCAATGGAGCCAATGCATTGACCTTTTTATTCTTTTTATACTGTAAGGTTTAATTTATATATTTTTTCTCTTTTAATTTATATATTTAGTTTTCTTTAATAGTAATATTTCTTTCTTTTCTTTTTTTATATGATTTTTCCTTATATTATTTTTCATTTGATTTACATTTTTTTCTAAGATAAGATTATATGAGTTGTCTTTTTTCAAATTTATCTTTTTTTTTTTGCAGGTACGTAAAAGGATTCAAAGGAAATTTTAAAAAATTAAAAAATAAGAACAATTCTACCATACTAGAAAAATAACCTTACTCAATAAAACTAAGCTTCTTAAATTTTTAATTATATAGTATTTTGGCTAAAATCAAATTTTAATTAAAATGATTCATATCCAAAATATTACAGTTAAATTGTAAAGCTTATATAAGTAACAAGAATAATAACAAATAATTTGCATGTAAATTATCCAAAATTTTAAATTAATATTTTTACATTTTTAATCTAATTACAAAACTAGTTTGAATTATAGAAAAAATTTATGTGTTCATGTAAAAAAAATAAAATATTTAACCCATTAATTTATAAAATGAAGACAATAAAAGTATATAGAAAACTAATATAAAAAGGGATAAAATTAAGAAATTGTGAATCAAAATTATTGACCACCTCCATTCTACTTCGTTGTCATTGTATAAATATATATTTAATGTATTAAGTAAAAGCATAACTAAAATTGATGTTAAGACCACTTAGTCACATTCTCAATTAGAAAATGTATCTTTTCAATTTTTATTCTCCAAGTCCTGTATCATTGTCCTTATATATATATAGATAGATATAGATATATGCAATATCTAAAATGCATGATTAATTTATTTATTAATAGCAATTATTTAAAACTTTAAAAAATATTATCAATTTTCCACAACATGCACAAATAGTTTTTTTGTTAATAGTAATATATTACTTTATTTTTTACACTTCATACAAATAAATAAATTAATAAACTTACCATAATAAATAATCATATATAAATTATCAAAAATTTAGTAATATAAATTATTATTTTATTTAAATATAAGAAATGATAGCTTTAAAATTATAATGATATAAAAATATATATTATTAAGTTCAAATTTAATATCTGTGTAACACAAGGGGTTTTACGCTAATATTATATATATATATATATATATATATATATATATATATATATATATTCAGATGAATGGTCCTATGTTGTGAAAGAAAAATATTTTCTCCTAATGGCTAATACTACAAACTGAATAATTAGTAAAAAAAATTTCAAAATATTTTTAGTGATGATTAAAAATAAAAATAATTAGTTGTAAAAATGTCATATTTTAAAACCTATAGCTTTAGGGCGTGTTTGAAGCCCAAATCACCGAACGCATCACTTTCCTAACATAAGCCAAATTACTAAAGGCAAAATCCTTTCTTTTTTTTGGCAAAGAGGCAAAATCCTTTCTTTTCTTTTCTTTTTTCGAAAAATAATATAATACTTAGTGCCTAGCCGTACGACGTGACCCAATAATTCTTTAACAATCAACCAGGTGATCCCTTACTTTTAATTTTCTCCTCTTCCTTTTAGTAGAAAAACTGATCCTTTACTTATCTAATAGGATTAGTGATTCCCTACCACATATTTGGATAATACTACTCATATCGCAATCGCACTTCTCTTAATTAAAATAAAACAAATAAAACTTATCTTTTTACAAGGCAGAAACAGCTTAACTTTAATTCGTACCCCATGGACGCCAATTGAATTTGCCTTATGTTTTTAATTAAAACATAATGTTTATGATTCACACACAAAGTTCATACCATGCCACAATTTGGTTCAATTCATCTTGGAATATTGCCAATTAATTCAATAAAAGAATGTTAGGGCAGCTTATCATGTTCCTCCAATTTCCATTAAGCCTTCGTAACAGAAAATACAACCAAAAAAATATTATTTATTTCTATTTGATGTTTATACCAATTATAAAGGTTGTTTAAATTTTTTTCTTTATTTTTACTATTAAAAATTTGTATAAGAAATAGTAAGAATAATAAAATACCAATTTATAATTCTAATTTACAAATATTTACCCCCATCCATCCGCTTTTATCTGAAAAAAAGTATTGTTTTTATAATTATTAATAAAAACCAAAAAAATAATCAAATAATATTGAATTAAAGAATTTCAATTGACCGCCATTAAAGGCATGCATGAATCTTCCCATGTGAAGCATAACTGACAAACATGATTCTTTCCAAATATAATTTGTTCAGACATACTCGCAAATACATGGTTGACATGACACGTCTTTCTCGAGAATTGATGGTTTTATCTTACACATACCTTGTCAAGTAAAAAAATAATGTTTATTTCTCGCTATAAATAAATATTCACAAATTTTAATAAGCCTCAACTGTATATAATGTTTACAAAGGGAGAAGTAGACAAATTCACAGATGGTCCTGTTGTAATTGGAAGCATAGTTGATTTGAGAGATCGTTTCCATGTTCTATTTTAAAAAAATTTTGCTTCATGTTTCCTGAAATTTATGCACGAAAGAGTGAAGATAGATTTGAAATCAGAAAATATTAAAAACAATATTTTTACTATTGAATTTCTTATATAAACTTTTGAAAAAGGAATATGAAATCAGAAAACGTTTTCATGAATCCATTCCCTATGGATGGATGTTGAGTATCCGGTTATTCATATTTTATGCAGTTGAAAAGAAAAATATATTCGTATTTTATCGCAACATACAGGTAAATGTTTTTTTTTTGTTGAATTCATACAGGTATATGCAGTTTGTTGCATGGTTCTTTAAACAAGTGTTTTAACATGTAAGAAAACGTTTTTTTTTTTCATGAAATCTTCTTGTATTTCCGGGAATGTTATGTTTAAGAATATTAGAAGAGAATGATATTTTTTTGGTATTTTTTTTAAAAAATATTTGATTAACTATTGAAAATATTTTTTATATTCTTGAATATTTAAAATATATGTTTGATTTATGTGATTTTTTTTTCTAAAAATATGTTATATTATCAAAGTATCCTTTTTGTATTGAACAAATTATTATATGTTATATCAACAATCAAATATATCATGATCCTACATAACGTCAATGTTGTGCAAACTTAAAACATAATCAAGATGTTTAGAACGTTGTATAATTTTCACCTAATAGATAGGAAATAAATCAAGAAGAATTATCAAAGATGTAAAGTGGAATTTTGATTTACATAGTAGTACATGAATAATAAAATTGACAGGTAAATAGAGAAATAGAATGATAGTAGATATTAATAGCGAGTATAGAATAAATTTTTACACAATAAATCATATTTCCACTACACAAGGAATCCACATTCCCACACTCCATATAAATCAAATTAATACAAAAACAAAATGTGCATGTGAATATCATTTTCCTGAAAATAAAATATGTAAAAAAAAATTTGTTACCTTCTAGCAAACATGGGAAAACATATTTCCATCTCCATATTTCTAGGAATCTAACAAGATTAATATTTGACTTAAATACAATTTTGATTCTTCTATTTTAAATAATATGTAATTTTGATCTCTATTTTAAAATATTCATCTCGGTTCCCCTATTTCAAAATACAATCATTTGGTCCCATATTTTAGAAAATTTACAATTTTGATTCTCATCTTTTAAAAAATTCACAATTTTAGTTTAATATTTAATTTTGTCAGGTTTTATTTGTTTCATTTCTTACTTCATAATTAATTAAATCATTTTATGGTACCTTAAATAAATATATTAGGTTTAAGATTCAATTAAATCAAAAGAAAAAAACTAAAATATAGACAAAATTAAAAACTGGATCAAAATAAGAATTTTTTGAAATAGAAAGATTAAATGTCTCTATTTTAAAATTAAAAAAAAACTAAAATCATAAATTTTTTAAATAAAGAGAAATAAATGTCTCAATTTTAAAATAAAAGTACCTAAATTATAAATAAAACAAGTTAAGAGACTAAAATTACATTTAAACCTAAATATTTATTTTATATATATACTTATATTTTCAGTTAAAAGGTGGTCAATATTGCTATACTTTTTATATTGACGATTCAAATTTTAAAAGAATATAAGGATTTAATATTCCTAACTTTAAAAAGCATGATAATTTTGAGATGAGATGAAATGAAATTATCAATATATAAGTACAAGGACTACGATTATGTTCGACTGACATTTTTTTTTATATTTATTATATATTTAAGTTTATAATAAATAAATATTTTAATATTTAAATAATAATATTATTATTTTGTTGGACTCAAGCAAAATTGTCTTAAGTAAAAGATTTATTTATAAAAAAATTAATTAAAATTATTAATAAATAAATATTTTTAAACATATAAATTATATGTTTCCATTTATAATAAAAATATTATGTGATTGGATGTTATTTTTAACTATTAATATTTTTTGTTAAAAAGTATTGAAATTCAAATTAAAAATAAAGATAAAAGGGTAGATCAAGAGAGATAAAAGTATAAGAAAATTCCAAGAAAAAAATTTCATTTAAGAAAAATGTGTATTATTTCCACGTGTCATATAATTGTTGATATTGATTGTGATCATAAATAATGTTGTTATCTTGAAGCAGATAATAATTTATTGTGTATAATTCGTTCTTAAAAATCAGGCTCAAAATAATTTTCTTGCGTATAACCTGCGTGCTGCACGCGAATTCACCACACAACATACCGTGTATCAGGCTAGAGATTCTCTTTTAAAGAAAATCTTGTAACAATAATGTGAAAACTAACGAACCCGCGTATCTACATGAATTGCATTCTCATATCAGCATCAGGTCCCTAGTAACTAATTAAGTGTATGTCTATGATTTGTTGGATCACATTCAAAGTGGTCTCTTACTTTTTCCCTTTCTAAAATCAGAACAAATCGCACCTCACAAGTCACAAGTCGCCAGAACACACACTCGGTCCTTTGCTTTAGGCCAAAGTTGAGCACAAAAGAATATAAAGATGCTCAGAATAAAGGGGTGATTAGAAACTACAAGATATATGAGAATTTAGCAAAGCATCGATCATGTGATGATGCTTCATTCTTTGCTTATAACATAACCAACTCTATTCATAACGATTCTTCTTATTTTCAAGCTTGACTGTGTCATGATTTTCCCATTCTCAAAATAAAAACTGAACAATATTTCACTGTACTCTTTTCAAATATTTTAAGGCTAAGGCCTTGAAGTTCTACAAAAGGGAACAAAATGGGGCTTACGATTGACCCAAGTGCTGTTTTTCTGCATCTATGGCTATTCACAGAATGAGGAGCAATCTGAGTTTTGGTGTTGATGTTGAGTTAACTAGTTGTGCTTGGAGAAAACTGGTTTTTAGCATTAGGGTGTGTGGTTTTCATTCTTTATCATCTCTAGAGTGGTCTAAGTTCGAATCTTTTGTGCTTGAGGGGCTGAAAGCAAGATGAGTTTGTAGTGGTGGGTTTTAAAGATCTTAGTGGAGGAGCAATGGAACCTCCAAAAGGATTTTGTGCCTCAATATGGAACTTTGTTTGCTTTCTGCCGTTTTTCGTCGGTCTTTGGCTTCTTGGCAACATCAAAGGTGAATGTCAATGACTATGGTTTCATTTTTCTGGGTTATTTGAGCTGCTTTTTAGTATGCTTTGATTGGGAAATACAAGTTGAATTTCAGCAATGGAATTTCTTGCTGATCACTTTTCAAACTGTCGTACTGCAATGGAACATCTATATATGCATTTTTTTTATTACAAGTTCTTTTATATAATTATTCATCTTAATGTAAAATTTATTACGCCTTCTTTTCCTTTGACAATGGTGGAGTGAACATTGGTATGTAATATAGCATGTGTTCAATTTTGAAAGATATTTGTTGGAGATTTACTCATTTTAATTAGCTGGTGAAAAATACATATTTCCATCCATGATTGTGTGTTATTATTTGTTTGTTTTGTGGATGATCTATCTTGTAGCTTTGATCATTAAGAACAACAAAATTTTATTTTTTTGAAAATTAGAAAAAGATAAAGGAAAACTATTTAAATGACATAACAAACAAGTGTGCGGTATTTTAAATTTCCAACCATGACTAGGAATTGAACAGTTTACTTTTCCTCTGCAGAATATGTAATAGCTGCTTTGTTTGTTCTCACTGTTTCTCTCTCTCTTAACTTTGATCATTGCCTATTTGTTGTTCTTATTATACTAGAATAGAGCTAAGTGAAATTTCTGCTTGAGGTTTATAATTAATCAAACTTACTCAAACTGCACTATGACTTCAGGTGTCATTTTTTGCCCGTTGATATGCTTAGTAATGACAATAGGCAACTCAGCTATCATAAATGGTCTTTGGCCCATACATTGTATTTGGACATATTACTGTGTAGTGAGGTGCTTTCCTTGGCTTCAAGTCTCTCAAATTTAATTTTTTCATTTGATTAAGATTTGTAATTGTTTCCTTGTATTGATTTCCTTATATTGATTTGCTTAACTTCAGATCTAAAAAATTAGGACCGGCACTGAAGTTTGTTACATGCACATGTGTACTACCCTCGGTGTTGATTTTATGGCCAGTGGTTGGCATTGTTGGGAGTGTTATAGGTGGAGCTGCCTATGGATTTCTTACACCAATATTTGCTACTTTTGAAGCTGTAGAGGGAGGAAAAGAGCACAAACTTTTCCACTGTTTTATTGTATGTTTCCTCTTTGTGGTTATTAAAATCCTTGTTATTTTTGTCCTGCTGTTGTTACTCAATACAGAATTTCATATTTTATCCTCAGGATGGAACATGGAGCACCATTAGAAAGACCTTTGATATTGTCAAGGATGTGAAAAATGAATGTTATGATACTTATTTCTCATTTATGAATGATCTGCTACAACCGAATGGGAAATATTATGAGATCAGGTTTTGTGTCATTATATTTCTCTGTTTCATTTTTTTATACCATTATGTCTCTAATGAAAGCATACCTTGGAATTTGATTTTTATATACATCCAATTTTCTGTTTTTGGGTAACCGAATGGGGAGTAAGTGGTATTATGCTCATGTCGTGTCCAATATGAATGTTATAAATGGTGATTTTAATCATTCATCATATGCATATCAAATATCACTATAGCAAAGTTAAAGTAGATTGCCATATAAAATATTGACAAAAGGCATTATTATCAGGTAGCATCTTTAAATGACAATTCTCATGGGATAAGTAGTTCCAGTTAACAAGTAAAATCTGATGTATGGAAACTTTAGGTACTAGCATGATTCATTGTTAATGTTACTGCCTAAATTTCCTTTCTTTAATTTGGCTAAGAAGGTGAAGCTAAATTGTTTTTCTTTCATTCTTTCTTGTACATTTTTTGTTTTTCTTAGTTGTATGTTTGGTCTATGCTAGATTTAACAAATGATTATACAAGTAGTGAGCTGAGTTGCATTGGCAGATTTTGGGAACTTCAAAGCAAAACAAAAAACTGTGGCTATAAGAATGTCTTCTAGTTAGATTAACACATGAATCATGAGATTCCATATCTTAATTGAAATTTCAATGATGTTTCTTTTATCTGTTTCGATGCAGGCTGCGATATCTTCCTGGTGCTATTGTGGCTGCGGTTCTTGGGATCATTGTTGACATGCCAGTTATATCAGTTGTTGCCATATGTAAAGGCCCTTACATGCTTTTTAAAGGGTGGAAGCGTTTGTTTCATGATCTCATAGGGCGTGAAGGCCCTTTCTTGGAGACAATATGTGTGCCTTTTGCTGGCCTTGCTATTGTTCTGTGGCCACTGGCTGTTGTTGGGGCAGTTCTGGCATCTGTGTTAGCTAGTTTCGTTCTTGGTGGATATGCAGGTGTTATTACTTATCAGGTCAATCCTTATACAAGTTTTTAGTCTCTATTGATACTATTGTTACTAATTTAGTGTAGCCTGTTATGCTATGCTTAGGTTAGTGTAAGATAATAATTTTCTAATGGCTGAAACATGTAGAAATTTGGTGGGGAGACTTTACTTGGTTTCTTTTCATGCATGTCATTGCTTTTATATCCAAACACAGACCAAGGATAATTTGTGATTTCACATCAACAATGATCAGAATAGTATTTTCCTTTTGTTATGCATTCTGCATTAGAGAGAATTCTGCTCAAGCTAGACAGGACCTTTATGGGTGAACAAATTCTCCCTCCGAGTATTTAAAGAAACTACATATCCAAGGCACAAACTCAAGACTATTGGTTAAGTTGGAACAATCCCACGCCAGTTGATCCACACACTTAGCAGTTTCAAGATAGTCCTTTTAAAGCTTAGACAGTCTTCACCTTATGAGTTAAGTTTGCGGAGTTGAGTTAGGTTGTAAGCTAAAAATCTAGAATTGAATCAAAGCTTATCCTAGATCCAACTAGTATTTATTTATGTTTTAGTTGTTTGTTCTTAGGAGGGTGCTGACTCCCACATCGATTAAAGATATGATTAATGTAGTTCTTCTAAGGCTTGGCAGTCCTCACCTTACAATGCTGTTTTTTAGGGTTGAGTCCCCTAAACCAAAATTCTGAGATAAATTGTAGGAAATCTGAGGATTAGAATAAAAAAATATTTCTTGTATGCTCACATGGTCACATCGTCTGCCAACCTTAGATCCTCTACTTAAATCTGGATTTTAAGCAGCCTACTTTGTAATGTTTTCTATGCCCAAATGCTCAAATATGCTATCTATGGCACTGATGAATACCTCATTCATGGTATTAAACATGAATGAGTCATGGTATAAACAACAATAAGAACCAAGCCTTTTTGAAACTTTGGATGATGCATCGGTTTCTCCCAGGCATTACATGCTTATTTTGTTCTTTGAAATGCAGGAATCCTCTTTCTTGTTTGGCCTGGGATACATTGTTGCAGCTGTGTCCCTTTATGATGAATACAGCAATGATATTCTTGACATGAAAGAAGGATCCTGCTTCCCAAGGTTTCATTCAGCTATGCTTTCTAATACTAGCTTGTTACTGTGACTTCGCAGTTAATAATGCTCTTGACTTGTGTTTGATAGGCCACAATATCGAAAAATTACTGAATTGAAATTGTCAAGGACACCTTCCCGTTCAATTTCCCTCCCAAAAACAAAGTCCTTAACAAAGACACTTTCTCATGCATATTCACTGAAAGATATACCCGAGTTCAAACCATTTGAGGTATTCTCTTTGATATGTTCACTGAGGCACGCCATTGACTCAAATGTTACTTTTTGAGTTCATGTTTTGCATTAGGCTTTGGGGGCTAAACTAAAGAAATGTTGTTCATGCCTTGTGACTTGTGTAGCTGTTGGATGGCTTGTTCAAGGAATGTCATCAGCTTGGAGAATCACTGGTTTCTGAAGGAGTGATAACACATGAAGACATACAAGAAGCAAAGTCTGGTAAAGGGAGTAGAGTCATTAGAATTGGTTTGCCAGCATATTGCCTTCTCCAAGTACTCTTGCGTTCTGCCAAAGCCAAATCCACTGGTATATTGATAAGTAAGTGATCACTTGTTGCAGTACTAGTTGTAATTTCCTTCTTCCCTGTAATTATTATATAGAATAAATAATAGGTTTAAATATATTTAACATAGCTCATAAATGATCGAATTTTGTTTTGGTTTTGTAATCAATTTTTTTTTGTAATCAATTAATTAAGTGATGACGTGATACATTGCAACCGTTGATAGTGTTAGAAATATCAATTTGTAAGGTAACACATCATCACTTAATTAATACTAGAGACTCAAAACAAAAAAATTAATATATCGGAAACTCAAAATGACAAAAAATTATTAGGGACTCACAACAAAATTCGATTATTTATCATGAACATTAAACATATTTAAGCCTAAATAATACATGCGCAAACTGTTGCCTTTTACAATAATTATCTTTAAATCATACCAAAGATGATTTTTCATTAATTGACAATGTAAAAAAAGTTTAGACTTAAATATGTTTTTGATTTATAATAAATATTTAATTTTTGTGTTTGCTTCTAATAACTTTTTGGTTTGTATTAAATCTCTAAATAAGATAACAATTTTTTTTGTCATTGACACTTATTTTTAGTCCCTTATAAATTAGTGAATTTTTTATGTTTGTTCCCGATAAAAAAAATTCATTTGTTATTAGTCGAGACTATAACAAAAGTTACTATTTTATTATAGAACAAACATAAAATTCACTAATTTATTAAAAACAAAATATTGTTTTATTAGAAACTCAACATAAAATAAAAATTTATTAAAAAATAAACACAAATCTAATATTTATTAGGGATTGAGAACATAAAAAAGTTTATAGCAAGAGTGCATGTTTTTTAAACTTAAATATATGACTAGAAATTACTAGGTAGCATTCGCCCTTGATTCATGTATTGTTATTATATGACAATCTAACAAAAGTCAGGAATGCTATTTGGTTTGTGAAAAGTGTTAGCATTCAGCATTTTCTTTTTCTTTTCTCCTCTCTCTACCCTGCCCCTTTTGCTTCTGTATTTCATGATCAATTGCTTTCATTCATCTTGAAGATATCATTAGGCTTACACTTCCTCCATGTAGGTGAAGATACTGAACTAACTACCTCAAACAAACCGAAGGAACAATTTTTTGAATGGTTTCTTAATCCCCTTTTGATCATTAAAGAACAAATCAAAGCTGAAAATCTTAATCCGTCAGAAGAGAATTACTTTGGCAAATTAGTCCTCTTCAATGGTGATCCCGAGAGGATTAAAAAATCATTTATTGGCACAGCCCCTGAATCTGACCGCAAACGTGCAGAACTTGATGCATTGGCAAGGAGGTATACATTTCAAACCAAATCAAATTATCTGTTTTTAATAATTTTTTGTACTGATTTTTCACTAAGGAATTTCCCCCTCTCATTTTTGTCTTCATATCTATAACAAAGGCTTCAAGGGATCACCAAATTCATCACAAGGTTCCCTACCTACAAGAGGCGTTTTGATGTTATCTTAAACACATTATCCGATGAGCTTTCTGAGAAGCATGGAGCTACCAACATAATTAGATCAAAGAGTGCTTTTCCTCGGATTTTAAGTTTAAAATGCCAAACACCTAAATCTAATGATTCTGATCAAGAGTCTAAACATACAATAATAGATTTAGAAATTTCATCATAGGAACATCATGTTATATTGTCACATAATTTTATCTTGAAAAGCAAGTGCAAATCATTACTTTTTCTGCTTTTGTTATAATGTCATACTGATAATTAATACTGACCCTGCTTGTTTGTTCTACACCCTACACTTATTCATGGAAATGACACAAAAAAATGAGCAACAATGTGTGTATATGTCATTACTCAAGCAAAATGTAATTTCCTTTTCACTTATGAGATCAATTATGCTATTGAGAAAGGTACCAATACGTGAAGTGAACATTCTCCACGTGCTTTATATGCTTGAAATGCAATAAAAGTAGCACGTTAAAACATTGTTTTTGGCAAAATATAATTCGCAATATACTAATTACCATACAGAGTGTACGTGGAGAGTAACCCAATAAACCACCATTACCCATTATCCGTGATTATAGCAATTTCCTTCTTTTTTTTGCTTCTTGTGTATATTTCTGCTTCTCCCGCCAAATTTCCTATCTGAAATTTTCAACTGAGTTAACTTAACTGGGGATTGGACCCAAATGACCAAGTCAAATTTATTAGCAAAAAACAAAATTTCTAAGTTAACACTTGTAAATAACTGTAATCACCCCACTACTCCCATTTCTCGTCCAACTCATGCAAATCCAACTTCGCCACCAACATCTATAAATAAAAACTAACCCCATTTCTCCACATTACAATACAACTACACCACAGCGTGCCAGTTTTACTACAAACTTTTCCACTCTATCTCTCCTCTTGCTTCTCTCCAATGGCTTCTTCTTGTTCCACTTCACTACTAGTGCTTCTCTTTGCCATTTCCTCCACTCTTCTATGTTTCTCTGTGGCTTCCAATGAGTTCCAAGTTGGTGGCTCAAAAGGGTGGATTGTTCCACCTGCTAACGACACCAACTTCTTCAATGATTGGGCTTCCCAAAACAGGTTCCAGGCTGGTGACACCATTCGTAAGCACTATATCACTCTCTTTAATTCGGCATTCATGATTAATACTAAAGATTTTAAATTACAGTTATAGTCTTATCGTTATCCTTGATATCACAGAAAATTGCAGACAGCTGTTCTAATGTGATCTTAGAAACTACAAAATCCTTGATGTTGGGACTGCAATATTGCGATCACATACCAATTTATAAAACCTGCAAGAAACAAATTTTTAAGCATGCATGTTTTAAAAAAGAGTAGTGCTATTTGTTATAATTTTTTTCAATACGAATTGATCTGCACGATTTTTTTTTAACCAACAAGATAGCATTGATAATGATAGGTAACGGTTAGACATAATCAGCAGGAAAGAGAAAATTAAAGCACCAATCAGATTATCTTACGAATTTCGTCTTCCTACTAGTTAGCATTTTTGTTTAAAAACATGGTACATGTGTTACAGTTTTCATCGTTATGCTTAATATTGTAGAAAATTGCAGACAGATGTTGATGCGGCCGCAATTGTGATTGCAGAAATCATATGGTTGCGGACCCTTGTTTAAAAACTCTTCATTAAACAATTTTTTCCTAATGAGAAAATTGGTGCATGTGTTAACAAGTGGTTGGCTTTTTTCTGTGTGTGCAGGGTTTAAGTACAAGAAGGACTCTGTGATGGAGGTGGGAGAGGGAGATTACACACACTGCAATGCCACACACCCCACACTCTTCTCCAACAATGGCAACACTATGTTCAAGCTTAACCACTCAGGGACCTTCTACTTCATCAGTGGTGCATCAGGGCATTGTGAGAAGGGTCAGAAGATGATTGTGAGGGTCATGGTTGATGAGTCTCTTTCTCAGCATGCCAAGTCTTCTGGTCACCATGTTCCAGTTTCGCCAATTGGGGTCTCTCAAATGCTCTACCTTCAGTTTGTTTTGACATGTGTTGCTTCTTATGTAGTTTGAAATGCTTAGGAAAATTCAATAGGTGTATTGGCTAGGAATCGAATGTGTTCTTTAATTTATGCATGTGTTTTTATATAATTATTATGGTTTTGCATAACTTTTCCAAGGTAGTGTAAATTCTATTAAGGTTATTGAACACTATATTATTTTCAACTTGTCTGTTTATTTAATCAGTGCTATACTTTAAATGCAATGGATTTCTTTTAAGGGGGCTTGCTTTAATTCGTTACTAATGACCTTTGAAATGGGACGAGAGTATAAAAATAAAATATGTTTCTAACGGTGCAATATTTTGCATTTGTTGTGCAACGGAAAATGAGAAATCAAGCTAGGAATGTTTTGTGTCTTTTAAAATGAAACATTGGATGTCATGAATGTTTTAAGAACTTGGGCACAACCGCAACTGTGTTGAAGTGTACAATGTGTCCATGTATGCTTCCAAAAATGTAATTTGGAATATTGGTGATGTATGGAATCTGCACTTTGGATGAATTTTGTTCTTTCCTTGTTTATAACAACGCTGGACTGAATGAATGGAGCTGAATTTTATTCAGTTTTTCCTCCAAAAAATGAATGGTTGCTAGAGTTGTTAAAAGGAATCATGATTTTTTTAGAAATTTTATTGCAGTTAGATGGAGCACTTGCCAATTTTTTTTTTTTTTGCTGAATACGAACCAGAGGATTAACTATCTCTAGCAGATTCATTATGAGCTATATCAGCTCTTAAAGCAGCAGAAATACAATCTTTGACCAATTAAAAAACGTGAAGGTCCTTATCACAGTCTAAAGCTTGTTTAGCCATAATGTGGATCAACTGGAACAATTTTATCTCAGGCTTGACATGAGATTGAGAAACCAATGCATACGCTGACTTAACTGAAAAGGCACCATCAGACGCTTCTTTTCAGGCAATACGATCAATCAAAATGTGGAGGAGACATATCCAGGATGCTTTGAACAACCTCCAACCGGGTCAGAATAGCACGAAACATGATCATTCAGCATATTGTGCCAAAATAATGTTGTTAATCCTTCGTTAAAGTGAGGGAGTAGTGTCACAGATTCATTAAAGACGTGTCAATATTTCATTGGCCGACATGGTATGAGAAAGGGTTACGGGACAGAGGATTTTCATCCTACATTGGTAATTTAGCCGCATTTCTCCATAATTTGTTGCAACTTTTCAAAACCGCAACCAGCCATCAAGCAATGAAACTGTAACCGCTTCAGAATTTAAAACATAGGTCAGTTATTTCTTTTATTAGCAAAGATAAGTATAATATATATAGAGAGAGAGATAGGGTACAAGTGATATCCAAATGATTACAAATACAGTTTTAAAACTCAGTTCAACCATACTAGTTGGGGTTGGGCTCGGAACTGGACCCATGACCGGGTTGAGCCACTCTATTCAGTCCAGATATGATGTCATCAAACAGGCTCCAAATTGGCAAAACCTGGTTCTGGTTGGACTTGTTAATTAGAAGCGAAAATTAATATACATATAAATTTTCTAATTTATATTTGTGTTTTATACCTCTTCATTAAATTTATTTATATATGTCAATTTTTGTTCTTAGTCACTAAAAATAAGAGTTTTTTTTAATAATTTAATGATAATACCCAATAAAATAATTTATAAAACTAAATGTTTATATAATATTTATAATTTTATCATGCCAATGAATTTAATTTTTGAGTAGGGACTATGGATTGATCACATTTTGTTAGCTATATTATATATTTATTAATTTTTAATATATATATCGAATCAATTAGGCCAATAAATGACCAACTGGCTCAACCTCTAACCCATTAATCCAGTATCTTGATTGGATCAACGATTGGACCAATTTTTATAACACTAATTACAAATGTCTTTATGTAACATATGCTCCTTCCCAAAAAAATCCTCATATGGAGTTACACTAGGGAGAGAATAGGCTAGGCCGCCAACAAGAACCTATGGCCTGATTTGACCTATTTAAAAAAAAAGACTAGGCTTAGGCTTTTATAAAAAAACTTATTTAGTTCAATCTATTTACATATTACACTTATATATTTAATATATAAATAAATTAATAATATCATATCATAAATAAAATATTCTTTTGAAATAGTTTGTTTTTTAAAATAAATGAACGTAAATCATAACTTCAAGTTCATGAATCATAAATATGTAATACGTGAAGGTGATAATGTCTAGCATGCTAATTTTTTTATTCCCTATGGTTAAGTTTTTGGGAAGAATGTAAAGTTTTATCTTTCTTTTTAATCTTGACATGAACATATGGATAGATAAAAAATAAAAATACTGAAAAGAAAAATAGCATTTATGCACTATCCAATTGAAAGACGTATCCACTGATCAAATACACAGGTATGCTATGTCACTGACCACCATTTTTGTTGTTTGGATTTATTGTGCAGAGACATTAACACAATTACGTTATTGAAAAACTAATATGAATTGTAAGTTTTACTTTTGGAAAAAAAAAATAGACTTTTAAATAAGCTAATAGGTCAGACCATATTTTTAAAAAGGCCAGGCCAAACAAAAAAAATAAGCCTTTGATAGATAATAGGTTAGGCTTAGACTTTAGTTTTAAAATAGGTCATGCCTATTTCATTACTATAAAATAGGGATATAACATCACGTAGTTAACATTGATTTTTTAAAAAATTGATGTTAACAAAAATGTAGTGACATATTCGTAATTAAGATGATTAAGTTAACATCAGTTTTTTAATAAACTGATGTTAACATGGGTTCATTAACATCGATTTTTTAAAAAATTGATGTTAACGTTACTTCGTTAACATCAGAGTTTAAAAAATTAATGTTACCGTTACTTTGTTAACATCAATTTTTAAAAAACTGATGTTAACTTACTCATGTTAACATCATTTTTTAAAAAATCGATGTGAACGAAGTAACGTTAACATTAGTTTTTAAAAACATCGATGTTAACATATTCATTCAAACATATTTTTTAACTATTTAAAATATATTAAAAATTATAATGAATAAAAGAGAATGTGTTTTAAAGAGTGTGTCAAAGAATGTATTTTTAACATTTTTCATCTTTTAATGCCTAAAATTATCATTTTATCACACAACCTATTTTTTCTTTAAATTTGTTGTTTATTTTAAAGCAACACGTAATTATTTTTAAAAGTTTAAGCAAGATTAAAATTTTTCAGTAAATAATTCCATTTAAAAATAATTTAATGACTATACATTATTAATATAAAAAGTTTTAAATTGAAAATTAATTAAAAATTATTATTGATACGACTTTTAAGATAATTATTATAAAAATCAACAAACTTACTATATATAATAATTCCCAAAATAAACCCTTTTAAGATGTGACTTTTAAGATTTAAATTTAGTCCTTTGAATTTTTTTTTCTTTGCATTTGATTTAATTCCCAAAATTTTTGAGATATCATATTTTAATTATTTTCTTAGTTATGTTTGTTTTTGTAATTAAATATGACTATGTGATCATCTGAGTCAATAATTTTGAAATGATTTGATAATTCATGTAACTAATTAAAAAATAAAAAACAATATTAAATTAACTAACTAAATAATTAAAAAAAACAAGTAAAAAAGTAATAAAGATAAAAGGTTGGAGTGATGGATCTATTTCGTTTGGAGCTAATGCAGCGCGGGTTCTAAAAAATTTAAACTAATAACAAAAAAGAATGTTAGAAAATGTATTCTCTTACTCTTACGTGGCAGGAATTGAAAAAGAAAAAATATATACAACAATTGATTATATTGTAAATAAATTTGTATAAACAAATAAAAATACCAGATATTGTATGAATTTATGGAGTAAAAATAAAATAGTGTTATCTAATGATTGTTGGCTATATAATATAGTAAGTTTAATGGCATTGGCTCGTGAGACTCTTAAAAATTGTAAAATACTACTGAGTCTTAAAATACCATCGGCATAAATTGTAGTGTCAGATTGGATACGAGTAACATGTTTTTTTTTTTTTTTTAAAATATGAAAAACTGAATATAATACTCTAGTCTTCAACATTTCAGGTATGCCTGCCAACGTCTCTCTCTAATAAATATTCATTCACAAAAGAATAATGATCGATCTTCATATAGTAAATTAAATTTTATAAAACAGTAATGTACTAACAAGTAGTATAAAAAAAACATTGTACGTTCATTATTACAACTTTTCCTTCAATTTCCACTGATAAATTTGTTTGTTGTTTATTTTCATTAATTAAGAAGTGTGTGTCTGGTTTGATTTCTGTGTGCCTGTAGTAGTAACATAATATTACAATATGGTAATCAGTAATTAGGCATTTATCAATTGTTAACAAAAGGTTTGTTAACAAAATAATGAAACCCGGAACACCAACGTAGTACGATTGTGGGAGGGGGATTGAAATTTTTATGTAATTAACAAAAGGTAAATTTTGATAAGTACGCCGTATTTTGTAATAAAAAATTTAAGACGGTGAAATTTATATGATTAATTAATAATGAGTAAATGTTTATAATTGTAAGGCGTGACTTGTGTAAAAAAAAACTAGTTAAATTGAAGCAATTCTTATACACTTTATTATAAATATTTGATTTTGACATTAAAGTAGTGTTTTAAAATCCGGACCGACCCGGTCGGTTGGACCGGGTCGAGTCAGGCAGTGGATCAATCATGTTTTCAACCCGGTATGACCTGGTGGGACCCGATTGGGTTCATGGTTCAACCGCCGACCCAACGAACCAGACCGGGTCACTATTTGAAAAAAAAAACTTCTTCTGGAACGACGCCCTATCTTCTCTCTCCACACACTCGCGTCGCAGTTTGGCTTTCGTCTGGGGGGCGTGGGACTTTGTCCACGGCGGCGTCGGTGGCCTGTTCACATCGCGGGGGGTGGGGGGGGGTGAAGGGGGTAACGATTGGAGGTGCGGTGGGGGGAGTGTTGGGTGGGTTTTGTTTTTGTTGGGG
>CM023942.1:9230238-9257537 GCA_013407115.1 Glycine latifolia
TAGGGGGGCTAATGTGAACTTTTTTTCTTTTAGGAGAGGGGTGGGTCGGTAATTGTGGTTTTGGGGGGCACGTGGGGGGAACGAAGAGTTTTTTGTGTTGGGGGAAAATAAAGAGTTTTTCTGTGTTGTGGGGGGAAGGGGTGAGGGATTTGCAGCTTTCCAATAAATGGTATTTTTTTGTGTTGGGGGGATTTGTACGCTGTTCCAATAAATACTGTTTTTTAAATGATTTTTTTTCTTTTTTTCAAGTTTGAATAAAGTGGTTGGATTTCAAATTAAGTGTTTATTTTTTTAAGTTCTGAACTCTGTTAATTATTGATAAGTAATGTATGTAAGAGTGAGTTTCAAAATACTCATAAATTGTTAATAATATTAATATAAAATAAAAGTAAATTAAGTATGAGTATGAGTTAATTGGTAAAAATGAGTTATTGGGTGGGAATAATATTGTATTGATGATTTTGTTTCTTGAACTTAAACTTATTTAATTTATGTTTATGATCTTTGTTACTTATTTATTTGAACTTGGACAACGATTTTTTTTTATATTTTAGTATCTAATTATCTATGTTATGAAGACAATATTAATTTGTGATTTTTTTAAAAATATTTTAAGACATTATCATGCGGGTCAATCAGTGATCCACCGGTTTGACCACTGACCAAATCATGCGGGTCAATCAGTGACCCACTGGTTCGACCATTGACCCAATGACCCAATACCATGACCGGTTCAATCACTGAATCGATTTTTAAACACTGCATTAAAGAATTGATTTTGAATTTAAAATTAATTATATATATATTTTTATATGTTTGATTTTATATTGAACAAAAATTTAAAATTAATTATAGATCTAAAATTGATTTGGGATTGAAACAATTATAAATATTTAAAATTGATTATGAATTAAAAAATAATTTTAAATAATTTTTACTTTGGATAAAAAATTAATATTAAATTTTACTTATAATTATAACTTGATTTTATAAATTACATTATTCCAAAATCAATTTTACAAACTTAAATTTAAGCTATCCAAGCTCACAACTCAGTCAATGTGAATTGTGAAATTCATATAATCATGTTTAAACTAGTTGTCGCCAACCCCACTCTCTCGCTTTCTCTGCTTAAAAATGGGTGTTTGTTTCCTTCACTCATTCACTCACTTTGACATTCACATTCAGAACACAAGCAGAATGCATAGAGGCACACCACTGAGAAAGCAAAGCTTTAGAAAGATTTGGAGGAAGAAAACACTTTATTACTACACAACTCTTTTCTCTTGGCTTGATTCAAAATGGTGGAGAAATTTCCTATTTATACTAGTAGCACCTCTTTAACCAATGGCTAGGATTGTGCCAACATAATTCTTATCTAATGGCTACAAATCATTCTCTAGAATTCTCCACACTTTTCTAGCTTAGATATGTATGATGGTGATTTCTAGATACAACTATTCTCTAGATATTATGGAGATATCTAGAGTGGACTATTCTAGATTTTGAGCTAAACATCTCTTGGATATTTCTAGATATTGGACCATTTAACAACTAAGCCCAATAGACCTAAATCAAGTTTATTATTATTCAACACCCCCCTTAAACTTGATTTTTGTAGCTCCAAGAAATCTTCTCATATTGACGAAGTCTTCATTTTTAAGTAACTTGATGAGGATATCTACAGTTTGTTCTTGAGACTTCACATACTTTATATGCACATTTTTTTTTGCGATGCATTCCCTTATATAATGATAACGTGTATCAATATGTTTGCTTTTGTCATGGAAGACTGGATTCTTTGCTAATACTATTGCAGATTTATTGTCAACATAAATATTGGTCGGTTTCTTTTGTGGCATATTCAACTCCTTCAGCAAATTTCTTAGCCAAATAGCGTGGCAGGCACATGATGTAGCAGCGACATACTCAACTTCACAAGTAGATAGAGTGACAATAGGTTGTTTCTTCGACATCTATGTGAAAGCAGTATCGCCCATGAAAAACACAAACCCGGTGGTGCTTTTTCTATCATCCATGTCTCCAGCCCAATCGCTATCACTAGATACAACTATGATTATAGTCATTAGATGGTGAGTAAAACAAGTCAAAGTCAATAGTACCTTTAATGTAACGAAGAATTCTCTTTGCAGCTTTCAAATGCGTGGTAGTTGGAGACTCCATGTAGCGACTAACAAACCCAACAGTAAAGAGAATGTTAGGCCTCGTACATGTCAAGTAGCACAGACTTCCTACTAAGCTCTTGAAAGATGTTGCATCAATCTCTTCTTCATCACCATACTTGGATAGCTTGGCTCCACATTCCATTGGGGTGTTAATAGGCTTGCAATCCTTCATCTTGAATTTCTTCAACATCTTCCTTGCATAACCTTCTTGGGTGATGAAAATGCCTTCTTCGCTTTGCTTGATCTCAATGCCAAGGTAGTATGTCATCAATCCAATGTCAATAATCTCAAACTCCTTCTTCATCACTTTCTTAAATTCTTCAAACATGCTTGGATTGTTTCTAGTGAAGACTAGGTCATCCACGTACAAGCATACAATTAAAATATCTCTGTCTTTGATTTTGACATATAATGCATGTTCGTGAGGACACTTGATGAAACTGTTCTCTTGGAAGTACTTGTCAATTTGACTATTCCAAGCTCGTGGTGCTTGTTTTAGCCCATAAAGCGTCTTCGTTAGCTTCAATACTTTGTCCTCTTGTCCTTTGACCTTATACCCTGCTGGTTGCTAGATGTACACTTCTTCTTCAAGTAATCCATTCAAAAATGCTGACTTTACATCCATCTGGTGTATGCTCCACTTGTTTTTAGTTTTGTATGCTCCACTTGTTTTTAGTTTTGTAGACCTGTAAGGTTTTGGGTGCCCAGGTTTTTAAAATTTAATATTATGCTTAGGAGGTAGTTATGATTATTAAGATCTTGTAATAGAACCGGATTCACTTTTCTTAGAGTGAGTGTTAATGAGGGAATCGGAGTTGTGTGATCGGATTGCCACTTTGGCTCGTATATAGCACCTTTGTGGGGCAAATTTGACGTCAAGGTAGACCCCGAACAAGGTCAGATAAGGTCAGACAAGGTCGGATAATGTTCGATAAGGGCAGAACCTTGGGTTTGATAAAGTGTCAAGGTAGAACCTGAACGAGGTCGGATAAGGTCGGACAAGGTTGGATAAGGGCGGAACCTTGGGTTTGATAGTGTCAAGGTAGACCCTGAACAATGGCGGATAAGGTCGGACAAGGTCAGATAAGGTCGGACAAAGGCGGAACGTTGGATTTTATAAAGTCCCGAGGATGGACCCAACACGTACTTGATACAACAGGTGAGACTTGATTGTTTTATACCTTGAATTTGCACAAGGCTATCCGGGTTACGAATGCCGAGTTGTACAAGGTAAGCGTTTGATGGGTAATCTGAACCTAGTAGTGAGTGCGTATGATGACGAAGCTGATTTTTGACAGCTGGCACTATTGGGGCATGACACACGTGCCAGGACCATTTAAATAGACCTCTTCTCTATGTTTTGATGCAACTCTATCATCTTCTTCCTCTCTCCATTTTCTCCAGTTCCTAGTGCGAGAAACTTCACAACCCCTCACCCTAACCTAAATCCTTTGCATGCAACTAGAAAATCGAGAGGAACCACCCCAGAGCTAGATTTCAACCTTGGTTTCTTTTGAAAGCCATCAGACGGAGAGATCGTCCTCTCCAAGAACCCTCGCAGAGTTTCGACTTCGAGGGAAAGAAGGCATTTAAGGACATTCGAGCTTAGAGACGCTGTCCTCTAGCCTTCCCAGAAGTTGTAGAGGTAAGACACTCACGTCTTACTGATTATGTTGAGACTGTGTTTTTGAGAGGTTTAGAGACCCGTTGAGCCTAAGCTGGATGGCTTGCATGCAACGGTCAATGACCATTCTGGACTGTTTGCATACAACGAGTGATAATTGTTTTGTCTTCTTGCATGCTTTTGCAGAGCGTGATACAGAGGACATAGGTAGTCGTGACCATGAGGCCGGGAGAGCCAGTGTAACTCTTAGAGCAAGTAATCGTCAGAAAAAGAGGGTGGTGGATCCCGAGGCAAGAGGCCCGAGTAGCGATGCAGTTGGTGGACCCCGGGATAAGAGACCGAGCCTGGACAGGTTCTGAGTGAACCTTAGACAAACTTAGTTTTTGAGAGCATGTTGGCTGATGTTTTGTTATGTCCGCTTATACTTTGTACCCCGGTCCTGAGGGGGAGGACGTACTTTTATACTTATATTTTGTATATTTCATGAGTATTTGCCATACTTAATGCATAGATGTTTTATCAAGGACGTATGATGACGTTGTATTTTTTTGGTTGCTTCCTAATTAATTATCTTTAATTAATTTTTGCACTTAACGATCATAATTCAATGTTAACAAACCGGATGCATAAGGGCTGTTACAAGACCCACTTCACACCAATCGCCTTATGCCCTTTTGGAAGTGAGGTCAACTTCCATGTTTTATTCTTCTTAATCGCCTTGATTTCTTCATCCATTGCATCTCTCCACTTCTTGCTTTGTACAACTTCTTGAAAACTCACTAGCTCATAATCAACAAAGAGACAAAATAAAGTGAGATTATTTTGATTCTCTATTATCTTATAAAGTTCTTGCAAGCTCTTGAAGCGTGGTACTCTTTCGCTTGAACTTTCAGCTGAAAATGGTTCTTCTTGTTAACTTGCGATCAGTGACGTTGGGGGAGTAATATTCTCTTGTCTTTCTTGCTCCATCTTTGGTTGCTCCATTTCTTCGTCCTCCATCAAGTTGGGAACTAAGTTGTAGTTTTCATCTTGTAGACCCCAATTCCATTCTTCTTCTTCATTGAACTCCACATCACGACTAATGATGGTATTTTTATTATTCGGATTATAAAGTTTATAACCTTTAGAATTAGAATCATACCCGACGAAGATGAGCTTCTCACTATTTTCGTCAAGCTTTTACCTCTTCTCATCATGGATATGTGCATAGCCTATGCTTCCAAACACTTTGAGATGAGAAATCTCAGGCTTTCTTCCACTCCGTACTGCTTGCGGCATCTTTCCCCACACGTTTTTTGTTGGCGAATGGTTTAGAAGGTAGACAGCAGTTGCCATGGTTTCAGCCCAAAACTCCTTTGGCATCTTCTTACTCTTGAGCATGCTTCTTGCCATGTTGAGAATGGTTCTATTCTTCCTTTCAGCTACTCCATTTTGCTGTGGGCTTCTAGGAACGGTTAAAGACCGTCAAATTCCATTATGATCACAAAATTCTTGGAATTCTTTAAAAGTGAACTCTCTACCTCTATTGGATCTCATGGCTTTGATCTCACGTCTACTTTCTTTCTCTATACTGGCCTTGAACTTCTTGAAGACTCCAAACACCTCCGATTTTTGCTTAAGGAAATATACCCACGTCTTCCTTGAAAAGTCATATTTGTCTTTCACCGATGTCTTTGATTCATCTCCGAATGAGACATTTTCATTCATCATTTCGTCAAGTTCCACAAACATGTCTCTCTTTCCACACATGTGATTGGTTGCCCTTGAGTATAGATACCATGTATTCTCTTGTTCTCCTATGGTGTCGTTGTGTACCATCAATAGAGTGCCATGTTCGTGATTCCTATATTCCACATAGTTTGCTTTTTCCTCAATTCTTCTTGTAGGGACTCTGTATTTAGAAGCATAATGGCCAAATCTTTTACAGTTGTAGCACTTGATTTGAGACTTGTCACCCCTTGGTTGGGAGCTACCTCTTCTACAACCTCTTGTTTAGCTCTCTCTTCGATTTTCATTGGCGTAGTTGTTGTTGAAGCTTACTCTTCCACGTCCACGACCTCTTCCTCGACCACAATATCCTCCTCATCCTCTTGTGTTGCCAAAGTCTTCTTCTTTTTCTTTGGAGTTGAGTTGTGACTGAAGTAGTTGTTCACCAACCCCTTGCTTCTTCTTTTGTTTCTCCTCATAGGCTTGTAAAGAGCCCAAGAGTTGCTCTATTGTCATAGCTTCTAAATCTTTTGTTTCTTCTATGACAGTGACAATATGATCAAATTTCAAATCTAAATATCTCAAAATCTTCTCCGTACTTTTTACATCATCTATCTTTTCACCATTTCTTTTTAATTGATTAGTCATTGTCAATACTCTAGAAAAATAATCGGAGATACTTTCGACATCTTTCATGTGTAAAGTTTCGAACTCACTTCTTAGAGTTTGGAGACGTACCTTCTTGACTGGTTCATCACCCTTGTAAGAGGTTCGTAGCTTCTCTCATGCTTCCTTTGCGGTGGTTGCCTCCAAAATCTTCTCAAAAGCATCATCATCCAATCCTTGATAGATGAGACAGAGAGCTTTCTTGTCTCTCTTTCTTGAATCCTTCAAGCTATCCCTTTAAGTTTGGGATAGAGTAACTCCTTCTTTTGGCTCATCGTAGCCTTTCTCTACCATTTTCCACACATCTTGTGATCCAAGGAGGGTCTTCATCTTGATACTCTAATTATCATAGTTGCTCTTGGTGAGCATAAGGACTTGGAAAGTGTTCTGTATTTTGTGAACAGGATGTCCAGCAAGAATGCTGGTGACTTTAATATAGGATCAAGCTCTCTCTTAAGGTATTTATAGTAGGGAAATACCTTCAGAAGATGATCACTATGCACGAAGCAATACTCAACCAGTGGGGTGAGGTGTGTGCACAGTGTTAATGGAAATAGAGAGAATAAGAGTTATGTGTACCTTTTTCTCTGAAAGCACTCCTTATTTATATTTAACTTACCTCTACGTCAGTTATGCTCCCTTTCCAATAATCCCGACCGAGATATCTAATCGCCTGTTACCATGATCTCAACAGATATTATCTTCAAGGTCCGTTCGGTTATAGTCAACATTCCACCACTGTGACCTCTTAATGGGCCTCATCATTAAGCCCATATATAGAATTCGTAATAGTTGCCCCCCAGCCCGATTATCGAGGTTTCTAGACAACCGGGATGTACTGGCACCACCCTGACAACCTCTATCCAATTTCTGCCTCCTCAATTCATTACTTCACTCCTGCTGGGATACGTTGACATTGTTCACCGGGTTGATTCGATCGATTTTTCTGCTAAGTTGATTAGAAACAGTCTCTGTATCAAACCGTCATTATGTCTTATCCTTAACTGTAGCATGCAGTCTTCGCATTTAATGCCCCATCACTCCATCACATGCCTTAATCATGAGGTTTAAAATCTATGTCTTTTTTGCCCCCAGCTATTGAGTGGAGTTTTACCCATTTACCCCTACATGACGCTTTGCATCCGCTAACTGCGTTATCACGTCGTTTCGTACCTTCGGTGGTTACCTATTTCTCTTTTATATTTCAACCTCCCTTTTCTCTATTCATTACCCATCATAAGCATTCTTCTCTCCTTCCCTCTCATCAACTTCCTCTGCATTTGCGCGTTCTTCTCTGTTGCTTATTACCTTTCTCCACAAATTCTTTAGGACTTTCCCTAAACCAGGTACCTTCATTACCCTAAACTTCCTTTCTCAATTCGTAATTTCATTACAGTTTTATTATTTTCATCACTTTGATCGTACATCATTTATCATTTTGATTTCTTCTTGTCTGAGTCTCTATCCTTGAATCGTTTCTTCGCCCATCATTTTTGCACTTTCTCTGTATCCTTCTGCGTGAGACCATATTTTGTAGAATGAAACTCACTTCTGAAGATGAAGCGCATTTACGGAAGACCATTACCCCCAAGGTGGGATGGTTATTTGGTCTTCCTTTCTCAGAAGAAGAAAAAGAAAAAAGACCTCTTACGTGCCCATTCTGGCGGTTCTTCTACCACGAAGAAACGTAACACTCCTGATCATAATGTTCCTCTGGTACCCAAATGAAATAATCCCCCATCTAGGCTTAGGGATTCTTTCATCAATCCTTCGCAAACTCCATCTTTAGAACGAAACAATCCCATAAATGACTCCTGTGAAACCCGGTTTGATCCGTGTTTTGACTGTGTTATTGAAAGCTCTCATAATTTGAAATTCGGATTTGATTCGACGGCTGATTCGATACTTGAATCATGCTGTCACAATCCGGTTCTTGTACCAAAAGCCAACCTACCTTGACCGAGCAATTCTTCTACCCTTCGCACGGATGCTGGGCCACCTGATGACATCATTCTCGTTCCGGATGATCCTTCCCCACCTCACATACTCACTATATCTCCAAGTATGTCGTTGCTTTACTAACTATGGATTTTCTTTTGTCTTAGGTAATTATGGACCCAACATCCCCAGAATTAGTTGCTGAATCGTGATTCGTTGGGTCACATTCTAACCTCCCTTCGGTTTTAGCTGATAAATTCCCATGGGTAACCCACAAAGTTTTACATACCCATTCTGATTTAGATTCAGGAAGCATTGCTGCGTCCGCACCCCTGACCCGGACGAACCCATCTGCTCTTTCCTGGAAGGGGATGAACGCAACTTCTTCTTTTTCTATAAAGATGTCACTACCCGTTTAGGTATTCGCTTCCCCTTTTCAAATTTTCAAATGCGAGTCTTGAATCACTTGAACATAGCTCCCTCACAACTTCATCTTAACAGCTGGGGCTTCATCCAATCTTTCAAACTTTTCTGTCAACACTTAGGAATTCCTTGTACAATTCATCTATTCTTTTATTATTTCACTGTACATACTACTAGGACGGGTCGGGAACCCCCTAACAAGAAAGGGTGGACTTCCATCCGGGGTCGTTCAGATCGTAAACACTTCACAGTGTATACTGAATCATTTAAACATTTCAAAAATAAATATTTCAAGGTTGTCACCGAACCCGACAAACAACCTTTCTTTCTTTCTTCTCCAGAGTCACAGGATGTTGAGTGCAAGTTTCCACTCTATTGGACCCGCACACATCACGACTCTCCGCCCTCCTCCTACCGTTTCGAGGAAACAGACTTATCAGATTCTGAGGCTTCGTCAGTGACTCGGATTACGGCATATAAGGAGGCTTACGGACTATTGAATATTGCTTCATATATTCGCAATTATCATTCTTGGCTCTCCACCGAACTAAGTATGGGCCTGTTTAACTTGATTTGTGATGTATTAGTTAATCTGCTCTAACTGTTTTATTCCACTTAATTGCAGCTGATACTATGGGACCACAACCCTCTGCCTTAGCTCCATCCGCTTCGACCCCGGCTTTCGGAGTCTCCTGCTCCAGTGATGGTTGTTCCAACCAACCCCGCTGTCAAACTGAGTCAACCGCCCGCCAAGCGTCCCAATCCCCCAAAGAAGCGTCCCTACTTCCAAACTTATACGGGGAGAGAAAAAGGGAAAAAATGCAAGATTGCTGATGTGGCTCGGTTGGAGGCACCCCCGACTAATCAAAGTAACCCGGCCTCTTCTACAGCTCCGGGGGATATGTCTTCCGATCCTCCTGTAGTCCTTACTGCTACTCCAACTCCGAGGTCGTCTCCGGGATGCCTTTAGGAGGAAGGAGTTAATAAGGACGTGGTCCGCATTGTCAAGGCCCCAAGGCGCTTCTCAGATTCAAGCCCTCTTTCTCATGATGACCTTAAGGAGCTCGACATAATCCAAGAAAATGCTTTTAAGTGTGCTGCCTTAGTGTAAAGCTTGGCCACTTTGAAAACTAGGCACGACAAGCTGTTGGATGAGCTCCAGGCATCACGGGAAGAGACTCAAAAAACCCATCAAGAGCTCCTTGCATCATAAGATACCACTGCCTTCCTCCGCCAAGAACTCCGAGTTGCTTTGGATACCGCTGAAAGTGCCCTGACAGCTTTGGAAACAACCCAAAAAAGGAATGCACTCCTGATTAGAAACTTCAATGACCTAAAAACTCTCTTGGAGAAAGCCCAACAGGAGCGAGATGAGGCTCAATGCAAGTTGTATCAGGCCGAGGCGGATGCTAATGAGATGAGGGAGGCATTGGCCATGACCGCTGAGGAATCCTTCAACAACACCCTAGGCCAAATACGTTGCCTAAACCCAAGGCTTGAACTAAATACCACGGGCATGCATTTTAACGCCTATGTGGATGGCAACAAATTGGTCCCTCCTTCCCCTTGTGAAGATTCGATAATTCCACAGGATGAGGATTTACCGCAGGGCGAAGAGGTGACTTCTAGTCAGGTTCAAGCCCTGACAACATAAGTGTTTGAAGGGCCGGGATGGCGGTTTGAATATTGTAATTTTTCTCTATCTTTAAAACATTATAATGTTGCAACCAGTTTTACTGGCAATCAATATGATTTAATTTATCATTCAAGTATTTTACGCTTTAAATACGCGTGAACCTGTACCAATCCGGATTCTTATTATATATTTTGGCCAAAATTTCCAATATTGTTTGCATGCTGATTGAATATTCATTTGGTTTTAACAACCAAGTATTTTATAGTTTAGATTATTCTTCTGTAATACGTTCCGGGCTGTGTTACCCGGATTTAATCTTAATAGTAACAATCATGCTACATGTGGATATTAATTGTCGCCATTAATGATCCGACACTTCAACCTGATCAGGGTTAGAATAACATGTCGTTTATTGCCGAGATAATATTAACTAAGATGCATCTTGCACAGATTTTGTACCAGTTTGTACTTAATACATAATCTCATACTCAAGGATAAAAATACTCCATTTATTGATGAGTTGGACAAAATGACTCATGGTCGAATTGCCAACAACTCATGATCTCAATGAGAAAGAACAATATGAATCCCGGGTTTACAACCTGTTGTACCATGGTTCATACTCTCACTAAAAGAGAAACATAAGTTATAAACTACATTATTGACGAGAGAGATCATTGTCATGTTATGACTTATTGCTACCTTCACCCGAACAGCGAACCCGGATTTAACTATAATATATTTTCAGTTTATCCGCGTTCCATGTTCGTTTTATTGGTTTTTTATCAAGAGTTTCCAAAATATATGCCCCCTGTCCGAGGCTATGTGTGATCTGGTACGGACCTTCCCAGTTGGCTGCTAGCTTTCCATCTCGGGCGTTTCTGTTCCCGACGTCGGCTCTGCGCAGAACTAAGTCGCCTTTCTCAAAGCACCTCGGTCTCACCTTTTTGTTAAACTTTTTGATCGTTACCCATTTCATAGTTAGATCCCGGTGGTGTGTCGCAACCCGGACCTCCTTTATTAGCTCTAGCTCGGCGGCCAATGTCTCGTTATTGGTGTCTTCTCCTTCGCGGAGTGCATGGTTTCTTCTTCAGGACAGTTGACTGATCTCTACAGGTATCATTGCTTCGCAGCCATATGTCATTCTAAATAGGGTCTCTTGAGTAGATGTCTGGGTTGTAGTTCTGTGTCCCCAAAAGACATAATATAACTGTTCCACCGAACTTGAGCCGGTCTCGTACATGCGTTTCTTTAGCCCGTCCAGAATGACTTTATTTGCAGCTTCAGCTTGTCCGTTGGATTGTGGATGTTCCACAGAAGAGAAGTGATGTTTTATGTGGAAATCGACCATCATTTCCTGAAACCGTTTATCAGTAAACTGAGTTCCATTGTCCGTGACGACTTCAGTCGGGATCCCAAACCTTGATATTATATTTCTTTCAAAGAATTTTTGAACTTGGGCCGAGGTGATGGTGGCTAAGGGCTCGGCTTCGATCCACTTTGTAAAGTAATCAACAGTTGCTATTAGCCATTTCATTTGTCCCTCTATCGCCTTAAACGGTCCTAAGAGGTTCATTCCCCATTTGTAGAAGGGTCAGGGTGCAGTGATCGACGTCCATTCGGCGGGAGGGGACCATACGATATTGGCATGCTTTTGACAATTCTCACATATTTTTACGTGATCTGAGGCGTCTGCCTTCATCGTCAGTCAGTAGTACCCGGCCCGAAGGGCTTTCATTTCTAGGGCTTTTGCTCCTATGTGTTGGCCGTTGATGCCTTCGTGTATCTCGGCCATTACGTATTCAGTCTAGTCCGGGCCCAAGCATAGTAACATTGGGGTGTGGAGACCTCTGCGATATAGTTCGTCATCTTGTATGGTATACATGGCCACATCTCAGATTAATTTCTTGGCTTCTATTCTGTCATCTGGTATTGTTCCTTGTTCTAAATAGCTGATTATAGGCTTCCTCCAGTCCTCGGCTGTTGAGATCACCATGACACAAGTTGGTTGAGAGATCTCTTGCTGAATAACCGTGCTGTAGTTGCCCGTGCCTTTAGTACTTGCCAGTTTCGATAATATGTCGGCTCGGGAATTTTCTTCTCGAGGAATATGGGTAACAACCACCTCGTCGAACTCGGCTATTATTTCTTTGACTTTACTCAAATATTTCACTAGTAAGGGTCCTTTCGCTTGATATCTCCCTTCAATCTGTGCTGTGACGAGCTGGGAGTCTTGAGAGTTCATTCATAGTCACCTAAAATGTTGATGGCGCATTGCAAAGCCCAAAAGGCATGAAAAAAGATTCATAATGCCCTTGGAGATATCTGAGAGCGGTCTTAGGGATGTCCTCCTCTGCCATGCGTATTTGATGAAAGCCTTGGCGGAGATCTAACATAAAGAACCAAGAAGTGTCACTAAGGTCATCTATTAACTCGTCGATGGTTGGCAATGAGAAACAATCCTTAATCGTAATGGAATTCAGTGCGTGATAATCCACGCAAAACCTCTAGCTCTCATCCTTCTTCTTGACTAGTAGAACAGTGGAGGAAAAGGTACTTTGACTCAGTTGAATCATGTCGAAGGAAAGCATATCAGTCACCTGCTTTTCAAGTTCAATTTTCTGAAAATAGGGGTAACACTAAGGGAACACGTTGAGGGGATTAGAGTTGGGTGTAAGGTGAATAAAATGAGAATATCTTGCTCAGGTGGGAGTTTGGTGGGTTCAAGAAACAGGGATGAGTATTTGGAGAGAAGGTGGTGTAGTTTAGGGACGAGTGTATGGTACCAGTCCATTGGGTCGGGTTTAGGTATGGGTGAATGAATGGGTTGGATACTGATGTGGAATAGGGCTAAGGCCGCATGAGTGTGCAACATTTTCTTCACTTGTTGGGCTGAGGCATCTTGGGCCTAAAGTGGGATGTTAGTGTGGAATTGATGGGTGATGGAGTGCCTTTAGTTAAATATTTTCCTATCATTCTTAGCTTATTTGACTTCTCTTGAACTTTTATTTTCCCATTCTAATTCAGTTTTTGTCTTAGGCAAGTTAGTGGGCTTAATTGCTAATTGTTGCGTATTTTCAGATTTTATGCTCACTTGACATATCTGCCTTGTATAGGACCTACAGAGCTCTATGGAACTCCGAATTGAGCGTTCTTATAGTCCTGGAAAGATAACAAAAATATCTACAAGTTTACCAGAAATAAGCCAAGGCCAATTCTGCCATTTGGAGGGTCATTTTAGGCTTTGAAATCAGAACCACTGCACTTATATTTTGGACTGCGAGTTGGACTTTTATTGGTGTAAATAGCATAAATAATTAGAATTGATTGGTTGCTCATGGCCCATTCTTCGCTTCAGACTTAGTCACTATATGTTAGTGATATTAGGAGGAATTATAACATTACATTTCATTTACACAAACAGTTTTACATTTTTCTTTTCCACTTTTTAGAATCAAAATCTTTTCTCTTATTTTCTCTCAACTAATCTTCCTTGTTCTTCATTTTTGTTTTGCTTTCTTCCATTTTTGTGAACTTATTTCATGGGGCTTTCATTGGTGATGATCATGGAAGGCTAAATAATCAATCAATCCAATGATCCAACCCAAGCAAGGGAAGAATTTGAGTTCTAGTTTAGTATTTCGAATTCTGTGTGAATGTTTACTTTCTTCTTCAATTGCTATTTTGTTTTCATGATTATGAATGCGTTTAGGATTGAAAGCGGATTAGGTTATGGATTCATTTCCTAATTTTGAATATAAATCACAGATTAATTGGATGATATTTCAATTAGGGTTGTGGTTTCAATTAATTTAGGGGTTAATTCGATTGAACTGCTTCTAATGAAATTGAATGAACTTTCACAATAGGATAAATTTTTTAGAACGATAATGATTCAAATAGCTTGGTTTGGTGAATTGGATTGATGCTCTTTAATCTGTTTTACATTACTTGTTATCAATTCTGTTAGTTTCTACATTAATCTTTAATCGTAGTTTGTGTTTTTGCAATTTTCATTTAGCGCATGCAAACTGTTTGATAAAAATCCCCCTATTATTTACTAGTGAATTGAAGTTGGAACCATATTGATTTTGTCTCTGAGTCGACCTAGGTTAATCCTGTGCTATAGAATTAGCTTAGTTTAATTGTTTTGAAGCCACACGACAAACGCTTATCAAAACTGGCGCCATTTCCGGGGACACGGTTCATTGTGTGCTAGCTTTAATTCACTGTAATTAGTTCATAGTAGTAGTAATATATAAAAAAAACAAAAAAAAATGTTACATTCACTGCATATTTACATTTTGCTGCACAACTGCACTTTGTTACATAATTACATGATTGTTCTCGTTCATTATGAAGTGTGGATGATGTATTTCTATGTGTGCTGTCAAAAAATAGAGCAAAAACAGGGAAAAACAGAGCAAAAAACAGAGGAGTAGTAGGATGAGAATTTGTGTAGTGTAGTTGTGTTTGTAGTGTCATTTTGCTGTCCAAAATTTTTCAGACCTGTGTAGTTCTGCTTTGCGATTTGTTTTCCAAAGTTTATCCCCCATTGTAAACAAAAGCAACCCCTTTTAGGGGTTGGGTCTGGGTTAAAATTGGCAAATTCGACCTCTAAGTAGGAGTTTTAACACCGTTTTTACAATTTGCGCAGGGGCATTGTGGTCATTTCACAGCAAACTATCTCAGAATGGGCTGAAATTTTCTCAAAATGCGTAAAAAATTAATGCATCAAGGTGACCTTCATTTAGGCCACTTTTGAGTTAATTTTCTATTTTCATGATTTTTAAAAATCACCAAAAAAATCACAAAAATCAATCATGATTTTTAGACTTTCACTGTTATTTTTCTATATTTTTTAAAAAATGTCTAAAGCCGTTTTCCAATTTCTATTTCATTTCAGCATATATAGTGCGTAGTGTCTTGGTAGAGTAGCTGTCTGACATTTCTGTGTTATCTGTGTTTATTGTTCCTTATGAGCTGAATTGTGCATGACTAGGTCTGTATCAAGTGAATTACATGCATATGATCCTGAGATGGATAGGGCATTTCACAGATTAAACAGACATAATATTAGTTTAGATGACTTTGATAGTGTAGTTTTAGACAATAGCATAGTGTCTTCTAACTTTGATTCTGAACTTACTTCTAATCCTTTTACTTCTGCACATCTTGATACAATGACTGATAACAACCTAACTCTTAAGGAATTGGCTACACCTGATGTTGTTTACCAACCTTGGTGTATTCAATATCCTGAGACTAAGGTCAGTTATGAGCTAAAATCTGGACTGATCCATTTGCTTCCAAAGTTTCATGGTCTTGCAGGTGAAGATCCACACAAGCATCTTAAGGAGTTTCATGTAGTGTGTTCCACCATGCGACCACATGACATTCATGAAGATTATGTCAAGATGAAGGCATTTCCTTTTTCACTGGGTGGTGTGGCCAAGGACTGGTTGTACCTTCAACCAGATATGAAGCGAAGATTTCTGGAGAAATTCTTTCCAAAATCCAGAACAGCATCCATCCGGAAGGAGATTTGTGGTATAAGACAACTAGCTTGGGAGACATTGTATGAGTACTAGGAGAGATTCAACAAGTTGTGTGCTACATGCCCTCACCATCAAATGAGTGAGCAATTATTAATTCAGTATTTGTATGAAGGTTTGATGTTGATGGATAGGAGTATGATAGATGCAGATAGTGGAGGCGCTTTGATGGAAAAGACCCCTCTTGCTGCCAGGTAGTTAATTTCTAACATGGTAGCCAATTATCAACAATTTGGTACTCAAATCAGTGTTGCTCCATCCAAGGCTGCAAATGAAGTTTCTATTTCTATGGTTGCTGATAACCAGAGGTTGGAGAACAAATTGACAGAGTTGACATCCCTTGTGAGGTAGCTTGCTATTGGTCAACAATAGAATGTGATGGCAGCCAACCAACCAAGACTTTGTGGTATCTGCTGTGCGCCTGATCATCCAACAGATGCATGTCCCACTCTCCAAGAGACAGAACAAGCTGCTGAAGTTTCTGCCATGCAACCTGGACAACCATTTAGACCTCAACAGCAGTATAATCCTTACTCCAACACTTATAATCTTGGTTGGAGAGATCATCCGAATTCGAGGTATGGTCCTAGTCCACCACAACAGCAGCAGCCCTTCAGACCTCCACAGCAGCACTTCCAGCCCGCCACCACCAAATACCAACCTCCCCCATTCAGACAACAGCCACAGTTCCAGCAACCTGCACCTGCACCTACACCTGCACAACCTGTGCAGACCAGTTCTGGACCTTTTTTGGAGGACTTGATGAAGCAAATGGCCACCACCAACCTTCAGTTTCAACAGAATGTCAGTGCCACCATCCAAGACCTCCAGACTCAGATTGGACAGTTAGCTACAACTGTCAACCAGATGCAGCAGCAAGGTTCTGGCAACATTCCAGCACAACCAGTGATTAATCCAAAGAGTGTGAATGCCATTACCTTGAGGAGTGGCAAGGAGCTTTCAGATTCAACAGTTGTTGGTGCTAAATCAGATTCTACACCAAAGCATACTCCTCTAATTCTACACCAAAGCATACTCCTCTAATTCCTCTACCTTTTCCTTCTAGATCCATTTCTGTAAAGAAAGTGGAATTTGATTTTGATTTGCTTGATATTTTCAGGAGGGTTGAAGTCAACATTCCCTTTTGGATGTCATCAAACAGATTCTGAAATATGCAAAGTTTTTAAAGGATTTGTGCACTCATAAGAGGAAGCTGAAGGGAGATGAGCAAGTGAAGATGGGTAGGAATGTATCTGCACTCATACAGGGCAAAACTGTTGATTCCATGCCACTATCCACCTTGCCACAGAAGTGCAAGGATCCTGGCACTTTCACTGTTCCATGCACCATTGGAGGTATTACTTTTACAGATGCCATGTGTGATCTTGGAGCCTCCATTAATGTCATGCCCACATCATTTTATAGATCACTACACCTTGGTGAGTTAAAACCTACTAGTGTTGTCATTCACTTGGCCAACAAGAGTGTTGCGCTTCCACTTGGACTTATTGAAGATGTGTTGGTACAAGTTAATAATTTGATTTTCCCTGCGGATTTTTATATTTTGGACATGGAGAATGAGTCTTCCAGCCATGGTTCCACATTGATCCTAGGGAGACCATTCTTGATGACAGCCAGGACCAAAATTGATGTGTATGCAGCAACTTTGTCTATGGAGTTTGGTGATGACATTGTCCAGTTTAACATTTTTGAGGCCATGAGACATCCTATAGAGGAACATTTTGTCCTTCTTCTTGATATCATTGATGTTGCAGTAGATAGTGTAGATATTTCTGATTTATTTTCTGATTTTTCTAATTTTTCTGATTTTGAACTTGGTTCTTGTAATTGTACTTGTGATGATTCTGCTGTTGCATGTAGTATTTGCCTAGAGATTTCCTCCGCACTTCACTCTGACTGTTTTGTAGGTACAGATACAGGTTCTAAGCCTACTATCCCACTTTCCTCAGCCCCCAGTCTTTCCTTGCCTTCCACCATTCAGCCACCTTCCTTGGAGCTGAAGTCACTACCTGAGCACCTCAAATATGCATATTTAGATTATGCTTAGCAGCTTCCAGTCATCATATCTAGCAGCCTCTCACTTGAGCATGAAGAAAAGTTGTTGCATGTTTTGAGGGGCCACAAAAAGGCCATTGGATGGACCCTTGCTGACCTTCCTAGCATTAATCCTTCTATATGCATGCATCGAATACTTTTGGAGGATGATTCTAGGCTGGTGAGGCAGCCACAGAGGAGGCTGAATCCCACTATTTTGGATGTGGTGAAGAAGGAAGTGACAAAGCTACTAGCTGCAGGGATCATCTATCCCATCTCAGATAGCACTTGGGTTTCACCTGTCCAAGTGGTTCCTAAGAAATCGAGTCTCACAGTTGTGAAGAATCAAGATAATCAGCTGATTCCGACTAGAGTGGCCAACAATTGGCGAGTTTGCATTGATTACAGGAGACTCAACCAGGCCACTCGCAAGGACCATTTCCCTCTTCCCTTCATCGATCAAGTTTTAGAGAGGTTGGCAGGTAAATCACATTATTGCTTTCTTGATGGTTTTTCTGGTTACATGCAGATTCATATTGCACCAGAGGATCAACACAAGACCACATTCACCTGTCCATTTGGCACATTTGCTTACACCCGGATGCCTTTTGGCCTATGCAACGCACCTAGCACCTTCCAAAGGTGCATGGTAAGCATCTTTTCTGATTTATTAGAGAGTTGCATGGAGGTGTTTATGGATGATTTCACTGATTATGGTTCCTCTTTTGATGCATGTTTGGATAGTCTCTCTAGAGTGTTTGACCGATGTATTAAGACTAACCTTGTTCTTAACTTTGAGAAATGTCATTTTATGGTGCATGAGGGTATAGTCTTAGGGCATTTGGTCTCTAGTAGAGGTCTTGAGGTTGATAAGGCCAAGATTGATGTGATTACTTCTTTGCCTTACCCCGCTTCTGTGTGGGAAGTACGTTCTTTTCTTGGACATGCAGATTTTTATAGGAGATTCATTCAGGATTTCAGTAAGATTGCATTGCCATTGTCCAAGCTTCTCCAAAAGGACGTAGACTTTACATTTGACCAGCCGTGCAAAGAGGCATTTGAGGGATTGAGGAAGAAGCTGACTACCTCTCCCATCATGCAACCACCAGATTGGGAGCTTCCCTTTGAGTTGATGTGTGACGCCTCTAATTATGCACTTGGGGCTGTGTTGTCACAGAGAGTTGGTAAACTCTCCCATGTCATTGCTTATGCTTCACGCACTTTAGATGCAGCCCAAGTTAACTACACCACCACTGAGAAGGGGCTTTTAGCTATTTTTTTGCTTTAGACAAATTTAGATCTTATTTGCTTTGCTCCCATATCATTGTCTTTACTGACCATGCAGCTTTGAAGTACCTGTTGAAGAAGCCTGATGCTAAACCTAGATTGATCAAGTGGATGCTTCTTCTTCAAGAGTTTGACCTCGAGATTAAGGACAAAAGTGGTGCAGAAAACTTGGTTGCTGATCACTTGAGCAGGATTGAAGAACCTCTTGAGTCTTTTCCCATTCGTGATAATTTCCCTGATGAGCATTTGATGCATTTGCATTCATCACATGTCACACCTTAGTTTGCTGACATTGTTAATTTCATTGTTGCATCTGTTGTTCCACCTCATGCATCTAGGTTCCAAATAAATAAACTTAAGGGTGATGCTAAATATTATGTTTGGGATGATCCTTATTTGTGGAGATTCGGTAGTGACAAAGTGATCCGAAGGTGTGTGCCTGATCATGAGATACAGTCTATTCTTCAGTTTTGTCATGGCACACCTACCAGAGGTCATTTTGGTCCTCAGAGGACCGCTAGGAGGGTATTAGACTGTGGGTTCTTTTGGCCCACCCTGTTTAGAGATGCTCATCACTTTACCACCACTTGTGAGCAGTGTCAGAAAGCAGGAGGAACAATTACACATAGACATGAAATGCCTCAGCAACCCATTATTTTTTGTGAGATTTTTTATGTCTGGGGCATTGATTTTATGGGTCCATTTCCTGTTTCTCATGGTTTTTCATATATTTTGCTTGCTGTTGATTATGTTTCTAGATGGGTTGAGGCTAAGGCCACCAGAACTAATGATTCTAAAGTTGTTGTGGATTTTGTGAGATCCAACATTTTCTGCAGGTTTGGTGTGCCTAAAGCCATTGTCAGTGACCAGGGGAGCCATTTCTGTAACTGGTCATTGGCATCCTTGCTTCAGAAGTATGGGGTTATGCATAGAGTTGCTACAGCTTATCATCCCCAAACTAATGGGCAAGCAGAGATTTTTAACAGAGAGATCAAGCAAGTGTTACAGAAGGTGGTGCAACCAAACAGGAAGGATTGGAGCAAGCTACTTGAGGATGCTTTATGGGCTCATAGGACTGCTTACCGGACACCTTTGGGGATGTCTCCCTATAAGGTTGTTTTTAGTAAGGCATGCCACCTACCAGTGGAGATTGAGCACCGTGCTTATTGGGCGGTGAAGAGTTGTAACATGGCATTTGATGAAGCGGGTATGGAAAGGAAGCTTCAGTTGCAAGAACTTGAAGAGATCCGCTTAGAAGACTATGAGAATTCCAAGATTTACAAGGAGAGAGTGAAGATATTTCATGACTCTAGGATTCTTAGAAAGGAGTTCCATAGTGGCCAAAAAGTGCTTTTGTTTAATTCTCGCCTTAAGCTTATTTTCGGTAAACTTCGATCTAGATGGGATGGACCTTTTGTTATTACTAATATTTTTCCCCATGGTACAGTTAAGATTAAAAATGAAGTTACCGACAAAGTCTTCAAGGTCAATGGTCACCAACTCAAAGTATTTCATGAAAGCCCTCAAGTGGAGTAGGAGCTTGTGGCGGACATCTCTTTGGTCTCGCCAATTTTGTGTGATGAAGCATCTTGAATGACATTTCGGGAGTTTCTTTTTCCCTTCTTTTATTTGTTGTCTCTTTGTTTGCATTTCTTTGCATGCTTACATTGAGGACAATGTGCATTTCAAGTAGGGGGTGAAGGATTCCAAAATCTATTTTCTGGTTATTATCTGTTTTCTGTTTTCTGCTTATGTTTTTGTTTATACATTTTGTTTTCTGTTTATCTATCTGTTTTAGTTTTTGAGTCTGTATGTTTCTATTTTCTGTCTGTTTATGTTGCTGTTTCTATTTTTGTTGCTGTTTTTATTGAATTTAGGCACTTTTTCATGTTTTTCATAGGATTTCTAACTTGCATAAATTGTGAGAAATGTTAAAAATTTGGTTGGATTAAGAGGTTTCATGCTTGATGTGAATCATTGTTGCAATTGTTGAAGTGATAAGTAGGTTTGAGAAATAGAATTTAAGATGAATCATGTGTGATAGAATTATGCCTTGTGAGTTTTTGAGCCTTTGTGGATATGTTCTTTCATGTGTGAATTCACGCTTGTGCTAGATTACTCTATGTTTTGCCTTGTTTCTTTTGACATTCCTTGTTGCACATGCTTTGATTGAGATGATTTAGGCCTTCTTTCTTTTAGCCACTAGCCAAATAAACCTATCCTTGTGTTGATATCCTTTGTCACCCCTTTTTGAGCCTTTAGCCTTTTCTTTCTTATAGAGCTCATTGCAAACTAAAAAAATGGAAAAACATGTTATCCTAGCTTTAGGGAGGAAAGGGGCTTTGGAATTGTTTTGGGAGTGGGTTTCAAAAAAGTGTGGGGTATTTTTATTTGCTTTTGTTTTGATTTGGAAAAAAAATGATGATGAGAAAAGAATAGAAAAGAAAAGAAAATAGTTTACAAAGATCTACAAGTTTTCCAGAAATAAGCCGAAGCCAATTCTGCCATTTAGAGGGTCATTTTAGGCTTTGAAGTCAGAACCACTGCACTTGTATTTTGGGCTGCGAGTTGGACTTTTATTGGTGTAAATAGCATAAATAATTAGAATTGATGGGTTGCTCATGGCCCATTCCTTGCTTCAGACTTAGTCACTATATGTTAGTGACATTAGGAGAAATTATAACATTACATTTCATTTACACAAATAGTTTTACATTTTTCTTTTCCACTTTTTAGAATCAAAATCTTTTCTCTTATTTTCTCTCAACTAATCTTCCTTGTTCTTCATTGTTCTTCATTTTTGTTTTCCTTTCTTCCATTTTCGTGCACTTATTTCATGGGGCTTTCATTGGTGATGATCATGGAAGGCTAAATAATCAATCAATCCAAGGATCCAACCCCAGCAAGAGAAGAATTTGAGTTCTGGTTTAGTATTTCGAATTCTATGTGAATGTTCACTTTCTTCTTCAATTGCTATTTTGTTTTCATGATTATGAATGTGTTTAGGATTGAAAGCGGATTAGGTTATGGATTCATTTCCTAATTTCAAATATCAATCACAGATTAATTGGATGATATTTCAATTAGGGTTGTGGTTTCAATTAATTTAGGGGTTAATTCGATTGAACTGCTTCTAATGAAATTGAATGAACATTCACAATAGGATAAATTTTTTAGAACGATGATGATTCAAATAGCTTGGTTTGGTGAATTGGATTGATGCTCTTTAATCTGTTTTACATTACTTGTTATCAATTCTGTTAGTTTCTGCATTAATCTTTAATCGTAGTTTGTGTTTTTGCAATTTTCATTTAGCGCATGCAAACTGTTTGATAAAAATCCCCCTATTATTTACTAGTGAATTGAAGTTGGAACCATATTGATTATGTCTCTCAGTCGACCTAGGTTAATCCTGTGCTACAAAACTAGCTTAGTTTAATTGTTTTGAAGCCACACGACAAACGCTTATCAATGGGATGGCCCAAATGAGTGAAACTCATTGTTAAGGACCCATAGTCTGTAATCATTAGGCCAAGGCTCTTGAGCCATTGGATGCCGATATGCTTCCAGCATATAGTAGTTTTTAGGTTTAATTAATTAATAAATTGTTTAAGATTTAGTAAATTAGATTAGGAATTAGTGAATTATTATTTAATTGCATATTAATTAATTTCTTAGTTATTTTATCATTTAGGAACCAACAAGAGAGGAAAAGAAGCAAAAAGAGCAAGCTAGTGCTCTCGAACAATTCACGCGATCAGCGTGGGATCTCACGCGATCAGCGTGGAAATGTCAAGATCAACAAATTCAGTTCGAAGAGCTCACGTGAGTAGCGCCAACCACCACGCGATTAGCATCAAATGCTGAAACACAGACTCTCAGCTCGAACAAGTCACGCTGGTAGCGTGACCATCTACGCGAATAGCGCCATGCTATCAAAACTCAAGCATTCAGTTCAAATGACTCACGCGATCAACATGGACATCCACGCTATCAGGGCCAGAAGTCCAAAGCAACTCATTTAACTCGAATAACCCACGCGGATCGCATGGGACTTCACGCAAATCGCGTGACAAGCTAGCTGTTTCCTAAATTAAAAGATTTGAAATTGATTCAGTGGGGGGAATAGTTCCTCATTACTGGAATTAGACCTAGGACGTTTTGGGGCATAAAAGGAAGCCTCTGGGTCACAAAGAAACAGCTTTTGCTGGGTATTGGACAGATTTTCTCAAGAAGAAGCCATTGAAGAACCTTGGGAGAAGATTGGAAGTGTTGAGGATTTGCAGAACAACACTCTGTGTAACCTTTTCTTTTCTTTTGGTAATCTCTCTCTAGGAGTATGTTAGTCATGAAACTAATATCAATTCTGAGTATGCTTGGCTAATTCTTGTATTGTGGTTGAGCCATGAACCTATGAGAATTCCTTTATGTCTTGATTGGTTTTAATAAGAAGTTATCCTAATTGCTTTGTTTTATTCTATTCTTCACTGCATAATTCTTAATTTGGACTGGCCATTCTGTTAACAAACTTAGGGTTGGGATTCACAATAGGGATATTGGGATTCTAGTTTCTGAAATGAGTAAAACAACAATTTATACATTGCCTAGGGATAGGGATGTGCGGTTGCAGCAATTTCAGGTTGTGTTTGCTTAATGCTTGGTTTAAGAAAGAATCACTAAGGGATTAGGTTTTCTAATTTCACCAAAGGGTTAAATTACTAAGGGATTAGGATTTAGCTACTTATAAGACAACACATCAGCCGAGTAATTAGGATTAGTTCAAGTTAATAATCAATTGAAGCATAGAAGGAAAGAATCATAGGGGATTGCGCTTAACTGCAATCACTTCTCGCTACTGCAGTAAAATCTAATTTACGTTTGCTTACATTCTTGTTAAATTTCTGTCATTTAAATTACATTACTTAAACACAACTCAACAAACTCTCTTAAACTCATTATTTGTTTTCCAATTTCTAATACGTAAAGTTACGTAAGATTGCATTCAATCCCTGTGGAGACGATACTTGACTTACTCACTTTATTACTTGAAACGAATGGTACACTTGCTGAGTACGCAACAGATGCCTAGGACAATGTCTAGGTCACTGATGGGAAGTACATGGAAGTCTATTATAAATAGGGTGCCCTGAATCAAAACAGGAATGTGAGGGCAGAAATGGTGGCATGAGAAAATGGAGTTGTTACCCACCAGGCCACCATAACTTGTAGGGCAGAGGTTGTTTGAGTGTGGAGAGAGAGGAATTTGGCAACACCATGTATGAACGAAATTGTGGGTGCTTCCATTGCCCACCAAGATCGTCATAGGAGTGCTAGTGACTTGGTCATTGAGGTGAAATTGTTGGTGCTTCCACTGTCCACCAAGATCGTCAAATGAGTGCCAGTGACTTGGTCATTGAGGCGAAAAGTCTCTGGTGTAAGTATACCTGACAGAGTGTTAAGGCTAATGAGGGGGTTTGTGGTTTCCTTCGACTCTAAGAGTGGAACGTTGTCAGCAGGAAGAAGATTGAGATAAGTGTCAGGCTCTCGACGTTGTTAATGAATAACACCAAAAGTTGTGCTTTGCAATGGTTGCCTGTGGTGAATTTGTCGTCATAGTAATAACAGAGTCCCTTGTTGCAATAGGATGATGGTGGTGCAAAGGTTGTTGATCGTGGTGGTATATAAGTAGAGCTAAGGTGAGGAGGTTGGTGATAATGATGCTTGCGATCATTGAGATTATCTTCTTGCATTTTGCCAAGAGGCATCACATAAGTCAAGGACATTGCCTGGAGTGCTTGAACCTCACGGTGGATTTTTGGTGAGAGGCCAAAAATGAAGCAACTAAGGAGGAACATCAATGCCAGTCTGATGATGCGATTGGCCAAAGTTTGAACTCGGTAAGGTACTCATTGATTGTGCCTTAGTGAGTTAATTTGAATAATGCCCCCTGTGGATCATCATAAAAGGAAGAAGCAAAGCGGGATTCTAGAGCCTGTAAAATACCTTGCCAAGAGGTGATGAATCCATTCTGGAACATCCATTGGTACCAGTGTTGTTCCATCCATGTAAAAGGAAGCGATCATGATTCGTTCTTCCTTCGGGGTGCTCTGATAATAAAAAAACTACTGGATTTTGAAAATGCATCCCATGGTATCGTGGCCATCAAACCGAGGACCTACAATTTGATGAGAGGTCGGTGATTGGGACTACTGTGATTGTGGGAAGAAGGTGAGCGAGGAGTGATTGAGTATTGATATGCTTCCAGCATATAGTAGTTTTTAGGTTAATTAGATAAATAAATTGTTCAATAAACAGTTATATAGAGTAGGATTAGCTATAGTTCCTTAATTAATTGATTAATGACTTAATTTCCTTAATGTTTGTTAATTAGGAGCCAATCAACAGAGGAAAAGCAACAAAAAGGAACAAGGAAGGCTTTTCGTCCAACTCGCGCGGATCGCGCCAGGTTCCACGCTAACAGCGTGGAATGCCAAGTTGGCCAACCATTTCAAAGTTTCCACGCGGATCATGTGGAACTCCACGCGTATCGCGCCAGAAGGAAAACTTGGCCAATAAGTTCGAACATCCCACGCGATTAGCGTGGGATATGGCGCTGGTCGCGCCATATCCTTGCTGGTACTGCTGCTGGTGAAATTTTTCACCTATTTAAAGGGGATTTGAGGTTTTTGTGAGAGGAGAAGAAGGGGGGCTCGAAAGGTACAAAGAACAGAGTATTTCCAACAGAGGAAAACAAGGGAATCAAAGAGGAAGACACCTTGGGCAAGATTGGAATCAATTGGAAAATTGGAATCATCTCCCTTGGTTGTAATTCTTCTTCTCTTTGTAATTTTCTGTAGAATGATGTTTGTAATGATGGAACCCATGATTCTTCTGAACATGAGAGGCTAAACCCTTGTTTTGTAGTTAAGAGTATGAACCTATGAGAACTCCTCTATGTCTTAATTGGTTCTAATGAGAATTATGATAATTGCTTTATTTTATTCTGCATTTCATGTTATTCTTCTTAATTGGACTGGTCATTTTATTAAGATTGCAGAGGGCTAAGATTCACAATAGGGATATTGGGGTTTTAGCCTCTGAATTGATTAAAACAACAACTATTCATTACCTAGGAATAGGAATGCGTAGTTGCAACATTATTATTGGTTTAAGTCCATAATTACTTGATGTATGCTCTCAATGCTTGGTTTATGAGGAATTCACTAAGGAATTAGGTTTTCTAAATTCATCAAAGGGTTAAGTACCTAAGGAATTAGGATTTAGCTTAATTGTAAGAAAATACATCAGCTGAGTAATTAGAAATAATTCAAGTTAATAATTCAATCAAGCATAGATGGAGGAATCATACAGGAATGTGATTTACCACAATTACCTAAAATTATTGCATCACAACCAATTGAGTTTAGTCAAATCATTGCTTAATTTTCTGCATTATTAGATTTTTGCACTTTACTTAAATTTACACAAAACAAACCACAATCAATTCTTTAAACATATTTTTCCTCCCAAATTCCAAGCGTTAACTTACAATAGAATTGTGACTCAATCCCTGTGGAGACGATACTCTACTTATTCACTTTATTACTTGGAACGAACGGTAAACGTGCCGAATTCGCAACAAGTATTTTTAGTTTAATATTTTTATATTCCTCTTAGCTTATTTGACTTCTCTTGGACTTTTATTTTCCCATTCTAATTTAGTTTTTGCCTTAGGCAAACAAGTGGGCTTAATTGATAATTGTTGTTTATTTTCTGAGTTTTTGTTTACTTGACCTATCTTCCTTGTGCAGGACCTAGAGGGCTCTACAAAACTCCAAATGGTGCATATGAGTAGTCCCTGGAAAGATAAGGAAAAGATCTACAAGTTTGTCAGAGATAAGCCAAGGCCAATTCTGTCATTTTGAGGGTCATTTTAGGCTTGAAATTCAGAATCACTGCACTTGAATTTTGGGCTAGGAAATTGGTGTAATTAGTAATTAGCTAGATTAGTTGGACTTCATTGTGGCCCATCCTTCCCTACTGACTCAGTCACTATATTTAAGTGATTTTAGTTATTTGGATGGACACACTTCATTTTAGCACAAACACATTTTGTAGTGACTTTTAGAAGTTTTTAGAATTAAAATTCTTTCTCTTATTTTCTCTCAATTATTCTTCATTGTTCTTTATTTTCATTTCTGTTCTTCCATTTTCTTGCACTA
>CM023942.1:9257637-9380577 GCA_013407115.1 Glycine latifolia
GACTCAGTCACTATATTTAAGTGATTTTAGTTATTTGGATGGACACACTTCATTTTAGCACAAACACATTTTGTAGTGACTTTTAGAAGTTTTTAGAATTAAAATTCTTTCTCTTATTTTCTCTCAATTATTCTTCATTGTTCTTTATTTTCATTTCTGTTCTTCCATTTTCTTGCACTCATTTCATGGGGCTTTCATTGATGATGATCATGGAAGGCTAAACAATCAATCAATCCAAGGATCCAAGCCCAAGCAAGGAGAATTTGAGTTCTGGTTTGATATTTCAAATTCTGTGTGAATGTTCACTTTCTTCTTCAATCCTCTATTCGATTTTCATGATTATGAATGTGTTTAGGATTGAAAGTGGATTAGGCTATGGATTCATTTCCTAATTTCAAATTTTAATCACAGATTATTTGGATGATATTTCAATTAGGTTTGTGGTTTCAATTAATTTAGGAGTTAATTCAATTGAACTGCTTCTAATGAAATTGAATGAACTTTCACAACAAAATCATTATCTGAGAACTATGAGAATTCGTATTGCTTGGTTTGGTGAATTGGATTGATGCTTTTAAATCTATTTTAGAATACCTTTTACCAATTCTGTTAGTTTCTATTTTGTTATGTTTTTCTACAATTTTTATTACGTTTTTCTACAATTTTTATTCACGCATGCAAACTGTTTGATAAAAATCCTCCCATTATTTACTAGTGAATTGAAGTTGGAACCATATTGATTGTGTCTCTGAGTCGACCTAGGTTAATCCTATTCTACATAATTAGCGTAGTTTAATTGTTTTGAAGCGATACGACATCGGTTATCAAGGAGTCGAGCTTGAGAAGGAAGAAAGTCGTTCGAGTATGGCGTCGACTTTAAGGGAGAGATCGTGGTGATTTACGGTGAGTGTAGTTTGAGACTGAGTAAGGTGAGAGATTACATCCTCTAGGGGTTGTATGGAAAATTTGTCGGTGTTCTGATCTACCATGGAAAGTCGGACCAAATTGATAGAGCTTAGTTCTACAATGTACTAATTCTACACTAAACTATGAAGGAAATCATATTAAAAATTTCTATCTCATTTCATTTCCAAACCTCATTATATAGTAATTACAAGGACCAATGGTAGGTATGCAGTGCATAACATAAAAAGGAATGTAGCCTTAGTGTAGAGACCACTACTAACAAATTACTCCCAAAATATCTAAAGTTGAAATGGATAAGGCCTTGTTTCAACATTTACTTATCAGACAATTCATTAAAATGATTGAGTCTTTTAGTATCTCTTTTCGGTCTAGTGCGATGGGCTGTGTTGCTATCATATAATAAGAAATGAGTTTGATTCCTAGCACTCATAAAAGAAAATGAGAAGATGTTGTTTTCCTAGCAAAATACTAATTGTTAACCATCAATGGTTGACACAAGTGGTAGCAGCTTGTGTCCTTTAACCAGGTAATCCAGGATTCGAATCGTGGTTGATCCTTGGGTATGGAATAAATCATGTTAGGAGGGGAATACACATATTGTATGAGTTGAAGGTCCCCAATGAAGATTTGACATTGTTTTTCGACATGGACAACTTCATTTCAATACCATGGTCACAAAAAAAATACTAATTGTTAATAGTATACAAAAGTTACGGAAGTAATTGACCTCTAACTATCACTTGAGAGCATATTTATATTAATAGATATGCTTTAGCTATAGATGTTGCATGTAACAAAATTCACCTAAAATGTATGTCAAAATCAAATGATTGCAATGCTTTGGGTTTTGGTGTTTGCACTACTAATGGTTTTGAAACTTTGATTTCATTGATTTGTAAAATCTGGTAGCTGCATCCAAAAGGACAATGAAGACTTAAAGAAACAAGTAGAAAGTTTGGAAAAAAAGTTAACTGGATATAAAGAGACAGAGAAGCTACTTACACCCAACACAATCCAATTGGCAATTCTTGAGAACTTTCTTCAGCATAAATTTGGAGATGAGTTACCAATTTTCAACTCACATGTTCCTCCATCTTAGTTGTAGAAGCTTAGAATTACATGAATTGTAATGTTAAAATGATATTTTGTCCTAATTAGTGTCATTTTGTATGCACTTTGGGAACACTAGCATGATATGATGTTTCTTTTGGCTTCAAATTGATTCTTGTGCCTAATCATGTACTTCAAGACTTAGCCCAAGGCTGGTAAGTTTGTGAATTAGTTTTATCTTTCTACCTTTGCAATTCTTCAAAGGTGTTACTAACATCTCTGATTTCTGAACAATCTTGATAACTTATCTCCATAATGAATTTATCATTTGATGTTTTGTTACTAGCCCTTATTAACTGGAGATATCTTTCTAGTCTTTTCCCTAATCTTAAGGATGTTGCTTGATTCAAATTAAGGTGTCATACTTTCTAAAGTTCAGTACCAGTTATTAGATGCATATGAAATTCTTGATTTCAAGTTGTCACAATAGTTCTATGTGTGAACCTGTTATAATGTTTATGATTATCAAAGTACTAGAGTAGTCTTGTAGAGAAGGTTATTTTATATATGTTGCAAAGCTTTTATATAGTTATTTTCTGGTTGTATTTACCTACTCTAAGTAGGTTGTAGGTGCTTAGGCTATAGCCTTTCTTCTACCTTTGTAAATTAGCTTTGTTATAGATAGAGAAAGAAGATGGATCAACTTACTCAAATAATAACTCTTTTAGAGTTATTTTTCATCCTTACCATTTATTTTCTCCAAGTTATTTTTAATCTGATTTTGGTTTTTGGTTATAGGAAAATTATACTATGATGGCAGAGGAAGCTCACTACTAGAAAATGGGCTTTAACATTGGTTGTTTTTTACTTTCAACATCAATTTTTAACTGATGTTGAAACCACTGACGTTAAAAGAATCGATGTTAACATTGGTTTTCAATGTTAACATACACTACACAACATCAGTTTTTAAGAAAACGGATGTCGTATAATAAGAAATAAACCAATATAAATAAAAAATTATGCAAAAATCAACATCGATTTTCCACAAAACCAATATTGTGGTACACGTGTCAATATCGATTTTTCGGAAAACCAATGTTGTGAGTGCAGCACCATAACATCCGTTTTCTAAAAACTTATGTTGTCAAGTGTACTACAACATCGGTTTTTAGAAAACCGATGTTGTTATTTGTAAATTTTTTAAATATCCTGTCTATTTTTTTATTATGACCCAAACCTGCAACTTAAAAAACATACCAATCCAAGAAATTTCAAAGTACAAATTTTTATATTATTATTGAAAAATTACTATCAATTATAAGAAATAGTTAAAGAAAACAATAATGTCATTACATAAAATCATCTACTATAACCGATTCTAATTAAACTATCTATACAATTGTAAAATTCCTTGAACACCTAATGTTTTATTTTTTACTCTGAGATAACATCTTGCCTATTGAATGCAAATTGCCTTTATGCTTTCTGTTCCAATGGTCTTGGATCAGTAAAATACTGCATGATATAATAAAACATAACTTAATCAGTGTAAATAATAACAAGTATAACAAATGAAATTAGTTTTGAAGTAAACAATTACCATTTCCCAATTATCCTTGAAACCTCCTAGGACTATATTTTTCATCCAATGCATCACATAATAGCCGCACTCAGTGCTTCCTTTTTGCTTATTACACTAAATTCAATATGATATTCAAAGTTAACTAAAAATTAGTGTACACAATAATAAAATGAAAATTTTAAGACATAAGCATTGTTTAAATTACTTACTTTAATTGCAATCTATTTAGCAGTAGTCTTAGATTTACTTTCTTGACTATTGTTGAATCTCTTCAAAGCACTGGTTGAGAGAAACATGCATGCATATTGTACAATTAAAATATTGATGTCAAATAGTAATGATAAAGTAATTATATTACAAAATATAACTAACTTGTTAATAATTTTTTTCAAGTAGTTATCGGGCTTATTGTGCAAGGAATAGAACCAAAAGAAAACATTGTCTTGAAGACATATAACAACCAGTTGTCAATGTGCACTACATTGGAGTACATTAAGTTATTATAGTGCGACATTATTTAAATTGATTTGTTCAGTTTTACTTACCCATTCAAGTAGGCTCCTAGGTAGATATCTTTCTGTGAATTCGGCATCCACTACTAAATATAATCCTTATATTCAAAGTGTGATTGTCCATATCTCTATAGGGACCGTGGCTTAAGGAATTCATACACAGGTACATTCCTTGATCGCAAACTTAACTTATTCATATGCCTATTGTTGTTAAAATAAAGTAAATTACGCATTAATTTAAAACAATTTGTTATGTAATGGACTGTAATGTAAAGTGACTTACAAAATCCACATTTGTATAACACAGATGTTGAAACATTGACAACTGTGTATTGTTTCATAAAGATCTTTATTCTTTATGTACAAGGGGACGTCGTTATTATACACCCCAAACATAGTTGAATCCATGACACTTGCATAGGCTTGATGAAAAGCTGTAGGATCGTCAATGTCATCTGGTATAGGGGATCATTATCAAGTTTTGACCTATTTACAGGTTTCACCGGTCCTTATTTATCCTACATAGTTAATAAACATAATTCAATGATAGTCAATAGTTTATTTGTAAGAAATCCTTCTTTAATAATAACAAACACAATAAAAAGAAAATGTGTTCTAAAAAAGGTTGTACAAGATGTGTTGGCCAAGCAAGGAAGGTGTTATGGGTCTGCCCCACTAACTGAACCTCTTGAGTGGGTACAGGGATGAGAGAATCAGCATCTCGAACTTCACTTGACCATTACCCAAAGGGACATTGTGGATAGTTGTTGACCCCTCATAAACTCTTCCAAGGGCAACCATGTAGGGAGGATTGTCATCAACATAAAACCAACACCTATCTGATGCACCCGTGTCTGGGTTCTTTCTCGAGGGATTGACACAACTTCCCTTTGTGCTAACATAGGCAGCAGAAGGACCAACCTCAGGCTTAAGAGGCATTGCAAGTCCTTGCGGTTGCATCTGGGACTGCATCTAACTGAAGGACAACATTAGTTGTCGAGTCACTTTTTCAGTGATCGAGTGCTCCAGCTCATCTCTAATTTTTTGTGTTAGCTTCTACATAGTATTTTATGTTAATTGATGCAACTCTTCTAGGTTGATTGAGGTAGACGTGGAGAAGCTTGCTGAAGCTGGTCCAAAGTATTGTCGGATCATCACATCAGCTCCAGCAGCACGGACAAAGTGCTCCGGTCACCCAATGGGAATTATTAATTAACTATGAATTACTATACATCAACATCAACAGCAACAACACCTTTAACCAAAGTTAATTGAGGTCGGTGGTAGATGAACCCAATAATAGATCGAAAAAAAAGAGAAAGAAAGAGAAAGGGAGAGGGAAGAAAAAAGTGGAAATAAGACAAAAGAGAGGAATAATAAGATAAGATAAAAGAGGGGTGAAAGGAAGAAGGAGAAATAAAGAGGAAAAGAACTAAAACAAGGGAAACAACTGGAACATAGAACTACTAATGGGTTTAACCCTCCACCAAGCTTATAGTTTTCTTCACTCTGTCCTAAGACATACCGTCGGCCAATCTATATCCCACTAACTACAAAATTACTATGAAAACAACCTAGTTACATAACTAGAAACAAAGAAAATTCACTACTAGAAAAACAACATTCAACATCGATTATTTTTGACATTCCACATCGGTTTTGAACCGATGTTAAATCAGGCAATGTTGAAAGTGTGGAAGTTAACATCGGTTTTCAAAACCGATGTTAACGAAAAGTAAACAAAATCGATTTTTACTAAAAAATCGATGTCGCTATCTAATAAATAAAAATGTAAAAAATTATTAAAGCTGGAACTTCAACATCGGTTTTCTTAAGAAAACCAATGTTAACTTACACTACAACATCGATTTTTGTTGCAAAACTGATGTCCCTATCTATGTAACAACATCGATTTTCTTTGCAAAACCAATGTCCTTATCTATGTAACAACATCGGTTTTCATTGAAAATCGATGTTGTAGTTTAAGTTAACATCGGTTTTTCCTGAAAACCAATGTTATAGTCTAAGTTAAGAAAACCAATGTTGTTTTTTTAATTTTTTATTATATTTTGTCTGTTTTTTTAATTTTACCAGTTCTTCAACCTGTAAATTAAATACCAGACATCCAGCCAATTTCGGAATACAATACAATAAAATATTATTTCAATAACAAATAAAATTCAATAGTGTCAATGTACATAAAAATGATTTCCTAACCAAATATTTATATACAATTGTTTAAAAATCCCTTAGTCACCTAATCTGATATTTCATCTCTAACTTTAAGATAATATGTAGCCCACTGAGCCCTAATACCCTTCAATCTGTCGGCTTGCAGTGGTGTTTCATTAGTGAAATACTGCATGACGTAATAAAACATAATTTAATAAGTATAAATAAAAACAAGTAAAAAAATGGAAATTAGTTTTGAATTAGACAATTACCAAGTCCCAGTTATCCCTAAGCCTCCTTGGACTATCGTGGACATCCAATGCATGACATAATAACCACACTCAGTGCTTCCTTTTTGCTTATTACACTAAATTCAATAACATGATCAAAGTTAAACGGAAATTAGTGTAATTGGTAATAAAAGTTATTTTGAATACATAAACCATGATATATTAAAAGACTTACTTTAAGCGCAATCCATTTAGTAGTAGTGTTTGATTTATTTCCTTGAGTGTCATGGAGTCCCTTCAAAGCACTGCTTAAGAGAAACATGCATGCATATTGTCCAATTAATTACAAATTTGCCACCGCGTTTTCGTTAACATCAGTTTTCCAGAAAATCAATGTTAACTTAGCGATGTTAAAAGCAATTTTTGTAGTAGTGATTGAACAATATACTACTACAAATTAACTAGAGAATAGCTACATTTTTAAAAAAATTAACTAGGATTATTTTTCTTAGGTAATTAGCCACTTATTTCATGCTACCACCATTGTAGCAATTATGTAGTTAATTCTTTTCACTAGAGATTAACTACATATTAGCTTCCCTAAATAAAAAAGTCTACATATTAGCTACTAATTTTGTTGTTGCTAATTAAAAAAATTCTTGTAGTGTTTATAACACAATTTGGTAATTAAATAAGGATAGCTAACAAAAATAATTGTTTCATATAAACTCACAAAAATGTATGGATTTAGCTAATAAAATTGAAGTTAACTTCGTGTCAATTGAGTTCCAAATAGCAACATTTCTCTAAGACATTACATCAAACAAGTTTTTGGCACTCTTCAGATTGCCCACGTGTCAAACACGGAGCGGTCAAACCATATAATCTTTTTCGAGGAGTGTCCAAAGAGGTTGACAATTGTATAAATGTCATGATATTTAGAAGCATAAAGAATTACCAGTAGTCTACGCGGTTATCTGTTTGTGATAATAAAGTCTAAGCGGAGACTGATTTGAATGAGATGGTGTGAAGAGATAGGTGCCAGAATCATGAGAACAGCAGGAACCCACTCAATGTGTCAGAATCAAGGGTTTTTTTCTTTTTTAATTCAACATCATTTGTTCGTATTGGTTATTTTATTATATTTAAAGTGAGGTGATAATTTCTGCTAGGGTGTGTCCATCACCTCACATTTGGGTTAGTCTAGCCAAGTCAAGTCATTCTCAAAGAAGACAAGACATATGATGATATGAAGCTTCGTGGATTTATGTTTGAAGTGCCGTGAGTTAAAAGCTACTCCTTTTTTTCAACGTTCACACCCATTACAACGCTTGTTTTTCTACGTTCACAATAATTTGAATCTTCGTGGATTTTAATATTTTATGTAACTCCAAACACATTGAAAAACGCTCCAAGGTAGTCTGCGTTCTTGAATGACTTTGGCGACCCAGCACTCCATTCAGTCATTCACAATCATACTAAGTTAACTAATTAACCTTTTTTATTTCTCGTGGCTATGCAGTCATCCTCATCTTCCTTTAGTTACAGATTCACCAACGATGTGTTCCTCAGCTTCCGAGGGGAAGATACTCGTCACGGTTTTACCGGCAATCTCTATAAAGCTCTCTCTGACAGAGGCATTCACACCTTCATTGATGACCAGAAGCTCCCTAGAGGGGACCAAATCACCTCAGCACTTGAGAAGGCAATTGAGGAGTCCCGAATTTTCATCATCGTGCTCTCTGAAAACTATGCATCGTCCTCCTTCTGCTTAAACGAACTTGATTACATCCTTAAGTTTATAAAGGGGAAGGGCCTATTGGTTTTGCCAGTTTTTTATAAGGTTGATCCTTCTAATGTGAGAAACCACACAGGTAGTTTTGGAGAGTCATTGGCTAATCATGAAAAGAAGTTCAACGCTGATAAGGAGACTTTCAAGTGTAACCTGGTGAAGCTGGAGACATGGAAGATGGCTCTGCACCAAGTGGCTAACTTGTCTGGTTACCATTTCAAACATGGGTACCCTTCCTTGCCAATCTTTTAACTTATTTTATCTTAATAATTTTCACTTGTCTAAATGTATTTTATGTTTAGGTTTAATTATTAATACATATCCGCACTTTACTGTTTTGACCCTATACATCAAAATTGTAACTTTTAGTTTCTAAATGAGCAAATTTATTGCATTTTGGTCTTGCGATTAAGACAGTTACTAACGTGGCTGACAGTATTCTTGTGATGACTGCCACAGAAATCTGGTTATTTTACAAAGCCGGAAAAATTTTGTTGTAGTTTTATAGTGGCGAAGACAACTAACCTGCAGGGACCAAAATATATATCATGCGGTCCTTTTTATAAGAAGGAATGGAGGGAGTATTAAATTTGCTTGTCTAGGAACTAAACCATATATTTTCTTGCGTATAGGGTCAAAACAGAAAAGTGTAGACAAATATAGACAAAAGATTACTAATTAAACATAATGTTGAAATTGAAAGGGATGAAAAAAGTTTATTACCTTCAGCAGCATACATACATATCAAGATATGGAGGATGACGTGTTTTGTTTGACTTCTCACAAATTTCTCTGATTGAATAGGGAAGAATTCGAATATAAGTTTATTCAGAGGATTGTTGAGTTGGTCTCTAAGAAGATTAATCGTGCTCCTTTACATGTTGCGGATTATCCAGTTGGACTAGAGACACGAATGCAAGAAGTAAAAGCGCTTCTGGATGTTGGATCTGATGATGTCGTCCACATGCTGGGGATACATGGGCTCGGTGGAGTAGGTAAAACGACACTTGCTGCTGCAGTTTATAATTCCATTGCTGACCATTTTGAAGCTTTGTGTTTCCTTGAAAACGTGAGAGAAAATTCAAAACAACATGGACTACAACAGCTTCAAAACAACCTTCTTTCTGAAACAGTTGGAGAGGATAAGATAATAGGTGTCAAACAAGGAATTTCCATAATACAGCATAGGCTCCAGCAAAAGAAGGTTCTTTTGATTCTGGATGATGTTGACAAAAGGGAACAGCTACAGGCGCTTGCTGGAAGACCTGATTTGTTTGGTCCTGGCAGTAGAGTCATCATCACGACTCGGGACAAACAATTGCTAGCATGTCACGGTGTTGAAAGAACATATGAGGTGAATGAATTGAATGAGGAATATGCTCTTCAATTACTTAGTTGGAAAGCTTTCAAGTTGGAAAAAGTTGATCCATTTTACATGGATGTTTTGAATCGAGCAGCAACTTATGCTTCGGGCCTTCCATTGGCTTTAGAAGTAATAGGTTCCAACTTATATGGAAGAAATATAGAACAGTGGAAATCTGCTTTAGATCGATACAAAAGAATCCCAAATAAAGAGATCCAAGAGATACTTAAAGTGAGTTATGATGCTTTGGAAGAAGATGAGCAAAGTGTTTTTCTTGACATTGCTTGTTGCTTCAAAAAATATGGTTTGGTAGAAGTTGAAGATATACTTCATGCTCATCATGGCCATTGCATTGAACATCATATTGGAGTGTTGGTTGAAAAATCTCTCATAAAGATTAGTTTGGAATATGGCTACGTTACACTACATGACTTGATAGAGGACATGGGTAAAGAAATTGTCAGGCAAGAATCACTCAAAGAGCCTGGGAAACGTAGCAGGTTATGGTTTCCAAAGGATATAGTTCAAGTTTTAGAAGAAAATAAGGTGAATAAGATTGATACCTGAATTATCTCTTTTGATTATTATATCCTTATGTCACAATTAATTTTTTGGTTTATAATATATGCATTTCTCTGTATATTCTTGTTGAAGTCTTGATATTTATGCATGTATTGTGGTTGATACACGATTTTTGTGTTAAAAGGGAACTAGTCAGATTGAAATCATTTGTATGGATTTCCCCATATTTCAAGAAATACAAATAGAATGGGATGGATATGCTTTCAAGAAGATGAAAAAACTTAAAACACTTATTATCAGAAATGGTCATTTCTCCAAAGGTCCCAAACATCTTCCTAATACATTGAGAGTTTTGGAATGGAAGAGATATCCTACACAAAATTTTCCACATGATTTTCATCCGAAGAAACTTGCTATATGCAAGTTACCTCACAGCGAGTTTACATCACATGAGTTGGCTGTCGTATTTAAAAAGGCAAGTGTATCGAGTTCATTTCCTTGATTTTGTATCTTTATAAGTTCAGTTTAAGGTTATTTATTTGTTTTTTGTTTTATATTAATAAATTCTCTTTTCATGTACTTTTTCTTTCTTTCCTTTTTTTTTGTGTTGCAGAAGTTTGTAAATATGACAAGTTTAAATTTTGACTACTGTCGATATTTAACACACATACCAGATGTATTTTGTCTCCCACATTTGGAAAAATTGTCATTTCAATGGTGTCAGAATTTATTTGCAATTCACCATTCAGTTGGGTTCTTGGAAAAACTTAAAATCTTAGATGGAGAAGGTTGCTCCAGGATTAAGAGTTTTCCGGCCATGAAGTTGACCTCTCTTGAGCAATTCAAACTTCGGTATTGTCACAGTCTTGAGAATTTTCCAGAAATATTAGGAAAGATGGAAAATATAACAGAACTTGACTTGAGAGAAACTCCTGTAAAAAAATTTCCACTTTCATTTGGAAACCTTACCCGGCTTCAAAAATTACAACTGTCTTTGACCGGTGTTGATGGAATTCCCCTTTCCAGCCTTTGCATGATGCCAGATCTTGTCTCTATTATAGGTCGGAGATGGGAATGGAGTCCATTTCCTGAAGATGATGACGGTTCAGAAAAAGTGAGCTCGACCGCATCTTCAAACGTTCAATATCTTCAGTTCAGATGCTGCAACCTAACAGATGACTTTTTTCGAATAGTTCTCCCATGGTTTGCTAATGTGAAGAACTTAGACCTACAAGGAAATTCTTTTACATTTATTCCCGAATGCATCAAGGAATGCCACTTTTTAACTAGGCTTAATTTGAATTATTGTGAGCTTCTTCAAGAAATTAGAGGGGTTCCTCCAAACTTGAAATATTTCTCTGCAATAGAATGTCGATCGTTGACTTCTTCATGTAGAAGCAAGTTACTGAATCAGGTATTGTTTTTATGTATTTGATTTGGTCATTTATAGTGTATTTAATGTTGCTAAACTTAATGAATTATTTATCACTAACAGGATCTGCATGAGGGTGGTAGTACCTTCTTTTATTTGCCAGGAGCCAATATTCCAGAGTGGTTTGAGTTCCAAACATCAGAATTGCCAATATCTTTCTGGTTTCGTAACAAATTGCCAGCCATAGCTATTTGTCTTGTTATGGAACAGGTGTGTGAGTGTGAGTATTCTTCCTCGTCAAAAGGTGATACATTTAGAGCCTTGGTGATCCCTAGTACATATAGACTCATGTCACCCCTCGTGATCATCAATGGCAATGAACATTTGTTTGACATTTGGGAGATGGTCTGGACGGAAAGTGATTGCACATGTCTTTTTGATCTGCGGGAGACAATACAACAAAATAATTTAAATGAATCACTTGTAGAAAATGAATGGAACCATGCAATTATTAAATGTTCAGATCTTAATTTTGGCCAAACCTCTGTAAAAAACGGAATCCACTTATTGAAACAGGAAAGTAGCATGGAGGATATTCGATTCACTGATCCTTCTAGGAAAAGAAAATTGGTTGATGATTTCAATAGTTCAGAACCATAAAACCAACAGTTTCTGAGAAAGCAAAGATGAGTGAACACAATTTATGCAGCACCAACAACTTATGATTTGAGTTTTTTATATGTCGCACATGAGGAACTGGGCAAAATTGTTTGGCATCTCTTCCTGCACCAGCAGTCAATAATACGATAATGTGCAAGACGATTCAAGTTCAACTGGTGTTAATGCAGATAAAAGACAACTTTGTAACTAGTTTTATTTTTCTAGTGCTTACTTGCAACTGATTTTAGTTTTGTAGTCAAGTATGGTTTTAGATATGTAACTTTTCTTTGCTTTCAATGAAAATAGATTGTCCCAGCTTTTATATTTCAGTCTTTTTATACAATCCTCTGAATCTGTTTATTCTTCCTTATTTTACTTTAATTTGTATCCCAAATCTCTGATTTTATATAGCAGTTTCAACTATAAGCTTGGTTTAGAATCTAGATTCTAGACCTTTCCATCATATTTTATTATTGGGTTAAATATGTTTAAGCTCTCTTATAAATAAATAATCAAATTTTATTTTGGATTCCTAATAAATTTTTTTGTTATTGAAATTTTTATTTTAAGTCTCTATTATCTATTAAGTGGTGATGATATGTCATCTTACAAATTAATTTTTCTAATATTATCAACGATTGTAATAGTGATACATCATTACTTAATTAATCACAGGGAATCAAAACAAAAGTTTTCATATATCAAGACTCAACACAAGAAAAAAGTTTATTAGGGGTCCAAAACAAAATTTAACTATTTATTAAAGACTTTAAACATATTTAAGTATTTATTATTATTTCATTTAAAATCGATGACAAAATGTTTCGATAATTCTATTCATCTTCCTTGAGTTGCCATTGTTGAACCACTAGGATCGGCCTAGTAGTGATTGGAGGTTTAGAATAATATACATAAGATCTTAGATTTAAACCTCAATACGATCATTGTAAAGAAAAAAAAAATCTTCTCCATAATTAACGTCACACCTTAGGATTCTCTCCACTTAAATGTGCTGCTGAGTGTCATGTGGCTGCTTGCTGTGATTGTTTCACACATTATCACTACTCTTTTTTTGAGTCATACCGTATCACGTCAGTTTCAAGAATTTTAGTTTTAGTAACTTTGTAGCTTAATGGTGTGAAATTCTTTAAGAATATAAATAACTTCCGAAATTTATTTCACATCTTTATATTTAAACACTTGAATATATTTTTTTTATCACTAATAAATACTTAAATTTTATTTTACTCCCTAACAAATTTTTCGTTTGCATTGAATCTCTAATAAAATAATAATTTAATTTTTTTTTCCTTCATATTTTATTTTAATCCTTGATAATTAGTATATTTTGTTTTAGTCCCAACTAATTACAAAATTTATCATGGAACAAACATAAAATTTATTAATTTATTATTAGCTCTAAAAAGTATCAAGGACCAAAAATTAAATTATTTTTTACGCTTAAATATATTTTTTGTCCCTGATATATACTCGATTTTTGCATTTCGTCCCTAATAAATTCTGTTTTGCGATGGGTCTCTAATATTTGAAAAGTTTTGTCCATGGTCCTTGTCATTATGAGAGATCCATTAACTGCTGACGTGGTTGTTAACTAGACATGTCGACATGCGATGTGTGGTGTCATGTGTACCCTTTGTTTGAGTGGGATTACACGTAGGAAATATATTTTTTTATTTTTAAAAAGTAATTATGACGTCGTTTGTGTAATACAGAAAGGGCATAACGACATTGCTTTAGAACACAAACGTGATCCTCTCTTAGTGTCACGAACTCTGTCAATGTCTGCCACAAAAGGCGATTAGGGTTAACGATTTGCTATGTATTTGCTATCAAGGAGGGTTTATTTAGACGACGCATGGGTGCAACATTTGGTCTTCATCTTCGTGGTTGTGGTCCACGTGTTTTTGGGGTTAGGGTTTCGTGCAATTGAAGGAAGATTTTGGTGTTGAAGCTTTTGGTCCCAAAAGTGAAGAAGGTGGTCCATAAAGGTACATCATTAAGTCTTCTTTATTGCATTTCTATTGTTTATTTTGTCTTTTTGTTAGTTTGTTTTGTCAGTATGTGGTGGGGTGCACATGGTGTTTGTGCTATCGATTAGAATAATGTTTATTTTGGGGTTAATTGTTTTTATGGTTTGGCAAAGATGCCTTTTTCTTTGAAGGTTAATCACGGGGCTAATTTCATTTGTGACCCTGTTTTGAAGTATGTTGGTGGAGACAAAACGTTGTTGCTTGACATAAATGAGGGCAAGTGGTCCTTCTTTGAATTGGTTGGCATTTTGAAGGACAATGTTAAGTGCACAGATGACTTTAAATTATGGTGGATAGGGGTTGATAATGTTGGTCTAAAAGAGTTGGCCTTTGATAATGATGCTCTTGAGTTGGCAAATTTTGCATTGAGTAACAACACTGAAGTGAAAGTTTATGTTAAGAAAATCAATGATGGAGGGGTTGTTGTTACTAAGGGTGATATTGTAACACTTGATGATGGGGACGAAGGTGTTGGGAATGAAGTTATTGGGGTTGAAGTTGTTGTTAGTGAGTTTGATTCTAGTGATACTGAGTTTGATGAAGGTGGTTTTGAAAGTGGGTCTAAGAATGATAATGAATGTGTTCTTTTTTTAAGTTAGTGAAGATGAGAGAGCCACTAGGGTTAATGATGGTTTTGATAGTGAGGATGAACCTTTAGTTAACGTCATTTCGGAGAAAAAATGCAGAAAAGCTTCTCATGTTGTCATCTGAATGTTGAGGAAGGAAATAGTGAATTGAGTGAGAGATATGAAATTGAAGAGCTTTACACTGTTGGATCTGAATCTGATTAAGAAGACAGACATAAGTTTCTCAGATAAGGAAAGAAGAGTTGACTAGATATTTTCAATTCAAGATTAGTCTAGATTTTTTCCAGCAACATTGGGAGGAGTTCCACATATAGCATTAAGAACTGTATACCAAAACATCATTGTAGAAGGGTTTTTAGAAATAACTAGAAGCTTATGGTGAAGAGCTCAAGCGTGTTTGTGCAAAAGTAAAAATAGGGTCCTCTGTAGTTTTTGTAATTCTTATAAATCCTATACAAAGGAATTTGACTTAAGTAACCCATAGTATCTGTCGACAATTGTAAATGTTGGCTTCATTTTGTCATCTTAATTATTGTAAATCCTATGCAAAAGAATTTGATTATGTTGTTTGGTGATATACTTTCTGTCATCTTTATTCTGGTAGTGCAAATCTTGGCTTCCCCATCTACATGCATTGAAGGAATTCAATATTATCCCTATTACATTAGTATATATACACTTTTTGTAATTTTTTTATTTGCCTATATTTTAGCGATTGGTTCAAACACTACAAGCAATGGGAGCTGGTGATGAGAATTGATTTTGCTTGAGACATTTGTATCAAAATTTCAAGAAAAAATTTGACAGAGGTACACTTCTCAGAGATTTAATGATGGGTGCAGCAAAGGCAACATATGAAGAAGCATAGGAAGACAAGATGACTCAGAATCATAGATGACTCAGAAGCATAGGAAGACAAGATGACTCAGGTTAATGAGGTCAATATGATTGGCTGATGAATACAGTTGCCAAAAATGCATGGTGTAAGCATGCCTTTTCTCATTATCCTAAATGTGATCTGTTGTTGAAAAATTTGAGTGATTCTTTCAATAGCATCGTCTTGGTAACAAAGGACAGACCAATAATTACATTGTTTGAGTAGATTACGTTATACTTAATGGCTAGGTTTGTCACACAAAAGGCAAAGTTAGAAAGATATAAGGGTGAAATTATGCCTAAACCTATGAAGAGGTTGAATTGGGAAATTGAACATAGTCATAACTAGACTGCAATGTATTCTAGTAATAAGATATTATAGGTTACTCATGCTTTGAATGGTAAGAAGTTTGTTGACAATTTGGTTGATAATTCTTGTTCTTGTAACTTTTGGAGCATAGTAGGTATTCCATGTCATCATGCAGTGACAGCATTACAGTATGGTGGATAATACCTGAAAAATTTATTAGTGAGTATTATTGTAGAAAATTTTATGAGGTATGTTATTCACATGAAGTGTTTGCTATGAATGGTCAAAGGTTGAGGAAAAATGCTAGAAATCCTAGTTCTTTTTTGCCACCTGTGTATAAGAGGGGTCCAGGTAGACCTAAAAAGCTAAAGAGAAGGGAACCTGATGAGGATCCAAATCCCAATAAATTGAGGAAAAAAACAACCAAGTACCAATGTAGAAGGTGTGGGAAATCTAGCCACAATCAAAGGAAGTGCGATTTACCTCCTCCAATTATTGAGGAACCAGATGATAAAGGCAATGTTGAGAATGGAAACACAGTTGTTGAAAACACAATTGCTATAAATGACAACACAATACCTATTATTCAGTCACAACAAGCTAAGAATGAACCTGTTATTCAGTCACAACAAGTTGAGGAAAGTAACTTGGTAAGTCTTTAACCTTTGTTTACATTGGTTACATCTTTTAAAGCCATATAAATTACTTAAAATGAAACTTATTATTGGTTTAGGGAATGACACCAAAAGGTGGTCATCTGAATAAAAGGAAACAAGCACCTCAAACACAACCTTGTTCAAAGACTATGAAAAAGGAAAAACATACCCTTCAACCACAATCTTCTTCAAAGTCCGTCAAAAGTGCATAACCAACTTGTCAATCACAACCACATTCTCAATCACAACTTGTTACAGGCTTGTCTTCTGAGACTGCAAAGTCCACCAACTTGGTGAGATTACAAATGATGTTGAACATCAATGTTGTTGGTCAAATGTGACATTATTAATGCATTCTACTTTATATTTGCAGGGAGGTGGAACACCTAACAAAAAATGCAAGATGTCTTAAAGGATATGTTCTATGAATATTGCACGAGTAGCCCCTACTAGAATTGTCAGTCTGAAAAACTTGTCAAAGCTGACAAAAAGGCCAGTCTATAAATGATGTCATTCAGAGGAAAACATTGCAATCTACAAGATTGACTGAATTGTGTGAGAGGGTGGCTTTTCCAAAACAAGCAACATCTGTTATTGTTTCTAGTATTAGTGAACCCTTCTCCTTGATGTAACATTATACAATACTTCTAAACTTTTGAATTTTAGGTTTCTCAGCAAAAAGGAGATACAAGGGTTGGGGACAAGGCCAAAGTTGTTAGGTCATCAACAATAGTGACAAGAAGCAAATTTGTTAATGTCATTGCTATTATACTCAAATTTTGCAATTTGATAGAGACCTCATACAAAATTTTCCAATTTTAATGATAAGGACCTTGTACAATGTTGTGCAACTTGATAGGAACCTGAAACAATATTATGCAAACTAATTAGGACCTCATAAAGTGTTTTGAAATTTGATAGGGACCTAAAACATTGTTCATCAATGTAATTGCAGAATACATAGACCTCATATATGTATTATTACTTCCACAAAATGTCATTACTAATGATGGGTTTATACAAACTTGTGCTTACAATAACTAAAAACCAAACCCTGAATCTTAAATTTGATCACAACACCATTTGAATCACTACATCTCAAAAAACAAAACAACAACATATTATATCATCTACTTAATTGCAAATTCAACTATGACAAGACACAACAAACCCCAAAGGAAGACTACAATGCACTCTAGGACCTGTACCCTTTTTCTCTGAATGTTTGTCTTCATCTAATGATTTGCTAATTTTTTTTGTAGCTTTTCAACTCCAGTGGCATATCATCGAGATTGATCCTCTTCTTTTGCAATCATCTTCTTCAATTCTTCTATTTGTTCATCATACAGACAAATTCTATCCTTATGAGATACAAGTTTCTCTTAAGTTGTTATAAGTTTTTGCTTCAGCTCTTTCACTTGTGATAGATAAAGATTAACCTCCAGAGAACTTCTAGAACCTTGGTTTAAATGTTTTACCAAATCATCATCCTAGAACCAAAATTTACACCTCCTATCTTCCTACACATTATACAACAGAAACAAAACATAAATGATGAAGAAGAAGCTGAAACACACGGTAGAAAGCAACAAAAATAGACACAAACACAACAGAAACAAAATATGTCAAAAGTGAATTTTTCTTTCATTCCTCTTAGCCTATTTTATTAGGAACTTAATGAAACTTTTTTTAAATAGCAAACACAAAAATCAAATATTTATTAGGGATCAATAATATATTTAAGCTTTTAACTATCCTTCTCCTATGATTACTCAAATTAAAAACCATTCTAAACTTTAAGAACCACCTAAAAATTATAGTTGAAGTTTCTCTAACAATTCCAAACTTGGATTTTAGACGAAGTAATTGTTGTGCAACAGAGGTCTTTGATCAATTATTTTTCCAGGATATAGCAAATAATGTTGGCAGGGGAAGTGAATCCCAAAGAAGATAGACACTTGCAATGAATAATTATCAATCCATCAAAAGCAATGTTACCTAAACATAGACTATTCTACTTGGAATTTTGTTCTTTCCATAAATGTACTTTCCTCCATCAAAAGTTCAAAATTAAAATTGTTGCATCCAAACAACTACACAAAAGAAGTTACCAGTTGTTTTAGTAAGTTAATTCCTTTGTGACAGTATAAAATTTTAAATCTAAAGAAATTCACACGCAAGGAAAACATCTCAATAATGGGTGGGAACGTCTGTTGTCGATTATAACTTAATAGTAGGGTTGTGCGAAAAAATCCTAATCCATAAAACCAATCCATATCCAATCCAATCTAATCCACTTTAAATGGATTGGTTTCATATCCAAATCACATTTTTGGATTTTAAATCCAATCCAATTAATTGGATTTTTTTTGGATTTTTAAATCAAATACAATTTTTTGGACAATGACGGCTAGATTTTTTTGATCAACTTCACTAGGAGCTATTCTTTGGTCAATGTCGTCAAGAGTTATTTTGGTCGATGTCAACTAATGATGTTTTAAAATTGTCATTGGTTAATGTTGGTAAGGTTTTTTCAGCCAACGTTGGTCTGAACTATTTTTTGGCCGATGTTGTCCAAACTCTTTTTGGCTGACATAATTTGAGACTATTTTTGGGTCAACGTCAGCTACGGTCTTTTTTCCCGATGTTTGTTAAGATTATTTTTGATCGATGTCAGGTAGGTTTTTTGCTCGACATCGGCTAGGGTTTTTTGGTCGATGTAAGACGAAACTATTTTTTGGTCGACATAGGCTGCAAAACACCATAAACTTACATCAACTAAAGAACATTTTCGTCTAACATCAATAAAAAAAAACCTAGCTGATGTCGGCCAAAATATTGCCCCAGTTAACGTCGATCAAAAAACCCTAAATGATGCCAAAATATATCCCTAGCCAACACTAGCCAAAAGAAATAGTCATGGTCAATGTTGATTAACAAATCCTAGTTGATGCCAACAAAAATATAGTTTTAACCAGCATAAGCAAAAAAACCTATCCAACGTCGACCAAAAAATAGTATTGACGTATGTTGGCAAAAAAATATAAACAACTGGCATCGAAAAAAAAACTTGATGATGTTTGCCACAAAACCCCTAACCAATGTCGGAAAAAAACTAATCATGGTCAATGCTGATCGAAAAACCCCAAATTGATATCGGTCAAAAAATATCACTAAAAAACATTAACTAAAAACCCTAGTCGACCTCAACCAAAAAGTAACCCTACCTAAGTTCGACCAAAAACATCACTGACCAATGTCGACCGAAAGTTGATGTCGATCTAAAAATGTCTGGACCAATGTCTGTCAAAATTGCCCTGGTTGACGTAGACCAAAAATACCCTAACCAAGATTGATTCAAAATAGTCTTGACCAATGTCAGTTGAAAATTGCTCTTAAATGGACAAGTACTAAGTTTTCACTTTTTAACATTTAATTACTAAAATTTATAAAAATAATCCTTATAACATTTAAGTAGATATAAATTGGATATGACAAAATCTATATCCACTTAAATGGATTGGATCGTGAATCTAAATTATTTTAAAAAAATATGGATATAGATTTAAGATCTAATCCATTTAAATAGTATGAATTCAATATGGATTGGATTCTTAAAAATCCAATCCATGCCCACCCTTACTTGATAGGTTCAAAGCTGCTTAGAACCTGTTTGATGAAAAGATTTAAAGAAACCTAGTTCTAAGTACAATTACTTACAACACACTCTTTGATGAGTACTGTAAGGTGAGTGACTCAAAGGAACCTTTTGGCTTCAAGGAGAGGATGAAGGAACAAAATGTGGAGCCTGATCTTGTCAAATCTAATTGCTTGTTAAATGGTCTTTGTGGTTCTAGGAGGGTGGAGGATGTGAGGGAGGTGTTGCTAGAGATGAAGGGTGATGGTTTTTTTCATGGTGGCTTTTTGAGTGATGTGTTTGGCAATCATTCAAGTGATGATGATTTGTTTGATGGAAAATGAATAAGGATTGATGTGCAAACTTATTGTATCTTGTTGAATTGACTATATCTTGTTGAAAATACTAAGGAGCTTCTAGATAAACTAGTGGAAAACGGATTTACTCCAAGCTGTATTTCAATAAGATGAGATCAAGTGGTTAGTGAGACTTAAATTAAAGAATTATATGTTGAGTTTTTTGGTGGTGATTATTTTGCATTGTAAAAATAGTTAAAATATGTTTTTGATTCCTAATAAATACTTACATTTTATGTTCATTTTCTAATCAAATAATTTTTCTTGCATTTTTTTTAGTTCTTGGTCAATTAAATTTTTTTTCTGATAATTCTTTTTATTTGTATTAGTCTTTTTTGAAGGAACTAGTTAATAACTAATGAAAAAATTTAACAAAGAGCAAACAGAAAATTTGCTAATTTATAAGAACTAAAAAAAGAATCAAGAACAAAAATAATTTTATTTTATCATAAAATAAAAACAAAAATTATTAAAAAAACAATAACAAAAATCGAATACTTATTAAGGATCACACACATAATTTATTTATTTATGTTTAAAATTTGAACTTTAATAGTTCAAACTCTTAGACTGGCCTTAGATTTCATATAACATATCGGAGAGTGCATATTACCAAGCAAAAAAAAAACTCAAAGCTTTAAGCTTGTTGTGCAACTCTCACGAGAATAAAATTTCAAAGTATAATATATAAATCAAGCATTAAGCTTGTGCAACTCAAAAAAATTTGGATTATAATAAAAGTAAAAAAAAAAGAAAAATCATCAACTCCCTAAAAGGTAAAGAAACAATTGGTCAATATGAAATGCACAACCAAACATAGAAGATAAACCAAGTAGAAGGAAATGTAAAACTGGGACAAGGGAAGCCCAATGAGTCTATTAGAAAACCAACCAATGCACTAAGATGGAAAAGCAAAATAATTTTTTTCCAGCAAACTAGGTGATTTGAAAAAATTATATATTAAATTAGCTGGTTTTGAAAATTATTTATTAAAGAGGAGTGATTTTGAATTTTGATATCAAATATAACTAAAATTAATGTAAAAATTTACTTGTTTACATCAATTATAATTACAATCAATGTCAAAAGATAAAATCGTCCATCTTTGATCCCTCAACAAAATGGTGTGGTGTTTTAAAAAAATGAAAAAAATACAAGAAAAAAAAACATTTGTGCTTTTAAAATATGTTTTTTATTGATTGAACACTGCAACATTGCAATACCATTTTTTCCTTGAGACATATTTACTAAAAACTCCTTTTTTTTCTAATATGCATACCAACTGTATTAAATATAAATGTGATGTCAACCGTTTATATAGTGGGTGCGATTTCAGCCGTTTATTTGGTATGGGTCATGAGAGAACTGTAGATCCCTACTATAAATAGAAGTAAGGGTTTGATGCAACTCGATCAACACCTGCTTGATATTCACTGTATTATTTAAAACATTGAGAGTGTATCTGTTATTGTATTTTGCAATGGTGACATGATTTCATCAACTGAACGGATATTGCTTGAATGTTATATTGGTCCTAAAGTTGTCACAATAAGTGAAGACATGTTGTTTGATGCCTTACAGAAAACAATTATGGACATCATTAAAAGTTGCAAAATTTTACTTGATCTTTTTTATCATCAACTATTTTATGAAGGTGATGGTTGTGTTGAATACGAGTGTATAGAGCTTAAATGCGACAATGATGTGAGAAAAATATTTTCATCTTTTTGTAATTTAGTAACAAATGTCCAATTGAGTTGAATGCAACTTTTGGCCTATCTTCAAATGAAATCCTTGCTCTATTGCACAAACCAAGGAAACCCAGATCTGCTAATGAGATCATTGCTCTAATGCATGATAAATCTGTATTATAAGTGTTGGAGTAAGGATTATATTATTGTTGAGGTCTGAATGGCTGTCCAAGTTGTATGGCAGAAACTTCAGCAGCTTGTTCTGTTTCTTGGAGAGTGAGACATTCATATGTTGGATGATTAGGTGCACAACAGATACCACATAGGCTTGGTTGATTGGCTGCCATCACATTCTATTGTTGACCAACGGCAAGTTGTCTCACAAAGGATATTAATTCTGTCAGTTTATTATCCAACCTCTGGTTATCAGCAACCATAGAAACAAAAACTTCATTTGCAGCAGCCTTGGATGTTGCAGCGTTTCTAGTATCAAATTACTGATAATTGACTGTCATGTTAGAAATCAACTATCTTGCAGCAAGATGAGCCTTGTCCATTAAAGTGCCTCCATTAGCTGCATCTATCATACTTCTGTCCATTAGCATCAATCCTTCATAAAAATACTGGATCAATAATTGCTCATTGATTTGATAGTGAGGAGAAGTAGCACACAACTTGTTGAATCTCTCCCAGTACTCATATAATGTCTCTCCATGTAGCTGTCTTATACCACAAATTTCTTTCCAGATGGATGCTATTCTGGATGCAGGGAGGAATTTCTCCAAAAATCTTCTCTTCCTATTTGTCCAAGTGTTGATAAGATCTGGTTGAAGGTACAATCAATCCTTAGTCACACCATCCAGAGAGAATAAAAATGTCTTCGTCTTCACATAGTCCTCATGAATGTCATGTGGTTACATGGTGGAACACACTACATGAAACTCCTTAAGATGCTTGTGTGGATCTTCACCTGCAAGACCATGAAACTTTGGAAGCAAATGAATTAGTCCAGATTTTATCTCATAACTAACCTCAGTCTCAAGATATTGAACACACCAAGGTTAATAAACAACATCAAGTGTAGCCAATTCCTTAAGAGTTAGGTTGTTAGCAGCCATTGTATCAACAAAAATTTCATAATCAAAATGTTCAAAATTAGAACAAGCTTCAGAAACAGAAGAATCAGAATATACTATACTATTATTTAGAGCTACACTATCATGCACTACACTTCTATTATTTATGCTCAACCTGTGAAGTGTTATATCTATCTCAAATCATGTGAATGCAAGTCACTTGATTTGGACCTAGTCATGTACAATTCAACTCATCAATGATAGAAATCACAGAAATAATAGAAATAATAGACAACTACTCTACTAAGACATTAGTCACAATATCTGTTGAAATGATATAGAAAATGGAAAACTACCCCAAAAAAAATTTAAAAAAATTCAAAAACACCACAGGAAATGTCCAAAAATCATGTTTGATTTTTGTAATTTTTTTGGTGATTTTTTAAAATCATAAAAACAAAAAATTAATTCAAAAGTGGCCTAGATTATCGAATTTGACAATTTGGACCCCCAAAAAATCATGGTGTTAATTTTTTTTTATATTCTAGTAAATTTTCAGTCCATTCTGAGCTAGTTGACTATGACATGATCAAAATGCCCCTGAGCTAAAACTCCTACTTAGAGATCGAATTTGCAGATTTTGACCCAAACCAAACCCCAAAGGAGTTAATTTTGCTCAGAATGGGGGATAAACTTAGGACACCAAGTTACGCAGCCAAACTCTACAAGACAGATCATTTCTGGAACACACAACACACAACACAACTACACTACACTACTCTCTCTACTACTACTTTGGTTTTTCATCCATTTTCTCTATTTTTGCACCACTACTTAACACACACTACATGACAAACAACAACAACAATGTAACTATGCAGCAAGGTGGAATTATGCAGCATAATGCAAATTTTTTATACTAATGTTAATTTATACCTATACTATTATCTAATTATGAGTGAATTAAAGTTAGCACACAATGAACCATATCCTTGGCAACAGTGCCAATTTTGATGACTAATGTCGCATTGCTTCAAAACAAATAAAACTACGGTAATTCTATGGCACAGGATTAATCTAGGTCAACTCAAAGATACGATCAATTTAGTTTCAACTTCAATTCATTGATAAACAATAGGGAAATTTTAATCGAACAGTTTATAGGCAATGAACAAAAATTGCAAAAACACAAACTACAATTGAAGAAAAATGTAGAAACTGACAGAATTAATAAAAGATGTTCTAAACAGATTCAAGAATATCAATCCAATTCACCAAACCAAGCAATGTGAATTATCATAGTTCTTAGATAATGATCTTCTTATGAAATTTCATTCAATGTCATTAGAAGCAGTTCAATCAAATTAACTCCTAAATTAATTGAAACCACAAACTTAATTGAAATATCATCCAAACAATTTGTTATTAAAATTCAAAATTAGGAAATGAATCCATAACCTAATCCTTTTCAATCCTAAATACCTTCATAATCATGAAAATCAAATAGAGGATTAAAGAAGAAAATGAACACTCACACAAAAATTGAAATACCAAACAAGAACTCAAATTCTCCTTGCTTGGACTGGATCCTTGGATTGATTGATTGTTTAGCTTTTCATGATCATCATCAGTGGAAGAGCCATGAGATTTGTCCAAGAAAATAGAAGAACAGAAATGAAATGAAGAACAAAAACTAAAAAACAATGAAGAACAATTGAGAGAAAAAGAAAGATAAATTTTAATTCTGAAAACTTCTAAAAAGAACTACATGTTTGTCCTAAATGAAGTAATATCCTCTAACTAACTAATTACACTAATTTATAGTGACTGAGTCAGTAAGAAAGGATGGGCCCTGATTAGGCCCATCTAATCTAACTAATTATGCTAATTACACCAATAAAAAACCAACTCCCAGCCCAAAACTCAAGTGCAGAGGTTCTAACTTCCAAGCCTAAAATGACCCTCAAAATGACATAATTGGCCTCGACGTATCTGACAAAATTGTAGCTATTTTCCTTATCTTTCCAAGGACTACTCATATGCTCCATTTGGAGTTCTGTAGAATCCTCTAGGTCTTGCTTGCACAAGGAAGATAGATCAAGTAAGTAAAAAAATCTGAAAATAAGCAACAATTAACAATTAAGCCCAATTGTTTGCCTAAGATAAAAATTGAGTTAGAGTGAGAAAATAAAATTCCAAGATGAGTCAAATAAGCTAAGAAGAATAGAAAAATATTAAACTAAAAACGCTCAATCAGTAGTCATGTTTTTATTTTATAAAAATTGTATGTTGTTTTTATTTTATTTTAAAGTCTATATTATTCGTGTTTTCTTTAGTTGTTGATATGTGTTTTATGAATCAATTGAAGAGTTATTGTTGTTATTACTAGGCGCATGTTGTTTGAACAGTTGGCAAACACAAAAAAATAAGTAAATCAACCACAATTTAAAAAACATGTCAAAACAACGAAAATTGTGCATGCTACATCAATAGATGATGATAATTACAATAATACCAACAAAAAAAATCCATCTTTGCCACCCTTGGCTGCCTTTTCCTTTCTAGGTTGCACCCAACTTCGAAGCCCAACTGCAATAATTGTAGAGCTTGTTGTATGGTTTAATGATGACTCATGCCATTTGGCATCTTAAGCCATCTGGAATTGATCCTACAAGAGCAATTTCACTTAGTAACTATTTTGAAGTGACAATTTAGGGGAAAATACTAACAAAATCAAATTTGATTTATCTGGTAGGAGTAGTCTCGCCTGGTACATAGTCTACTAGTGGCTGTCCAGATGGTAGCTATACTGAGATGAGTGATAAATGCACAGGAGGACATGGCGGTTGTCTATCCACTAACAAAGTGAGAATTTTAAAACCAAGGCAGATAGTCAGGGGTTCAAGCCCAAGGACCCCTAGGTGGCACCACATCACCGAGAGGAATGACATGTTGTTTCCACTCCACCCATGTTGTATTACAAAGTTGATACATAGGATGGAGAGGTAGAAGGCGTGCAATGCTCTATACATGGCCAAACTCCCTCAGCACCCTCTTCGGAAGATAGGGCCACACGTTAGTCTTGCATTTGATGAAGACAAAGAAAAAGGCCTCCGTGTGAAAGAGTTGACACCCTCGTGACTCTCAAAAGGACACCACATGACAACATTTATTTGTAGCTTATCCAACTTCTCCTTGATCAGAAGGGCAAAGTGGGAACTTTTGGTGGGGTTCCATTAGTTGGCTACTGATTCATCCAGAGCACCAGTCCCACGTTCTAAATAGCCAATATTGAGGGAGGGGTGAATTTTTTGAAATTGGGGACAAAAACATGTTTTCACTCCTATGTATGAGCATTAAGCATTTTTTAGGGGTTAATAGTAACTCCCAACATATCCAAACCAAATTGTTTGAGTTGGTTTTGGTTAATTTAGATTCACGGATAATCTATACTCGTAAATATCCCTATCGACAACCGAAAAAATGGAGGAAAGAGGATGAAGCCTAGCTAGTTGTGCCACTTTAATAGTCAAGTTCTACAAAACCGGAGAGGAAGTGATGTATGGCTGAACCCATTAGCCATTGAATTTCTTAATCTACCTTACAATGAAACCTACTCTTCAAGAATATTTCAAGAACACAAGCTGTCCCCACTTCACATGCAGCCATGGCTGAAAGGAAGCTTTAATGTGCAGCAATGGAAGATGGAAAAGGTAAGAGATGAAGATGGAAGACACCATGGAGAAGAGCTCTAATAAGTCTAGGAATAATTGCCACCGATAGAATAGTGAAGCCATTGATAAGAAACGAGAGGTTTTTGCACATGAACAAGAGAGAAATCTCTCAAAAGTGATTACATTCAGTTTTGGGCAGCCATATATAGCCATGAAATTACAACCAAATGCAAGGAAAATGACACATGAAAATGAAGCTTGTAATGTAAACTAATATAGCCTAGTGTAAGCTAATGAAGTTTGAGATACAAGCTTCTCCTAAGGTGACTCTTGGCTGATCCAACATGTGCCAAGGTGCAGATTTTAAGTTTTTAAGTGCAGCTCACAAGCTTACATAGGTGCTACAAAATTTACACACAAGTGCACCTACACTTCTTTACACAATTGCCCCTAAGGGTCTTTTTATTGCAACTACTTTTGCTACTAACAAGTGTTGGAATTAAATGGAATTAAATTGAACTTGAGACATCAAAATCCAGTCCTTGTTATTCTTGAGTTGGTGTACTTCTTCATGTTTGTCCAAGTTATCTTTGATGTGGTCTTAAAGGGCTTGAGTTCTAGCTCTTGTCATGGGTCCTCTAAAGCTAACCAAAGGAGGTGCTTCAAGTTCTCCCTCTTGATCTTGAGCTTTTAATGAACCTCCATCATCCCCTCCTTCTTGAAAGGAACTTGCCCAAGGGTTGGCTTCTTTACTTTTATCTACATCACACAAAGAAAGATCACATACATTAAAAGTATTACTCACACCATACTCACTTGGCAACTCAAGTTTATATGCATTGTATTTGATCCTCTCTAAAATCTTGAAAGGTCCATCTCCTCTAGGTTGGAGCTTGGATTTCCATTCTTGAGGAAATCTATCCTTCCTCAAATGAAGCCACACCAAATCTCCTTCCTTAAACTATTTAGCATATTGTTCCATTTTCCTTTCCACATAGGCCTTCACTTGTTCATGCAATTTCCTAACATAAGAAGCTTTAGACAAAGCATCATGATTAATCATAGAAGAAATGTTAGGTAATGACAATAAATCAAAAGGAGTTAAAGGATTAAAGTCATAAACAATTTGAAAAGGAGATAAGGAAGCAGTTTTGTGAACCACTCTATTATAAGCAAACTCAATGTGAGGTAGACACTCCTCCCACGTCCTCAAATTGCCCTTGATGTATCATCTAAGGAGTTGACCCCATGTCCTATTCACCACCTTGGTTTGGCCATCCGTTTGTGGGTGACAAGTTGATGAAAACAAGAGCTTTGTACCAAGCTTACCCCACAATTTTCTCCAAAAGTGGCTAAGGAACTTTGTGTCTTTATCACTCACAATGCTTCTAGGCAATCCATGAAGTCTTACCACTTCCTTGAAGAATAGATTGGCTACTTCACAAGCATCATCATTTTTTGTGACAAGGAATGAAGTGTGCCATCTTTGAGAACCTATCAACAATAACAAATATAGAATCCTTTCCCCTCTTGGATCATGGGAGACCAAGCACAAAATCCATAGAAATGTCAACCCAAGGGGAGTTAGGAATAGGCAAAGGTGTATATAAACCATGAGGCATTAATCTAGATTTAGCTTTATGACAAGTAATACATTGAGAAACAAGCTTATGCACATCATGCCTCATTTTTGGTCAAAATAAATGTTCATGTAAAATGGCCAAAGTTTTATCCACACCAACGTGCCCCATCAAATTGTTCTCATGAGCTTCTCTAATGAAGAGTTCTCTCAAAGAACTTTTAGGAACACATAGTCTCTTTTCCTTAAACAAGAAACCATCATGTCTAAAATATCCTTGATGAGCTCCCTTCTCACACAAAGCAAAAGTACTAGAGAAGTCATGGTCACTTGAATACAATTCTTTTATGTGATTAAAACCAAGCAACTTAGTTTCAAGCATACAAATCAAACAATGCCTCCTTGATAAGGGATCCGCCACTACATTCAACTTTCCTTGCTTGTGTTTAATTACATAAGAAAATTGCTCAATAAACTCAATCCACTTAGCAAGTCTCTTGTTAAGTTTCCCTTAACTTTTCAAATATTTAAGAGACTCATGATCACTATGTATCACAAATTCTTTAGGTAAAAGATAATGTTGCCAAGTTTGCAATACTCTAACAAGTGCATACAACTCTTTATCATAAGTGGACTAGTTCAAACATGCACCCTTCAATTTCTCACTAAAATAAGCAATAGGATGTTTATCTTGAATCAACCCCCCCCCCAATGCCTACATTATATGCATCATATTCCAATTCAAAATAAGCATTAAAATTAGGCAATGCAAGAATAGTGCATGAGGACCGTAAGAAGTTATGGGTTCTAAACAAGTTTCTAAAACCCCTAGTGTTTTAATGGTAGATTCTAAACAAGTTTCATGAGGACCGTAAGAAGTTATGAGTTCCGTAACGAAAAACAAAATAGAAAATTGTATTTTTCACCCTCATGAACATGTTTCATGAACGTCATGGAATGTGCATTCTAACTTTCAGGAACCAAATAATTTTTGGTCCACCATTGGTCTCCAAGAGAGTACATAAAGAGACCTGCCTATATTGACAAACAAACAAAAAAATGGAGGAAAGAGGGGAGTTTTTCACCTAAAATACAACAAAAATTTAACATATACAAAAACATATATGTACAATTATTGTTTATACATTGATACATGTTTATTATTCACAGTGGGAACCCGAATTTACACTTTGTTTTTAAAAAAAAAAATTGAAAATTCAGTTAAGAATTTGAGTCTCCACAACCCGAATTTTTAATTGATATTTTTTTAAGATAATAAAATAATAAAAAATTCAAAATAATAAAATTAGAGAATATACATAAGAGCAAATAAATTCTAAGTAGTATTTTACCATGTGTACTTGCACATAATAAAAATAAAAAATTTCTTTTTGTTTTATGCCATTTTTAAAGATTTTTTATTGAAATATATAATATAAAAAATTATAATTTAATATAAATTAATATTTATATTTTTTTTAATTTATGATAAAAAAAATTGTTGTCATAATGATACTTAAATAACTTATAAAAGTAACGCAATTGAACATTTATTTAAATGCTTAAAATGATTTTTTTATTGTTTTTCTACTATGATTATAAAGATGTTGTAGATTTGTCCAAGCTTCAATTTTTTTTTTCGTTGGATTCCTTGACATGAAAATAATCAAATTAAATTATGATATAATTTTTTAATTACCATGAAGGTACTTAAATAAATTGAAAACTCAAGGCACTTGAACATGTTGTGAATTTTTTTGAAGTTCAATTTTTGTTTTGTTGACAGTTTTTTTTCCATATGTACATTAATTAAAAAATGAAAAAAATTCATTAATACTCTTAAAATAAAATAAAAAAGGGGGAAATGATTTAAAAAAATTAAATTGATTAAAACACATTGAATCAATAATTATTACATCTCAATTATATTATACATAGAAATTAAAATACTATGATAGTTGAGATGAGAGACAGAGAGACAAAAATAATAAATATAACATAATAAAATGAAAATAATACTAAAAATAATAATTGAAATACAAAATATTGAAACTAATCATAATTTGAAAGATGTTTTGTAACGAATATGGTTTGTTCCATTTGAATCATTCCAGTGAGTTGTTCATAATGGGCCTTATCTACATCGATTATTGCAACATGTTGATCGATTATTGGGGTTGATTGAATTACTATTTTATTAAAAATAGCTAAAATTTATATTGAATAAAATACTACTTATAATTAATTTGTCCTTATTTATTTTCTCTAATTTTATTATTTTGAATTAATATCTTTTATTTTTATTATTTTATTATCTTTTAAAAAAATATTTAAGAATTTGGATTGGGGAACCTAAATTCTTAACTAGATTTTGAATTTTTTTTTTTAAAAAACATGATGTATATTTGAGTTCCCAAACCCTAATTTATAGTGTAAATAATAATTGTACACATGTTTTTGTATATATTAAATTTTTGTTGTATGTTTGGGTGAAAAACTGGGAAAGAGGGTTGGAGCTAGTCGTGTCACTTTAATAGCCTGATTAACAAGTTCTACAAAACTAGAGGGGTGGACCAAGCAAACACATGGGTAGGGTAGTTTAGAAAAATAATTAAAAATAAAAAGAAACGGAGTGTACAGGTTAAAAAAAGGGGGATTTAAATAACTGACCAGATTTTATAAAACTATATAAGTTCTTTATTTTGTAAATTCTGTCCAATAAAAACTTATCATTGTATCCAAAACAGAAATAACTATTTTCTTTTCCATTTACATTATTACATTCTGCATTTCCTATTATATTTTAAAAAATCTATTTCAAAATATAAATTTATATTTTGAAATAAGTTTTTTAAAATAAAATGAGAGATATCCTATGAATAATAAAAATGTAAGATATAAATGCCAACAAGAATACATCCGCCTCAGTCCAACCGGACATCATTTGAGTGGTTGGGCAATTATTGTTATAAATACTAGTGGAAAGAAAGAGATAGGTACTTTCTATTATTTTTTACTAAAAAGTAAAGTTTGATTTTATATTCTTTTCTTTTCTCTTATTTTACATTAAATATAAATATATATTAATTAAAAAAAACAAAAATCAAAATGTATACAAATATAAAGAGGCGGGAACGTAACAGTGTGAATAAAATAAAGAGTGACAAAAAGAAATCAAGATAGAATAATAGATATATAACGGAAAAAATGGAGGAAAGAGGATGGAGCCTAGCTAGCTGTGGCCCTTTAATAGTCAAGTTCTACAAAATCGGAGAGGAAGACCAGTCAAACACGTGGATAGGGTAGTTTGGAAAAATAATTAAAAAAACAAAAGGAAAGAAGAGTGTACAATTAAGAGGGGGCGGCGGGGGGGGGGGGGGGGGGGGGTGGATTTAAATAACTGACCCAGATTTTATAAAACGATATAAGTTCTTGATTTTGTAAATTTTGTCCAATAAAAAATAAAACTCAGCAAAAAGATAGATGTGAATTACAGCGCTTAAAATTAATGTCTTCCTTTCAAAAAACAAATAAATTAATGTCTTGTTATAGTTGACTGTTCTTTTTGCCTTATTTCATTTTAGAGTGGATGTGAGTTTGGAGTGGTGTGCGTTAAAAAGTAGCTTTCATCTTTTTCCACGTTCACACTCACAGCAACATTTATAGTTTTTAATGTGAAAAACGCAAGCTACAAGGCACATTACCTTCTTGTTCTGACTTTGGAGACCCAACACTCCATTGATTCCATTCACGATCAAAGAATCATAGTAAACCTTTCTTCTTAGTTCTCATGCCGAGGCAATCATCCTCATCTTCCTTTAGTTACAGATTCACCAACGATGTGTTCCTCAGCTTCCGAGGGAAAGATACTCGTCGCGGTTTTACCGGCAATCTCTGTAAAGCTCTCTCTGACAGTGGAATTCACACCTTCATTGATGACCAGAAGCTCCCTAGAGGGGACCAAATCACCTCAGCACTTGAGAAAGCAATTGAAGAGTCCAGAATTTTCATCATCGTGCTCTCTGAAAACTATGCATGGTCCTCCTTCTGCTTAAACGAACTTGATTACATCCTTAAGTTTATTAAGGGGAAGGGCCTATTGGTTTTGCCAGTTTTTTATAAGGTTGATCCTTCTGATGTGAGAAACCACACAGGTAGTTTTGGAAAGGCGTTGGCTAATCATGAAAAGAAGTTCAAAAGTACTAATAACATGGAGAAGCTGGAAACATGGAAGATGGCTCTGAACCAAGTGGCTAATTTGTCTGGTTACCATCATTTCAAACATGGGTACCCTTCCTTGCCAATCTTTTAACTTATTTTATCCTAATTCATTAATTGTCACTTGTCTAATTGTATTCTATGTTTAGGTTTAATTATTAATGGGATTCCTATACTTATCCGCACTTTACTGTTTTGACCCTGTACCTCAAAATTGTAACTTTTAGTTTCTAATGAGCAAATTTATTGCATTTTGGTCTTGCGATTAAGACAGTTACTAACGTGGCTGACAGTATTCTTGTGATGACTGCCACAAAAATCTGATTGTTTTACACCGCCGGATGAATTTTGTAGTAATTTTATTGCGACGAAAACAACTAACCTGCAGGGACCAAAATATATATCATCCGGTACTTTTTATAAGAAGGACTGGAGGGATTACTACAATTGCTTCTCTAGAAACTAACACATACATTTTCTTGGGTATAGGGTCAAAACAGGAAAGCGTAGACGAATATAGAGACAAGAATAATAATTAAACATCATGTTGAAATTTAAAGGGATGAAAAAACTTTATTATCTTCAACCAGATACGTACATATCAAGATATGGAAATGACATGTTTGGTTTGACTTCTCATAAATTTCTCTGATTGAATAGGGAAGAATACGAATATCAGTTTATTCAGAGGATTGTTGAGTTTGTCTCTAAGAAGATTAATCGTGCTCCTTTACATATTGCGGATTATCCAGTTGGACTAGAGTCACGAATGCAAGAAGTAAAAGCACTTCTGGATGTTGGATCTGATGATGTCGTCCTCATGCTGGGGATCCATGGGCTTGGTGGAGTAGGTAAAACGACACTTGCTGCCGCAGTTTATAATTCCATTGCTGACCATTTTGAAGCTTTGTGTTTCCTTGAAAACGTGAGAGAAACTTCAAAAAAACATGGGTTACAGTATCTCCAAAGAAACCTACTTTCTGAAACAGTTGGAGAGGATAATTTAATAGGTGTCAAACAAGGTATTTCCATAATACAACATAGGCTCCAACAAAAGAAGGTTCTTTTGATTCTAGATGATGTTGACAAAAGGGAACAACTACAGGCGCTTGTTGGAAGACCTGATTTGTTTGGTCCTGGCAGTAGAGTCATCATCACGACTCGGGACAAACACTTGCTAGCATGCCACGGTGTTAAAAGAACATATGAGGTGAATGAGCTGAATGAAAAATATGCTCTTCAATTACTTAGTTGGAAAGCTTTCAAGTTGGAAAAAGTTGATCCATGTTACGAGGATGTTTTGAATCGAGCAGCAACTTATGCTTCGGGCCTTCCATTGGCTTTAGAAGTAATAGGTTCCAACTTATCCGGAAGAAATATAGAACAATGGAGATCTGCTTTAGATCGATACAAAAGAATCCCTAATAATGAGATCCATGAGATACTTAAAGTGAGTTATGATGCTTTGGAAGAAGATGAGCAAAGAGTTTTTCTTGACATTGCTTGTTGCTTCAAAAAATATGATTTGGCAGAGGTCCAAGATATACTTCATGCTCATCATGGCCATTGCATGAAACACCATATTGGAGTGTTGGTTGAAAAATCTCTCATAAAGATTAGTTTGGAATATGGTTACATTACACTACATGACTTGATAGAGGACATGGGTAAAGAAATTGTCCGAAAAGAATCTCCCCAGGAGCCTGGGAAACGTAGCAGATTATGGCTCCCTACAGATATAATTCAAGTTTTAGAAGAAAACAAGGTGAATAAGATTGATAGATGTGGATGATTTGGTTTTTCATCTTTAGCCTTGAATTATCTCTTTTGATTGTTATATGCTCATGTCACAATTATTGTTTTGCTTTATAGTATGTACACTTCTCTAAATATGCATGTTGAAGTCCTAATATTTATGCATGCATTCTGGTTGATTCGTGATTTTTCTGTTATAAAAGGGAACTAGTCAGATTGAAATCATATGCATGAATTTCTCCTCAATTGAAGAAGTAGAAATACAGTGGGATGGAGATGCCTTCAAGAAGATGAAAAACCTCAAAACACTTATTATCAGAAGTGGTCATTTCTCCAAAGGTCCCAAACATTTTCCTAACAGTTTAAGAGTATTGGAATGGTGGAGATATCCTTCACATTATTTTCCATATGATTTTCAAATGGAGAAGCTTGCTATATTCAAGTTACCCGACTCTGGGTTTACTTCACGTGAGTTGGCTGCCTTGTTAAAAAAGGCAAGTGTATTGAGTTCATTTCCTTGATTTTGTATCGTAATAAGTTCGCTTTAGGCTATTCATTTGTTTTATTTTTATTTTTATGTTAATAATTCTCTTTTAGTTTATTTATTTGCTTCCTTTTTCACATTTTATGTTGCAGAAGTTTGTGAATCTGACAAGTCTAAATTTTGACTCATGTCAACATTTAACACAGATACCTGATGTATCTTGTGTCCCACATTTGCAAAAATTGTCATTTAAAGATTGTGATAATTTATATGCCATTCACCAGTCAGTAGGGCTCTTGGAAAAACTTAGAATCCTAGACGCAGAAGGTTGTTCCAGGCTTAAGAATTTTCCCCCCATCAAATTGACCTCTCTTGAGCAACTCAAACTTCGGTATTGTCACAGTCTTGAGAGTTTTCCAGAAATATTAGGAAAGATGGAAAACATAACAGAACTTCACTTGGAACAAACTCCGGTAAAAAAATTCTCTCTTTCATTTCAAAATCTTACTCGGCTTCAAACATTATTTCTGTGTTTCCCTCGAAACCAGACAAATGGTTGTAATGGCATTGTCCTTTCGAGCATTTGCACTATGCCAGAAGGCTCAGTGGTCGACGTCGTATGTGTGGGATGGGAAGGGTGTCTATTCCGTAAAGAGGATGAGGGTGCAGAGAATGTGAGCTCAACAGCATCTTCAAAAGTTGAATATCTTGATATCAGAAATTGCAACCTGTCAGATGAATTTTTTCCAATAGCTCTCCCATGCTTTGCTAATGTAACCGAGTTAAACCTATCAGGGAATAATTTCACATTTATTCCCGAATTCATCAAAGAATGCCGCTTTCTAACAAGGCTTTACTTGAATTATTGTAAGCGTCTTCAAGAAATTAGAGGGATTCCTCCAAACTTGAAATATTTCTCTGCAGCAGAATGCCTATCCTTGACTTCCTCATGTAGAAGCATGTTACTCAATCAGGTATTGTTTTTTATGTATTTGATTTGGTCATTGATAGTGTATTTAATATTGCTAAACTTAACGATGTATTTATGGCCAACAGGAACTGCATGAGGCTGGAAGAACCTCCTTCTATTTGCCAGGAACCAAGATTCCAGAGTGGTTTGATTTCCAAACATCGGAATTTCCAATTTCTTTCTGGTTTCGTAACAAATTCCCAGCCATTGTTATTTGTCATGTTACCGAACGGGTGGCTGAGTTTTCCTCATCAAGAGGTTGGACATATAGACCCAACATTGGAACCAAGGTGATCACCAATGGCAATACAAATTTGTTTTACTCTGTACAGTTGGGAAGTGATTGTACATACCTTTTTGATCTGCGGGATAATAAAGTAACAGCTAATTTAGATGAATCACTTTTAGAAAATGAATGGAACCATGCAGAAGTTACATGTCCAGGTTTTACTTTTACTTTTGCCCCAACCTTTATAAAAACTGGACTGCATGTATTGAAACAGGAAAGTAAAATGGAGGATATTCGATTCTCTGATCCTCGTAGAAAAACAAAATTGGATTATGGTTTCAATAGTTCAGAACCAGAAAATCAAAGATGGGTGGGCAATGAAGTTGCCAAGACACAAGTTGTGCAGCAGCAACAACTTATGGGCTCTTTTTTGTCACGCATGTGGCACTGGGCACTAGTGTTTCTCATTTCTTTCCTAGTGTTTCTTATTTCTTGCCGCCCCAACAATCAATGATTGGATAATGCACAAGAGGATTCAAGTTCAATGTATTTGATGCAGATTAAAGAGAACACTTACTTGAAACTGATTTATGTTTTGTAGTCAAGTTTGGTCTTGTATATTTAACTTTGCTTTGGTTTCAATGAAAATGTATTGTTCATTATTTTACATTTGAATCCTTTCATACATTCCTCTGAATCAGTGTTTATTGTTCCATATTTTACTTTGCACCCTGAAATCTCTGGTTTTAGATAGCAGTCTCAACTTAATGCTTGGCATATAGTCGACACCTCTCTCCATCACATTTTAATATTTCATTAAAATTGGTAACAAAATCTCTCGATAATTCATATTTCTTAAGTCACCAATATTAGAGAATTCTGTTGTCTTCAACTATTTTACTAGATATGGCTGCTACTCTGCAAATTTTAATTGATCATTTTGATTTCCAATGCGCAAAAAACAGGCTTCTGCTTTTTTCAGTTAGTTCTTTCATGAATATAAACTGAGAAAGTATACGCTTCCCCGGTTGTTTAAAGCAGAAAGTTGAATTTCGTACTTAAATTAAGTATACTAAACTACAAAAAAAAGAAGAGAAAATATTAAAATAAGAAGTGAGAAGGGTAAGGGTTCCAAGTGTGCTTACCTTTATCACCTTCATCAATAATTTAGAGAAGCTGTCAAAGTTTACCAACAGATGCTTTCTGAATGTGTTTAAATTTACAACTTTTTTCCCCCCGTTATATTAGAGGTGTGAGAATTAATGATACTAAAACCAAATTGCTAGTCAAAATGCAACACAGCTTGTGATTTCTTCAGTGTAAAATCACATTCAAATAGTATTCACCATTCTTGTCTTGTCCATTCATTTTGTGTTTAATTAATCATTGAATTTAGAAGTACATGGCACCATTGCTGTAAGCTTGTCTGCATCTAGTTCAAATAATGACAATATAGTTTGACTGAGATTCACAGATATTTACAAGTGTTGGAATTTTTCTGCAGCTTACTAGTCATATAAGCAATAGATTTGAAAAGAGATCAAAGCCTTTCAAGCATTCTGTCACTTCTCTTGGATAACACTGTAGGTTTAACCACAATTGGAGGAAGGCTTAATTCCGAGAGGGTTATTTCATGATTGAAACTACACCTTAGACATTCTCTGGTAATGGTTGATCTGAAGTCTTTGCATTGTTAGTTTCACTAGAGATTGCTGATCTGTTATTTTTTGCAGGATATAGCAAATAATGTTGGCACAGGAAGATGACGTCAAAGAAGACAGACACCTGCCATGGATAATTATAATCCATCAAAAGCAATGTTATCTGAATATAGCCTAATGTTCTATTTGAATTTTAGCTCCTTCGATAAATTTAATTTCTCCATCAAAAGGAAGTTAAAATTCTTGAATCCAAACAACTACTTAAAAGAAGTTGACTTATGCTAAAATATACTTTTAGTTCTTCATTTTATTTTATTGGTTTAGTATGGTCCCAAAGTTTAAAATGTTTAACTTTGATATTTTATAGTGTCCTTGTTAGATCAATTAGTTTTTCCGCCAGTTAATCACATTAGCTTGGTGATACGCGACAACCTCTAAGAGATATCACAACAGATGAGTGTTTGTCACGTTAGTAAAAAATAACACCATTAATGCAAAAAACTGATGGAAAAATTAATTTTGTTTATTAAAGAAGGGCCAAAATAAAAAATTTTAAATTTAGAGAGGTAAACTGGCAAAAAAAAGTAAATTGAAGGATCAAATTGTCAGCTCCTTTAGTTAATTAATTCCTTTAGAACATAATTTGTTAACAATGCACATGCAAAATTTAGAATGGAAGGAAATACACAAGCTAAACATCTTATATAAATAGCAAGAGAATATTTCACTGTTCATACCAGAGATACCATTAGTTTCCCTATATTCCCATACATGTTCTTCCAAGAATCTGGAAATTAAAGATTAAGTGAAAAGTGTAAATTCAAAGTTCAAACTACAATGTGACACTTGGTAAAGGAGATAACAGACATTGATAAATTGATGAGGAAATCGAAGAGGTCTCAAACGACGTCGTTAGTTCCCGAGACCCCATGTTAGGGCTCTCCGCCATGTCGATGACGGAAATTGGTGGAGTTTTTCGGCCCTTGATATTCTTTCAATATCGCCCAAAATGAACACCAAGCCTCCGCCCGTGGCCGCCGAGAAGAAGATGAAGAGAAGAAGGTGGCCATGCCGGCGGAGAAGCCCATGTTAGGGTTCGTTCGTTGCCTTTCTTTTATCTCTCTGTGCTCTCATCTTTCATCTTCTATTTGTTCATTCTAGAGTCGCACGATGTTGAAGGGTATGTCTCAAGGGTCGATTTCGTGAAGCATAGGTCACTCTCTTCGATCTCATTTGGGTTAGTTACCTTGTTGTTTTTCCTTTCGTTTTTGATGTTTTGATTTCTGGATTGGGGGTTAGGGGTTTTCGCAATTAGGGATTTTTGTAATTGTTGATTTTTTCAATTGCAGTTGGAAGCAATTAGGGGTTTTCTCTTCTTGAGAAGTTTGGGATTGATCCTAAACAAATTGGTCGTCTGGAAGTTGGAAGCGAGACTGTGGTAGACAAAAGCAAATCCATCAAGACATTCCTGATGCAGATCTTCGAGGTATACTTTCAGTGTCTAACCACGTGGATTTTGGATATATGATTCTCCTTGTCTAAGTACACTGACTTCTTCATCTTCTGATTCTAGTTTAAATGCCTATTTACTTAGTGATTCAGCCTTAGTTCCACGTATTTAATCTTGGAATGAAATTTCTTGAGCAATTTGGGTGTGACAAAAGAGCACACAGCAAAAGTGGCTTATACCTAGCTGACAGTTGTGCTCTTTTCATCCGAATACTATAACCATTTACAATCTTTATATAAAATTATTAAGTAATGTTTTACTGTCTTATAGGATATTTATAATGTTAATAATTAGATGGGGTTGGTTGTTCTATCATATAATTTTCTCAATCACATCATTTATTACCTTTGCTTTCTAATACAATATTCATTTATTTGTTTGAAACAAACAGAAATATGGAAAATACCGACATTGAGGGTGTTGATTCAACTAATGCATGCTATGGAGGAATTGTTGCTCTGTTTAATTGTGTCAATTGGGTGGAGAGCAATTCATGGGATGGACGCTATGGACTTGTTGTCTGCACTGACAGTGCAGTAAGATAATTTCCTAAACATTCACATTGCATTTGGACTATATTAAGCAATACTAAACATGCTTTGCACTTTCTTATATGTAATAAGGACAATACAGCTTCCTAATTCAAAGTTCTAGATAATGTCGTGATGATGGTAGATTAATTTCAATCTTTTGTAAAATGTTTCCTTTCTCAGGTCTATGCTGGAGGACCTACTCGACCTATTGGAGGAGCTGCTGCTATTGCCATGCTAATTGGTCCTAACGCTCCCATTTCTTTTGAAAGCAAATTGAGAGGAAGTCATATGTCTCATGTTTATCATTTTTACAGACCTGCAATTATTTTCCCTTGTGATGATCAAAATTATCCTTGCAAGTTTAACTTTATTTTTGTCTTGATATGCCATGAAGGATAGCATTTGATTGTTCACGTCCATTTACTTTTACCCATAACAGGCCACTCTCTTCAATCTCAAGGGCTTTTTGAATTGGATGCCAGAAGCACTTAGAATGCCAGAACCTGAGCTTATTGACCATGCTGGATTGGACTCTACTGTTTACCTGCGGATTTACTTGATATGGTATGTATGAAGCATTAAGCGAATGACAATTCAGCAAATCATAACACTGTTCTAATGTTTTTTGTTCTTATTGTGCAGGCTTAAATTTTTTGTTCGTATTGCGTTCCTGGCTTGGATTGTTCTGGTTCCTGTCAATTGTAGAAGTACTAGTCTAGAAGGGGCCCAGATAGAAAACATAACCTCCAGTGACATTGATAAACTCTCGATTTCAAATGTCCATAGAGGATCTGAAAGGTTTCAAATTCTCCATTCAGTGTTGTTGCAATTCTGCTACTCCATCATTATTTGTTCTAGTATAGTCATTTCCAATTTGAACTGTCTCAGTGCCACATGTATACTTTGGCTAGTATTATATATCTATGTTGCTTTAGGTTTTGTGTCTAACTAGGTGCTACCTTAAAGTTATCTTAATTGCTTTGCATCTTCAATGTAGCTTCTGTTATATCTATATTACATTTTCTTCACATTAGAATCTTAAATTTTAGGTTTCAGACAACATCACTTAATTCACCAAAATTTTAATTTGCTAGGTGATCACCTACTGCAAAAACGCTATGTGAATATGAATATTGCACTGTTCTGCAATTTTAATTAACCTGTCTCAAGTCAAATTTCAAGTTCTAAATAGCTATGTTCTGCAAATTCATGAATATTGCAAACTAAATATGTAGGTACTATTGAAGCTCAAGTGCATGGTAAACGTCAGCTGAAGCTCCTAAATCATGGAGAAACATATGAAATGAATTGTCCTCACCTTTCAATTAGAATTCTTATGGTTCCTGGGATTGATTGGGTTAGCAATGTGGAGGTAATCAACTATTGTCTTTGGTTTTTATCTTATTTCTCTGTTACTTAGTCTTTGGTTTTTATTTTTCATTTTCAAGCCATTGATCTCCAACCACGTGGAGTCTTAATCAAGCCATTGATCTCCAACCACAAAACACAAACCAAATATAAAAATTACCTAATAAATTTTTTTTAATAATTACCTAGCTAATAATTAACGTGTACTTCCTATAATTACCAAAAAATCAAGCCATTAAAATTAATATGATATAAAATTAATTTTATAATATTATTATTATCTTTAATTTATTTTTATTTTTGAATTTATATAAAATAACTGAAGAAGATATTGAAAGTGGCTGAAGCGAAAGGTTGCCCATTACTTCATATATTTTATACTATTTATACCTTATTATACTGTACCATTTAAACCAATTTAATTTTTTCATCATCAATTAATTAATTGTTTATTACTACTGCTATAAACTATGCACAAAGCTTAGTATCACATTATAAGGTACCAAAATTTCCAAATAAAAATATTGTTTATCATATCATGAAATCAATGAATAATATACATATTATACTATATAAGTAAATATGATTTTTAATGAAAAAATATTAGTATAGAAGATATAGGTAGCTTGGACCCGTAAAAAAAGAGACTTAGCCATCTTAAATAAAAAGAGAGGAAAAGACATTATAAAAAAAAAAAAAAAAAAGAAAAAAAAAAAAAAAAAAAAAAAAAAAAGAGAAAGAAAAAGAAAAGTCTATCTTTACACCTTACATATTTGATCAATTTTGGAGTCAAATGTATAAGAGAGAAAAGTAACGGAAGAAAGAAACAGGTAAATAGCAATCTTGGAAATTTTAGAAAAGAAATATCTTGAAGGATATTAAGCTCAGACACTTGTATGTCGTTACTTTCTCAAATGATTAATTATTTTACATGCAGGGAAGCTGTCAAGGACGATGATTTTATTCTAAGTGGGTGGGAGGAAGATATTTTGTTAGTTGTTCCCTTAACCCAGAAGCATGTTTAGGGATGTTAGAATAGCTTGAGGGATATTAAGCCCAGGCACTATGTATTTTTCTTTGTATCATTTGAATTGTTATTATGTTATAAACCTAAAGGAGTCTTGATAGAATAAATTGTATTTTTATCAAGTGTTGTATATTAATTGTTGATATAAGAAGATATCAATAATATTGTTAATAGAAGTGCACTAAAAATTTTGTTTAATCTTTTAATGTGTCTTTTAAAATGGCAGGGAAAGAAATAAAGAGCATGGTCATATATTTTTTTTAAAAATTACATTCTATATCGGTTATGTAATAAATGATGTAGAAAATTCAACATCGATTTTGTCTAAACCTGATGTAGAAAGTGTTTTTTCCACAACGATTTTTATAAAAAAATTGATGTTTTTAAAATTTTACATCAGTTCTTATAAAAATCGATGTAGTTTTCATAATTCAACATTAGTTTTTATAAAAATCGATGTTGATTTTACATATTTTACATTTTTTTTTGTTAATTTCTTATTATATAACATCGGTTTTCTTAAAAATCGATGTTGTATAGTTATATTAACATCGGTTTTCAAGAACTGATGTTAACCTTTATACTTTTAATATCGGTAGTTTCAACATCGGTTAAAAATCAATGTTAAAAGTCTAAAAAATCCAATGTAAAAAGCCTTTTTTCTAGTAGTGAACCATTTGTGCATAATTTGCTATCCCTCCAGAAGAATCTAGTAAAGTGAAACCAACACTCCAGCCATCTGTACTTTTTCTCATCAAGTTCATCACTGCCTATATATATTTATAACATAATTTGTTAATTAAGGATAGCTAAGAGATATATAGTTTCATATGTATTGAGATATTTCACTAAATATTAAAAGACAAGGAACAATCTTCAAATTTTTAGAAGCCAAATAAGTAACCAGCCCTTCTTCAGATCATATATATTTACATTCCAAAATATGATTCATTGATGATATGACTAACTTGATATTCTTCGATGTCACTTATTTAGAAAAGCTAATTCATGTATTCACTATGCGATAATGACTGTCGAATCGTTCCAAAACAAATAAAATTAGGATTAATTCTACAGTACAGGAATAACCTAGGTCAACCCAGAGATACAATTCAATTTGGTTCTGAACTCAATCCACTTATAAACAGCTGAGAGGGATTTCAATCAACCAGTTTGCAGACAATTAAAGAGATGCAAAAACACAGAAATAGAAATGCAGAGTTATCACAGAAACAAAGTTATGCAAAATATGAAACATATTTAAGAGTATCAATCCAATTCACCAAATTCAACCAATTCGAATTATCATAGTTTTCTACATATGTGTTCATATTGTGAAAGTTCAATTAATTTCATTAGAGGTGATTCAATCGAATTAATACCTAAATTCATTAAGATCACAAATCAGATTGAAATATCATTCAATCAATCTGTGATTAAATTCGAATTAGGAAGTTAATCAACAACCTAATTCATTTTCAATCCTAAACACATTCAGAATCATGAAAATCGAATTTAGAATTGGAGAAGAAGATTAACATTCACACAAAATTTGAATTCAGAATCATGAAAATCGAATTTAGAATTGAAGAAGAAGATAAACATTCACACAGAATTCGAAATACTTAACCAGAACTCAAATTCCTCATTGCTTGGACTGGATCCTTGGATTGATTTTTTTTAGCCTTCCATAGTCATCACCAGTGGAAGAACAACGAAAATTGAGCAAGAAGAGAGAAGAACAGAGTTGAAGAGAGGGAGAAATATGAAGAACAGTTGAGAGAAAAAGAGATAAAAGAGTTTGATCTCAAAATTTGCACTAGAAGTTTCTAAAATCTGTTTTCTACAAAAATGATTCTAACTAACTAACTACACTAATATATATTGTGACTAATCAGAAAGAAAGGATGAGTCTTGATTAGGCCAACTAATCTCTCTTGTTAAGCTAATTACACAATGAAAAGATCCAATTTCACAGCCCAAAATCCAAGTGCAGAAATTCTAAATTCCAAGCTTAAAACGACCCTTAAAAATGTAGAATTGATCTAAGATTATTTCAAACAAAATTATAGATATTTTACTTAGAATTTCAGGGACTACTCATATGATCCATTTGAAGTTCTGTATAATCCTATAGGTCCTACACAAGAAAGATATGTCAAATAAGCACAAAATCCGAAAATAAGTAACAATTATCAATTAAGTCAAATTATTTGCCTAGGACCAAAACTAAGTTAAGGTGAGAAAATGGGAGTCAAAGAGAGGTCAAATAAGTTAAGAATAATATGAAAATACCAAACTAAAAATGCTCAATTACTATGCAACAATCAACTTCTTTTTAATCAACAACCAAGCTTTAATTTCATGATGAATCACATATCAATTATACAAGTCATAATTAATGCACAAAAATAATATATGGTTGAGATTAAAATATAATATAACCATTAAATCTCTAAAAGATTCACAAAATAAATCACATCCTAAAATATCTCAATTACCGTTAACTTATAATTATAACAGTGACAATCACTACTAAAAAATGTACTTTTAAAATCATTAATTTAATATCGATTTTTAAAAATTGATATTATATATAATTTACAACATCGATTTTGATCAAAATCTATGTTATTTTTTAACATCGGTTTTGAGCAAAATGAACATTAAGAAATATAAACAAAATTGGTTATTAAAAAATGATGTTGTCAATTTTTCTAAAATAGTCTCTTGTCCGCTGCCTTATTCTTCTCTCATTCACTCTCCCCGAAGAAACATGCTTCAATAACACCCCTTTCAGTGCTTCCATTTCCACCTCCACCCCCACCCGCAATCCGCACTCTCCCCTCCCTGGTTTCGCAAATTCAAATCCAACAAAATCGTCTTTCTCACCACCAACCTCACATTAACCTCCTTACTCCTCCTAATTTCAGTCACCATCGCCATTCTCCGCAAATTGAAATCTTCATCAACAACACAGCAGGACCCTAATACCCTCTTCCTCCACAACCACTGCTCCGCGAGCCTCCTCCTTCTCGTTTTCACCTACGAAGACTTAGCCCTCTCAACCAACAACCTCGATTCCAAGCGCAATATCGACGATGACGGCTTCGGCTCGGGCTACCTAGCAAACCTCCAAGACGGGCGGCTCGCGGCGGTGAAGTACCTCCACCGCCACCACGTCGTCTCCACCGCGTTCTTCACGAAATCCTTCTGCAACGAGATTCTCATCCTTTCAACCACCAACCACGCGACCCTCATGAAGCTCCACGGATACTACAGCGACCGAGAGGGTTGCTCCTGGTCTACGCTTACGTCCCTAACAGAACCTTAGCGGAGCACCTGCACAATCGTAAGGGCTCGCTGACGTGGCAGGTGAGGCTTGACATCGCATAGCAAACAACGTTATCTTCTAGCGTTATCTTCGGAAATTGACATTGAAGTGTTCAATTGGAAATGTCAATGCCATTGGTGTGGTTTGTGAAGAATTTTTCTGTGGTTTTTTGACACCGGAAAAGCACAATGTCTTGGGCAGGCCCTAAGGATATTTACCTTTCTACTTCACTTGCCAGCTATCTTGACAGTGAGCCCCCTCTCTCTCTCATATTGCTATACACTTAAAAATTCAATAATTTGTGAGAAAGGTTGAACACTTGAGATAATTTTTATTCAGTATGCATAGCTTTTTTTTTTTGTTCTTATTTTCATTGTGTAACGGGTAATTGTTATTAATATCTTATTTGTGTTTGTGGGGTTATGGTTCCCAGGAGAACATGTTTTGTGGTGCACTAATGTTGTTCGAAGAAATGCCCCACTGTCGTGATATTTTTCAATGGCTGGACCCTTTGCATCAAAAAGCTTAACCCATTTCTAATTCTTTGTTTCGTTTTATATTCAATGTTAAGAATTGTTCTCTATGGTTACTCGTGCTTGATTGATCTAACATGCTCTGTTGAAAGCATCATTTTAGTTAGTTTGCATTAAGAGTTTCATGCTTTTGCTTGGTTTTAGGGAGTAATCGAAAATAAATTGATTCGAAGTAAAAGAGGATTTTTTCCCTCCTCTCGGGTTCCATGTTAATGTTTTATGGCTCATGCCTGGTCCAGTTTGAATACTTTTATACTTTTATTGTTTATTATTAAGACAATAATAGAAATTTAGTTCCAAGTAAAGTAATTGGGGGCAGGATATAATCAGTGACAGACTGATCCCAAGAGTGAGTTTATTTTGTTTTGGTTTGAAGATTACTTCCTTCACAGGTGTTGTCTGCCAGATTTTAGTGTGTTGTTATTGTGATGGTTTTGTTGATAAATTTAAATTATTTATTAACTTGACAGTTTATCTTTGACATTCTAATTTTGTAAATCTATTTATCTATATGTAAATAGTTCCACAAAATGTATGAATGAAAAATTTTCATGCAATCTGATTCCAAACAAAATAATATTTTTCTTATGAAGTTATGAACAAACAAATAGAAAATTTTGTCATAGAACTGATTTTTTTGGAAAAAGAAATTCTATGTGATGCTGGCACGTATCACTGTTTGAGAGCATTAAGGTCCCATTTTTGTGTCTGTATAATTGTATGTATTGACATTTTGATTTTTTTCCTAATTACTAATATTGAAAAAGATTCATTCATGTATTTTGGTTCTTGATCAAACCATACGTATTTTTATTATAAAATAATTGTTTTCATCTATGATAAAATTTTCAGCACCCAAACATTTCTAAACATGCTTCACAGAAGTTTATACTTATTTTCTTTTCTTGCAGATAGCACTTAATGTCCTGTTGTTGTAGGAACATCAGTATTCCTAAACATGATATGGTCAAGGCTAAGCAGGAGAACTCATCTCTTGCCATCCCTTAAGACTTTGCAAACATGATACTTTTTTCTTTTTTTGTTAATTTTGTCTCAGATTATTGATTAATTCTTTTATGGGGAATGCTCTGAAACATATTAGCGATATAATGAATGAAATTATACTTTACTTCTTAATTCTTTTATGAAGACATTCCACACAACGACTCCTATTTAACACGCTTACTACAAGAATCACTTGGTGGACATGCCAAACTCTCAGTGATATGTTCCATCTCCCTTGATAACATGTATATACTTACCTGGATTGAAACCATAATTTGTTCATGTGTAGAGTCTAGTGGGAGGGTATTTTTAAGTTTTGGAATTAAAGATTGTGTTTGTTGATTGAAGGAGTAATGATGCAACACTGCATACACTCTGATTTGGGGAGCAAGTAAGATCCATTAGACATGAGCCAGTTATCAACGTAGTAAAGGAGGCTGATGTTGATTTGAGTAATAATATCCGACACTTGAAGGTATATTCCTGGACTCATTACTTGGTAATAGTTATTGAAAGATTAAACTTATGCAAATCTTTGAATTACATGTGTTTTCTATGGTTTAGAAAGAACTTATTAGAGCAAAGGATGATGTTCATAGCTCAACTGGGAATAAAGATGGATACTTCCAAGGACATAATATGAAAGCCTGAATCAGATGAGAGTCAACTTAAATCGCTCTCTTCTCCTCTTAATGTATAATCTGACAAATGTTCTAACAGGGAATATGATATATCAGTTCAAAATTATTTATGTTCTCATAGCTCCAACAATTTTCATGTTTTAACAAATCTAGTTTTTCATAATAAATTTAACTATTATAATAAATTTTCATTCCAGGTATTCCATTCATTCCATGGTAGTTTCTATAGCTAGCGTGTAGCTGTGAACATATTATTGGGTCATGCATGCAGGCTAGCTTCCAATCTTTATAGTTTTCCATTTTTTAATTACTCTGTCTATCTTTCTCTATGCTTGTGTATATGAAATTGACAATTTCATAGTAAAAACCAATCATGCTGCAGAGATAACAAAGGAAATTTGAAAATATTCTGAACATATTTCTCTTGAGCTAATCAAGTCTTACTACTCATTACTACTCTCACTCTTTTGCTTCTTTCTTTCTCTTCGTACCTATAGATTTACTGTTATCTTACGAGGATGGGATCTGATTATTTGGTATGGCTATCTATTCAACCATGAAATTCATACTCCTGATTCAACACCTATAGGCTTCAATCATGGGGCAATAAAAAATAGTAGAAACGAGAATTTCGATAATAATAGAATGAAAAAAATTGCCAATTTTAGACACTAGAAGAAAGTAAAGAGGGAAATACCTGAATAAAAAATAAAAATTTGTGAAGAGCTTTATGCCTAATATATCAAAGAAAAGCTTATCAAAACACCCTTCATGAAGGGTTGGTGTTGCTTCTACCTAGCCGTTATTTTTTCTCTGTTGCTATTGTATGTTTTATTGTTAATATTCTTGTCAGAGATAGGATCCTATTACAGATACACAGGTATTGTAATTGCTAAAGATTATCATTTTATGTATCTTATTTGAAAAGTTCTTTGTTTCGTTTGTATCATTTACTTTATGGTCTCTTTTCTACACTTACTGTTGTATTTTTCCAGCGAGATCAGTGTAATCGTGGTTCGTGATTTGATCTGGAACAACGCTTACTTAAAAAAAAGTCTTATTTTCTCTGTTCTATGCTTCTCTCTCGGTCTATCAGGCAATGTGACATTTAATAAAATATAAAAAGGGTTTAAAAAGATCATGTGTAAATAAAAAAAGTCTCTTACAGCAACTTTTCCACACCAAATAGTATTAAAAAAATTATTTTCGAGTGTGGACCGTAATGATATAACATAATCAAAATCCGAGTGCGCACAAATTTTTAGTGGAATCAATCACAATTAGTTGAGCATGTAAAGTGAGATCGTATATATATGATTAATTGGTAGGAATTGAAATACAGTGATCCTATTGTTCAAAAAGACAGTTATTTTTGTTAAAAAGAATATGAGAAATTCATTATAGTTCTTTTACTATTTTAAATTCTATTATATGCAACTATTTCTTACAATTAGTTTAGAAGTATACTAAATTTATTTATTCTTATTATCTATTATAATAAATAAAATAATTTATTATACTAAATTTAAAAATATGACATTCTACATCGGTTATATAATAAACGATGTAGAAAGTAACTATAAAACATCATTTACAAGAAAAATCGAAGTAGAAAAAGACACTTTCTACATTAGTTTTAATAAAAATTGATGTTGTAAGTATTATATAACATCAGTTTTAAAAAAAATCGATGTAGAAAGTGTCTTTTACTACATTGATTTTTATAAAAACCGATGTTGATATGCATAAATGAACATCAACTTTTAGTAAAATCAATGTAAAACTAATGTTGTTATGAAGAACGACATTGGTTTTTTTTAAATCGATGTTGATTTATACACCACAACATCGATTTAGTAAAACCGATGTTATTATGAAACACAACATCGATTTTTTTAAATCAATATTGATTTATACACCACAACATCGATTTTTAGTAAAATCGATGTTGATTTCACATATTTTATATTTTTTTCGTTGATTTCTTATTAGGGGACATCAATTTTCTTAAAAATCGATGTTGTGTAGTTATGTTAACATCGATTTTCAAAAATCGATGTTAACGTTGATATTTTCAATGTTAGTAATTTCAACATTGGTTAAAAACAGATGTTGAAAGTCCAAAAAAATCGATGTGGAAAGTGATTTTTCTAGAAGTTAATGGTTGACAACGTCAGTGATGTCAATTGATGACAACGGTGGTCGTGGTGATGGTTGTGGTGATAATCATGGTGGTGGTTGTAGTGGTGACCATGGTTGTAATGCCCCTACTTGTTGACTTCTCAGCAGTTAACACACTACGACACTTCACACAACTTTCTTGTTGGCTAGAACCTCCGTAGGTAGTCTTTTCTGAGACCTCGACAAGCTACTTCGGCTATTTTCAAGAGCAATGACTATTTCCACAAGGAAACACGAGATTTTTCAGCATGCTTCCTTATCCACAAGCTTTCAGGGAAACTTCCCAAAAGGTCACTCATCCTTTAATTACTCCAAGTCAAGCATGCTTAATTGTGGAGTTTTTAAGTGATAGGCTACCAAAAAATGGATACATCTTGTTAATATAAATAATACCAATTAATTCTTTTAAGTCATTCTCAACTTACAGTCTCATATCTACATAGTCTCTGAATGTCTCTCATTCTGGGTGATTCGTCTGGGGTATTACAATGGTCATGACAGCGACGACGACGAAGATCATGGTGGCAGAGGTGGTGACGGTTGACGACGATGGTGGTGGCGGTTGATGATGGTGACTGCAATAGTGGTCATGATGATGATGAGTTAATTGAAATATTTTAATGAGTGATGATTGATATTTTTATAGATTTGTTAGTTGCTTAATTAATCTTTTAGAGATTTGATGATATATTATATTTTAATTTAAAATATTTTAATTTCAACCATTTCTTATTTTTCATCCTGATCTTATGGTTATTATTACTTGTTCTCATAAGAGTCATTGTCATATAATACTACATATTGGTAATTAACATAAAATTGTAATATTTATATTAACATTTTGATATATGTTAAAGATATTAACATTTTGATATATGTTAAAGACAATACTAGTGTCATAACGAAGTAATTAATCTTTTCCTTAATGCTTAATCTATCTTTTCTTTTCTTTTTTTGTGTGTGTGACACACAATGGGTTGAACATAATGATTGGGTAGAAATGAATTAGATAGGTTATACCCAAATTCAAGGTTTTTCTTTTTCTTGTACTTGATCTGACGTTTTTAAATGTCTAAACTGGCTTTTTTTTACGGTGTCTAAACTGGTATTAAAGCTTATTATTAAAAGATCTATATTTTATAATTACTAGATGAGATTATCATTGAAGATTTCATAATACCCGTTCTGCTTTTTCTAATTTCGTTGAAATTGATCATGTTGCATTGTCATCCAAGTTTGTTTGACGATTATAAAATATAGTCAACAGGTGAGTGATTTGTCCTAATTTGCATTATTTTGTCCTTAGTTTCTCTTCCTCGTGTTCCATTTTAGTGCTTTTGATGTATACTTGTCTCTATTTATCTATATGCTATATGATGGATCGATATTCTACTTTTATGTTATAACGGATTGTTGTTCTGTTTTTTTCTTTTTTCCTACGGATTTATTTTACTGTATATCAGTAAAAGAATTTTCTTTGGATAGGCGTGTGGTATTCACTGTTTTGTAAGGAAGAGATGAGAAGATCGACTTGGTTGCTAACTTCTTTTGTGCATTAATGACTTGTATAATTGATATGTGGTTAATCACGAAATTAAAGCTTGGTTGTTGATTAATAAAAAGTTGATTGTTCCATAGCGAATACATGAATTAGGCTTTCTAAACCTGCAAGAATAAGTTAGTCATATCATACATGAATTAGGTTTTTTAAATAAGAGCGATATTCCAGGCTCAAAGTCACTTCCGTTTGGTCTATGTTTCTAGGAACTTGGTTGACAAGACATTCTGTTACTTTTTTTAGTTGTTGGTTGCTGCATGAGTTCATTTTGGATTTGAGTAGTTGAACTGTCTTCTTTGTTAGACACTTAAGAGACATTGGCTTGCCGTGTTGCATGTTACTTTTTTTTTCTTACACTACTACCTTTATGATCATGATTTTCAACATTTTTTAACAATTAATAAATATATTATTAAAAACTTTTGATAATATTAAAAAAATATCATTAAATATGAATAAATATTAATAATATGTTATTGTGATATTTTATTAAATATTATATATGATTAATGCTCTTGTGATGAAAAAAAAAAGGATAAAGGATAAATTAGTAAAAAAGAATGATAAAAGGAAAAAGATAAAAAAAAAACTCTTAGCCATCTAATTTAAAATTAAGCTAAAATATGTTTTTCTTCCCCGAAAAATCATCAAAGTATGAATGCAAATTTTATTTATTTACTTTTTGTCCTCGCAAAATTATAATATACTACTTTTTGGTTTTAAATTAGGCTTAATTGATTCTCATGCTTACGTGTCACTTTCCTTCTTATATGTCATTTATTCATTGATTCAATCATTAACTACTCTTTTCTTATAATTTCTAGGGGTTAAAACCCCTACAATTTTTTTTAAAAAAAGGCCGCAAATTTACAAATTGATTTTACGCTCCTTCATCATGAATTTAACAAATATTAACAAAAAGAAAAAGGCTTTAGTGTTAGTTTATAATTGATTAATTAATATATAATGTGAATAACATATCCTGATTAATATAATTGACTGGGGAATTTGGTCGAACACCCTGCTTGCTAAGTGATGTTGTCAAACTTAGCAAGTCAAATGCAATTAGCAGTTACATAAACAACACAAGAGCAATAATAAAAACTTCAATAATAATTAAATTATTTCACATTCAATCCTTTATTAATATTCACTTCAACTGCAAGCACCTTCTTTGTCTCCAACACCTTCCGACTCCTACAATGTTGCCACCCAACATGAGGTTCGGAATTTGGAAGCGCCTCAAGGTCGGACTGAATCATCATCAGAACCAAGTTACCTTATCCTTTGGAATTCATGAAGTCGAAGTTGGTTCGCACGAACTCTCTCTCTCTCTCTCTCTCCAAAGAACCTATGTTACTTATGGAATTAGTATGAGTGACATGTAAGAAGAATATGTTAAAACATAATATAGTCTGAACATGTTAACAAACATAAACAACACATTTAGATCAAGCAGCGGAAGCAGAAAAGAAAAATAATTTTTTGAGGTACCTACCTCTAGCCATTGCTAACAACCTTTGAAAACCTTCAGAGTTTTAGCTTTCCAAACCCTCACTCGCTCAAACTCGATGGTGTGTTTTTTGGCTTGTTGATCTAAAACAGAGAGCACACGATTCTATTTATAGAGCTCTACCCATCACATAGCTCAACCTCTGTGGGATAAGATCATGGGTTAGTGTGTTGAACGTGGCCAGTAAATGAACCACATATTGAAACTGTTCTCCCATAAAAATAGGAACCGAAAAATAGAGCATATCAAAACCTATGTTCCGATATTTAGGGAAACGGAAAATCCAACATTCTCCCACTTGGTCCATTTAACCCAACATTAGTCATAACAAGAAACAAAATATATGAGTCATGGCGATAGGTCCTCTAATAGTGAATATTATCTTCCATGTACCACAACATATAAAGTCTCTAAATGCTAGCTCTCAACTTAATGAATGAACCATATATTTATTCCAGATCAAAGCTTAATGGCATTTCTCAATAAATAAATGAATATGTGCACAAAACCATATGAAAAAACATCAAACTAAATAAGAGTTTCAAAAATAATAATTGTACTTACAATGAAATCATATCATGGAACCAACTCTCATTCGTACTACATGATCCTTAAAATTCTTTGGTGGCATGCCTTTAGTCAAAGGATCGACAATCATCAACTCAATGCTAATGTGTTCAATGACCACTTTCTTTTCTCTAACACCTTCTCTTATGGCTAAGTACTTGATGTCGATATGTTTGAAAATAATAGGAATACCCACAATAATCAAGAGGGGGGTGAATTGGTTTAAACTTGGTCTTTTAAAATTTATTTATAAAATCAGAGTTAAAGGATCTTGTTCACTTTTAAACCAAGAATGCTTCTAATCAATCAAACCACTCAGTCCAAGAAATCAATTGCTTAAAACAGAACTTGTTGAGTAATGATAATAATACCAAGAACAAATGACCAAGATAACTAGTAGAGATTGAGGAATAGAAAATCAACACAAGAATTTATACTGGTTCACTTCTCAAAAGAAGCTACATCCAGTTCTTACAAGCTTTACAACAATCACCCTTTATCAAACCTAAATAAAGAATAGAAATCTAAAACCCTATTAGACTTCTAGTGATCAAAAACTAGAGAACACTACTCTGTTCTTCCCCTAGAGAACCCTACTCTAGAACAAGCTTCAAAGAACCCTTTACAATAGCTTCAAATAATCAAAAATACAAAAACGAATTTACAACCAGAGATAATGGAGAGAAACAACCTGATGATCCAATGAATGTAAATGCATATGGTTTACCAATCAGAGTTGAAATGCAGAAATTGAATTCAGAACATGCTCTCCAAAACTTCTTTGAAAAATCTTGTCCAAGAAATCATTCAATACCCATGAGGATTAAAGAGTGGGACAAGAACTTAGTTAACCCAGAAAATCATTTTCTAACTTTGAGAAGGCTTGTATATTTTTAGAAAATTCGAAGTGTTCAAGTTAGTAAATCAGTCAAGCCTTCATTCTATTTATAGCAGCTTTTTGTAACAGACTATAATTGATTACAACGCGCCAAATAATCGATTAAAATAGCTTATGTAATCGATTAAATTGTCATATAATCGATTAAAGTGTTCATAGCACATCCTGGGTTTTTACAACGAACAGAATAATCGATTAAATCGAGCTATAATCGATTAAAGCAGTGAAATTCATTTCGGAAACAAGCTTGTGTAATCGATTACAATTTGTGGTAATTGATTAAAGCAGTGAGGCATGCTTTTTATTTTTACTATGTAATCAATTACAAGAGTCATGTAATCGATTAATATGCTCTTCATGGCTTTTCCATATTTAAAACAAAGCATATAATTGATTAAAACACTGTGTAATCGATTAAAGTAGTAATATTTCATTTTTCCAAAAACATTAACCATGACTTATTGATTTCTTGTAAAAACATGAATAGCTTTGATACTTTAATGAAAACGTGTAAGCATGTTAATGATTATGTGCATGCAATGCAAGGATCAAAAGATTGGCCTCTCATACACTTAATTTAAATTACAATCTTCAAAGCTCAAAACTTTCTTCTAAGGCACAAGCTTCATCTTCTTGCTGCTCCCCCTATATCCAACAATGTTTACTTCGACTTCCAGTTTTTTTGTTCTAAGCCATGAATACCGCAACAGAGTTGTCAAAGTACATTTTCAATGGACTAGAAATAGAGCCCATAACTCTAAGCCCAAACACAAAACTCTTTAACCATACACCATGCAAGGTAGCCTCAAAACATGAAACAAACTCAGCCTCCATAGTAGAAGTAGAAGTCAAGGTCTGCTTGGCACAAGATACAACTCCACCGGCTAGCATAAAGATATAACCATATGTTGATTTTAGTGAATCAATGTAGCCAGCATAGTTTGAATCTGAGTAGCCAATCTCCTCCAGACAATTAGTCTGTCTATACATGAGCATGTAATCTTTTGTTTCTTGTAGATATCTCATCACTTTCTTTGCAGCTTTCTAGTGGTCAATACCTGAATTACTCTGATATCTTCCCAAAACTCCAACAACATATGCAATGTCAAGTCTGGTGCAAACTTGAGCGTACATAAGGCTTTCAACAATTAAAGCATATGGAATATTCTTCATGTGTTCCAGCTCAAAATCATTTTTCAGGCACTGACTCAAATCAAGTTTGTCACCCTTCACAATGGGAGCTACAGTTGGTGAGCAATCTTTCATGTTAAACCTCTCTAAAACTTTGTTAACATAGGTTTCTTGAGACAAACCCAAAATGCCTCGAGATGTTTCCCTATGGATCTTAATACCAATGACATAAGATGCTTTTGCCATATCCTTCATATCAAAGTTCTTTGAGAGAAATTGTTTCACCTCATATAGTAAATCCTTATCATTAGTTGCAAGCAAAATATTATCCACGTATAACACAAGAAAACAAATCTTGTTCCCACTAACCTTCAGGTATATACATTGATCCATGATGTTCTCTTCAAAATCGAATGAAGTAATGACCTCATGAAATTTTAGATACCATTGGCGGGAGGCCTATTTCAATCCATAGATGGATTTATTAAGGTTGCAGACTAAGTGCTCTTTATCACTAGAGGAGAATCCTTCAGGTTGTTTCATGTAAACCTCTTCCTCTAAATGGTCATTAAGGAATGTTGTTTTCACATCCATTTGATGTAACTCAAAGTCAAAATGAGCTACTAATGTCATAATTACTTAGAAAGAATCTTTCTTAGATACATGAGAAAATGTCTTCGTGTAGTCAATTCCTTCTCTTTGAGTGAACCCTTTGGCAACTAGTCTTGCCTTATGTCTCTCAATGTTGCCTTGTGAGTCTTTCTTTGTTTTAAAAAACCATCTACATCCAATGGTTTTTACACCATTAGGCAACTCAACGAGATCCCAGACTTGATTAGATGCCATAGAATCCATCTTATCTTTCATAGCATTGTACCATAAGTTTGATTCCTTAGAACTCATGGCCTGTGAAAATGATTCAAGATCATTTGCGGCTCCAATGTTGTAGTTCGATTCTTGCATATACACCACATAATCACTAGGAATTGCTGACCTTTTGACTCTAGTAGACCTTCTTATTGTTGTTTCGTGATCTTATTGAGGAACTTGTTGTTCCTCGTCAGCAACTTGATCTACAAGGTCATTTTCAACAGTTTGTGGATTTTCAATCACTGGTTGTCTAACACCCATTTGTACTTGAGGGGTGTGAATGACAATCAATCTGTCACTTGAGCCAGAGGGTTAGGCTTCATAGTGATCTTTTTCAGAAGTAATGTCCTGAAATTAACCACTCCCACTGCTCAAGTCATTCTCAAGAAATTTTGCATTTCTCGATTCCACAATCCTAGTGCTATATGATGGACAATAGAATTTATACCCTTTGGATCTTTCGACATATCCAATGAAATACCCACTAATAGTCCTTGGGTCTAGTTTCTTCTCTTATGGATTATAAATTCTCACTTCAAACAGGCATCCCCAAACACATATATGTCACAAACTCGGTTTCTAACCTTTGAATAACTCAAAAGGTGTCTTGGAGACAGCCTTGGTTGGAACTTGGTTTTAATATATACACAACCATCTTTAAAGCTTTAATCCACAAGAATTGAGGAAGTTTTATGTTACTTCTCATACTTCTTACCATGTCCATTAAGGTTCTGTTTCTTCTTTCTGTCATACCATTCTGATCCGGAGAACCAGGCATAGTGTATTGGGCAACAATCCCATGTTCTTGAAGAAACTTTGCAAATAGACCAGGTGCTTGTCCATTCTCCGTGTATCTACCATAGTATTCACCACCTCTATCGGATCTCACGATCTTAATTTGTTTTCCACATTGTTTTTCCACTTCGGCCTTAAAAACTTTAAAGGCAGACATCTAAAGCTTCATCTTTAGAATAAAGTAACTACAAATACATATATCGTGAAAGATTGTTTATGAAGGTGATAAAGTATTTCGGACTACTTGCGTCCATGTTTGGACAACAAATATTTGAATGTATGATTTCTAATAGATTTAAGCTCCTCTTTGCACCTTTCTTAGACTTGTAGTTTGCTTATCCTTAATGCAATCTATACAAGTATCAAAATCAGCAAAATCTAAAGCACTAAGTACCCCTTCAATTACCAATCTCTTAATTCTCTCGATAAAGATGTGTCCTAATCTTCGGTGCCACAACATAGAGGATTTGTCATTCACAACACATCGTTTTAGCCCAGCAGTAACATGCATAGAATTAAAACAACATTCTTTTGCAATTCAATAAAGTAAAGCCCATCAAGTAATGCACCCAAACCAATAATTCTAGATTTATTAATTAAAGTAAAACCATAATTCAAAAAATTAAAGGAAAAATCCAATGGTGCAAGTCTTGATACATAAATTAAATTCTTAGAAAAACTTTGGAACATAAAAGATCTTTTCTAAATGAAAAATAAAACTGTTGCTTAAAACTAAATTGCATGTCCCAATGGCTTTCGCATGTGAGCTCATCTTGTCTCCTGAATAGATGTATTGCTCACCTCCCACTGGCCTCCATAGGTTTTCCATACCCTACAAGGTATTAGAAACATGGATTGTAGAACCATAATCAATCCACCATGTGTTATGATTAACATTAATCATATTAGATTCATAACAAATAAAAGTAAATGGAGTACATTTCTTGTCAAGCCAGTTCTTAAAGTTTGAGCAGTCTTTCTTCATGTGCCCCTTCTTCTTACAGAAGAAACACTTTGACTCTGATACCAAATGTTAAAACATAATATAGTCTGAACATGTTAACAAACATAAACAACACATTCGGATCAAATAGTGGAAGCAGAAAAGAAAAATAATTTTTAGAGGTACCTACCTCTAGCCATTGCTAACGACCTTCGAAAACCTTTAGAGTTTTAGCTTTCCAGACCTTCAATCGCTCAAACTCGATGGTGTGTTTTCTGAAAAGAGGAGTAGACTTGGTGGTATAAAACAAAGAGAACACGGTTCTATTTATAGAGCTTTGCCCATCACAGAGCTCAACCTTCGTGGGATAAGATCATGGATTAGTGGGTTGAACGTGGCCAGTAAATGGACCACATACTGAAACTGTTCTCCCATAAAAATATGAATCGAAAAAAAAGAGTATATCTAAACCTCTATTCCGATATTTAGGGAAACGAAAAATCAAACAAAAGAGTGACACATTGGTATGCAAATCAACCAAATTTAACACCAAGTCAAAAAATAGTATATTTTAAAGACAAAAAACGGACAAATTTTTTTTACACAGACAAAATCATATTTTTAGTCTTAAAACTAATGACCGTTGGTATTTACTTCGGCACGACACAAAAATTCTTTGGCTTTGGCACCCTAGCATTCCTCTTCTCTTCTTTCTCCCAACTCTCATTCTTATTCTTTCTCTGCTTGTTTCAACTTCTCACGATGATGTGCTCTAAATGCAGAAACATATATGTTACCACTTACCACAGCGCGTGGAAGGGAAGGACATGGATGGAGGCTTCAACCAAAGCTAGAAAGGTCAACACTCATTAGAGAATAAGAAGCAAAAACCTTCACTAGAGAAAAATCCCTAGAAAACCACTGAACCACCGATTTTGTCTGGATTTTACATTTTAAGATCAGTTTAACAATTTTATAACCGATTTCTTTGTAGTCCACCTTCAAGGGTCACTCGGACCGGATGACAGGGCAGTTCCCGAATGAACCAGCCCTGTCTGATTTTCATAACTTTGCATACTACCCTTTAATTATATTCCAAATCAAAATCTTAATGTTGCTTACAACATTTATTTTACATTTTTTCTTTCAAAATTAATTTTGAATTATTTATTATGTTTATATTTTATGATTTGTTTGCATTTTCATGATATTTAGCTAAATAAATTTATATAGTTACATAATTTTTAAGGTACAATTTCATTAAATAAAAAAAATGGTTTTGTTTGTTGAACTTAAACATAAACAAATCTAATAATTGTGTCCTATTTAATGTTATCATTCTAAAATATTTTTAATTTAATTTTAATTCGATCTATTGTAATGATGTTTTTAGTTTAATATATATGCACCGGTAGTGTAAAATAGTGTTATCCAATCCCAAATTAAATTTTGAATTACTTTAAAATAATTTATTTTAAAATTTGATAAACTTATCATACATAATATATTATAATTGAATAACTGTGTAAAAAGTGTATAACTTTTTTTTTATTCATCATATCAAGTTTTAATTAAGAAAATTTTAGAGATAACTTTATTTTTCACTTAAAATTAGTAAAATTAAATGATATTAATTCAATATTTTAATTAATGTGAAATTCATTATTTTTATTTATATATGAATAACATGCTGTACAATAATTTTCGCAAAAAACAAGGTATTCGTGCATTACTTAGTTAGACTGCGTGTGAACTAAAATTCAAACACACATTAAGAAGTGTTTTTTGTTTTTATAAAAAAGAAAAGAAAGAGCATTTTTTTCTTCCGCGTGACTAAAAAGAAATGCAAGACAAACATGTGTTAAATACACATTTCCATCTTGAACTTGACTGAGAGATAGTTCCTTAGATTAATTCTAGATTTATTTTCTAGTTTTTGTAGTCAAAGAACTGCTAATTTTTGTACAGACCAAGATACGCTATTACAGGAACACATGACACTGATGACTAGGATCTTGTGAGTGTGAGTATTTAGATATAGTTTCAGTCAATAACACCTAGCTAGGAGACACTGTACATATGCTACAGATCAATATTTTGTTCACACATTATTAAAGACAAACAGTCACATTCTTTTATTTTGCCACCTCATTTAATTGTTTTTTAATTAAATAAAAAAACGTAAATACATTGCTCCACGTCTTGCACGTTCTGAGTTTTTGCTTTCATTGGACTAACACCACTGCCTCTTCAGTAACGATTCACGCTGCCTCCACCATTCTGAATCATGCAATTGCCTTTGTTTGACACGCATCTATTTTGCCCCGCTCTGTTACGGTGCTACTTCATTCATTGGTTTTTTTTTTCTCCGCTGCTACGATTCAGTTTTTGCTTTCACTATGTGCGGAATCGGAACGGTGGAGGTAAAGAGGGAGAGGGCAGCGTGAATCATTACAGCGGATGTCATATGAATCTTTACGGCAAGGGGGTAAAACTCAATATCCGAATACTGTTTACGCTTATTTTATTTTATTTTATTTTTATTTAATTAAAAGACAATTATATGAGGTGGCAAAATAAATATGTGATTATTTCTCTGTCTAAAATAATTTTATATTAACAGTATATGAAAAAATAATCTCTAAAAAGTATTTTTTTTTAATTTTCAATTTTTTATTCTCAGTTTAGCTGTATATTTATTAACTTTAAAAAGAAATCATTGTTTATTTTATTTATAGTTTTTTCAGAAAAAAAATTATAAATGAATAATCATTTCCTAGATTTAAGTTGTTAAAATATAAACACTAAATTATATATAAGCACCCCTGAGTGCATCCGAGAAGCAATAAAAAATCATTTTTCTTTTAAAAAATACTCTCTAACGCATAAGAAAGCATTGAACTGTTCCTTTGTTTAATTTTTACTTTTTAGATCTAATTATAAAATATTTTATTTAACATTTTTCTCTAATTAAAATTTTCTTTCAAAGTACAAGAATTAATGATTTTTTTAATAAAATTTTGTAATACTTATTTTTGCCGTGGGACTGAAGTATCTCGTAGTAAATTTTATATGTATCCATCCACCCTTTTTAGATAAAGCATACTTAGTGTATTTCATTCAAGACAAGCGTATAGATATACCATCAAAAACATATGGATGCCATCCACTTTCATTTTATTTCCTAAAATCCACTCTCCCCTAGACTATTTTAATTTGATCATACTACTAGAAAAAATGATTTTAACATCGTTACTTTAACATCAATTTTTGATAAAATCGATGTTATTTGATCAATTGGTAACATCAATTTTTATAAAAGCTTTTATTATCATTTTTTCCAAATTAAAAACCCCCCTTCTCTTTTGCGCTCAGTGTCAATACCTTCACTCAGTCTCACTTGCTCTCACCACTCTCACTTGCGACGTTGTTCACTCTCACCATAGGTGTCGCTGTTGGCGATCATCGTCTTTCGTTGGCTTGGTTGTTGTCTCGAGCCTTCGTCACCATCACTTTGTGTTGCAGGTGAGAACCATATTTCTTCAACACATTTTCTGCCTAACCATATTTCTTCAACACATTTTCTGCCTAACCATATTTCTTTTTCATAATGTTTCCTGGTATTAATTAGGAAGTTAGTGTTGTCTGTGTTGCTTAATTTTTGCATTTGACTTTTGGAACAAAGAGCTTCCAATAGTAACTTATGGCGGGGAGGATCCCCTTGGTTATGATGTGGATCTGTTTCTCAGTCCACTATTGGTCGTTAGGAAGCTTAACATGTTAGACTTGTCTGATTTTGCTGACATGGAATTTGAATTGATTGGGTAGTTTGAGAACTGCTTTAAGCCTTCTTCTAGCTTTTTTAACCTCATCAATTTTAGTTTATCCATAGAAAAATCACACAGATAACATTAGCTATTGCCAAAAACATTATTTACATGGTTACATGGAAGGAAGACAAATAGGTTACCTTCAATTGTGAATATGCCTTTGCTGCGCGCTCTCTCTAATATAGCTAGCTTATCTTTCAATCGTTGCATCTCTGCCTATATATATGCAAGGACATAATTAATCATAAATTTTTCTTGCCCATAAAAAAATTTCAGCACTTTAAAGTATACTTTGGAATTGAAATTAGCTTTTTCTTGATAGGATTTGGACCTTTTAAAAAAATCGTATATATATTGGTCTTGGATAATGAAAATAATAGTATTTTTGGACTAAATAGGCAGGACCATATGAGCACCAAAGATTTGGACTAAGAGTCTGTTTGGATATAAGGCTAGAAGTGTTTTTGAGAGCTTTTCTACTGGAAAAAGCTCTATATTTCCAGTAGAAGAGCTCTAAAAAACACATGTGATTTGTATCCAAACAGAGCCTAAATTGGTATTGGATGGTTTGGCTAAGTTTTTCAACATCCAAAATCTTTTGACGATGTGTTTTCTATAAGATTTTGTTCTCCTCCTGTTCATGGAAGTTATAAATTGGCTTAAGTGCTTAAAGTTAACTATAGAAACTAAGTGTGAAAATGGAAACATAAAGAGTATGCCTGGCATATTTCAATCTATCTCTTCAAATCAAAATTCTCAATTTCAACTTCCTCAACTATTAAAATTGTCTCTAGTGCACTTATTAAAATCTTCTCTGCTTCAAGCAATTCTACCTCTTTTGACTTTGTGAGTTGTGCCAAAGCTTTCTTATCTTCTTGAAGTGATGCAATCTGAATTCTTATCTTCTTTGAGTAGTGCTAGGCATTTTTATGCATATAGTATAAATAAATTAATCTGTATGTAAAAAATTCATAATAGTGGTAATCTTGCTATGCGCTATATCGTTATAGCATTTTGGCTTTACAACTCAAGTGAAGTAAATGCTTTAACTCTAAAGTGTTTTCGCACAAGAAACACACTAGAGGAATTTCAATGAGCAGATCAGCACATACTTCTGGGTGTTCTTTTATTCTTCTTTATTTTTTCCCTTAAAAAAATTCTAGGTATTAAAGATAACTGAGGATCAATGGCTTTGAGTCTGGTCCACTTGGTAAGAGAACATTTTTCAAAAGAGGATTGTATCCTCCAGAAAGATTTTCTGTTTTGCCATTCATCCAATACTTATCCTTTTGTTTGTTATGAAACCTTGCTGCACAAATTTTTGGATAGCTTTCAAGTAAATTTCAACTTCCAAGCTTAAGACAACATTTCTATTCTAACAGTATATGTTGCTCCTTGGTCTCTTTCTTACATTTACTACTTGTACCACAACATACTCTTTCTTGGATCAGTAAAATAATATCTAAAAATTGAACCACAACATCGGTTTTTCTAAAAATCAATGTTGTGGTACACTTGACAACATCAATTTTCCTGAAAATTGATGTTGATTTTTTGCATATTTTACATTTTTTTGATTTATTTTTTATTATACGAAGTTGGTTTTCTTAAAAACTAATATTGTATGTAAGGTTTCAGGTGTCCATGTGGCACTTTAATGTTACAATGTGGTAATTACATAGTAGTTCTAATGATAATTATAATGACCCTGTGACTAATCTGGGTTCGTGTGACCGGGGTGTCATACAGGGAGTATAAATTGGAACTCGGATAAGGGAGGGCTGTAAATATAAACCTTTTAAAGCCGGGATCGTGTTGAGTATGTTAGTATTTATAAGGAGACCGGGTTAGTGCGTGACTGGGTTGTCGCTTATGTATTCTGGGAATAAGCACGGTAAAGAAAGGAACCTAGACAAGGAAGGAAATAATGACCAGGTAGCGATCCCAAATGAACTTGTATCCTTCTTCCCTTCGAGCTATCGAGTAGCGATCTCGGACGAGCTCGTGTATTCTTCCCTTCGAGTTACCGGGTAAGTAATCTCGGATGATCTCAGACGAGGGCGGAACCTTGGACTCGGGAAGCGCCAAGGTAGAAGCCCGAGTGAGGCCGGATAAGGTCGAACGATCTCAGACGAGGACGGAACCTTGGACTCAGGAAGCGCCAAGGTAGAAGCCAAGTAAGGTCAGATAAGGTCGGATGATCCCGGACGAGGTCAGACAAGGATGGACCTCGGAGTTTACAAAGTGCCTAGGACAGACTCCAACGTTATGCAATCGATTACATAAGTGTTGTAATCGATTAAAAACACCTAGTACTTACTTGATACCTTGCACATGCACAAGGGTATCTGGGTTACTAATGCCGAGTTGCGCAAGGTAGGACCCCGAACGAGGTTGCCTGGGCAACGCATATTCTATTGTATTAAACCAACCCGGCAGCGTAGTAGAAATATGGAGATCCCGGTAGTCCTTCGTAAAATAAGTAAAATATATTTAACTCGCCAACCCGGTAGTTGGTGCTTTCACAAGTTTACCTTATGCACGTGATCCACATTGACTACCAGGTTACTTAGGTGACACATGTGGACTTAAGTGACGTATGCGACGTGCGTTGACTCACTGGGTATATAAGTAACGTGCGTGTGGGTCATTTCCTTACATGACTCATTTTTCTCACTGACCCTTCACCATAGACACTCTCTCTTCCTCCTTCCACTTCTTCCATTAACGAGCAAGGAAAAGCTTTGAGTCTAGTGAAGAGAAAGTAATTTAGGACGTCAAGCTTGGGAAAAAGTTGTTCCCTAGTTTCGTTAACAACCTTAGAGGTAAGAAACACTGGTCTAACCTTAAAATCTAACTGTTATGGATTTTGGGTTAGGTTATGCTTGGCCCTTTTGGGGGTCTGCATGTCACCAGTGGGTGACTAGTTCTTATAACCTGGAAAAGTATAGAGTTCCTCTACATGCAACGGTTGAAAACTGCTTATAACTTCTTGCATGCATGTATGTAGGGCGTGACGCTGAGGATAGTGGTGTTTGGAACCGCGAGGCCGAGAGAACCAGTGCAAAGCTTAGAACAGGTAAGCTCTCTATTCTTTGGAGTTCTTCCCCTCAACGGTATATGATTTGATTAAGAACATGTATATGATTTGCACTGTGATGATATGTTGTGATGTGTGAGAATTCTCTGACCAGTAGAATGGACAAATATGGACTTCCCTTTGAGCCAAAGTGATGTGGAACAACTCTAAGTGGTCAATTAGTATATATGAAAACCCTGAGAGAGAATGTCCATTAAGTTGGATGAACCTCTCTTGGAAGAGCCATATACGTCTACGCAGAACCCGGAGGGAATGTGCCCATTAAGTTGAATGGTCTTCCTCAGGCAAGGATATACGAGAGTATGTGCCTATTAAGTTGGATGATCTTCTCTTATATATCTGTGTGATTATATACATGTGTTGTATTTATGAAAGTCGGGATGACTAGTTTGTGTAATGCCTGTTTTGATGCTATGTATCGTGGAAATGAACCCGGGGAAGGAGAGGCCTTCCAGAACCCGAAGTTTACTGAGATTATTGTCTTACCCCGGTTGGGGATTATATGTGTTTGTAGGTGATGAGCACAGGGAGGAAGGCGGATCCCGGGGTAAGAGGCCCCGGGTAGCAAGTAGTCCGAGGGTTTCCGGACCAGAGGCCAAGCCGGGATGGGTTCCGTGTGAACCTTAATTATGTTGTGGGCATGCCGGCTATGTTTTATATATATGTGTGTATGTGTTGTAACCCGGGCCCCCCTTTTTTTATGTAACCTGGCCCTGACGGGTGAACGAACAAGTGTGTAGTTTTAAATTTTTACGTGTTCTCACCATGCATAATGTACAATAGATTATTGTATTTTATATCGACGTACTATGACGTCATCCTTCTGTTGCTTCCTAATTAATTATTGTTAATTAATTGCTGCGCTTAATGACCGTATTTGAATGTTAACAACCGGATGCATACGGGGTGTTACATTGTGTAATGTATGTTAACATTGATTTTCAAATATCTATGTTAGCATTGATACTTTTAATGTCTAGTTTCAACATCGGTTAAAAACCGATGTTAAAGATCCAAAATAATCAATGTTAGAAACTTATTTTCTAGTAGTGTCGATACATGTTGTGGACACAACTAAATTTCTTAATTTTGAATTTTTCTTCATATGATACTTGTGACAACAAATGATGTAGCTTTCTCAGCCCATGTTGTTCTAAATCATAGTTGTGAAATCTAGTTTGGTCATTAACCAAGTTGAGGTAGTGTGTCAGTGGGTCAGTGGTCCAACTGGTAGACCAGTAATTGACCCAGTTTGACCGATATATCTTAAAATTCAAAATTATATATGTATTTATTATATACAAGTATGTAATTAGCATTATTTGAGTAAGAAATGTCCATTCATACTCTAAAATCCAAATTAAGGTCAGATTGATTCAACCAGGATCCGGAGACCGACCCGGCCGGGTTTGACCGGGTCAACTACGTAACCGATCTGAAAGTGAAATCGATCCGATTAAGTCACCCGGTCTGGTCCGACAAGCCTGTTCGGACTGAGTTTGATAACAATGTTCTAAATACAACAATTACCATATTCTAGATTGCAATGTATGAAGTACATATTTTTCTTTTTAATATAGTTTTGCTTATATATTCATTGTTAATGTTTAGAATTGTAAATTGTCCTAAAAGTTGTGAGTTTCTTATGCAGCATAGAAGTCAAACAGTCTCTAAAATAGCTTTTGGAGTTGTCCTTGCTGTGTTGTTGGGTGGAGCAATTTGTTTCTTCATAGCCTTGCCTCAACATCGTTGGCTTTGGCTAGTTTTCGTTTTTACGTATGTTATCTCTCTTCATTTTTTGTGTTCTCAATGTCATTATATATTTTTTTTTACACACTCGATGGCATTATATTGTGAATTCTTAACCTAGCTCTTTTAATTTAAGGAGGTACATTTGAGGCAAAAATACCAAAGGGGCAATTACTTTTATAACTTACTAAATGGGAATAAATTTCAAAATAATATCTACAAAGGAGTAAGTCGTAGAATACGCTACGACTTCTGAAGGTAAAGTCGTAAATTAATTCACAACTTTTGTTTTTTACTGAAGTGGTAAAAAAGTAAACAACTTCTAATTTTTTTCAATTATGATTTTGAAGTCGTAAATATTTTAATTTTTTAAAATATTTATTAGAATTTGTAAATTGATTTACGACTTTAAAGTCATAATTTGAAATTCTAACAATAATGATGATGATGATAATAATGATGATGGTCATGGTGGTGATAATGTTCTTCCACAACAATAAACAATTACACATAATTATCCTAGAATAAGAGGAAAAAAATGTCATAAAATAAGAGGACAACAACCACCAATAAATCAAGTGCAACAAGATGAAATATCTTGACGCATATCTAGAAGAATCCGTTATGAGACATCATCCCACTATTAATATTTTTTAAAAACATTTTAATATTTTAATTTAAATTTAAGTCTTTTATTCACGTTATTTTTCTAATTTACAAAACAAATCATAATGCTTAATATAGAAAATATTAAATAATATAATATAAAAATACATTAAAATAAAAAACAATATAGAAAAATATAAAATATTAAATAAAAATATAAAAATATATATTAAATAAAACTATAAATTAAAACTAATTTAAATCCGTTAATAATTAATTAAAAAAATTACGACTTTAAAATTGTAAATTAATTTATGAATTCTAATAAATATTTTAAAAAAATTAAAATATTTACGACATCAAAGTCGTAATTCAAAAAAAATAGAAGTCACTTACTTTTTTTACGACTTTGGTAAAAAAGAAAAAATAACAAAAATTTTTAGAAGTTATAAAATACCCTATGACATATCTGGTGGATATCAATTTAAAATTTATCCTCATTTGATAAATCATAAAAATAATTGTCCCCTTTGCCTACATTTGATTATTCAAAATCATAGAAGTGCCATATGTTAATGGCTAAACATCAGATTAGTCACTATTGTTAATGAAAATTAAAATAATAATATAAACATATGTACGTAGGGTCTTAACAATATGATATATTTTATTGATGAATAAAACAGTGGGTAAGGTAAATTGATATATATATATATATATATATCGTAATACCTTACTGTTAATATAATACTTCATATTGGTAATTAATATGGACTCGCAATATTTATACCAACATTTTAATATATGTTAAAGACAATACTAGTGTCATGATGAAGTAATTAATCTTATTCTTAATGCTTAATCTATCTTTTTTTTTTGTGTGTGTGTAACACAATGGGTTGAACATAATAATTGGGTAGAAATGAATTAGCTAGATGAGATTATCATTGGAGATTTCGTAATACCCGTTCTGTTTTTCTTTTTTCTAATTTCGTTGAAATTGATCATGTTGCAGTGTCATCCATGTTTGTTTGACGATTATAAAATATATTCCATAGATGAGTGATTTGTCCTAATTTGCATTATTTTGTCCTTAGTTGCTTTTCCCCGTGTTCCATTTTAGTGCTTTTGATGTATAATTGTCTCTATTTATCTATATGCTATATGATGGATCAATATTCTATTTTTATGTTATAACGGATTGTTCTGTTTTTTTCCTACTGATTAATTTTACTGTATATCAATAAAAGAATTTTCTTAGGCGTGTGGTATTCACTGTTTTATAAGGAAGATATCAGAAGACTTGGTTGCTAATTACTTTTGTGCATTAATGACTTGCATAATTGATATGTGATTCATCATGAAACTAAAGCATGCTTGTTGATAAATAAGAAATTGACTGTTGCATAGCGAATACATGAATTAGGTTTTCTAAATAAGTGACATGCAAGAAGAAGTCAGTCATATCATTAATGAATATTTTTTTTTATTGGCAAATGTTAATGATTAGTTTATTAGTTTTTATTTGTAAGAGATCAACCAGCTACCTTTCTTTCCTTTTTAACCACCCAACCAACCTTATACATCATATTATGGAATATAAATATATATGATCTAAAGAAGGGTAGTTACTAATTTGGCTTTTGTGGAGTATTTCAAAAGATTTGAATTTGAAATACTTACTAGAGAGATGACATATTTAATGCATCAAATTTTGCTTTGTCTCAATTTTGAAAATATTTTTTTATTTTCTTTCTGTTTTATTTAAACTGTCTAATTAATTCAATTAGTTTCTTTCCATTTTTATTAAAACGTTTTGTTACCTCAATTATCTTCTTTTTGTTTTTATTTAAATGATCTAATTACCTCAATTATTTTGTTATCGTTTTTATATTTTCCTTATCCTATAAATATAGCCCTCTACCTTCAGTTTTAAAGACACCACTCACACCAGAAACGAAAAACATTTTTTTCTTTTTACTCTCTCTTTCTCTTTGGGTTCTCTTTCTTGTTCTTGCTAGTTTTTGTTCCCTGTTCATAGGAAGGACTTGTTAAATCCTGAGAGATTTGCACACTATGCAGATAAATCCTTAAGTACAACGTGTGTAACACACATCTTGGGTCTTGCTCTTGCCTAGACAATTCCACACCAATCAGCAATCATGAACAACAATCTTAAGGATTTAATGGTGACAACATGGACGAGGACGAGCCCTATATTCCCAAATCTATCTCTGGCACGGTCAACTATGCTAGGTTGTTTTTGGAAGTATCCAAAATTGAGGTTTTTGGAGGGCAGAATTTTCGTAGGTGGTAGGAACGTGTCTACAGTGTACTGGACATGAGCGGAGTTGCTTTCGCACTCATTGACCCCAAACTGTATCCTCCTGCAAACATCAAATTCATTCAGAAGTGGTCTTTCGCAAACAAAATATATCGCCACACCATTATTACTACTCTTTCTAATGAGTTGTTTGATCAAAGACGTCCTAATCACAATCACTACTACAAAAGCCCTTTTTAACGACGCGCCTTCAAAGACAATTGTAATAAAATTGTCTTAGAAAGTGAAGTGGTGATAATTTTGTAAATATGTGAACAATTTCAAAGACGAGTTTCGTAAAACCATCTTCGAAAACAGGTATTCAAAGACGGTTTTCATAAAACCGTCCTTGAAGATCGTGCGTTCATTTAAATTAGGAAATTTGAAAGGGTAGAGTTGTGTTAGGTTTACGCATTAGCTTCCCTTCCTCCTCGACCTCGACTAGCTTCGTCTCCGCCAGCAGCGTCGCCTTCTCGCCCTCGCAGCTCTTTACCGGCTCGGCCTGCTGCCGCCATCTCTATCATGATCGTCGCCAGCTGCTCTGCCAAAATTTCGCCACCTGCCGGTCACTCCTTCAAGCCTCTTCTCTATCCTAATGATGCTCTTCACCGGTGTCTCGTGTAGCGAGAGAGAATGCCGATGTCGGTCGTCTTCCTCCTTGCTCTTCTCAACTTGGTTTTCTCTTTCCAAGGTACTTTCACAGTTTCACTTTAGTATTGTTTTGCTGTTTTGATTTTCTGCTTATCTTTGGGCTAATTTGTGTGGTGGTAATGAAAATTGAAGTAAATGTGGAGTAATGGAAGAACGGGAAGAACAACGTAACGTACGAGTTTGTATTATTTGGTTATTTTGCGCTAATTAACTCCGCCTATGTGTGTTTGCATGCATGACCTGTCCCAAGACAGGATAAAGGAAGAGGGTTGGCGTCAGGAGTTGCGAACCGGCCATAAAAAATTAGCTATTCTTATGTGATGAACCTTTATGATATTTCATTGGGGCGTTCCCTTCATAGTGACGAGTTACATCAGGCCCCAGATGTATCGAAAAATGGGCTAGGGTCCTCGCCACAAGGCAAGGCGCTACATCGATCCCGGGATGTAGTGAAAAGTGTGCTAGGTCCATGCCAAAAGGCAAGGCGCCAAGTCTTCACTCGGATTTGGTGACAAAAAGGCAAGGGTTCCAACACGTAGATGGGTAAGCGTGGTGGGCAAACACAGCCCAAGGGTTTAGGATAAAATTGGGAAGCTGGAACATAGGAACATTAACGGGTAAACTGAGGGAGTTAGCAGATGTCTTTGCCAGAAGGAAAGTGAATATTATTTGCTTGCAAGAAACTAAGTGGGTTGGAGAAAAGGTCAAGGAAGTGGAGGGCACCGGTTTCAAGTTGTGGTATACAGGTACTATCAAGAGTCGTAATGGAGTTGGAATTATGATCGATAGAAGTTTCAGAGATAAAGTCGTTGATGTAATAAGGAAAGGCGACAGGTTAATGATGATTAAGCTTGTAGTGGGGGATCTTATTTTAAATATCCTTAGTGTGTATGCACCCCAAGTGGGATTACTATCAGATGAAAAGAACCAATTTTGGAAAGACTTGGAGGAGGTTCTGAGAGGGATACCAAGAGAGGAGAAGATTTTCCTAGGAGGTGATCTAAATGGGCATGTTGGTAAAAACAATGGAGGTTTTGATAGAATTCATGGTGGTTTTGGCTATGGGACGAGAAATGAGACTGGAGAAGATGTCTTGAACATTGCACTAGCCTATGATTTGATGCTAGCGAACACTTTTTTCCAGAAAAAGGAGTCTCATCTTATCACGTATCATAGTGGCCAAAATCGTAGTCAAATTGATTTCTTTATGACTAGACGGGAAGATAGAAATTCGTGTATTGACTGCAAGGTCTACCCTGGAGAATGTGTGGCGACGCAACATAAGTTGGTAGTTCTAGAGGTTAGGTTCAACAAAGTTCTTAATTTGAGGAAGAAGGATCAAAACCCAAGGATAAGATGGTGGAAGCTAAATGAGGAGAAACAAATAGAGTTTAAGGAAAATATGTTGCGTGAAGAACCGTGAGAGTTTATTGGAGAAGTTAATGAAATATGGAATAAGATGGCTGTGTGTGTTCAAAATGTGGGAAGAAGGGTGTTAGGTGAAAGCAAAGGAAATAAAGTTCTTACAAAGGAAACTTGGTGGTGGAATAGAGAGGTGCAAGAGGCTATTAAACAGAAAAAGGAATGCTTTAGATCTTTGCATAAATGTCCCAATGATGAGAATTTGCAAAAGTTTAGAGTAGCGAGAAAAGATACAAAGAAAGCAGTGCGGGAGGCTAGAGGCAAAGTTTTTGACGATTTGTATAAAAATCTTGGGAGCAAGGATGGGGAGAAAGGTATTTACAAACTTGCAAAAATGAGGGATAAGAAGAGTAAATACCTCACCCAAGTTAGATGTATCAAGGATGAAAATCAAAAACTTTTGGTGAGGGATGAAGATGTAAGTGAAAGATGGTTAAACTACTTTAACAATCTTTTTATTGGTAATGGTGACAAGAGTGATGTGGTTTTGAAGGACGTTTTTGATGATCTGAATAGAAGATTTGTGCGCATAATTAATACACATGAGGTTAAGGAGGCTTTAAAGAGAATGAAGATAATAAAGCGTTGGGACCTGATGACGTCCTTATTGAAGTGTGGAGGGGCTTGGGAGATGTAGCAATAAAATGGTTGACCAATCTTTTTAATAGGATTCTTCAAACAAACAAGATGCCTGATGCTTGGAGGAAAAGTATGCTTGTGCCTATTTACAAAAACAAGGGAGATATCCAGAATTGTTCAAACTATAGAGGCATCAAGCTCATGAGCCTTACTATGAAGTTGTGGGGGAGAGTTATCGAACATCGCCTAAGGAGGGAGACCAAGGTTTTAGTAAATCAATTTGGATTTATGCCAAGAAGATGTACCATGGAAGCTATTTTCTTGATGAGACAATTAATGAAAAGGTATAGGGAAAGGAAGAAAGACTTACATATGGTGTTCATAGATCTTGAGAAAGCATATGATAGAGTCCCAAGAGAAGTCTTATGGTGAACTCTTGAGAAGAAAAAGGTAGCATTAAAGTATGTTAATGCAATCAAGGATATGTATGATGGGACTACCACATGTGTGAAATCCTGTAATGGAACATCAAGGTATTTCCCTATCACGGTAGGTGTCCACCAAGGTTCATCTCTTAGTTCGTATCTTTTTGCCTTAGTGATGGATGAACTAACGAAAGATATTCAAGAGGAAGTGTCATGGTGTATGCTTTTTGCAGATGATATCGTACTTATTGATGAGACCAAAGATGACATGAATAGGAAATTGGAGAAGCACTTTGGAGTCTAAAGGATTCAAGATAAGCAAGAGCAAGACGGAGTATACGAAGTGTGAGTTTTCGCGGGATAAAGATGGTAATCAAGACACAGTGCAACTACTTGGTCAAGAGGTACCCAAGAAAGATGTTTTTAGATACTTGGGATCAATGTTGCAAAAAGGTGGTGAGGTCGATGAGGATGTAAGTCATAGGATTAGAGCAGGGTGGATGAAATGGCGGAGTGCATCGGGGTTTTTGTGTGGCCGCAAGATTCCCCTTAAGCTAAAAGGAAAATTCTATAGAACAACTGTTAGACCGGCAATGCTGACCAGAACATAGGCAACATGAGCATAAAATAGGGGTAGCAGAAATGAGGATGTTAAGGTGGATGTGTGGATATACGAAGATGGATAAGATAAGAAATGAGGATATTCGACGAAAGGTATCAGTGGTACTGGTATGTGAAAAGATGAGGGAGCATAGATTGAGATGGTTTGGGCACGTTATGAGATGGCCACTGGATGCTCCTGTAAGAACAAGAGTTTGTTACCAAGAGTTAGACACAAAGAGAGGGAGAGGTCGACCGAAACTTACCTGGGGAAAGGTAGTTAAACAAGACCTAATGGAGTGAGATATTAGATTGGTGGACGGTATGTCTTAGGACGGAGTGGAGAAAAGCGATAAGCTTGGTGGAGGGTTAAACCTATTAGTAACTCTATGTTCCAGTTGTTCCCTTGTTTTAGTCCTTCTCCTCTTCTTTTCTCCCTTTTTTCTTTTCACCATTCTTTTTTTTAGCCTTTTTTTTCTCTCTCTCTTTTGTCTTATTTTCGATTTATCATTGGGTTCATCTACCACCGACCTTAATTAACTTGGGTTAAAGGTGTTGTTGATGATGTTGGCTATTTTGCGCTAGTTCCGTAGTACTGTAGCTTTTTTTTTTCTTCTTCTTCATCGCTGGAATATGTATGAAGAAGATGTTAATGCTTTCTCTGGGAAGTGTAAGCTACACGTGAACCCTTGACTCGTAATGAATATGTGGCAGTTACTTGCCAGGTTCAATGTCAAAGTCTGAGACTGGGTATGTAAATGTCTTCTAGTTCTGTAGCTTGGTAGCAACTGGGGTTAGCACAGTCACTTTTTGAACGCCTTGTTCTACTTGGTGTCAAACCAATTAGGCTGCAGGTAAAGGATGTCTTAGGTCTCATGGAAGAATTACTAACTACCTGCTATGATATCCATACCTTAGGCTTTTTCATTGTTTTATCCGGGCTTGTAATATCCCATTGTGACTTTTTGTTTAGCTTATTTTTCTAATTTTGTTCACTATACAAACTTTGAGAGGTTTTTGTTTTATTATCTCAAACAGGTTCAGTATTGTATGCATCCATGCCTTTCAAAATTTCCCTCAAACAGCTTCTGTGAAGGCACCCTGCAAAATGGAGTCACTGTTAATGCTCTATTTTCCAATTTTGCATGGTAGTTTCAATGTCAGAGAAACTTTGCTGGACTTGTACCTGTTTTACTTGGAGGTGACTAGAAGAGGAGGATATCACCAGGTATATTTCATTGCCTTGTGGTCCACGTTGACCTCACACGATTTTAGTTGTTTTTGTATGTGTATCTTGTCTGTAATGGAGCTTCTATATGCATGCAAGTTTATTCATCCAAATCAGTCGTGGTTCTATAATCAAGAGAGGCTAAAATAATTTTATGTATGCATGAATTTGTCTCAGATATTCAATTTTAATATCATGCTAGTGTTATGAATTTTCTCTTAAATGTTTCAAATATCCAGGTTGGTCGAGAAAAGAAATGGGGTGAAGTAGTCTTTGCCCTGAAATTGGAAGGGAATAGTGTAAAGTTATGTGCTCAAGTTGAAAAGTTTTATGCGTATCTTCTCTATCAGTTTGAGAAATTGTACTTTTATAGGCATCCTACAAAGCAAGCTGGATCTTTCAACACCAAAGGTTAGCCCAAGAGACCTATTATCTGTTGTTATTTCAAGTACATATAAATTCAGTGTGGCAATTCACACATAATTTTGATATATGGGACCTCGACAGTTTTTACTTATATAGTTTACATGTACTGCTTGGACATAACACAAGACATTTCAGCAGCTTCACTATATGATGTTTTTGCTACATTTTGGTCTTAGAAAATGTTCTGTTTAATGTTAAAGGCTTTTTTTCCCTTCTCACATCTTCCATTTTTTTAAAGGTCCACTTCAAAAGAAGAGGAATTCAACAACTAGTTTATCTCATAAAATGAATATTAAAGATGGTCAGAAGGTCATAGAGATGTCCAAGGACTACTCTTGCCATATGACAGGTTTGTGACTTGGCTAAACACTTTTCATATCCTAAAACAATATACACAGTTTTATTCAACAATGTAGTGGTCTTTTGTGACTTTAGAAGTGCTTATGCAATACTTTGGATTCCAACTTTAGCAGGGGCAGGGTATGTTAAACAGCCGGTGCTTTTATCGCCACCCTCGAATGTCAAGGAAATGAAGAAACGCCGAGGTTCTCCACCGGGACAAAAGACTGCATATTAGATATTCCTCAAGCATGAATGTGCTTGATTGAAAACTTGTAGTCATGCCTTAGATGGCCAGAAAATCCTACGTTTGGCTATTGATACATGGAGGAATATGTCTGACATTGAGAAATAGGTATATAGAAGTTGACATAATATCTATTCTTTGAAAGATATATCATTGTTCTTTTTCTTATGCCACTATGGGGTTTGCTTTCAATTTTCCACTTCTGATTACATTTCATGCAACCATATGTGGAGGAAAGCAAGAAGAACAAGGAAGAAATTAAGGAAGCAATGAATGGTCACAATAAACAGCAGAGCACCCAAGATACCATCAAGGAGAAGAAGTGGCATAGTCTGAGTGGTGATTATCTTGTAACTTCACAACCTGAGACAGATAACTCCCTTGTCAACCAAGCAACTACTGGGTTAGTTCTTAAAATGACTAAAAAGCACCAACGGATCCTTCATATCTAATGGAGTGGGATGCTTATTGTTCACTGGTTTTGCCAACTAGGGAATCCTAGACTTATTTATGAAGGTAACCACATGGCTGGAGTGATTAGCTAAGAAAGATTGTTCTAGAAGTAGCTGCATATTGATAGTTAAGGGCGCTTTCAATGACTGTCATTAGCAGCTTGCAGGAGAAGCCAAGACTAGGCCTCATGGTATTGGTGGCTCACAGGCTTAACTTTAGATTTGGCTGATATTCAATATTCCACTCCCTAGAAAGGAATAATGGAAACGTGTAACTAAAATAAGCTCTTTTGAGGGAAAGGTGTGGGCTTCCTAATTGAGTTGAAATATGAGTCTCAATGAGGTGAAGGCTGTGACTGAGGGTGTTGAGAAGATAAAAGTACCCCTGTTCTAGAGCATTGTACTTATTTTTAATGCAAAAGAGCCTTGTACTTTGTATAACATGAAGTGGTTAGGAAGGCATGACTCTCAAGATGTTTTGGAATATTTTAAGAGAACCTAGCCATATGAAATATCGGTCCAATACGTTTATCTATGATGCAATCTATTTTAAATCTTGGATGAGCACAATATGATGTATCTTTAATTTGCAGAATGCTCATTAAGTTTCCAGAAAAAATATTGTAGCTCTTTACTTTTCCAGGGAGGAGACAACCATTAAACAACTTGTAAGTGTTACGAAGGACACAAGAAAAGGTGGTCCTTTAGAAGGAGCACATGTTCACATTGTCCACTTGTCTGATTCGAGTGCTTCCTTAGATCTGATTAAGGTATTATGTGCATTGAGTTGCCTAATTAAAATTAAAAATGGAATTTACCAATTGATATGAGTGCTAATATATAAATTTATATTGTACAGGAAGCAAAAAGTCATGGTGACAACATAAGTGTTGAGACTTGTCCCCATTACTTAGCTTTCACATCTGAAGAGATACCAAATGGGGATACTCATTTTAAGTGTTCCCCACCCATTCGTGATGCATACAACAAAGACAAATTATGGGAGGCTATATTAGTATGCTTCCTCTCCAAAAATACAAACTATTCTCTTTCTTTTATGATCATTTACGAACTCATTTGCTTTTTACATGTTTTATTATTCATTTCAGGAGGGACACATTGACCTATTAATTACCGATCATTCACCAACTGTGCCTGAACTCAAGCTTATAGAGGAGGGTGACTTTTTAAAGGCTTGGGGGGGCATATCATCTTTGTAGGTCAGTGATTTTTCATGCAGTGAACTTAAACATTTTATTTACTGCAATAATATAAACCTATTTGAAATCAATTGTAAATCTACAAGTTTATTGTTGAATGAATACTTAGTCACGGTCATATGGAGAATACAAATATCTGGTGAGGATATCCATTGTAGTTTTATTATTTGTAATTACCAGTATTCGTTCTAGTGATATAAAATATTCTTGAGATTCCACTGAATGACAATAATGGGCATTTTGGAAGAGATTATGGGAAGAGCTTATGAATACTTCCTTTTAGAAGACTTCCTTAAGTTCTTCTACCTCAAATGAAATAGACTTCTGGTGTAGCTTATCAAAATAAGCTCTTTTAAACTTATTCGATTAAGTTTGATGATCAAATTTATAAATAAACCTTCAAGTGATAAGAGCTTAATTGGTTACCCAAATGCACCCTAAAACTGTGGCTTTCAAAGGCAATTTTATATAAAATGTTTTGAACTTGTAACTAGAGGGTGAGCATAAAGCATCCAGTCATCCTTAAGAACCATGATGATTGATTTATGCCATATTTTAATCAGAAAGCCATGAGCTAGTTTCCTTTTTTTAGAGTTTCAATTGAATTTGATATGTTTTATATTGCAACTATGGATGCTATAATTGGTCTAAGGACTGTTTATAAGTTAAACTTAAAACCATTTCAAACTATTTATATGGTGGCTTCTTGCTAAAGTTTTCTTAAAATCATTGAAAGGGATGCTTCTATATAGTTAGTGTTTACGGTTTGATTTTAAAACTGTTTATATGGTATCGCTTCAAACGGCGCCGTTTCAAGGGCGTTGCAGGGAGTGAGCAATAAGAGTAGCACTGCGTTGGAGTAGCTCGACATCAAGCGTGGCGTATGCATCCCTTTTCGTAAGTAACGCATTCAACTCTTCTCTTTGTCACTGTGTTTGCGTTTTAAGTGCCTCGTTAGTTAGTCTTGAAGCATCTACAACATAGGCTATATGCTTGGATTAAAGTTGGGAAAGTACTTTTGTGAATTCCACAGCACAAAATGAAGAAGGAAGAGTGCATATTTGGATTAAAGTTTGGAATAACATCTTGTCACATTTGGCATTTAATTCGCCTTCTTTGTGAATAATGGCTTATCGTTCTTGTAGGGGATGGAAATTTATCCACGCATTGGAAAGCATTTTGACATAAAAGTCTTCACAAACTGCAGATTTGGAATGATGTTATGGGCTGTTCTTGCACTGACCTACTGCATAAAGCAGGTTGAGCCTCAAAATATGTATTCTTTTGTATAAATGTTGATGTCAATTAATACCAAATAGTTTCTTCTTATATCAGCTGCAGGTTTAGTGCAGAAACTGATGTTGAGCTCAATGAAGATAATATTGAGAAGGTTACTTTTGACTTTCATTATTAATATACAAGCATATACGTACGTTACACTTTCTGATAGATTTACTTTTCCTCTTTTTTCTTTTACAACTTCAAAATTTCTAGCTTTTGATTAAATTTACTGTCTTCCTATTCTATTAAATTTCCAACAAAGGCTTTTATATTTCAAAGCATCTACGATCATGCTAAAAGTTGATGGTGTAAGATCATTTGATTACGAAGAAATAGTCTTGGCTACAAATAATTTTAGCCAGTCTGCTCAAATTGGAGAAGGGGGCTATGGGAAGGTTTATAAAGGTCATCTTCTTGATGGCACTGTTGTTGCCATAAAACGTGCACAATAGGGTTCACTGCAAGGTGAGAAGAAGTTCCTTACAGAAATAGAATTGCTATCAAGGCTACACCAAGACAACCTTGTGTCTTTGATTGGATACTGTGATGAAGAGGGTGAATAGGTAACTTTAAATAAATAAAGGAAATACACAGCAGCAAAGCACAACTAGGGTTATTCTTTATGAATCTAGAGGCAATGGTTATTTTCATACGTAATTATGACGTAACTTTCTATGAATTAACTAGGGATGTTAGGAAAATCCACATTCATATTTTTTTGCTTATTCTCCTTTCAAAATATTTTGGGATAAGATTAGATATCTTATTAATCTGACCCTTCTTTTGTCACTTAATAATTGGATTCAATAGTATTAATAATCTGAAATTCGGCCACTTGCTTTTGGGCTGAAATCAGACAAGATTGATGTTGTTCAAAAGCTGGTTGCACGTGTATGGTGTGGCTATTATTATGAACTGTATACTTCTAAGTTGTAACTCAAATTTCACAAATGATGACACAACTTTGTTGGTTACAGTTTTCGACAAAGAATGGGATCGATATATGATTTATGGAACTGCTTTGATGATCGAACTTGGTAAGTTGGTGGTGTTTATATTGAAACCATTTTTCCTTTATACTTGCATAGTTTAAACAGGTTGTTGTTAAATGTTTCTGGATATAATGTCTGTTACCTTTCCATTTCAAGGTATTCCCTTGGTGGTGTAATCAGTGGGACTATCTATCCTGGTTTGACCTTGATAGCAGGCACCTTATGGTGATATGCATTTCAAACACAGTAATATTGGTTGTCATATGCTGTGATTTTCTCTGTTCATTTTATACTAAAAATATTAAATGGAACAGATGCTTGTTTCATGCATGGGAATAGGCAAATGATATTTGTACATTTAAATGGTTGTATTAGGCTATAGTGTGACCCTAACATTAAACAATTTCAATTTTCTATACTATTTAGTAGGATGATGAAGAATCCAATTATGACTATATTTCTTTCTTTTTCTACTTCTTGTTGATGCAGGTATATATATTGAGGATATATTTAAGTTCAACAGAACCACATGGTTTGGTTGATGATGAAGCAACTGCAGCAACAATATTAGTCATATATGTTATTTTCATTGGTGTGCTCACTAGGATGTTGCAAGCTATAAACTAGGATGTTTGTTTTAATGATGTTACATAAAATCATTTACATTTAATATAATGTTCCATGATATTTGACATAATTCCATGTCGAAGGGCATTTTATAGTGCTAAGCCGAATTCTGAATTTTAGTGTACTCACAATTTGGTTTGTTATTTATTTTATAGAATAAAAATTCTTCAATGTGGTGTTTTTTTGTAAGTGTAAATTCAGTTAAGTCCATTGGTTCATTTGGTAGTATATATAGAAAGCAAAAAAAAAAAAAAGACAGGAGCAACAAAGACGATTTTACGTCAAAATCATCTTTGTATATAAACAAACAAAGACGGTTTTGACTTAATCGTCTTTATAGGCATGTACAAAACAAAAAAAAAAGACAGAAGCAACAAAGATGGTTTTACATCAAAATCGTCTTTGTATATAAACAAACAAAGATGATTTTGACTTAAAATCATCTTTGTAGGCATGTACGAGAAAAAAATGATAGGAGAAACAAAGATGGTTTTATGTAAAAACCGTCTTTGTATATAAACAAACAAGACAGTTTTAACTTAAAATCATCTTTGTAGACATGTACGAAACCAAAAAAAACAAGAGCAACAAAGATGGTTTTACGTCAAAACCGTCTTTGTATATAAACAAACAAAGACAGCTTTGACTTAAAACCGTCTTTGTGGGCATGTATGAAAAAAAAAGACAGGAGCAACGAAGACGATTTTACGTCAAAATCGTCTTTGTATATAAACAAACAAGACTGTTTTGACTTAAAACCATTTTTGTAGGCATGTACGAAACAAAGAAAAAAAACAGTAGCAACAAAGACGGTTTTACATCAAAATCGTCTTTGTATATAAACAAACAAAGACGGATTTGACTTAAAACCGTCTTTGTAGGCATGTAAAAAAAAAAAGACAGGAGAAACAAAGACGATATTATGTCAAAACCATCTTAGTATATAAACAAACAAGACGGTTTTGACTTAAAATTGTCTTTGTAGACATGTACGAAAAAAAAGTGATCAATGAAGATAGTTTTGGCTAAAAACCGTCTTCGAAAGTATGTAAAAAAAATAGGGTTAACAAAGACTGTTCTACAACTGTCATCGTTTGCCTATATTGTAGTAGTGAATAACAAAAATAACAACTACCCACGTGCTCCTAGTTTGACTTTAAAAAAAAGCTTTTGTTTTGTTTGTGGAAACCTTGATCATCATGCACCTAGTGTAGGAAACGTGTCGTGAGAAACGACAACCTTCCTAAGCCCAAAGCTAACTTAGTTGAGGGTGAATGGGTGATATTATTGTTGTGGTTGTTTCTCAAGCAAACATGGTGATCAATGTGAGTAAATGGGTGGTAGACGCTGGGCTACCAGGCATATATGTGGTGAAAGAAATGCTTTTACCTCCTACACTCCTATGAGGGAATAAGATGTTTACCTTGGAGATTCCAACACTACTCCAGTTTTGAAATGCTTACCAGATAGATGACATATATAGATTGTTCTGTTTTTTGTGGAGTATTTCTAGAGATTTGATTTTGAAATGCTTACCAAATAGATGACATATGTAATGTTCCAGATTTTGCTCTATCTCAATTTCGAAAACCTTTTTATTTTATCCATTTTATTTAAACAATCTAATTACCTCAATTAGTTTCTTTATGTTTTTATTAAAACGTCCTATTACTTCAATTAGTTTCTTTCCATTTTTATTTAAAAGATCAAATTATCTCAATTATTTTCTTACCGTTTTTATACTTTTTTTATCCTATAAATAGTTTCCTCTACCTTTAGTTTCAAAGACACCAAAAACAAAAAACATTGTCATTTTTTACTCTCACCTTCTCTTTGGGTTCTCTTTCTTGTTCTTGCCAATTTATGCTCCTTGCTTATAAGAAGGGTCAGTTATGTCCTGAAAGATTTGCACACTAAGCAAATAAATCTTTAAGGATAGTGTGTCTAACCCAAGTCTTGGATCTTGCCTTGACGATTCCACTCCAGTCAGCAAACATGAACAACATATTGTTCCTTATCTTTTAATATTTAGTGTATAGGCAGTGATGAACTTCATGAGAAAAAGTATTGATGGCTGGAGTTCTGTTTTCACTTTTCTAGATTATTCTGGAGGGATAGCAAACTATGGACAAATGGTTATGCAATCAGTTGATCAAGGTCTGTTATCTCCTTTTCCAAGTGTCACATTGTAGTTTGAACTTTGAATTGACACTTTTCACTTAATCTTTAATTTCCTGGTGTTAGATTCAAGTAGCTGAAGACAAGGAATCAAGGTTGATGAAAATGATTTGGTTTTGATGTTTTTACATACCCACTCAAATTAGATGGCATTTGTAATTTTGATTAAAGCTTGGTTCATTAAGATAAATCCTTATAATCCTTTGCAACTATTAAGGAAATCATGCATACATACATTCATACATAGGTTGATAACCATATTAGAATGTGCAAATGAATAGAACTACATTAGTGCATCTAAACAAACATAAAATGGATTTACACTATTTTAATCGATTACGTGAGTAAAATAATCGATTACCAGCTTGTTTGGATTTCTGGAAAATGGTATAAGAACAGTTTAATCAATTACCATTTTCTTGTAATCAATTAAATAGTCTTGACACATATATATGAACACTGGTGTAATCGATTATCTGTGGAAATAATCGATTACATAAGGCATCTGCATAATTTAGCACAGCATGATGAACTGGTTTAATTGATTACCAAATAATTGTAATCGATTAAATATGCTTTGTAGTGTTTTTAACATGATCTGGCGTAATCGATTAAATGGTGTTATAATCGATTACCTCTGCTTGTGAAGATAACATGTCATTCTGGCGTAATCGATTAAATGGTAAAATAATCGATTATTATGTTCGGTCAAGATTTCCAGAACTTAGATGAACAATTTAATCGATTATGTATACGAAATAATCGATTACGGATGATAAAATAATCGATTACCATAACGAAATAATCGATTACAGTCTGTTAAATCAGTTTTTTTATAAATAGGAAAGTTGTGTCACTGAAATACATGAGATAAGAAAGAGAGCTTTCGTTCCTATCATTGTGTTTACATTCTCTAAAAGTTCAATAGGGTTTAAAAGTTCATTTTTAGAGTGTTGTTCAATTGAGTTAGATTCAACATGGATGCTTAGTCAAAGAACTCATTGTATGTGATCATTCATGTAAAGAGGTGATTCAAGAAGATTCAAGAAAGCATTTCATACATCATCTCAGGTTGTATAATTCGTTCATGTCCTTTTAGCTGCAAAGGAAAATGAGGTGATATCTTTCTTGTACCTTAAGCTTTGGTGTTTTGTAGTTTTGGTTGTAATTGTTGTAATTTTTTTTGTTGATTTTCCTTATAACATTTGGGGTTCTTTAAAGCTTTACTAGAAAGGGTTTTCTAGGGTAGAACAGAGAGGGGATCTCTGGTTCTAGGTCTTTTGAGAAATCTAGGGATTAGATTTTGAATTTTGCCTAGGGTAGGTGAAAGAGACCTTGTTGATTGCTTGTAAAGAACTAAGATTTGTTATAGTGGAACTCTAACCTTGTTTGGGTTAGAAGATAAACTGGATGTAGCCTCCGGGGTTGAGAGGTGAACCTGTATAAACTTGTGTGCATTTAAGTTTTGGTTTATGTTTTATTGAATTCTTGAGATATTAAATTTGTGTATCATTCAAACTTTGATTTAGCACAAGAGTTAATTGATTGGTGAAGAAGATTGTTTTCTAAGTTATTTTAATCTAAGATACGATCCAAATATTTCTTCCGGTGAACATTGTTTTGTAAGAAAATTCAAAAAGGGGACAAAAACCAATTCATCCCCCCTCTTGATTTATTGGATTAGATATTCATTGTATTTTCACCTGGTTCATGGGAGAACATTTATGGGAATATAGGGAAGCTAATGGTATCTCTGGTATGAACAGTGAAATATTTTCTTTTTCTTTATATAAGATATTTTGCTTGTGTATTTCTTTCCATTCTAAATTTTGCGTGTGTACATTAGACAAAATATTTTGCTTGTGATATATGCTCTTAGTTATCCTTAACAAATTAAGTTCTAAAGGAATTAATTAACTAAAGGAGCTGATAATTTGATCCTTCAATTTACTTTTTTATTTCAGTTTGCCTATCTAATTTTAAAAAGTTTTATTTTGACCCTTTTCTATTAAAAATAAAATAGTTTTTCCATTAACTTTTTGCATTAATGATGTTAATTTTGACCATTGTGACAAACACTCATCTATTGTAATATCTCTTAGAGTTTGTCGTGTATCACCAAGTTAATATGGTAGACTGGCGGAAAAACTAATTGATCTAACAAAGACACTATAAAAAATCAAAGTTAAACTTTTTAAACTTTGGGACCATACTAAAAACCAATAAAATAAAATAAAATGAAAAAGTAAAAGTATATTTTAGCATATCTCAGCTTCTTTTATGTAGTTGTTTGGGTTCAAGAATTTTAACTTCCTTTTGATGTAGAAATTAAATTTATCGAAGGAGCTAAAATTCAAATAGAACACTAGGACATATTCAGATAACATTGCTTTTGTTTTGGATTAATAATTATCCATGGCAGGTGTCTGTCTTCTTTGACGTCATCTTCCTGTGCTAATATTATTTGCTATATCCTGTAAAAAATAACAGATCAGAAATCTCTACTGAACCTAACAACGCAATGTTTTCAGATCAACCATTACCAGAGAATGTCTAAGGTGTAGTTTCAATCATGAATTAGCCCTCTCGGAATTAAGCCAGCCTCTACTACAGTGTCATCCAAGAAAAATAGACGTGACAGAATGCTTGAAAGACTTTGATCTCTTTTCAAATCTATTGCCTATGTGACTAGTAAGCTGCAGAAATTTTCCAACACTTGTAAATGTCTGTGAATCTCAGTCAAACTATATTGTCATTATTTGAACTAGATGTAGACAAGCTTACAGCAATGGTGCCATGTACTTCTAAATTCAATGATTAATTAAACACAAAATGAATGGACAAGACAAGAATGGTGAATACTATTGGACTGTGATTTTAAACTCAAGAAATCACAAGCTCTGTTTCAATTTGACTAGCAATATGGTTTTAGTATCATTAATTCTTACACCTCTAATATAACTGGGGGAAAAAAAGTTGTAAATTTCAACACATTCAGAAAGCTTCTGTTGGTAAACTTTGAGAGCTTCTCTGACTTATTGATGAAGGTGATACAGGTAAGCACAGTTGGAACGCTTACCCTTCTCACTTCTAATTATAATACGTTCTCAATTAATTTATTTTTGTAGTTTAGTATACTTAATTTAAGTACGAAATTCAACTTTCTGCTTTAAACTATCGGGGAAGCATATACTTTCTCAGTTTATATTCATGAAAGAACTAACTGCAAAAACAGAAGCCTGTTTTTTGCGCTTTGGAAATCAAAATGATCAATTAAATTTGAAAAGTAGCAGTCATATATCTAGTAAACTAGTTGAAGACAACAGCCAAGTTTTAGAATTCTCTAGAACATTGGTAACTTAAGAAATATGAATTATCGAGAGATATGATTTGTCACCAATTTTAATGAAATATTAAAATGTAATGGATAGAGGTCTCGACTATATACCAAGCATTAAGTTGAGACTGCTATCTAAAACCAGAGATTTCAGGGTACAAAGTAAAATATGGAACAATAAACACTGATTCAGAGGAATGTATGAAAATACTCAAATGTAAAATAATGAACAATATATTATCATTGAAAGCAACGCAAAGTTAAATATCCAAAACCAAACTTGACAACATAACATAAATCAGTTTCAAGTAAGTGTTCTCTTTTATCTGCATCAAATCCATTGAACGTGAATCCTCTTACACATTATCATATCATTGATTGTTGGGGTGGCAAGAAATGAGCAACACTAGGAAAGAAATGAGAAACACTAGTGCCCAGTGTCACATGCGTGACAAAAAAGAGCCCATAAGTTGTTGCTGCTGCACAACTTGTGTCTTGGCAACTTCATTGCCCACCCATCTTTGATTTTCTGGTTCTGAACTATTGAAACCATTATCCAATTTTATTTTTCTACAAGGATCAGAGAATCGAATATCCTCCATGTTACTTTCCTGTTTCAATACATGCAGTCCGGTTTTTATAAAGGTTGGGGCAAAAGTAAAAGTAAATTCTGGACATATAACTTGTGCATGGTTCCATTTATTTTCTAAAAGTGCTTCATCTAAATTATCTGTTTCTATTTCATCCCGCAGATCAAAAAGACATGTACAATCACTTCCCAACTGCACAGGGTAAAACAAATTTGCATTGCCATTGATGATCACCTCGGTTCCAATGTTGGGTCTATATGTCCAACCTCTTGATGAGGAAAACTAAGCCACCTGTTCGGTAACATGACAAATAACAATGGCTGGGAATTTGTTACGAAACCAGAAAGAAATTGGAAATTCCGATGTTTGGAACTCAAACCACTCTGGAATCTTGGCTCCTGGCAAATAGAAGGAGGTTCTTCCAGCCTCATGCAGTTCCTGTTGGTCATAAATACATCGTTAAGTTTAGCAATATTAATTGCACTATCAGTGACCAAATCAAATACATGAAAAACAATACCTGATTGAGTAACATGCTTCTACAAGAGGAAGTCAAGGATAGGCATTCTCTTGCATAGAAATATTTCAAGTTTGGAGGAATCCCTCTGATTTCTCGAAGACGCTCACAATAATTCAAGTGAAGCGTTGTTAAAAAGCGGCATTCTTTGATGCATTCGGGAATAACTGTGAAATTATTCCCTGATAGGTTTAACTGCATTACATTAGCAAAGCATGGGAGAGCTATTGGAAAAAATTCATCTGACAGGTTGCAATTTCTGAGATCAAGATATTCAACTTTTGAAGATGAGGTTGAGCTCACATTCTCTGCACCCTCATCCTCTTTACGGAATAGACACCCTTCCCATCCCACACATACGACCTGGACCAGTGAGTCTTCTGGCATTGTGCAAATGCTCGAAAGGAGAATGCCAGCACAACCATTTGTCTGGTTTCGAGGGAAACACAGAAATAAAGATCGAAGCCGATTAAGGTTTCCAAATGAAAGTGGAAATTTTTTTACAGGAGTTTGTTCCAAGTGAAGTTCTTTTATGTTTTCCATCTTTCCTAATATTTCTGGAAAACTCTCAAGACTGTGACAATACCGAAGTTTGAGTTGCACAAGAGAGGTCAATTTGATGGGGGGAAAATTCTTAAGCCTGGAGCAACCTTCTGCGTCTAAGATTTTAAGTTTTTCCAAGAGCCCTACTGACTGGTGAATGGCATATAAATTATCACAATCTTTAAATGACAATTTTTGCAAATGTGGGACACAAGATACATCAGGTATCTGTGTTAAATGTTGACATGAGTCAAAATTTAGACTTGTCAGATTCACAAACTTCTGCAACACAAAATGTGGAAGAAAGGAAGCAAATAAATAAACTAAAAGAGAATTTATCGACATTAAACATAAAACTAAAACAAATGAATAGCATAAAGAAAACTTATTACGATACAAAATCAAGGAAATGAACTCAATACACTTGCCTTTTTTAACAAGGCAGCCAACTCACGTGAAGTAAACCCAAAGTCAGGTAACTTGAATATAGCAAGCTTCTCCATTTGAAAATCATATGGAAAATAACGTGAAGGATATCTCCACCATTCTAATACTCTTAAAGTGTTAGGAAAATGTTTGGGAGCTTTGCAGAAATGACCACTTCTGATAATAAGTGTTTTGAGATTCTCCATCTTCTTGAAGGCATCTCCATCCCACTGTATTTCTACTTCTTCAAATGAGGAGAAATTCATGCATATGATTTCAATATGAATAGTTCCCTTTTATAACAGAAAAATCACGAATCAACCAGAATACATGCAAAAATATTAGGACTTCAACATGCTTATTTAGAGAAGTGTGCATATTATAAAGCAAAAGAATAATTGTGACATGAGCATATATCAATCAAAAGAGATAATTCAAGGTTAAAGATGAAAAACCAATCCATCCACATGTATCAATCTTATTCACCTTGTTTTCTTCTAAAACTTGAATTATATCTGTAGGGAGCCATAACCTGCTACGTTTCCCAGGCTCTTGGGGAGATTCTTTTCCGGACAATTTCTTTACCCATGTCCTCTATCAAGTCATGTAGTGTAACACAGCCATGCAAATTAATCTTTATGAGAGATTTTTCAACCAACACTCCAATATGGTATTTCGTGCAATGGCCATGATGAGCATGAAGTATATCTTGCACCTCTGCCAAATCATAATTGTTGAAGCAACAAGCAATGTCAAGAAAAACACTTTGCTCATCTTCTTCCAAAGCATCATAACTCACTTTAAGTATCTCTTGGATCTCTTTATTAGGAATTCTTTTGTATCGATCTAAAGCAGATCCCCATTGTTCTATATTTCTTCCTGATAAGTTGGAACCTATTATTTCTAAAGCCAACGGAAGGCCCGAAGCATAAGTTACTGCTCGATTCAAAACATCCTTGTAACATGGATCAACTTTCTCCAACTTGAAAGCTTTCCAACTAAGTAATTGAAGAGCATATTCCTTATTTAGTTCATTCACCTCATATGTTCTTTTAACACCGTGGCATGCTAGCAATTGTTTGTCCCGAGTCGTGATGATGACTCTACTGCCAGGACCAAACAAATCAGGTCTTCCAACAAGCGCCTGTAATTGTTCCCTTTTGTCAACATCATCTAGAATCAAAAGAACCTTCTTTTGTTGGAGCCTATGTTGTATTATAGAAATTCCTTGTTTGACACCTATTAACTTATCCTCTCCAACTGTTTCAGAAAGAAGGTTTCGTTGGAGATACTGTAACCCATGTTTTTGTGAAGTTTCTCTCACGTTTTCAAGGAAACACAAAGCTTCAAAATGGTCAGCAATGGAATTATAAACTGCGGCAGCAAGTGTCGTTTTACCTACTCCACCAAGCCCATGAATCCCCAGCATGTGGACGACATCATCAGATCCAACATCCAGAAGCGCTTTTACTTCTTGCTTTTGTGACTCTAGTCCAACTGGATAATCCGGTTCTGGTAAAGGAGCACGACTAATCTTCTTGGAAACCAACTCAACAATCCTCTGAATAAACTGATATTCGTATTCTTCCCTATTCAATCAGAGAAACTTGTGAGCAGTCAAACAAAACATGTCATCTCCATATCTTGATATGTATATATGTATGTTGTTGAAGATAATAAAGTTTTTTCACCCCTTCAAATTTCAACATTATGCTTATTTATTATTCTTGTCTCTATATTTGTCTACACTTTCCTGTTTTGACCCTATACCCAAGAAAATGTATGTGTTAGTTCCTAGACAAGCAATGTTAATACTCCCTCCGGTCCTTCTTATATAAAGGAACGGATGATATATATTTTGGTCCCTGCAGGTTAGTTGTTTTTGCCGCAATAAAACTACTACAAAATTTATCCGGCGGTGTAAAATAATTGCAAGACCAAAATGCAATAAATTTGCTCATTTAGAAACTAAAAGTTACAATTTTGAGGTACAGGGTCCAAACAGTAAAGTGCGGATAAGTATACGAATCCAATTAATAATTAAACCTACACATAAAATACAATTAGACAAGTGAAAATGAATGAATTAGGATCAAATAAGTTGAAAGATTGGCAAGGAAGGGTACCCATGTTTGAAATGATGGTAACCAGACAAATTAGCCACTTGGTTCAGAGCCAACTTCCATGTTTCCAGCTTCTCCATGTTATTAGTACTTTTGAACTTCTTTTCATGATTAGCCAACGCCTTTCCAAAACTACCTGTGTGGTTTCTCACATCAGAAGGATCAACCTTATAAAAAACTGGCAAAACCAATAGGCCCTTCCCCTTAATAAACTTAAGGATGTAATCAAGTTCGTTTAAGCAGAAGGAGGACGATGCATAATTTTCAGAGAGCACGATGATGAAAATTCTGGACTCTTCAATTGCCTTCTCAAGTGCTGAGGTTATTTGGTCCCCTCTAGGGAGCTTCTGGTCATCAATGAAGGTGTGAATTCCTCTGTCAGAGAGAGCTTTATAGAGATTTCCAGTAAAACTGTGACGAGTATCTTTCCCTCGGAAGCTGAGGAACACATCGTTGGTGAATCTGTAACTAAAGGAAGATGAGGATGATTGCCTAGCCATGAGAACTAAGAAGAAAGGTTACTATGATTCTTTGTTTGTGAATGGAATCAATGGAGTGTTGGGTCTCCAAAGTCAGAACAAGAAGGTAATGTGCCTTGTAGCTTGCATTTTTCATATTAAAAACTATAAATGTTGCTGTGAGTGTGAACGTGGAGAAAGATGAAAGCTACTTTTTAACGCACACCACTCCAAACTCACATCCACTCTATAAAATGAAATAAGGCAAAAAGAACAGTCAACTATAACAAGACATTAATTTATTTGTTTTTTGAAAGCAAGACATTAATTTTTTAAGCGCTGTAATTCACATCTATTTTTTTGCTGAGTTTTTTTTATTGGACAAAATTTACAAAATCAAGAACTTGTATCGTTTTATAAAATCTGGGCAGTTATTTAAATCCCCCCCACTTTAATTGTACACTCTTCTTTCCTTTTTGTTTTTTTAATTATTTTTCCAAACTACCCTATCCATGTGTTTGACTGGTCTTCCTCTCCGATTTTGTAGAACTTGACTATTGTCAAGGAATCCAATGAAAAAAAAAATCGAAGCTTGGCAAAATCTACAACATCTTTAATTATAATCATAGTAGAAAAACAACAACAACAAAAAAATCATTTTAACCACTTAAATGAAAGTTCAATTGCGTTACTTTTATAAGTTATTTAACTACCATTATGACAATAAAAAATTTATCATAAATTAAACAAATATAAATATTAAGTTATATTAAATTATATTTTTATATGATATATTTTAATAAAAAAATCTTTAAAAATGACATAAAACAAAAAGAAAATATTTTTTTATTATTTTGTGCAAGTACACATGATAAAATACTACTTAAAATTTATTTTCTCTTATTTATATTATTTAATTCTATTATTTTGAATTATTTTTTTATTATTTTATTATCTTTAAAAATATCAGTTAAGAATTCGAGTTGTGGAGATCTGAATTCTTAATTAGGTTTTCAATTTTTTTAAAAAAACAAAGTATAAATTTGGATTCCCACTGTGAATAATAAACATGTATCAATGTGTAAATAATAATTGTACATATATGTTTTTGTATATATTAAATTTTTGTTGTATACTTAGGTTAAAAACTCCCCTCTTTCCTCCATTTTTTTGATTATTTGTCAATAGAGGTAGGTCTCTTTATGTCACTCTCTTGGAGACCAATGGTGGACCAAAAATTATTTGGTTACTGAAAGTTAGAATGCACGTTCCATGATGTTTATGAAACATGTTCATGAGGTGAAAAGTAAAATTTATATTTTGTTCTTCGTTACGGAACTCATAACTCCTTATGGTCCTCATGAAACTTGTTTAGAATCTACTCATTAAAATGACAGGGGTTTTAGAAATACCTTTTTGATAACTTGAAAGGCTTCAAAAGGATTATGCCCTCCAATGGTGATCCATAGTGTTGTACCTTGAATGTTTGAGATAACTCCTTCTCTTCCTTGATCCTCCTTCACTTGGTTGCTTGCTAGACAATGACAAGGTGGAGGCTTCAAGTGGTTGGTTTATTTCTCAAGACAAAATATGATGAAGATGATGGAGAAAGAAAATAAGAACCTTTTTTCTTCTCCAAAGAGCTCGACGCATAACATAAGAGTGGAGTGCTTTTATATCCTAGGAGCCTATTGTCTTGTAATCTTATTAGGATTAGAATCTTAACTCAATCACTCAAAATCAGCCCAAGGATCTTCACTTGTTGTAAAATTTGAGATTCAAGTATAGTTTGTAGAACCATCTTGAGTTTGTTCCACTCTTGAAAGACTTGAATTCAAAATTCAAGTTAAATGAATCATATTCATTTGTTGTAATTTTGAAAATGAACCTAGAAGGTTCCATGTCAAAATCTCCTCTTTCATCATCATATTCCTTTGGTTGTTGCTTTAACTATTTTATTTAAATTAGTAATTCAAATAAAAAAAGTTGTTGGAAGAAGCATTATCCAATCTTTATTGGATATAAATTTGGATAATTCACAATTATCCTTACAACCTAACCTCTTGAATTTAAAATTCAAACTTAAAATTTAAATTAATATTCAAATTTAATCTTTGTCCTAGTTCATAATTTAAATTTGAATTTGGATTCGAAATTCAAATTCAAATTTCGAATTTTCCCAAAACTTATTTTGATCAAGTCAACTTCTTGACTTACTAGGACTCATGGCCCAAGACCCTATTAGGTCTTTTAACACACTTGGACCTATTAATGTAGAAACTAATTTCTAACTATTAGCCTAGATGGGGTGCATGCATCAATTGGACTTGGAGTCCAACTCCAATCCAATTACACCTTTAGTCTTGAAAAAGTCCAAAAACTATTATTCGCCCAAACTTCCTAGTTATAAGCAATCAAGAACAACCTTTTTTGTGTGACCCATTAGGCCTAATTAGTCGCTGACATAAATGAACTTGGACCAATTAAACTCCTTTAACGAGCCCAATTCATTTAATGACCACATAAGACACTAACAATGCTCTACAACCACAGAACTAATTGAGTTGATCAAGTGATTAACCTTTCTTATTTGGATATCGTGCTGGCACCAGCCTTCATATCATCATTCACATTTAGTCAAGAGCAAGGATAGAGTATCATCTCTCTTAGTTGACTGAATATAGCTTTTCACTATGAATCTTCTTCTATTGACTCTAAGATGGATCATGGCTCCTCATGATCTCTTAAGTATGCATAGATTCTTAAGTCAACTAGAAGTCATCCAAGCTCTACCAGTCTTGTGAATGACTAATCCCTTACAGGGACTATGAGTCATTTCATCATGTTCATCTTCACTCATGTATTAAAGTTATACTCGAAGAGTATACTATTCTTCCCATTTTCAGGCGAATAGAGATGTACAGTCAAAGTATAATCCTAGGACATAGTGTTCGATGACATCCTTAAGTCTAGGATGATCTGCATTACCAAACGATGAGAGACTTTACAAATCTAATGATACTTTAAAGAATTCTTGTGGAGTCTCTTAGCGGGTTAGTTTGGTGCCATCTGTTCTCCAACAGATCCACCCACGATATCAGTTAAGGCATCACCATGCATGCATTCCATGAGGTCTCTATCTGGTATTTCTATACAAGTAGAATATGTCGTACTAGTCCTTTTTTGAGATCACCAGTGTCCTTTCATGGTGATTCAAGACTAGGAACTCATTTCAAGTAATAGACATTTAGTGTCCTCGAGTCCTCACTATCATGATCCTCGAGAGAACATTTGTTCTATTTCTAGGGCCTTCATCTTTAAACAAATATTACTATAAAATATAAACGAGATATAAATATGATAAAGATAAAGTTTGCTCAAATTTATTAATGATGAAATACTAAATAGCAAAAGGTGTTCATTTGATGAAACAAATTGTGTCTAGGACAACTACATACTAAAAATTACTATTTTCATTAACACAAAATGATAAGACAACCCTAAGAATGGTTCGTAATCTTTTGATGAATAGTATTTGAATGTGATTTTACTATGAAAAAATCACAAGCTCTGTTGCGATATCAGGGAATTTGATTTAAATATCATTCTTACACCTCTAATATGAAAACTGTTGTAAATTTGAACACATTCAGAGAGCTTCTGCAGTAAACTTTTAAAACTTTTGAGAGCTTCTGTAGTAAACTTTTGAGAACTTCTTTGAATTCTTGAGGTGATATTTGACATCGCATGAAAAAAGTGACAAAGGAAAGCACATTTTCTACACTTACCATATTCTCACTTCTGATATGTTCTCCATTTGTTTTTTTTATTTTAGTGCTTTGCTATCTAATTCAACATCAAGCACAATATATTATAAATAATGAGTTACCTAATTTAGGTACAATTTTCAACTTTCCTCAATTAATATTCATGGAAGAACTACCTGAAAAAACCAAAAGCCTGTTATTATGTGCTTTCAAAATCAAAATGATCAATGCTGATAGTTTTTATCCATTTGGAGTTTCTCTAGTCATATTTTTTCGTTGAGTACCCACCCTTTTGAACAATTTTTTCGATGCAAGAAATTTTCTGAACATAATTTTGTATGATAAACCTTGTAATCATTACCACACATTGGATCTTTAGAAACATTTTTTTTTATCTAAAACTTAGTAAAAATGTTTTCTCCACAGACGGATGTCGGCATTTCCTTTTGTGGCTATTTATATTACCAATAAATGGTATAGTAATTACCAGCAAAAGATATTTTTGGTGCAGTGATATTAGGACTTCAAATGAATATGTAGATAAATGTACATATTATAAAGCAAAATATAATTGTGACAAGAGCATATAATAATCAAAATAGATAATTCAAGGTTAAAGATGAAAAATCAAACCATCCACATGAATCAATCGTGATTAGCTTATTTTCTTGAAAAACTTAAACTATATCCATAGGGAACCATAACCTCTTACGTTTCCAAGGATCTTTGGGTGGTTCTTGTTGAATATATTTAATATATATATTAAATATTAATATGTTCACATACAAGCCCAATAAGTTATTGTATGGTTATATAGGTTCATATGGGCTGGAGCACAATAGCTTGCTATATTACTAGGATTTTCCCTAAGTTGGAGGCAACACTGTTGAGCATTTCACATCTGATGCCTCTTGGTGTAACACTTCAAACCCTTCTCTCTCAAACCCCTTACCTCCAACAATTTTGAAGTATTAGTTTCGTGTATCAGATTTGAGTGAGTAAGGTGTTGTTTCAAAGATCTCATTGAGAGGAACTCAAGGGTGTGATCACTTTTATGTTTCGACAGAAGGATTGACTAGGATCTAAGTTTGAAAACTCTGCCGCTACAACCTTTGAGTCTAGATCCCAAAAATTTCAGCCAATTTCACGAGTTGAAACCTTGTGTGTTTTCTTCTACTTGTCGATATGATCATTTTGACTGGTCACTTGCGTAAAATGGAGGTCAGACGAATGAGATATAGCCGTTGAAAGTTTCTGCAGTTTTTCAGTGACTTTTTCGGCGATTGGTTCATTTTTCGGTGTCTTTTCCAACGACTGGTTCATTTTCTGGTGAACTTTTTTGGCAATTGGTTCGTTTTCCAGCGAACTTTTCCGATGAACTTTTCCGGCAAGTTTTTAGCAAGTCTTCGGCAACCAAAAATAGTTGTTCCAAAGGTTTTTGGGCGTTCCAGATCCATTTTTGGGGTCAAATTTGACAAATTTCACCTCTACAGTGTTTTTTTTTTTTTTGAAAAGTTAGAAAATTTGGTATACTTTGGAGTTTCTAAGTTGCACTCTTTCTAACTATTTTTCTTTGATTAAAATGGCAAAACATAGCTCCTATGATATCATAAAGCTTAAATCTTTTGATAATCTCTTTGTTAATCTTGTGTTGAGTAAGCTACCTATTGAATGAAATTCTTTTAAGACTGACATACACAAACTAAAAGACAAGATGAGACTGGATGAATTAAAAAGATATATTCATATTGAAGATCAAAACATTTGTGGGAAGAGTTTGGAACAAGTAGGATAACAAAAGTCAGTTGTCAACTTAGTTTCACATTCCTATAAATCTCAAAAAAGGTCCAAGTCACCAAAAGATGAATGCTCTTCACAGTTAGAGGCCACAAAGACTGTCTTTAAGAAGAAGAAGAAGGGAAAGTGCCATAACTGTGGAAAGTGGGGTCACTGGGCAACAGAGTGTAAGCTACCAAAGATGTCAAAGAACAACACATCACAAATGAGGTTAATATGCTAATTAGTGAATTTGAGCCTCAAGCCTTCATTGGAATGATGAATAATGGAAAGACCAATGTCTTTTCTGAGTGGTAGTTGGATAGTGGTGCTACCTGTCATGTGACAAATGATAGAAATTTAATCACTAAGGTCATAGAAGTGAAAGACACCGTGGAAAATTGTAATGGTGGTGAGACAGAGGTTACTCATGCTGGAACTACTAATTTGGTGCTTTCTTCAGGTAAGTTACTAACTTTGAAACATGTTAAAGTAATACCTTTACTTAAAAAGAATTTAATATCTGAATTTACTAGATAAAACTGGTATGTCTTTTTCATTTATGAATGGTAGAGTAACTTTATTTGTTAACTCATGTTACTTCGGTTGTGCATTCATGATTAATGGCATGTATAGATTGAGTTTAGATATTGATAGCATAAACCATGTTAGTTCTACTTTGATTGATCCAAAATTATTACATAATAGAATTGGACATGTGAACTATAGGAAAATGCAACATTTATCTAAAACTCAGAACATTCCATTAGATACTTCTATTCGATTTGACAAATGTGAAATGTGTGCACAGACTAAGATCACTAGAAAATCTTTTAAGTCAGTTTCTAAAAGCACAACACTTCTTGAGCTTATACATTCTGATCTTTGTGATTTTAAAAACTATGTTACCAGAGGGGGTCGAAAGTACTTAATCACTTTCATAGATGATTTTTCTAGATGTTGTCATGTTTATTTATTGAAAGCGAAAGATGAGGCTTTTGAAAAGTTTAAGATTTTTAAATCTAGAGTTGAAAATCAACCTAATTTGAAAATTAAGAGGTTTAGGAGTGATAAAGGAGGATAATATACAATGACTGGGTTCAAGGAATTTTGTGCTTTGGAGGGCATAATACTTGAAACTACTGCTCCTTAATCACCCCAATCAAATGGTGTTGCAGAGCGTAAGAATAGAAATTTAATCGAAATGCTAAATTCTATGTTACTTGCAGCTGGCATGCCTTCCTCCTATTGGGGAGAAGTTGTTTTAACTGCTAATCACATCTTAAATAGGTTGCCACACTCTAAATTGTCTAAGACACCTTATGAGATATGACACAAATGTCCTTGTAGATATGATACCCTTAAAACTTCGGGTTGTGTGGCTTATGTAAGGATACAAGATCCTAAAAGGCCTAAGGTGGGACCTAGAACCACTACTTGTGTATATCAAGGTAGTGCAGAAGATAGTGCTGCTGATAGATTTTTGGATCTATCTACTAACAGAGTGATAGAATCTAGAGATGCAAAATTCTTTGAGTACAAGTTTGTTAGCAATCTTGACTTGAAGGTTTTTGGATCTACATATATGATTTCAGAATCTCCTGTAGAATCTGTAGCTTGTCCTTCTGATACAAATCTCACACAACTGGCTATTGAACCAATCCTAGTTAGAAAATCTACAAGAGATAAAGTTTTTAAAAGTTTTGGTGAGGACTTTGTCACTTACCATATAGAGGATGATCCATTCTCCTATCAAGAAGCAATGAGATATAGGGAATCCTTAATGTGGGCAGAAGCCATAAATGATGAAATGAGTTCTTTGCTACATAATCACACTTGGCAGCTAGTCAATTTGCCAAAAAGGGCTAAGGATATAGGCTGTAAGTGGGTATTAAAGAAGAAACTGAATAGTGACGGATCAATAGCTAGATATAAAGCATGTTTAGTAGCTAAAGGCTTTAAACAGCAGAGTAGAATGGACTTTTTTGACATTTATTCACCTGCATGTCATTTGTCAACTATAAGAATTCTTCTTGCTTTGGCATCTATTGAACACTTTGTAGTGCATCAAATGGATGTAAAGACAGCTTTCTTAAATGGAGAGTTAAATGAAGAAATCTATATGGAACAAACTGAAGGGTATGTCATGAAAGGCCCTGAGAAAAAAGTTTGCAGATTGAACAAATCTTTGTATGGTCTTAAATAAGCACCTAAGATGTGGCATCTTAAGTTTGATAAGGTGGTAAAGAGCTATGGTTTTTAGTCCAGTTATTCAGATACTATCGTTTCATGTCAAATAAGATAGTCATCATATGCTTGTATGTTGATGACATGTTAATTCTTGACTCCAATCATTCTATAGTGAGTGATGTGAAAACCACTTTAGCTAAAGAATTTGACATGAAAGATCTTGGTATATCTAATACCATTCTTGGTATGAAAGTAAGCTTTGAAAGGCAAGTTATCTCCCTTAACCAAATTCATTATATTGAGCAGCTACTTTCTACCTAAGGATACAGTGAGTGTAAACCGAGTGAGACACCATATGATTATAACAAAAGACTGAGTCGTAATGAAGGGACCAGTGTGGATCAGTTAAAGTACTCAAAACTGATAGGTAGTCTCATGTATGCTATGAGTTGCACTAGACTTGACATGACTTTTGCAGTTGGCATGTTGAGTCGTTTCACTAGTAATCCTAGTAAAGAGTATTGGGATGCCCTCAGTAGGCTGATGAGATACCTTAAAGGTACTAAAAATTATGCTCTATGTTATTTTGGTTATCCTCCAATTGTGGATGGTTACTCTAATGCCTCATGGTGTTCAGAAATTGGGAATAGTAAATCCACCAGTGGATATATATTCACTCTGGGTGGAGCTGCTGTTACTTGGAAATCCAAAAGACAGACTTGTATTGCGTTGTCATCAATGGAATAAGAAATTTTTGCTTTAGCCTTAGCTGGTGAAGAGGCAAAATGGATAAAGAATCTGATTATAGATATTCCTTTGACTCAACTAAAGATTAATTCTTTAAGTTTATTTTGTGATAATCAAGCAGCAGTCCAAGTCGTAAAGAATGCTCTCTTTAATTCAAAGGGAAGACATGTGAGACTGAGACATGCATTGTTGAATTATCATAGAGAACAAGGAGTTATCACTTTGGTCGATGTGAGATCGAAGGATAACATGGATGATGCTCTCATCAAAGGATTTCCTAAAGATCGATTATGCAAAACAGTGGGGGAAATGAAGTTAAAGACTATGTAGACAAGTCTAAATTATCATTTACTTACCTTTAATTGTGCGTTTTGAATTATCGAATCTTCCTTTGCTAGCCAAATGATAAGCACAATTTATATGTTTCATCGATGATTGTGGTTGTAAGTATTTTGAAAAGGGTGAGTTATCTCATTCCAAACTTAATGAGATGATTTTAATCTAATTCAAAAGTTCTATCTGGGAACCTTGTGTCATTCCAAACTTTATGATACAATCCTACCAGGTTAGCTTATCCTTTTGGTTAAATGATCTCATTCCAAACTTGATGCTAGATTATTTGACTTTAAGGAATTAGTAACTGTGACATTCCAAATTGAAACATATAAATAGTTGATTATATAAGAAGCTTATTGGTCTTGTTCTTAATTGAAAATTGACATTACAAGACTAGGTTATTGTAAGTGATGTGACTATTAGTCTTATTTTGTGAAACGAGACAATCGTTACTCTTTTACAAATAAACTTAGAGATGACTCTTTATAACTTAAACTATTTAGGCCTTGTTCATAATTTATGAAACTGGCTTGATGCTTATGGACATGATATTATGATGCTTTATGACATTGATATATGTTCTTCTTTGCTTGATGATATGATGCTAAGTTCTTTTAGTAGAACTAGACATTTTTAGTAGTTTATTCAAATGATTGAATTAATGATAATATGAAATTCATATTTTACATTCTACAGGGGATGGTAAAGATGAAGGAAAGCTTACTAAGTGGGATTCTAAGGAGGACGACCAGCTTGATATATGAATCTATCATTTAGAGTTGTAAGGAACTTGATAGTTTACCTGCTATTGCCCATTATGTTGGAGTCCATTTACTTGAGACTTACATTTTGTTATTTCTATTTTGTGAACATTATGATTATTATGCTTATTTCTTATATTTGTAAGGCCTTAGACTATTTTGACTGGCCTACTTTTACTTGACTATTATGCATATGTTGGTTGTGAACTGATTTTGAGATTGATTTTTAGATGTTGGGATTGGGATGAGTTTAGATTTAATCTAAAACTCTTGGTATTTATATTGTTATATTGATCTCAGAAAAGATTCATGAGAATAATGATTCACTTAGTTTGATTGTAAATGTTGTCTGAGTTTACACTACTACAAAGGCAGTGTATAACGACGGCCAATCCACGATGGTTGTCCGAAACCCGTCGTCGTATGCAGAGCGGTGGTATTTTTGTAAATACCATGAACATTTATTCCCCCTTTCTATGTATTGTATCTTCCCTTAAAGTCCCTGTGTGTTTAGTCTTATGAGTGTTATTGTTACGTTCAATAGTATGAATATTACCTAAGTAGAAAACTTGCTTATTTATCTTGTCATTGCCATTTACTGATTCAAGTTTGACAATTTCACTGCCTTTGGAAGAAAAAAGTTGGCATTTTTTGTCCTCGTTTTCTCTGTCAAATGCTCTTCACCCTTTTCTCTCTAATATGCATTTTTCTTCTTGTTCTTCTTCCTGTCTCAGATCCTAAGGGCTTTCACCTACTACTGCAACTGAGGTTGTCTTGCTTCTGGACTTATTATCATCTGTCCTCATGCCTGCTCTTGTCAATTACTGTGGTAAACTTCATGACATTTTATTTGAATTTTTATATATTTGATTGATATCTGTTCTTCAATTTCAGTTTGTGATTGCTGACTTTGTCTGCATGTACTAATTGAATTTATATATAGGCTTTGAGGTTTGTCATATGAGTGAATAGGAAAATACCCAAAAGAAAAAAATAAGTAGTTTTTCAATGGATATGGTTTTGTGGTATGCTTAGGAACCATTTTCTTAGAGCTTGATTTGATCTAGTACTGATAAGGTTGATTTGGATTTTTTCATTTGTTTTCGACAGAGGAGAATCCTCTTTTTTTTATAGTGCCTCATTCCATTTGAAAGAAATGGAAGTAAAGTTCCTTGGGTGAAACCTCAGTGCTTTGTATTAAATTCATTTGCCCCATCATTTCATGAGCCAAAACTTCTGTTCATATAGTTTTACTTTACAAATTATGCATTTGGGTTAGGACTAGGGACAAGTTTGCCACTTGGCAGACAATTGCTTTGAAAGATAAGAAATACTCAAGCAACTATACAACTTGCTGCAGTTCTGTGTGACTGTAGTAAAAAAACACTAGGGTCAGTCAACAACTATTCCTTTTTATTTTTCTTTTTCCTTTTTATTTATTTCCAGTGAATGTTCCTAAGCTGTTATTATATTGGTGTTCTACTCTTCTTTTCTCTTGAATATTTCCTGCAAATCTAAGATATAACTAACAATGGTATAAGATTATTTCTATCTGCATCCTATTCTATGTAACCCTTCCTTCAAGTGAATAAAGAAATGACACTTTCTTCCCATGTGCACTTCTGCCACTTCAACCCAAAAAACTTCAGATTACTCTTTGTTCATATCAGACCTACCCATCTCACAGCCCCAAAAGAAGACAAAGCCAACCAACTGCCTTTAAAACCCTCCCTCTCTTACACACAAATAGGACCTTGTTTCCCCTTATATATATTAATTGTGCTTCTCAGTTCCGTTTCCTTCTCAATCACATGCAAAATTGAGAAAATCATACACTTAATTCGATAATAGGAAGGAAATGCCACATCCCCTTCTTTCATATCATTAAAGCTATCTTCATTCTTTGGCCTACAACGGAATTTAAATGTTGGGTGTAGCCTAAGGTTTTCTATACATATTTGTGTTTATGTGAAAGCTACGTTTGAATAAGGATACTGGGTACAAATTGCTCATTTAAGTAAAAAGGTGTTTCATCAAATTCCCATTTAAGGTAATGATCAGAAAGAATGCTTTCCTTGTTTCCTGCAGCAATTTTTGTAACAAACTTGACCACCTAGGTTTACAGTTCATAGGGTAAATGAAGTTCACTTTCCATTCTTTATAATATTCTCTGTGATTATTAAAATGCAAAAGCATATTATGATAGGCATTTTTTTAAAGGGGATGATTCCGGAGTAGGTGGCAAATTTTGGAGGGATTTAGAAGAAATGTAGATACAATGGTGAGAGAGAGGACCCAAGCAAATGGATTTAATTTGTGTGTGTAAGGGGATACTACTAAATGCAACAGATCTGAGGTCATGAGAATAATACCAAAGGAAAAGGGAATCGATGTTGGGATGTATCTTACTTTATACAGCTGTGAAAAGCTCAATCAATGTGGATTTTAGGGTTAGTTTAGTTGTTTTTGTCTGATGGGATGTCAATGAGGTACTGAATATGGGAAAAAGACCTAGGTCACATTATTCCATGCACTTCTTATACTCATAGTTCCTTCACTTCACCCCCTTAAACCCCACACAAATAATGCCCTAATCTCTCAGTACTTTAACAGTTTTTACACACAGTACATTGTCTGTCTTTATCTTTCTAAACTTTGAAACAGTGATTCCATGCCTATACCTATCAGAGATATGGGAATTTGAAATTCATGTATTCATGTAAGTTGTCCACATGTAGAATAATGAACGACACTACAAAGCATTAGTTTTGTTCCATTATTAGAAGACTTGCTTGTATTAGTTTTCATCATTGACAACGAAAATAGAGAGAACTCTTCAGTGAAGTAATTAATAAATCGGGTATATATATAACTCAATTAAGATATTTCTCTGGCCATAAAGATTAACATATGGAACTTACCTTGGAATCTTATTTAACCTTTTTGAATGTAATTAGAAAGTAATTACCAATGCAAGAAAATTTAAATTATACTTGTCGGATGAAACTAGAATTAATATTTGTAGCATTCAAATTGTATGCAGCCAGCTAGCTATAAGATTATCTTTACATTAAAACTTTCATAAGATCATAGTAAAACTCGATGGAACAGTCAATTACAAAGTCATGCATGTAATCTGTGTTTATTCAAAACAATCCACCTTTTTGGCCACACTATCTAATAAGAGGAAGTTTACAAGCCTGTCAATATAATTGCAGCATTGTTATTATCATGACACCTTGCAGATATACATTCTAGAAACCCTCAGGAGATCCAATCAAACATGATGAAAAACTTCCTTAATTGCAAGGTATTAATTAAAAGAAGTGAAAACAAACTAGGATGAACATAAAAAGAAAAGAAATTTATATTCATTAACAGTGGAGGGTTGCTTTGTCTATTTATGCTACTTATTACTATACCTTGGACCTGTTACCAAGCCTTAACTCCAGATCTAGCTCTTCTATTGAGCTAGGGCTAAACTCAAACATATTTGGTTTCACGTGATGCCTATCAACTGAGCTTGACTTTGAGGAAAATAAAGTTGAGGAAGCATCTGTTTTCCTTTTCTTGCAACTGATATGATCTAGCTCTTTAGTACTCTCAAACTGCAAAGATGGGTGAGTTCTATAAACAACTGAATTCAGGCTCATATCCCCATCAATATCATCATTATTCCCCTTATTACCCCTACATCTAGAATCCATTATTCCCTTGGAGGGTTTCTTTGTACTAGCTTGAGGGTAGAACTTACATGAATATAATGTATGATCTTCACCTGAATTTGGCCATGGTTCAAAAGAATTATTACTGGAAGGAGAAATCTTGTAGAGAAAAGAGGAATCATAAAGTGGAATCATGGTTTCCTCTCTGAAGCTACCAATATTAACTGATGGAGACAATAAGGCCTTGGAAAAAACCGGTGAGAAGAAGGTGAAGCAACGAAATCAGGATCAGAATTAGGGTTAGCTTTTTTATAAGCCAGTCCACAAATAGGAGAGTGGTATAGGTAACCACCCAAAGAAGGAAAAGGACTTTGCTGAACTGGCTTATTATGGAGTTGAGTTTCAAGGTCATGATGACATAGAATTTCATTATGGGGGCTAGAGGGTTATTGCTTTAGTCTTGCTCTATCCCTTTTATGAACATTCATGTGGCCACCTAGAGCCTGTGCTAACCTGAACTCTATTCTGCAAAAGCTACAAGGGTATGATCTTGGAGGCCATATGCAGCCACCAAAAGAATTAGCCGCATAAAGTAAGAGCTTGTTCTTCCCATGAGTCACCATAGGAAGGGTTTGTTGGTGAACCAAGACTAGTGATGTTCAAAGAGTACTTCCTCGTTTTTGTCCAACATTGACCTTGTTCCATTGGTACACAAATCACAAAATATATGTTACCGGTGTGGGACCTATAATGTCTTAACTTCCACCCACTATCTCTGATGACACTCTCCCTTGCTCGCTTTCATCAGCTTTAAGCTAATAGCAGATTTAATCAACTCTGGTTTAGCCTTCAATATAATCCTTTTATTCTGGACTTTAATAGCCAAAGTCAGCTTGTCAAAATAGGCTTTGACTTCTCCCAAACCACCCAACCAATCCACCCCTAGCACCACATCAGCACCACTTATTTGAAACAAGTGGTATAATTTTTGCACTTAGATCTAATCAATTGCGAGTGTCCTTTCACTTGTCTCACTATTTTTACATTCCCTCCAACTAAGTTACTTATACTAACTATTTTATTTCTATGTAAACCCCCTGCAATATGCTTGACCCCACCTTCTACTCCTATAAAATTACAAGTCTGATTTTAACAGATTTTAGTTGCATAGCAGGACCAAATTAAAGCAGCAAAATCAATATCTAATGAACACTAGTAGGCCTGCTTGTAGAATAATGAGTTGGGTGTAGGGGTAATGTTTTCGTACTGATGCTTCAATGGCAACAAAGATACCAGTACCATAGGCTGAGGCAGAGACGTGCCTAGGAATCAAAATCTTAATATATTGTTGTATCCCTTCATTTGTTGTTGTCTCCCTCTTGACATAAATGGCACACTACTTCTGATATAGATGGAGATGAGACTGGGATGGAGTCATGTCTATAATTTATTAAAGAGTCCTCAATCGAACAATTTATATTTTAAGCTAATTAATAGTGATAAGTAGAGAAAACATTTGCTTAGATCTTTAATTTACCATTTAAGTCTAATGGATTTTAGTAACAAGAGTTAATTCTCACATCTCTCAATGACTAATCGTTGTATTAATTCTATTAGATTAGATGACTAATTATATAAAGTTTTGGTATACAGAAAATAATAAGTAGTTCTAATAGGATAAAAGTCGTAACCAGTTGAACTTTGCTTTTTTGGGCATAGTCGGAATCTGTTTGCAAATGAGGAGTCTCTTTTCTTGAGAATTAATAGTTAATCCGTTGAAGATCAGCTTGCCACTCATCATTTTTACCTTTTAAGACACGAATGAAAAATGAGGAATTCTTCTTTTAGAAGTAAATATTTCTTAAAAAATGGAGTAAAGTGAGAAAATTCACTTTATTAATAATTAATCATGTGCCACCTAAGGTCGATACATAAAACAACCAAGCTATAGTTATTACACGCATTTGAATTCATATACTAGAAGACAAGAGTCAACGAAAGGATGTAAGTAATTACTTATGGACATTTGTGTTTTCCACCATCGGTGGTCATATTTGCATAGCATGGACACTCTTCGTAGTGCATGGACACTCTATCAGCTGTTAAAATATAACCAAGTTCCTTATCACAATTTCGATTTGTTCCTGTCTTAATAAAATTTTATTTTACCGAATTGCTTGATGGACACCATATGACCCAGTTTCACAAATCTGCACAAAGTATGAAGCAACAAATTTGATTTATTTACTTGAACATTGTTAGATATATTTGATTGAATGGATTATTTCTGTACTGGTTTCAAAATGTACTATGATATTCTAAGGTCTAGTAGTTGAACCATTAATTACATGAGTATATGTGTGTGTGTGTGTGGGTTTAACCTCAGTGTTTTAAAGAAATGTTGTGTCTTGTTTTAGGTCCAACTTATTCACTCCGTTAGCTTGTAAAGGCTTATATTGGAAGCAACAAAAACTCAATCTATCATATACTCCATATTTTCAGGTATGTCCAATGATTGTTAATTTAATGTCCTACTTTTTTTCATTGTGTCAGCTTTTCCATTGATTATTTTCCTTTCCCATGCATTACATTTTACAACCTTAGTTTCCCGTTTAAGGTTCAATACAATGATTAATACAGATAGTTTGGATTAATTGTTGAATTGAATCTTGAATTGTCCGTTTGGACAGTTCGGGAAGTAATGTATTTTTCACAATATTCATACATTTACATTACATACGGTTTTTTTTATTTAATGAAATTTTGGTGCACTGCATTTTGCATTGTTCTTCAGGTCCATACTGATTGCGGTTTAATAAAACCTCCGCTTTCATGTCGTGTACTCGGAGACCAATGCGAAATGCTGCTGAAATTTTATTAAATTTAAGAAACCTTATGTAATGTAAATGTATGAATATTGTGTCAAATACATTACTTCTTGAATGGGATAGGGCCACACCTTATAGGATAGATGACATACATTTGCATCCATATAAGTGTTTTATAGAAAAGGTTTGACAGCAGATGGAAAACATGGATCGTAGTTGGATGAAAGCACCACGCATTACGGATCAGTACGAATTTGGGGTTGAACAATTTCTTGAATTTACAACCCGAAATGCGCCATCTTTGCGGGGAAAATATTTTTGCCCTTGTGTCAAATGTGGGAATGGGAGACGCCAATCCATAGATGACATAAGAACTCATCTAATATGTGACGGTATCATTCCGAGTTACACTAAGTGGATATGGCACGGTGAATTGCCAGGCAGTGAAACAGCGACACAACCTTCATCTGTTGATGTGAACAATGTGGACCGTATAGAAGACATGATACGCGACCTGGGAGAAGAAATTTTTCGCCAAGCCCATGCATCACGTATTCAAAACTAGAGACTGATTCAAAGATTCCTTTGTATGCTGAGTGCACATCCTTCACACGGTTGTCCGCAGTGTTATCTTTGGTTAACTTGAAGGCCAGGTTTGGATGGAGTGACAAAAGTTTCACAGAATTGCTCGTACTGTTAAAGAAAATGCTTGTTGAGGACAACACGTTGCCCAATACTCATTACGAAGCAAAAAATATTTTATGCCCAATGGGGATGCAGTACAAAAAATACATGCATGCCCTAATGATTGCATATTGTACCGAAATGAGTTTGCTGAATTGCGCAGCTTCCCCACTTGTGGATCCCTTAGATACAAATTCACAGACGATGAGGGCAGTATGGAAAAAACTTTTTCACCGGTCATCCTGCAAAAGTTTGTTGGTATCTTCCAATAATTCCAAGGTTTAAGCGGTTGTTTGCTAATGCCAATGATGCAAAAAACCTTACTTGGCATGCATATGGAAGGAATAATGATGGAAATCTTCGGTATCCCGCCGATTCTCCTCAATGGAAGGCAATTGACCGTATGTATCCACATTTTGCCAACGACCCAAGAAACCTAAGGCTTGCCCTGGCTTCTGACAGTATGAATCCTTTTGGTAGCCTATCCACTAACCACAGTTCATGGCCAGTATTGCTTATGATTTACAACCCCTGCATCCTTTGTTGTGCATGAAGCGAAAATACATTATGTTGTGTATGATGATAGCGGGTCCAAGACAACCAGGAAATGATATTGATGTGTATCTGGCACCATTGATTGAAGACTTGAAGCAATTGTGGGTTGACGACATTGATGTCTTTGATGGGTATCTGCAGGAAACTTTTAGGTTGCATGCTATAGTTTTTTGTACAATTAATAACTTTCCAGCATACAAGAATTTGAGTGGATATAGTGTCAAAGGACATCACGCATGTCCTATATGTGAAAAACATACCAGCTTTGTCCAACTTAAACATGGAAAAAAGAAGACAATATATACAAGGCATCGGAGATTCCTCCAACCCTATCACCCATATCGACGATTGAAGAAGGCTTTTGATGGTTGTCAAGAGAATGAAATGGCGCCAACACCATTAGCAGGAAAACAAATTTATGATCTTGTGAACGACATCATGACTATTTTTTGGAAAACCCAAAAAAAGGATGCATCTGAGAAGCAAATTTGGAAAAAAAGATTCATTTTTTTTATCTTCCATATTGGTCCGATTTGGATGTCAGACATTGTATAGACCTAATGCATGTTGAGAAAAATGTTTGTGATAGTTTGATTGGCACCCCCCTTAACATTCAAGGGAAGACAAAGGATAATTTGAAATCTCGCCAAGATTTGGTTGACATGGGTGTACGACACCAATTGCATCCAATTGAGCAAGGTCGACAAACGTATTTACCTCCTGCAAGCCATACTTTGTCGACAAGAGAAAAAAAACAATTTTGTCAGTGTTTGCAGACAATAAAAGTTCCACAAGGATACTCTTCTAATATCAAGAGCCCTGTATCCGTCAACGACCTAAAATTGGTAGGGTTGAAGTCTCATGATTGTCACGTGTTGATGCAACAAATATTGCCTATTGCAATTCGTGGTATATTGCTTGAAAAAGTTAGGGTTGCAATTACTCATTTGTGCTTCTTGTTTAATGCTTTTTGTAACAAAGTCATCGACCCAAAACAGTTGGATGATTTGGAGAACGAGGCTGTCGTTGTCCTTTGTCAATTGGAGATGTTTTTTCCTTCATCTTTTTTTGACATAATGATCCACTTAATTGTTCATGTAACGCCTTAACTTACCATCTTATTATTATTGATTTTAAATGAAAATTATTTTCAACTTGCGTAAAAATACCAAACCAACGTTACTAATAACTGATATCAAAAAGATTTCCATCACTGATTAATATTTATAAACCTGATGTAAAATAAAATACAGACTGATATCAATTCTATTACATAGTACAAATAACTAAAATATTTTGTCACAACAGAACATCTTCAACAAAATCCTTTTTCCAGTAATCAGCTCGCCAATCTTTCTTTACTGTTCATCTGCTTGCCCGAATAACATCGAGGTCATAGCAGGTGTCAACCACAGACACAAAGCACAGGGTAAGTTTATGATAAACATAATTTAAGCAACAGATTATATTCAATATGCAGATATTCATAACCACATCCTCAAAATTGTAGTTCTAATTTTATATGATGCATGATTTTCTTAGACTCTTATCATGTGGTACCAACTGTCATGATAGCCCCATCCCAGTGGCACAGAACTGAAACGATCAGTCAGGGTATCATGGTGTTGCACAGTATTCTCACCCACACTTCATGTGATCATCATGGGTGGCATGATTTCCCCACCGCAAGAGTCACCCCCAGCTCAGACTCCTCTTGTCTGAATGCTCGAACTCAGTTCCTGCAGCTATCTGACACACCTCCTCTCTGAGGCACACCTCCACTCTAAGGCAACTCTTATGATATGAGACACATGAAACTGATTCACTTAATGCATAACTCTTTTCATTTTATCAACTCATATTTATTTTCAACATCAGTCTTCAATCACTGTCTCACATACTTTACTTAGAGATTCAACATAAATCAAGTACAACATTCAGCTTGTTACTCATGTACAGAACTCAACATATCATTCATGTACAAAGATTCATAGAAACACTCAGCAACACATGACTTCATTCAAGTACTCAAACATATAGTTAGAACTCAAGTCCAACAATTACTTAGATACAAGTCATATTTCACAGAACTTCAAACATTTATTTAAACACAAATAACACTTAAAATATCCTTATCATAAAACTTCCCTATACATACCTTATAACCTCTTAATAAGCTTGTCTTTCTCTTCCTAAAGGTACTAGCTTTACACGTGATTCTTCAAGGAAGTGGGGTCTTTTCTTACTTGATTTAGGCTTTGAAAAGGAAAGGATGAAAGTGAAATGAAAGGGATGTGAGGGAGGAAGTTCACGTGTGGTATGGTATGTAGGGAGGAAGTCTTGAAAATGACTTCCACTTAAGGCCCCCTTCTCCCTTTATATAGTGTTTGGAAAATAATATCATATTCAAGGACATTCTTACCCCTTCCTAGTTAGTTACTCTTATTTGGTTTCATTAGAACTTAGTTTCATCTCACTCCATTACATTCTAATTAAGCTCATAATTGTTTTCCTAAATATCTTTTAACTTTATAAAAATCTTCTAAGTCATAATACCTTCCTTCCAAGTGTCCTCCTACTTGTCCAAATTCATGAATCTTCTCCCTTCTTCTCCCTCTTTCACGTGATCAATAAAGGAAGGAAGAGAAGATTTTTCTTCCTTTCATGCTACTTTTGTATAAATATCTTTCAAGGCATGATGGCTTCTTATCCCTATATTAATAGTAAGTTACAAGTGGCTAGATATTTCTTAAGCCTTCATGATTGTATCTTATCATTTTAATTTATGAATCTTAAGGTATTTTTCTACTTATCATGACTTAACAATTTTTTTGGTATGATAAAACCACCTTATTTTCTCCTTTCCTCTTCTTCACGTGAATACCATAGCCAAGGGGAAGATTTTTATCTTCCTTTCCTCTTTCTATACCATGTTTTTATTTCCTTAAAGAGGAGAATACATATGTCATTTTTTTATGAAGAAGAAGAATCCAATTTCAATATAACATCACACATGGCATTTACTAGAAGGAAGTAAAGTTCAATTCGAACTCTTTTACCTAAAGATAATATTGAATAATAGAACTCCAGAGATTTCCAAAAATTGACTTCAGTTACAATACAAATACTCACAAATAGTCTTATACAGAGTGCTACACAGGCCTTACATACAAGACTGCATTTATCTTTATTCTGATTGGTCTGTTCTGCTTCTGATCATTAAAATTACTAAACCATTTTATTAAATAAGTTTGTACATCCTACAATTAAAAGAAAATTCCCCAGATTCTACTTATCATTTTTTTCTATATTTTTCTCCTGCTTGAATTCTCTTGAATAAAGTTTCAAAGTTATTACCGTATAAAATTCATAGAAATTCTATTCTGAGGTTTTCTGTCACAAAGTATTTTGGTAATTTGCCATCCAAGGATACTCTGTAATTTCATCAAGTTTTCACAAAATATCTAAGGGTGTCTTGGTAATTCTAGCCTCAAGGGTACTATGGTAATTTGTCACTCACCCTAGGGGTATGATTGTAATTTCCAAAATATCCAAGGGTATTTGTGTAATTTCGACTTTAAAATATCTAACCAAAATATCTAAGGGCATTTTCGTAATATCTGCTTCAAGGGAAGGGTAATATGGTCATTTTTCTTCAAACATTTTTGTAATATCTCTAATTAATATTTCACCCAAATAATTTAAATATAGGCACTCACATCAAATAGTTGTGCAAGAAACATTTGCAGTTATTGAAATATTAGGGTGTTACAGTTCACATAGTCAAGGAGATCAGGTTATGTGGTCCAGTTTTTCTTCGATGGATGTATCCTGTTGAGCGCTACATGAAAGTGTTAAAAGGTTATACCAAGAATCAATACCATCCAGAGGCTTCCATTGTTGAAAGATATATTGCCGAAGAAAGTATTGAGTTTTGTTCTGAGTACATCGATGCACTTAAACCTTTTGGGATTCCACAAACCCGCCAGGAGCTGTCTGTGGGAGGTAACGGTACACGGGGATACAATGTAGTGACATTTAGTCGACATCAAGTTGCACAAGCACATTTGTACGTTTTGAATAACACAAAAGAGGCTTTGCCTTACATTGAAAGGCACAAACAATATTTGAAAGACTGTCACCCAAGAATGAACTTGATGAAGGTGTTGCAAGAACATAATAGAACTTTTGTTACTTGGTTTAAAGACCAAATTCTTCGTGATGACAGTGCCTCAAAGACATTACGACTGTTAGTTGTTGGCCCGAATCTCAATGTCCCCACCTGGAAGGGATACGATATCAATAACTATTCCTTCTACACAAAATCACTAGATGATCATAGTAATGTCCAGAACAGTGGGGTCAGTGTTGACGCGGCTTCTGAGCACTTTTGTGGTGCATCTGATAACAACCCGATTCGAGCTTCCATGCCATACTTTGGAGTTATTCAAGAAATATGGGAGCTGGATTATACGACATTCAGAGTGCCTGTGTTCAAGTGTCAATGGGTAAACTGTAACACTGGTGTGCATGAAGATCGATATGGATTTACGTTAGTTGAACTGGATAAGGTCGGTTACAAAGACGAACCTTTTATATTGGCAGAACAAGCCAGACAGGTCTTTTATGTGTAGGATCTGTGCGATTCAAGATTTTCTGTGGTGTTACGTGGCAGAACGTCATGCGTAAGTAACCAAAATTATGAAAGTACAGTTAATATTAGTGACATACCTACTTTCTCAACACGAATGCCTTCTATTGATGAAGACCAAGAAGTTGACGATGAACAGGCAAATCGTCTTGATCATGATGAAGGTTTATGGGAGAACATTCATACTTAACTGTGTCATATTCAAGTAATGGTTTTAATTACGCAAATATGTTATTTAAAATAACAACCTTTTTCATCATTAATTACATGACTTGACAAATTTTTCAATCTTATCATTTATATATTTTATTGTTTTTACTATTGTTTTTCAGATTGATGGCAACACCTCCTTTGTCCCCTCCCAATTCAAACGACGGTTCAGATTGCACATCTAGGAGGAGTAGACAATCGACCAAGCTAAGAAAATTGACTTTGAGGAGCTTGGATTCAGCTAGGCCAATGGTAAATGTGAACCATAACACTGGGAGAGCATCAGGCAACAACAAAGATAATTCCACAGCTATCTTGGTGTCGTTGCAAGAGAGAAGATTGCTATCACCCATTGCAATTGGAACAATGTACCGGACTCCCTAAAGGATCTAGTATAGGATGACATTTTGGTATGCGTGCTTAGTAAGCCTTTGTTTGATGTGGTTAAACAATTTCATCAATTGTTTTGGTTTCCAATATTTTTTTCCTTCATTTGTTGTTGCAGGCAAAATTTGATATCCCTGAAGCTACAAAAGCAAAGAAGAAGGTTATGGCATCGGTGGAAACTAGATGGAGACAATTCAAGTCTAGCCTAACTACTAAATACATCTATGCTGACCCAAATAGGCAACGTAAAGATGATCCGACAGTTGTGTATGGGTTGGATACACACACATGGGAAGAATTTGTTGCAAGCCGAAAATCCCTAAACTGGCAGGTTATAAAATAAATTGACATTTTGCATCAATGATATGACCTTGTAAATGATATGGGATTTAAAGGTCACCCGCTATTGGATTATTTTTGTTGACAGGGAATTAGGAAAGAGGCTCAAGAAACTCAAAAATTGAATGATTGCCCACATGTTTTGTCTCGTAGGGGCTATGATTTGCTTGAAAAGAAGCTTATGGAGGAAAAGATTAAGAGACGACAGCAAGATGCAAGGAATACTGAAGATTCGTCATCCATCATTTATCCTCCTTCTCCAATTCCAAGACAGGTGAAGTGGAAGATGGCACGAACAAAGAAATATGGGCATATGACATCTATGGCGGCACAACAAATAGCGGATAAAATTGTAAGTTGAAATAAAATGTACAAAGAGTTACATTTAGTTGCAATAATTTTAAAATTATCTTACCGTTTGATGTAATGTTTGTAGGACTCTTTAGAACAACAAGCGACAGAAGGCGGATTTGTTTCCCAAGGTCAACATGACATACTAAATGCTGCCATCGGAAAATCGGATCACCCTGGTCGTGTTCGCGGAGAGGGGACAGGTGTGACCATCAGCCAATACTTTGGACGTAATTCACGTGGCTCTAGTAGTTCTGGTGCATCAATCAGACTAGAACAATTGGCTGAAATAATCCAAAACCTTAAGGAAGAATGGAAGCGAGAGTTGAAGGAAGAAATAAAAGTTGAGTTATCTCAAATGACTTCACCAATAAAAGACCCAGTTGAGCCAGGTCCAGAAAATTTAGTTGCAAGAGTCAGCACAAAAGGGAGTTGTGCGGAAAACCTAGCCAATCCATCTGGTCAAGAAAATGCTAATGATGTTGTGCCGTCTATGGGGTTGTACGTTCAATGTAAAGATTCTACACGCCTCGTGGCACTGGCAAAAGTTTATGTCGGGGACTCCACCATTCACAACATAGATTTTGCAGATGATGTTGTAAGGGTAAGTACTGAAAAAATTTATGACGGGGACGCACAAGTGTCATTCCCGACATAAGAGATTAAGCACGTCAGAGGCACCGTTAACACATTTGTTGCATGGCCCACAAGTTTGGTTAAGCCAGTGTCACAAAAGGTATGTTTATTAATTATGAAAGTCACACAAATTTGGTTTCTTATTATGAAACTAAATGACAAATTTATGTCGGGATTGACAACCATATGTTTACCACATATAGGATTCAGAAAAGTGTCAAAACAGGTTGTTGAAACTGTTACAAGTCCAACACAAAGTCCAGATGAGATTGATTTGCTTAAGATCCTACATTATATTTATTACAAACCTATTGCGGTGTTGTGGGACGGGTCTAAATTTGGACATGCAAATGTTGAATCGTCATTGTTCATAACATTTTCTGATGTAAATGAAATTATAGTAGGGGACAAGTGTTTGAACATATCTATACTCCAGTTATGGATCATGTAAGTAAATGTGCAGTGAATTGTTTGTTAAATTATGTTAATTTTCATAGTTGTTACAAATAAATATGTTTCAATTCAAATTTATAAATAGGTTTATGGCGGAGTGGACTTCAACATTGGGTTTCACCTTAGTGTATGCATTTTTTGAGCCTCAATCAATACACAACGTAAAGGACAAACATGCACAATGCCAGGAATACATTGAAACATGGATGAAGGATTCAAAAAGAGAGCTGTACCTAGGAGCATACTTGAATTAGTAAGAAAAATGTACACTAAATTATTGTAAATGAAAATGTAACTGGTAATGCTTACACTTTTTTAACCCTATACAGGGTCCATTGGCAGCTTTTTATTCTTTGTCCTAACAACAATATCGTCGTATGGCTTTGTTCCTTGCGTAAGAAGGCTGATGTTCACATAAAAGCCGTAATTAACAAGTAAGTTGTCACAACATCATACATTGGCGAATTACAAAGTTACAAACACAACTCATTTACACATTAACCACAATGATAATGTGTTTTAACTAAATCAGTGCAATGAAGACATTGAAGACCACTAGAGATGATAAACCTAATCCACCTGCACCCACCTGGATTGAGTTAAAGGTTAGTCTTTCAAACAACCCAATACATGCATTGCTGATATTTAAGAATGTTTGGATGTAACAAGTGGATATGTTTGTTCTTGAATTTAGAGCAATGTTCAACCCAGAGGATATGAATGTGGGTATTATGTAATGTATTGGATGTGGAACATAGTAACTGGGGGGAAGAAGAATGACTGGAGCAAGGTATAATTAGAGTAATTTCTTAAAATCCCTTCAATTATTGGGTCATGTATATTTGTCAATTACATTAAACTAAATTGATTTTCATCCATATTTATGTTGCAGTGCTTTTGTGATGGAACACCGTTGGACATTGAACAAATAAATAAAGTTCGCAAGCAATGGGCAACATTTTTCTTGGAAGTTAAAAGAAGTCAAGATTCTGATTTGTGGACCATGTCACCTTTCACAAATGCTTAAGTTGTATTTGTTGGTTATTGAGACAGCGTTTAAACATTGTGTTACATTATGAACATTGTGTCACCTACCATGGATATTGGTGTGTTGCCTATTCTAAAATTGTCATTGTATCTGCCTGACATGGATCATTTAGACAGCCTTTTGCCTTATGGTTATATATTTTGGTTGCTTTGAAAAAGCTTTTATTTCTCTTTAAAGTTTTGTTACTAAAAGCTGTCAATTTTCCCAGTTACATTACCATTATCTCTTGGAAGTGATATTGCTGGAAGACATAGTAGTTTTGCTGTGTCTCTGAGATTATTGTAATAATATTTTATTTAATGTTTCATGGAAAAAATCAAGCATTCAGATGTAGGTCTTCAACAGGAGGCACAAGTGTATTATTGCATCAATTCAAGCGCCCATAGTAGGAATATGCTTAGATTGCAAGCTTGGTGAAGTATTTAATCAGGTAAGTGTGCAACTATACTTTCCGCTTCAACTGTTTCTGCTAGAAAGCTCTGTGCCAACCTCTGGGAAGTTCTGCCCCACCACCAACAGCAACAACAACACACCCCACTTGTCAAAATGAACAAGTTTGGCACCACCCTCCGTCGCCGCCGGAGCTGTCGAAACCGCGGACGCCAGAGCCAATACCATGTGGACAGTGGCTCTGAAGTGAACAATAACAACAACAACAACCAATTTGCTGAACCTCCAGGCACCACTTCTGATTCTGATTAGGTTTTGTCTCAGTTCATGTTTTCCCCTTGCAGAAAATGGAATAAAATGCCCTTTCTTTCCAATTAACTACTTGTTTTTTTTTTGTTTTTGGAAAGTTATTATTTTTTTCCTTTCCCATGTATGATTTGGTTTTGTGCTAGTTCAGAAAAAGTGATTGGAGGAATTTCTACCCTTGACTTTTGTTGTTTCTTGCTGGCTTTAGCTTCACCACTTCTTGTTGTTGAACAAGATTTTGCTCCCTTGGGATCTGATTTGCAGAATTGACAGTCAGAGAAACCTTGGCCTTCTCAGCAAGATTCCAAGGATTCGGACCTCGTTACGGTTACTTCAAAGAAATTCTTAATGCTTACAATCATTTTTAAACTCAATGTTAAAAACACAGGCTAACATTTTAGAGGAAAATTAACTTTTGACTGTATATTACCTGTAGACTTGCTGGCGGAATTGTCCAGAAGAGAAAAAGAGGCAAATATCAAGCCTGATCCAGATATTGATGCGTACATGAAGGTAACAAAGAGGAAATGTTTTTCTCAGGGCTTTGTTTTTCATATTTGATTTGCATCCCTTAGCCTTCCTTTTGATGTTGTTGAACAACTGAAGGTAGACTTTCAAACCAGAGAATATATTGTAATATCAATAGCTGTTTGATTTTAGAGATTCCAATCTTTTACTTCTTGCTATTTATTTCAAAACTTCTCATCAGTTCAAGAAACTTGTAATGAAGTAAATATATGTCATAAATTAGTTGTAGCAGCAAAAAAAAACAGCTATTTTTAATCTCAATTACATGCGTTGGAGTGATTGTTCTATTCAAATTGGAGTGCACCATCGATTTCTTTTCCATACAAAAATGACTAATAATTAAGTGGTTGTTCTTTTGACTCATAATGTCTCAGGCTGTAGCATCTGAAGGACAGAAGGCAAATATGATAACAGACTATATCCTGAGGGTAATTTTATTCTTCAAAATTTATCTGGTCATCGTGAATTCAACATAATATTTTGTCTAAAATTCTCTTGTTTCTTTGCAATGCATTTGCAGATTTTGGGACTAGAGGTTTGTGTTGATACTGTTGTAGGGAATGCAATGTTAAGAGGTATCTCTAGTGGACAAAGGAAACGTGTTACAACAGGTAAAATTGACCTGACTTCAATCTTGAAGGGTATCTTGTTTAACTACGTGAACGTTGATTATATTTGACAAACTATAAATAATTATACATCTATAAATACAGGGGAGATGCTAGTTGGACCAGCTAAAGCTCTTTTCATGGATGAAATATCTACTGGTTTGGATAGCTCAACAACTTTTCAGATTGTGAATTCACTAAAGCAATATGGCCACATTCTCAAAGGAACCACAGTCATCTCACTCCTGCAGCCAGCACCAGAGACTCATACTCAATTTTTGATGACATCATTCTACTCTCCGATAGTCACATTGTGTATCAGGGTCCTCGTGAACACGTGCTTGAATTTTTCGAATTAATGGGTTTTAAATGTCCCGAGAGGAAAGGTGTGGCAGATTTTTTGCAAGAAATAAGTTTCCTTATCTCTTGTCTCAATAATTTAATCTGTTTGCACATGCAAAAAAGGGTTTTATACACTTAATTTTGACCATTAATTATTATGTTATAGGTTACATCAAGGAAAGATCAGGAGCAGTACTGGGCACACAAAGATCAGCCTTATAGATTTGTAGAATAATGTTGTTGACCTTCTCTGTGTACCTTACATAGATTAGATGGTTTTTACTCATTTTACATTGCTTTATCATCCACTGGTTTCCTTCCTTCCTTGCTGAAAGTCTGCTTCAATTTCTCCCTAGATGGTTTACAATTTTCATCCTTGTTGGTTGTTTCCATTACTTCACTTTATATTCATCGCCTAAAACTATCACAAGTGTACTGCTGCTTAGATGTGTTGAGATTCTTTGTATTGTGTAATTTCTAATTGAAGGTAGAATAGGTTATAAATCAGCTAGGACCTTCTTATGAAGAGGGGTGATTCTGTCCATATAATTGCATTCCTCTGTGCTTCAATTTGGCTAGAATATGATCAATTTAATTTCTTTACCTGAGATTCCTACCACACCTTTAGTTGACATTGTTCCCATTGGTTGTTAACAAAACTCTACATATATAGCAATTAGTCAAAGGAGTACCTTTACTGCTTATAGTTGCAAAGTAACTAGCATCATGCTACTGAATAAGTGAGAAAATACAGATTTTTAAATATTCAGTTTCATTCCTGAAGTTAAAATTATGGTCAGCATTTTTGGGTTCTATTGTTGAATGGAAAAGTATCTGTATGGTGACTTTTTCTTTTAAATGATGTTTTAATGTTTTTTATTTATTGAAGGACTGACAGTCACCCTGTGCCTTATTGCAGCCGGCATCATCAGCTAGTAGCTCGAGGATGCATGTTACCGCATCACCTGCTCAGCACCGTAGATCAGTGGAAAGAAATGGTTGTGCTCTACAGCCTGTATCCCCTGCTTGTTACAATAGCTCAGAGGAAGTAAGCATATTTTTATCCATTTGAATCTTGAGCAGTTCAATGTCAGATTTTCATTGTTCCTAATAAAAGTTGTGATGAGTTTGGCAGTTTTATAGCTTTTAACATATTGCTATATATATGAATCTTTAAATGATAAGGATACTGACTTTACCCTTTCAGATTCTTCAATTTTGCTTCTCATCTGGTCTTGTCATTAGCTTTTTCTTGGTAGGGAACATTATTTCTTAACTCTGGGGGGTGTCAGCTCAGTTTTAGGAGCATTATTTCATATGACATTCATGTGAAACATTTTGCCTAAGAACAAATTTTGAAAAATCTAGTAGTATCAAAGCAGGAGACAGAACAATGATTCTTCATATAATGGGAAACATATTCTGGTTGTACATATATGTCATTACTGTATTGTGGACATATTGAAGCTAATTCTACATGATTGAATTGATTCTCATAATCCATTATTAAAGGAAAAAAGTCAATGATTAGATTAGTCTATTTTTGCTCTTTAGTTCATTATGTCGTTGAACAAGTATTCCTCAATTTTCTATCTTCATTATTGAGCATTCTTACAGTATTTGTTTAAGTTGTTTAACTTGAAATTTTATGGGATTAAATGATGGATTTGTACCATGATAATCTTCAACAACAATCTCTAATTAATTTGTAAGAGACAGATCACTTTGTTGATGATTTCTGAGTTTTTGATTTGATGCCTTGAAGTTGATTAGCCTGAACTTCATAAACATTAAACTTATTCTAAAGTTTTTTGTTATGTTTTAGAAGATATATTTTTATTTCTAGCTTATCTTTCTAATGCTCTATTGTGTGTTTAGGTGATGATTTGAGCAATCTTGTTGTGGAATATTCATTGTACCCATCCAAAGAAGACGGAAGGATGCTTAGGTTGGTTACAAAGGGACAAATAGTATTGTCTTTATATTAGGTTGGAGTAGAGACTTAAGTATGCTTGTTTTTTATCTGAAGTTTCATGCCCAGTGTTTTTGCACTTTTATACATTTTTTGGTTTGATTTTATTATTAACTTCATGTCTGTTTCAGGGTCTTAATGTGAAAATCTTGTATGTTCATAATTAATTACTTTGGCAATTGTTATTTCAATTCAAACTGTGTTCAGAACAAATAAAAATTAGACCTCTAATTTTTCTGCAAATGACATATTATTTAAGGAAACAAATGTCATTTAAATAGCTTGTGATTTGTATTAATGAAAATATGCCTACGTATTTTTAAAAAAAAATTAATAATACAAACAAAGACAATTTTTCGGAAAAAACCGTTTTTGTATGTCACTTAATAAAAAAAATTAATAATACAAACAAAGACGGTTCTTCCTCAGAACTGTCTTTGTATCCACTTAATTAAAAAAAATTAATAATAAAAACAAAGACGGTTCTTGGGAAAAACCGTCTTTGTATGTGTACATACAAAGAGTGTTTTTCCTCTAAAACAGTCTTTGTATGTCACTTAATTAAAAAAAAATTAATAGTACAAACAAAGACGGTTATTGGAGAATAACCATCTTTGTATGTGTACATATAAAGACGGTTCTCGCCCAGAACCGTCTTTGTATCTCACTAATTAAAAAAAAAATTTTATTACATACAAAGACGATTTTTGGGAAACAACCATCTTTGTATGTGTACATACAAAGACGGTTGTTTCCCAGAACCGTCTTTGTATCTCACTAATTTTAAAAAATAAAAAATAAAAAAAATTAATACATTCAAAGATGGTTTTTGAGAAACAACTGTCTTTGTATATGTACATACAAAGACGGTTCTTCCTAAAAACCGTCTTTGTATCCCATTTAAAAAAAATTAATACAAACAAAGACGATTTTTGGAAACCGTCGTCGAAAGCTGTACATTTCAACGACACGCGTAGCAAAGACGATTCTAGAACTGTTGTCGTTTGTTCTTTAGAACCGTCGTTGAATGCGCTATATGTAATAGTGTTAATATTTTATTATTGAAACTCTTTGATCGATCCGAGTTGATGGTCTTGAACTGGATGTGGATAATTCATGTTTGTTTGAACATTACATTGACTACCTTATTGGATTGTGCTGTATGGTGAACATAGGAGGAGATTGTTGAATATATTTAATATATATATATATATATATATATATATATATATATATATATATATATATTAAATATTAATATGTTCACATACAAGCCCAACAAGTTATTGTATAGTTTATGGGTCCATATGGACTGGAGCTCAATAGTTTGCTATATTACTAGGGTTTTCGCTAAGTTGGAAGCAACATTATTGAGTATTCCACATCTGATGTCTCTTGTCTCTTGGTGTAGTACTTCAAGCACCCAACATTAAACTCTTCTCTCTCAAATCCCTTACCTCCAACATTTCTTTCCAAACAATTTCTTCTCCCTATCTTCTCTATCGAGTCATGTAGTGTCACCTTAGAATCCAAACTACTTATCTTTATGAGATATTTGTCAAACAACATGCCAATATGATGTTTCATATAATGGCCATGACGAGCACGAAATATATCTTCAACTTCTACCAAATCATATTTTTTGAAGCAACGAATACTGCCAAGAAAAAAAAATTAGCTTAGTTTATTTATCTCATGGATCTCTTTATTAAAATTTCTTTTGTATCTAAAGCAGACTTCCATTGTTTTATATTTCTTTCAAATAAATTGGATCCTATTACTTCTAAAGCCTTGTAATAGCAATTGTTTGTCTTGAGTCGTGATGATGATTTGATAACTCCACTGCTAGGACAAAACCAATAAGGTCCTCCAGCAAGCTCTGCAGCCGTTCCTTTATGTTAACATCAGCTAGAATCAAATCAACCTTCTTTATGCTACACTTCTCCCCTCCACGCGCATTCCTTCATTATTCCAATTATTCCAACTCAATGTAACATAACCAGAACAATCCATTTTAAAGTCCATAGGCTTCTTTTAGTTTAATCATGAGTTTTTCATTTCACTTTTTATAATATATAATTGTGTTAAATATTTAAATATTTGTATTTTTATTTATATGACTATTTATATTTTTAAAATATAATTGGATGAAAAATAAAATATAATAAATTAAAATTATTTAATTCAAACAAAAAATTCATAATACAAGAAATTTAAATTGTTTTATTCAAACAAAATATTTGAAACTACTAGAAATTTCAATTGGTTTATAAAAAAAAGAATTTTAAAAAAATTCAAAAATTTTAAATTTCTTTAAATTTTAAATTTCCTTCAAATTTTAAATTAATCCATCCAAACATAATACTATTACTCCTGACATTCCTCCATTTTTACATGACAGAGCAAGCATTGGGGTTCTCATCACTGAAGATATCATATGCATTCAGTGGGAACACGATGTATCTTGGTGGTGAATTGTAATAATGATACTCACTTTTTTCCCACTCCACCGCTATGTTTTCTTCTGTTTTGATTTCACCCTCTCCTTCTTTCTTTTCCTTGGTTTCCTCTCCCTCACCACTTCCCTTCTTGTTCTTCTCACCTTCCTCTGCTACCACCGTGGTTTCTTCTGTTGCTGCCTCTTCTGGTTTGTCTTCAACCTCTACTTCTCTCTTTTCCTTGTTTTCCTCAACATCACCAATACCCTTTACGTTCTTCTCACCTTCCTCTGTCTTCTTC